>CM040437.1:10591246-11791246 GCA_022702705.1 Papilionanthe hookeriana x Papilionanthe teres
TTCAATGAACAACACAATATTTACATTTGAAAATTTACATTTTTTATTCAAATAACGTACATAAACATTCTATGGCGGGGCATTTATTCAAGTGCTTCCATAAATTAAATGTTAATAAATAGATTCCTAATAAATTATTGAAATCTTAGAGAATTGCTGGTATATTTTTTGTTTAATTAACCACAATGAAAAAGGTGGTGATGATCTCCTCTATTCTATCAAATGTGAAGAAGGTTTTTTTCTTATGTTTGAGATACGTTTTCTTATCATTCTATCAAACAAAGATTCAGGCTCCTTTAATTGGTTTTTCCATTCTAAAGTTCTCAAGCACATTCTCACTTTTAAGTTTTACAACGATGTAATGCTCCACATTTAGTCTTTTGAATTAACCTATGTATTGGTTATTACTATATTACTTGTTTCCTACCCCTTATATATTGTTATGTTTCTAATTAGAATTTGGGTTATTTTTTAAGTTGGGTTTTAGGTGTTAGAATACAGGTTATTGAACTTATGTTTTATCGCATTTATGGCTTCCAAAAGAATTTGTACAAGAATCTCCTACTATTTAGTAGGCTAGTTCATTAGCAAATATTGATTCTTATACTAGATTAAAGCCTATCTTATCTAATTTCCTAAAAATATCAACCACTTATGAGGTTAGGATGGCTACGACATCGGTATCATACACACTATATACTTTTCTATGACTCATTTTATCTGAAGGCCATGAAAAATTAGTAGTAGTCATTTCCTTGATCAATGATTATGCCATCTCAAATGACATTAAATTGAGGGGCACCCAATTGCAACATTTATTGTTGACTTTAGCAAAACCACCAACCTATTATAAAGGGCTTAAATTATAAGTTAGTCTGGTAAGACATAGTAAGGCTATTTTATAAATAGCTCATTAAATCTCTTCCAAGCTTCATATATTAATTTTCCATCTAATTGGGTTAATGGGTGATATCATTCCAAGATGTCATCGTTTTGGATGGAGTGAGATATTTGCTACGAATTTTTGGGCTAAATGGTTCTAAGTGTTAATTGATCTTGATGCTAAAGAGTTGAGCAATATTTTAGCCTCATTTCTAAGTGAGAAATGGAAAAGCATTAGTCAAAATGTATCATTAGAAACACCATTATACATAAATTTGGTATAGAATTAAAGTAAACTAGCTAAATGGAGATACGGGCCTTCTGTGGGTGTGGCCAAAAAAAAAAAATTCATTTTGCACCATCTAGATGATAACTTGTTTTAATTCAAATGTGGTGGCTTCTAAGGAAAGATTGTTAATAGTCAAATGGATTTCCTCTACTAAAGGATTGATATACTCTCCAAGAGGTCCGAGGTGGTATTCATGTGGCCAGTTTGTCATCTCTTTTCTATTTGAATTTGTTAAGTCCTTTAATTTTTTGACAGTTGTCATTAATTTTGTGTTGTAAAGCACAACTTCAGCTTTTCTAGTCTCATGCATATAAGCTTATAACTAGCCAATGAGAGACTCTAACTACCATGAAATAATAATAACCAAAAAATAAGAATCATAGAAAATGAATAAAGCATAAGTATATGTAGAAAGTAAGAATATGAATAATTAAAATTATATTTTAGGTTTTCTAGCATAGAAAACAACAATTAAGTTACATAAAAGTATGACAATAATATTTAAATCTATATCCTAACGGTTCAACTATAATTTTCCTAAAAGTAAATTTAACATTTCTCCCTGACAATGAAACCAAAATTTTGATAGGAACAAAATGCTACGATGCACGAATAATACATGTAAGTATATCTACCGACCAAGTAGTATAAAAAACTAAGTTAGCATATCCATCCCATGAGAAACGAGTGAACTCCTAAAGCCCAAAATATTTTTATTCTAGTGTTTTATGTCTTGTCTAAAGGTTCAAAATTTGTTTATTTTAAAGTTTTTATCTTAATTTTTATAAAACGTAAAATGTATAACAAGTTTTGACTTTGAACAAGTCATAAAAAATATCTCATGTTTCTATGTGAAATAGATCTATTTAAGTGATTCTCATAAAGTTGATAATCAAGAGCAACCATTTTCTTTAGCCTCTTCTAGTGATCATAAAAAATTGGGATTTTATATTATATTTATTTTATCTAACCATGTACTACAGTGGTTCTAATTTTTCTACACGGTTGTGCCATCCTCACAATAATATTCCTATTATCTTAGATTAGTGTGGGTCAACCTATTTATTTCACTAGAATACTCTTGTATTACTAGATAATAAACCATTTTAACATCTTAAGTCTTCACGTTATTAGAAAATTACATAAAGAAGGTTAAAATTTTAACTTGAAATCAAATTAAACATAATCACATAATAAAAATGATACTATTCGAATATGATTCAATTCAAGGAAAAAAAGGCTGTCCTACTCATTTTTGATGAAAATAGCATAAATTCCATTAAAAATATAAAGTGAATAATGTTAAATGTTCTCACCATTTTTAGTCATCGAATTACATAAAGTTACAACATAATCTCTAATTTTTACCCACTTTTAGTATAATAATTTCACATGCACGCACTTCATCTCACTTGGAAGAGCTCTCACAAGCTTTCAAACTCTTCCATGGATCTATTCATTGAAGCATGATTGAAGGCTATGATAATTCCCTGATGACTCCTTTCAGTCATTATCTTCTTCCTATAGGGCTCAATCTAAGGGTTCAATGCTTAAATGTTGTGGAGGAGAAAACCATTCTTTACTTTGAAATTCCTTCTTTTATAGCCATGGATCACCACACAATCCCCGCAATGTCAAATTGGACATCATAACATTTTTAAGTATGCTTGTCGATGCCAAGACTCATCTACGTAAGGCCAAATCTTGCTGTTTCTGCAATTCTTCATGATGATGTTTTTTGTAGGTTCATCCTAGGTGTCACTTAGAATGGTTTTAATGCCCTGGTGTGTGATACACCTAAAATATATAGTATTTTTATGCACATTTTTATACCTATTTTTAATGATATTGCACTTTAATGGAAGGTATTTTGTGATTTTCTTGCAGGTATGATGAAAATGGATGGTCATGATGAAAGGAGCAAAATTGGATCAAATTTGGAACAAAAAAAGATGAAAAATGAAAATTTGGGCACTAGCGGCTAAGCGCCGCTAGGCCGGCGCTTAGCCGCCACAGTTAAAAATTGAAATTCAAATGAATTTAGCACCAATTTCAAAGGGGATGGGATGCAACTCTTGGTGATAACTTCCATAACTTCCTTTGGGCGGCAAGTTTGAATGAAGGGGTGCATTCTTTGGTAGATACATTGAATCTGGACACATTTTGAAGAGACACCAAGGCACCTTTTGGTTTACTATTTAAAGAGAGTCTTAGGAAAGATTAAGGAGCCTTTCCTTTGCATTTTGATAGGTTCTTACATTGAATTTTTACAGAATTTTATTTTAGTTTTTATTAAGAGTAGGAGTAGAGAGTAGAGAGGAGAAAAGGGTCGGAGTGAAGTCTTCTTCTTCCCACTTCTTTTCTTTCTTAGTTTAGTTTTTATTGAAGTCTGAAGTTATTACGAGTCATCGAGTTGGGAGATCCACTCGAGGAGTAGTTTAGTAAAGAGTTAAAGTTTCGAGAGGAACTTCCCGAGTCTTGTGGAGAGAATTTTCAGATAAGTGTTTACTTTTGTTCTTACATTTAGTTTTTAATTAATACTTGTTTCTGTTTGTTGTTTTTCTTATAGTTTTTAATTTCAAATCAATGTGTTTTTGTATTTTCTCAATGCATTCTGAGTAGATTACTTTATCTTTTTCTTTCTTAAATGGAGAAGTAATTAATTTATATAGAATTGTTGCAGAAAGTATAAGTGTTTAAAAGTTGGAAGAAGTTGTGAAGATTGAATCTAAAAACTTTGTTTACTTCTTAATTTGGCCTGTTCAGTTGTAGAATTTCTTGAGATTATGTAAGATCCAATGCGGTATTGTCTCATAAAAGTTAGTAAGAACCACATGCAATTATATGGGTGAAAATTGTATTCCATATAATTGAATGTAATATTAGAAGATATTTTTATGGAAGGGAGTAAAATTAAAGGATTTTAGAGTGACAGGCTAAAACCCCCTAATTTGGTTTGAAGTTTTGAGTTTTGTTATGAGAAGTTAGCCCCCAGGTGGTGGGAACCGAGGGAACTCTAGAGCGAGAGACTGGTATCTTCCCTGCCTAACCATGTTCAAAATGATAAAAATTTCAAATTAACCTATGTTCTTTATAGAACCAAGTAAGGGTAGAGAACACATTTGTTTCTATCTGTCAAAACAAAATTTAAATACTTCCACAACAATACTTTAATAATTATTACTACTTCATAAAAGGAAAGAAAAAGATATTCTAGATAATAGTATTTTACATACAGTGTTTTTAGTTATTATAATTTTAATTTCTTGCTTAACATTTTATTCAACTTTCAAAACTTTTTAAAATCAACACATACTTTCAAAAGACATAAAAAGTAAAAAGATAATTTTTTGATTTCTTTAAAGATTTTACATTTTCCCTGTGGTTTCGATACTCGGGGCTTAATGAAAAAGTCCTATATTACTTGATAAATGATACGTATACTTGCGCAGTATCCACATTATAAATCAAAATCATCAGCATAAATATCTCGGCGCAGAATCAAGTTTTTTGTGCCGTTGCCATTTTTCATATAATATTTGTAAGTATAATATCAGGTGGATCGAGTTTTTGGAGCCGTTGCCAGGAAAAACAAGTAAATTACATTTTTAAGAGAATTAAGAAATTTTAAATTTTTACTTTTCTTTGTTTTTGTTAGTGTGTTATGTTTTGTTTTATTTTATTATAGTATGTGTAGTTCAGGTTCTGAAGGACTTGTGCCTTACGATTCTGAATTAGAAAGAACTATAAAAAAATCAAAAAAATTAAAAATACTGAAAAAGATAAAAATATTCAAGAAATGACAAATCATCAAAATCAAAATGTAGGCATCCATCAAGAATTAAGACCTTTAAGAGATTATGTTAACCCTACAGTAGATGAATTTCATGGTAGTATTCAAAATCTTGCTGTAGCTGCTAATTCTTTTAAGCTTAAACCTGCTATTATGCAAATGGTGTCTAATAATCAGCTTGGGGGAGGAACAACTGAAGATCCTAATTTGCATCTTGCTAATTTTCTAGAGTTATGTGCTACTTTTAAATATGATGGTGTTTTGGATGATTCTATTAGACTTAGACTTTTTCCTTTCTCACCAAGGGATAAAGCTAAAACATGGTTACATTCATTACCACCTAGATCAATAAGAACTTGGGGTGAACTGTCACAAAAATTTCTTGCTAAATATTTTCCACCATCTAAGACTGTTAAGTTGAGAAATGATATAACATCTTTTTGTTAGTTTGAAGGGGAATCAATATATGAAGCATGGGAAAGATTTAAAGATCTCCTCGGGAAATGTCCACATCATGCGATACCAGATTGGTTAATAATTCAAACTTTTTATAATGGATTAGTTGGATCTCTTAGATCAATCATCGATGCTGCTGCTGGTGGATCATTTATGTCTAAACCATTTTCTGATGCTTATAATTTAATTGAAGAAATGGCCGCTAATAATTTTCAATGGCCTTCTGAAAGGTTAAATCCTTAAAAGGTAGCCACTGTTTATGAGAATGATGCTTTTACAATGTTAAAAAATCAAGTTGCTGCTCTATCAAGGAAGATAGACCAATTTGGGATGAATTTTTCTCAGTCAAATCTCATGATTGAAGAAAATTCATTAGGCCAAATGATTGATTCTTATTCTTCACCAGAAACTGTGAATGCTATTAGTAAATCTAACAACCCATATTCCAATTATTAAAACCCAGGTTGGAAGAATCATCCAAATTTTAACTGGAATAACAATAATCAGGGTGGTGTTAAAAAACAATGGGGCAACCACCAAGTAAAGCCATTGGAGAATTGGAACAACCGAGGGAATAATAATAATAAACTAACTTATCCTTCAGGTTATAACAGTGCTTTACAATTAAAGGAGAAGAAGTTGTCTATGGAAGAAGTAGCATCACATATGGGAAATCAATTACAAATTCAAGGAGAAACCATCAGAAATATCGAAAATCAATTGGGAAAAATTGCAAATGCCTTAAATAATAGATCCCAAGGAATGCTTCCAAGTAATACTGAAGTGAATCCAAGAGAAAAGAATAAAGAACAAGTAAAAGCAATTCAACTGAGAAGTGGAAAAGAATATGAAAGTAGAGTTCAAAAAGAAACTGAAGTAGAGAAAGAAGAGATTGAAAGACCTAAAGAGGACGCTCCAAAAGGATTTGAAAGACCTATTTCTCCACATAAGGTTGATTTAGAAAAACCACCACCTCCATTTCCTCAGAGTCTTCATCAACAAAAGTTGGATAAGCAATTTTCAAAATTCTTGGAGATAATAAAGAAGCTTACCATTAATATTCCATTTGCTGAAGCACTAGAACAAATGCCAAGCTATGCGGAATTTATGAAGGATATTCTTAATAAAAAGAGGAAGTTTGAGGAAAATGAGACTGTTGCACTTAGTGAGGAGTGCAGTGCATTAATTCAGAAAAAACTTCCTGAAAAACTTAATGATCCTGGTAGTTTCACAATTCCATGTGCAATCAGAGAAAGATTCTTTGGAAAAGCTTTATGTGATTTGGGTGCAAGCATTAACCTTATGCCTCTACCAATATTCAAAAGACTAGGACTAGGAGAAATAAGCCCAACTACTGTAACTCTGCAATTAGCAGATCGATTGATCACATATCCTAAAGGAGTTATAGAAGATGTTTTGGTAAAAGTGGATCAATTTATTTTTCCTATGGATTTCATTGTATTAGATATGAAGGAAGATAAAGAGATACCCATAATTTTGGAAAGACCTTTTCTTGCTACAGGAAGAGCCATGATAGATGTGCAAAAAGAGGAATTAACAATGAGGGTTAATGATCAGACTGTTACATTTAATATTTCAAAATCGATGAAATATCCTGCTAGAGGTAAAGAAGATGAGTGTTATAGGATAGATGTTATAGAATATTTACATGAATGTCATTTCAAATCAACTTATGAAGAGAAAGCTGAAAGAGAAGAATTGGAATATAAGCAAGAAGAGGAGTTATATGATTCTGAAGATTTTCAAGAGGAAGATTTAAAGTATGTTCATGAAAGTTTTGAATTGTTGGATATGACTGAAAAAGATGAATCTTATGGACCATCAATTGAAAAACCTCCTGAACTTGAGCTAAAAATGCTTTATGATCATTTAAAGTTTATTTTTCTAGGTGAATCCTCAACCTTGCCTGTTATAATTTCTTCTCAATTAACTGAAAAAGAAGAAGAGACTTTACTTGAAATTTTGAAGAAGCACAAGAAAGCCTTTGGATGGACAATTGCTGATATTAAAGGAATCAGTCCTTCAATTTGTATGCACATAATTCTTATGGAAGATAATTGCAAACCGCGGGCTGATCCCCAAAGGAGATTAAATCCTATCATGAAAGACGTTGTTAAGACAAAAATATTAAAATGGTTGGATGCTGTAATTATCTACCATATTTCAGATAGCGCATGAGTTAGTCCTATTCACTGTGTTCCTAAGAAAGGAGGAGTAACTGTGACTGTTAATGAGAAGAATGAAATGATACCAACAAGACAAGTTACAGGGTGGCGAATATGCATTGATTATAGAAAATTAAACATTGCCACAAGGAAAGATCATTTTCCACTCCCTTTTCTAGATCAAATGTTGGATAGACTGGCTGGGCATAAATACTTTTGTTTTTAAGATGGATATACTGGTTATCACTAAATGCAAATTTCTCCCGAGAATCAAGAGAAAACTACGTTTAGCAATCCTTATGGTACTTTTGCTTTTAGAAGAATGCTCTTTGATTTATGTAATGCCCCTGCTACATTTTAGAGATGTATGATGGCTATTTTTTGTGATTTAATTGAAAAAGGGATTAAGTTTTTATGGATGACTTTTCAGTGTTTGGAATTTCATTTGAATTATGTTTAGAACATTTTTCTAAAGTTCAAAAATGCTGTGAAGAAACTAATTTGGTCCTTAATTGGGAAAAATGTCAATTTATGGTAGCAGGAGGAATTGTTTTGGGACATCGGATTTCAGAAAAAGGTTTGGAGATAGATCCTGCAAAAATTCAAGTTATATCTAATTTACCTTGCCTAACCAATGTAAGGGGAATTAGAAGTTTTTTAGGACATACTGGATTCTATTGGTGTTACATCAAAGACTTTTCAAAAACTACAAAACCTTTATGCCGTTTACGGGAAAAGGATGCATTTTTTAATTTTGATGATGATTGCCTCAAAGCCTTTGAAACATTAAAAGAAAAATTAATCACCGCACCTGTAATAATTTCACCAAATTGGGAAAAACCTTTTGAATTAATGTGTGATGCTAGTGATTATGCTATTGGTGCTGTTTTAGGTCAGAAATATGATAAAATTTTCAAAGTAATTTATTAAACTAGTAAAATTCTTAATGAAGCTCAAATTAATTATAGCACTACTGAGAAAGAGTTATTAGCTATAGTATTTTCCTTTGATTTTGATCATTTTTAATTGGAACTAAATGTGTGGTGCATACTAATCATTCTGCTATTAAATACTTAATGAAGAAAAATGATGCAAAACCGAGATTGATAAGATGGATTCTTCTTTTGTAAGAGTTTGATTTTGAGATAGTAGATATGAAGAGTTCTGATAATCAAATTGCTTATCATTTGTCTAGGCTTGAAATTGAAAAATCTCTCTGTGATATTGAAGAAATTAATGAACATTTTCACGATGAAAAACTCGTTTCACTCGTTAAAGAACTACTCGTTCCGTGGTATGCGTACATAGTAAACTTTATTGTTAGTAATATTATACCCTATGGTTTGACATACCATGAAAAGAAGAAATTTCTGTCTGATGCTAAGACTTATTTTTTGGATGACCCATTTTTATATAAACAAGGAAATGATCTTATAATTCGAAGATGTTTACCTTTGGAAGAGACTTATGAAATTATTTAAAAATGTCATGATTCTAATTATGGGGGACATTTTGGAAGTGATAAAACTGCATATAAAATATTACAATAAGGATTTTACTGGCCTACAATTTTTAAGGATGTGAATGATTATATTAAAAATTGTAATAGATGTCAGCGTGTAGACAATATTTCTAGAAGAAATGAGATGCCCCTCAATTATATGTTGGAAGTTGAAATATTTGATGTAAAGTTTTTAGAAAAGAATATATTTTGTAGATTTGGAATACCAAGAGTAATCATAACTGATGGGGGAAGTCATTTTAGAAATGCGATTATTGAGAAGTTATCAAAGAAATATCATATTCATCATCGCATTGCTACTGCTTATCATCCGCAGACAAGTGATTTGGTTGAATTATCCAATCATGAAATTAAAAGAATATTGGAAAAAACTGTTAATCCAAATAGAAAGGATTGGTCAATTAAATTGGATTATGCTTTGTGGGCCTATAGGATCGCTTACGTGAACACCTATAGGAATGTCCCCATATAAGCTGATTTTTGGAAAAGCTTGTCATTTACCTTTTGAACTTGAGCAGAAAGCATATTGGGCTATTAAAGAGTTCAATTATAATTTGAAAGATGCTGCTAAAAAGAGATTACTGCAATTGAATGAGCTTGAAGAAATAAGGAATGAATCTTATGAAAATGCTAAGATTTATAAGGAATAGATGAAGTTATGGCATGATCGGAAGATTCTTGCTAAAAATCTTGTACAAAGACAAAAGGTTTACTGTATAATGCTAGATTGAGAATATTTTCTAGAAAACTTAAGTCCAGGTGGATGGGTCCATTTATTGTGATAAAAGTTTATTCTTATGGAGCTGTAGATATTCAAGATCCTAAGACTAAAAAAATATTTAAAGTTAAAGAACATAGACTTAAACCATATTTTTCAATCAATAAATCTAAATCTGATAATAATTTGATGTTGGGTCAGAATGAGTTCTGGGAATGTCAGGCTGAAGACGTTAAAACAAGCGCTTTGTGGGAGGCAACCCATAATTATCAGTGTGCTTTGTTTTATGATTATTTTGTGTGCTTAGTTTACTTTGTTTGATTTGTTTTTATGTTTTTGGTGGTAGTAATTTGGAGTTTTTAAACTATAGTAGAGTTTATTTGACCTTAATTGATGACTTAAAGAAGTCAGAATGAAAATTTGGACACTTAGCAGACCTGTGCTAAATTGAACACTGGTGGCTAAGCGCCGACTGGTTGGCACTTAGGCGCCTCAGTTACAAAAAATGTAAAAAAATGAGGTTCTAGAAGCCTAGATCATGGAGAAGTTTTGGAAGTTATTTTGGAGTTTTAAAACACCTTGAGACAAATTTAGCACTTCCCAAGTCTATAAAAAGGACTTGATTTAAGAGAAACACTTGCCCCAAGTCCTATTTTCATTTCTGAGTCTTAAGAAGAGAGTTTTTAGTGCATCATGTCTTTCTGGGAGAAGGAGATGAAGAAGAAGCAAGATTCTGACAAAAGTATGTTCATTAGTGATAGTGCTAAAGAATTATTCAATGGTTATCCCGCTGTTAGTATTCAAGATATTGCAGAAATGATTGCAAATATTGAAGCCCAAGTGACTTCAATGGAAGCAAAGATCAATGAAACCAATTTGCAGTTGGAGCACATGGGATGACAACTTAAGATGCAATTCAGTCATTCAAGGTATGTGGAAGAAGCAGATAAGGTGATGTTTGTGAAAAATAAATGGATTGAAGAAGAAGATGTAAGAATGAACAATTATCGCCCGTTCTATCAAATTTATATTCTAGAAGGGTCAAATGAGAATAATAGTGGTCCTGGATATAATCCGCCTAACGGAGAATGGAATTAAGAATGTTTTATTTTTATTTGTTTAGTTTTCTTATGTGTTATGTTTAGTGTTCTTGTGTGTTATGTTTAGTGTGTTTAGTGTTTATATTTAAGTATTAACTAAGCCTGATGATATAATGGTTACATCCTAGAGATGTATACTTATAAGTTTGAGATTATAGTCTCTTGTATTTAGAGAATTTCATCCTTTATGTGTGGATAGAAATTCTAGAGTTATATTAAGTGTTATGTTTGTTTTAATATAAAGTTTGTGTTTGTGTGAAATTTGTGTGGAATTAATTGATATTTAATTTTGATTTGGAATATTGAAGATTTATGTGGGGAGAAATAATTATTTTGGAGTAATTAAGGGTGATTAACCAAGTGATTTAGTGCATATACCATTATTGTGAATATTTGGGTATTGGCGGCTAAGTGCCAAAGTGCCGGCGCTTAAGCGCCAGATTTCTCGGCTAAGCGCCGATTGTTTGCGCTTAGGCGCCAGTTCGCAAAAATTGGTTTCCAACAGTTAAAAACCTGAAAAAATGCCATTTTTAAACCGCCGCATCGTGTTCAACCTTCAGTATATCGCGAAAGAGAGCCTAGGGCATCATATTATGGATCATTTAAGAGCTGATCTCAACAAAAATTATTAGATTTGGATTCCTTGAGGTAAGAGCACTACTCCTAAGTAAAAATTTTTTATTTTCACCCATGTATTTTGAGTACATTTTGGAAAATCTTAAAATCTCTATTCATGGTGAAAATTTGAGGAAAAACTTGAGAAATTGCTTGGATTTAGTGAAAATATCTTTTGGAAGATATTTAGCAAGTTTAGTTTGATTTTGGAATTTATGGTGAATTTTTCGTGAATTTTTAGAGATGACTCCAAAGTCACAGCGTGCACGAGAAAAGACAAGATTTGATTCTGACAAATTTGTTAGTATGAGGGCTGAGGAACGATACGTCGATGCATTGCAGTCACGTAAGTTGATTCCTAAGCGAGTGTTTAATAAACCAGGAGAGCTGATTGAAGATATGATTACTAGAAGGAACTGGGAGAATTACTATTGCTTCTTCGCTGTTGCGGTTGTTTCTGTGGTTCGAGAATTTTATGCAAATTTGCATGCTGCAGAAGAGAATCAAGTGATAGTTAGGAGGCATGAGGTCAACTTTTCTTCTGGGGCAATCAATACTTTTTATGGACTACCTCCTGACAAGTTTTGTTTTTATTCTAACTATCATCCTATGGAAGGAGAGTTAGATGAGATCATGGAATTTCTGACTGATGGAAGAGGGTTATGGAAAATAACAAATGATAGAAGAGTGAACTTTCCTGCTTCCAAATTGAATGCCATTTCTAAGGCATGTCATTATTTTATCTCATCTAAGTTGTTACCTTCGAGCCGCACTAGTGAAGTAACGAGAGAAAGAGTTGTGTTGAACCATTGTATTCAATAAGGGAAGCCTATTGACATTGGAGGAATAATTTATGATTATGTTTTGAACAGTGCTAGATCCACCACTACTGCAAGTATGTGATTTCCTTCCTTGATTCATTCATTATGTGAACGATCTGGAGTGAAGTTTGAAACCTGGGAAGAGGTACTTCAATCATTAAGACCAATTACTAGTGTAAAAGTTGTTGCTTACACTGTACAATCAGAGTTTGGTTGGAGAGGAGGATTTGGTAGGGCTTCTACTGCTTCTGCTTCTGCTGCATCTACTTCTCGTGCTTCTACTTCGCGTGCATCATCATCTACTGATTCACAGACTGATTTATTGAGAAAATTTTTGAAAAAATTGAGTCTTACTCGAGAGCATATGAAAGATATGGATGGTAAGATGGATAGTGTAGAAAGATATATTGTGAAACATGATGAGTATGAGGAGAGTTATCAGTAATATTTGGATAGACTGATTAGAGGTGATCAGAGTGCTGAGTTGCCTTCTCATCCATTCTACATACCTTATGTGTCATCTAGAGATTGGAACGAGCAGGATGATGATGATGATGAGGATGATGAGTAGATTTGTATTATTTATTTTCGTTATGATGTTGTTGTTGCTGATGTTTGTTTTGTTTAGTGTTTAGTTTGATCATTTGTTGTGATATGAACTATTGATAATATGTAAAACTGTAGTTTCTATTATTTTTTTGTTATGCATATTCAGATGTGTTGTTGTTGTTTGTATTGAGGTTTTATATGCTGCTCTGTGGTAGTGATGTATATTAGTAAATGTTTTAATGTGTATGTTATGTCAGAGTTTTTAGTAGTGTGTACTTTAATTCAAAAACTGTTAGGAGATTATAAACCACTATTGGGAACTTCTACTTAGGAAACAACATGTTTAAAAATTTTCAAATGTCATTATCATCAGTTGTCTCTATCAGTATATTATTTTAGTTGGTGTGTATTTGCTTTGAAAACATCCACTACTGTAGAAGTCTTTTTGAAAATTTTACTTCTATTTGTATAAAAAAAAATTTGTTTAAAAAAGTAAATTTGATTTCATTTTACTCCTGTTATTTAAATTGTTATACTTGCATATTAGGATATTAAAATTTCTTGCAAGCATGATATGTCAGTTTTTATTTCTCACCCATGTATCATTTCTTATACTTAAATGTTTTATCTTAACTAAAAATTAATGTTTTGGGGGGGATTTTAAAAACAAAGATTTTCAAAAACCTAAAATTTTATTTGATTCTCAAGAATACTTAAAATAAATCTTATTTTTGATTGAGAACAATTATGTACATGAAGTTATATTAGGGGAACAAAAATTTTGAATATAGAAATGAATAAAAGAATTTAGTTAAAATTTATAGTAATCATGAAAAACATAAAGTTAAAATTTTCTTAATGAAGAGGTGTTAAATAAAGTTAAACTATCTTTAGTAAGAAGTTTTGTATTTTTGGATAAATAGAAGATTAACTTTTATTACTGGATAAATAGAAGATTAACTTTTGGATAAATAGAAGATTAACTTTTATACATCTTTCACTTAATGAAGATTAACTTTTTCAAATATTATTGTTATGACTTTTAAGTGAAAGATGTATATCTGACCTTTATTTTAAATGGAAGGGTGGAATTCAAAATCATTAAAGGCCTATCCAGATATAATAATGCTTGCCTTAAAAAAAAAAAAAGAAAGAAAAAAAAGAAAAAAAAGTGAAAAAATGCTATATGAAAAGGGAGGAGAAGCTTGAGGATTTAAGGGCCTAATAAAAAATTAGTTTCATACCTAAAGTTTAAGATATAAGTTCAGGGAAAATCTAAAACTTAAGGCTATAATATAGTAAGTAAAATTATTTTCAAATAAAGATTTTTAAGTAAGAAAAATAAGTGTTTGAATCTTATATTTTGAAGAATCTACAAACATTTCTGAATTAGATAGAAACTTATATTTATCATTTTTCTTTATTTAAAAACTTTCTAAACTTTAAGTTGGTTTTAATTACTGAATATTTTCTAAATTGGACTATTCCATTTCTAGAACAAAATTTTGTTATCTTTCTAAGAAAGTCATTACATAATTTGCATGCTAAAAGGTTCTATGAGATTAATTGTCACTTGAGGACAAGTAACATTTTAAGTTTGGGGATTTTGATACACCTAAAATATATAGTATTTTTATGCACATTTTTACACCTATTTTTAATGATATTTTACTTTAATGGAAGGTATTTTGTGTTTTTCTTGCAGGTATGATGAAAATGGATGGTCATGATGAAAGGAGCAAAATTGGATCAAATTTGGAGCAAAAAAAGATGAAAAATGAAAATTTAGGCACTGGCGGCTAAGCGTCACTGGCAGGCGCTAGCCGCCACAGTTAAAAGTCAAAATTTAAATGAATTTAGCACCAATTTCAAAGGGGATTGGATGCAATTCTTGGTGATACCTTCCATAACTTCCTTTGGGCGGCAAGTTTGAATGAAGGGGTGCATTCTTTGGTAGATACATTGAATCTGGACACAGTTTGAAGAGACACTAAGGCACCATTTGGTTTACTATTTAAAGAGAGTCTTAGGAAAGATTAAGGAGCCTTTCCTTTGCATTTTGAAGGGTTCTTCCATTGAATTTTTACAGAATTTTATTTTAGTTTTTATTAAGAGTAGGAGTAGAGAGTAGAGAGGAGAAAATGGTCAGAGTGAAGTCTTCTTTTTCTCATTTCATTTCTTTCTTAGTTTAGTTTTTATTGAAGTCTGAAGTTATTCTGAGTCATTGGAGTTGAGAGATCCGCTCTGAGGAGTAGTTTAGTAAAGAGTTAAAGTTTCAGAGGAACTTCCTGAGTCTTGTAGAGAGAATTTTCAGATAAGTGTTTACTTTTGTTCTTACATTTAGTTTTTAATTAATACTTGTTTCTGTTTGTTGTTTTTCTAATGGTTTTTAATTTCAAATAAATGTGTTTTTGTATTTTCTCAATGCATTCTGAGTAGATTAATTTATCTTTTTCTTTCTTAAATGGAGAAGTAATTAATTTATAGAGAATTGTTGTGGAAAGTATAAGTGTTTAAAAGTTGGAAGAAGTTGTGAAGATTGATTCTAAAAACTTTGTTTACTTCTTAATTTGGGCTGTTAAGTTGTAGAATTTCTTGAGATTATGTAAGATCTAATGCGGTATTGTCTCATAAAAGTTAGTAAGAATCACATGCAATTATAAGGGTGAGAATTGTAGTCCATATAATTGAATGTAATTTAGAAGATATTTTTATGGAAGGGAGTAAAATTAGAGGATTTTAGAGTGACAGGCTAAAACCCCCTAATTTGGTTTGAAGTTTTGAGTTTTGTTATGAGAAGTTAGCCCCCAGGTGGTGGGAATCGAGGGAACTCTAGAGTGAGAGATTGGTATCTTCTCTGCCTAACCATGTTCAAAATGATAAAAATTTTAAATTAACCTATGTTCTTTATAGAACCAATTAAGGGTAAAGAACACATTTGCTTCTATCTGTCACAACAAAATTTAAATACTTCCACAATAATACTTTAATAATTATTACTACTTCATAAAAGGAAAGAAAAAAATATTCTAGTTAATAGTATTTTACATATAGTGTTTTCAGTTATTATAATTTTAATTTTTTGCTTAACATTTTATTCAACTTTCAAAACTTTCAAAATCAACACATACTTTCAAAAGCCATAAAAAAGTAAAAAGATAATTTTTTGATTTCTTTAAAGATTTTACATTTTCCCTATGGGTTCGATATCTCAGGGCTTAATCAAAAAGTCCTATATTACTTGATAAATGATACGTATACTTGCGTCGTATCCACATTATAAATCAAAATCAACAGCATAAATATGTCGGTGTGGAACCAAGTTTTTAGTGTCATTGTCATTTTTCATATCATATTTATAAGTATAAATGTTAGGTGGATCAGTGTGGAGCCTTGACAACAATAAAAGTAGAATCAAAGTTCCAAACACTCTATTTTAGCATCTTTCAGAGCGGGATGGTTGAGTCATATATACACTATTATTGGCGTAGCTATGCAAAAAGTGGCATCCACATGCTTGAAAGTGGTATATCTATGCTGATCTTGATTTTGGGTGTTCTAAATTCTACATAGCTCCATTTAAGCCTTTAAGTCTTGTATCAATCAAATAACATTAAAAGTAATTGAAAAAGCATAAATATGATACAAATAATTAAATTATTGTAGAAGAAACATAAGAAATTTAAATATGATACAAATAAAATTAGGATGAAAAAAAATGTAATGATATTCTTACAAAAAGTTGGGGCATTCAAAAGATAGATTTTGGTCCAAACAAAATCTGATCAACATTGTAGAAAAGTTAACATATCAAAATATTTTATTTATGACACATTTTGATGTTGATTGTGATAATTTAGAAATTTGATTTCTATATAGTGGCTATTTTAATCATATGAATGGATTGAAATATCCTTTCAACTAGATTTTTATGTTTAATAAATTTGAAGTCATGTTTAGTGATAATATTGTTGTTAGTGTTGATGTCAACAAGGCTATTGTGGTTGGGACAAATGGTGGTGGTGTAAAGTTCTTACATGATGTTCTTTAAGTTACAAAGCTTGCACATAAGTTATTAAATATTGGAAAATTTATTAAGAGTGGATACAAAGTTTAGTTTAATGAAATAGGTTGCAACATTAAACACAAGAAAAGTAGGCAAGAAATTGTGAAAATTCATATGATGTCAAACAAGATTTTGCTCTTAAAATTTCTATAGTTCCAGAGAAGGAATTGATGATATAAGGAAATTTGAGGTGAAGCAATGGAATTTTCAATATGGTCACATATGTATGGGAGGATTAAAACTATTGCAACAAAAAAAGATGTTTATGATTTGTCTGTAGCATATTATAATGGAAATTGTGAAGGTTGCATTATGGGAAATTAATCTGGAAAGCTTTTTTCATATGAAAAATCATGGTGTAAGAATATTATTTGAGTTAATTAATGCCAATTAGCGTGGTCCAATGAATGCAATATCAAACGAAGGTTGAAAATAATTTTTTCTATTTGTAGTTGATTATAATATATTAAATTTCTTGTATGTTTTGAAGTATAAATTAGAAGTCATTTATAAGTATAAACATTTTAAAGCATTGGTGGAAAATTAAAGTGGTGAGCATATTAAGATTACACATATTAATAGAGGTGGAGGGGTTCACATCAAATGAGTTTGTAAAATATTGTGCTAAGCCTAAAATATTTAAACAATTAACTGTTCCAAACACACCACAATAAAATGGAGTTGTGGAAAGAAAAACAAAAAAGTAGTATAGTTGAAAAGAAATATGTTAGAGTTGAAGAATTTGGTGAATATAATTTGGGTTGAATTTGGTGCAATTGTAGTTTATTTGTTGAATATATCTCCAACAAAGGTTGTTCAAATTGTTGCAACTTATGAAGAATTACATGGTAGAAAATTTATTGTCAACCATTTTAAGGTATTTAGAGGTATTGCATTTTTACTAAATGAAGTTTCTATAAATTAGACAATAAATATAAAATGATAGTATTTTCTTTTTATGATATTCAGTCAAAGTCATATAAACTATTTACGTGAAAGCCTAAGAAGAACATTATCAATAGAGTTGAAATTTTGGATGCATAAGCTATCTAGGATTGGAGAGAAATTTTTTTTCATGATAAAGAAAAAAGTAATAGTTGAATTTGACAAGAAGCATCAAGTTCATATTGCCAATAGTCAAAGAATTTGATATTGATTCATTAATTAGTCCATCATAATCAAATGATTTATCACTTAGTTCATCACCTCCAAGATCAATATATTCAAGTACATCTTAAGAAAGACATTAACAAGATTTGATCCTTATAAGAGCTATATGATTATAACTTTGCTCTTATACTTTCAGACTAATGAAATTATGAATATGCTTGTGGAAAAAAAGAATGGAAAAATACTATGAAGGAGGAGATTGAATTTTTTAAGAAAAATAATACTTGAGAACTTGTTGATATACTAAAAAGAAAAGTTCCAAATGAAATGAACTGAACTTACAATTTCAGATACAATTTAGGTGGAAGTTTAGAATGACACATAGAAAGGCTTGTTGCTTAGGTTTATGCACGGAAATATTATATTCATTCATATGAATAATTTTCTCTTGTTGCTTGATTTGAAACTCTTAGATTATTACTTACATTAGATTCACAAACGAAGTGAAAAGTTTTTTTAGTTTGATGTTAAATCTGCATTTTTGAATGGTACTTTGAAAGAAGATGAATGTATAGATAACCATAATGTATCATTATTATAGGAAAAGAAGAAGTTTACAAACTAAAAAGGGTACTTTATGGGCTTAAGCAAGCACCAAGAACATGGTATTTGAGGCTTGATTTTATTCTTTCAAATGAAAGGATTTTGTAGAAGTGAAAGTGAACCCAAATTCTATGTGCTGACTCACAGTACCAATCCTCTTATAGTTTGAGTTTTGTTGACGATAACATATTCTTCGACTCATCCAAAACTTTGATTGAAAAATTGAAGTCTGATATGACGAATGAATTTAATATTACTGATTTAAGTTTGTTGAACTAGTTTTCTGGCTTACAAAATATTCAAGCGGATGATGAAATTTTTTTATTGCATGAAAGATATTTATATGAGTTCTTAAGGAAGTATAAGTGGATGGTCTTATGTTCTTGACTCGTGAAGGTAAATGAACAGCATGTTTAGAATGATAATATAACTAAGACAAATGAGAAAGCATTTAAAGTAATTATGGCTTGTCTTATGTTCTTGACTCATACCCAACATGATATTATGTATTTAGTCAATCTTATTTCAAGATTCATGCATTATCCTTATGTAAATCAACTTGGAGAAACAAAACACATTCTTTATTATATTCGAAAGACAATTAGTTATGGGATTTGCCACAAATCTTTTTCTTATTTTAATTCAGTTGGTTTTACTGATAAAGTTTGAGCGCCTTCTAAAGGTCATAGAAAAAAATATGTAGAGTTGGATTTACATTTAGTCTCATATCTGGTGCGGCTTCCTGAAGCAAAAAAAGTTCATTTTCAGAGGCAGAATACATTTTAGCTTCATCAACATGATGTCAAGCAATTTGGATGAGGATCGTAATATTAGAAGGACTTTATCAAGCACCATTGAAAGCGATGGAGATATTTTGCTATAATAAATCCACGTAATCTTTGATTAAAGAAAAAAATCCAATGTTTCATGTTAGAACAAAGCATATTGAACTTCGACATCATTTTGTTCGAGAAGTTGTTGCCAACGAAACTATTGCAATCAAGTACTGTTCAACAGAAGAGCAATTTGCTGATCGATTCACAAAAACTCTCAATTTACAAAAAGATATGAGAGATTTCCATCAAATCTTGGTGTAGGATCGTTGCCTTAAGGGGTTGCGACTGACATTATTGCAAAAACAAAAACTTTAATATTTATGTTTTAATGAAGTATACGTGAAATGGTGTGAGTGAAACGGTTAATTCTTAGTGCAAGAATGTGAGTGAAAGGGCATGTTTTTAGTTCTCTTTTCTACGGTGTATGTATCAATGTGTGGAAATGCTTTCAAAAACATGATGGGAACAATTTCTTCTAACAGCGTCGGTCTGAAGCTTTCTCATTTAGCTTCTCTTTTAACGTATCATCCAAGCATTTGTTCTGCTGCCACGCCGACCGTCGGCAGGATTTGGGTTGCCGGTGCTTCACAGTTGCTTTCTCCTCCACCTCAATTTGGCTCCTGGTCAAAGACAAATATTTTTTTTTCACACAATAGCATTAAGCACAATACCATGGCTTCAATCTTTATATTTATTCAATTTCTATGTATGCATCCTGCGATAAATTTTAAAATTTTAAAATGTTACTTTTCAAATATTATTAAAAAATAATAAATTTTGAATAGAAAGCTAATAAATCTAGAGCATATGTAACTCATGAGAATGTAGTAATTTTAAGTGTTTTCTACTTATGCTTGAAAGAAATGTTATGGAATCCTTTTACAATGTATAAGATATTACTTTTTTTTTTTGTTTTTTTTTTTTGGCATGAAATTAGTTTATTAGGATCTACCACAACATTCTAGTTCTATTTAAGATTGTACTCCATGTTGCCAAGCTCCGAACCAGTCCCAACTCATCTATCCCACACCTTTTTTTTTGCTACATTAATTCATGATGTTCTCATATATTGTATGCATCATCGCATCGGCACGCACTGCTACACTAATGTTGATGAACAACCATTAAGGAACTCCGTACATTTTTTGTGGGGCGAAATATATTGGTGAGATTGCTTTGATGTGTTCAATTTGCACTAATAGAGCATTTTTTCTATCAACAAATTTTCTATCCACAAGTTGACCGTCATAAATATTGGCCCACACATGCTATGAAGAATTTGCTATTATTAGTCATTGTATAGGTGGTGGAGAAACCTTTAACCTCACTACTATAGGGCTATCAAGAGCTCATGATATCTCCTGATGTGCTATCTAATATCTTTGCCCAAAGTCGAATGGATGTGAGTTAGTCCAAACCATGCACCCTAGTGAGCACGACGTTTAATTGATGTTGTCAAATATCACATCTATCCTCATAGTCATATTATAAGACATGCATAAGCACTTCATAGTATTTTTGTTATGCTTAAGAGTGTGATCTTTATCAAGATTGAATGACCTGAACATTACTAGACTATTTGTATATATTGTGGTTAGGAGGCATTGGCAGCAAATTTTAAATTAACAATATGGTAGCCTCATGTTCTTGCTTAAGATGAGTAATAAATAAAACTTATATGTCCTATGTAAGTGAATTTCCCACAAGCAATAAAACAAAGTCATGACTTAAAGCTCTTATGAATGCAATGAGTGGATACTCTATGACTAGATCATAGTTTAATGTTCCTATACATTAAAAGCAAAAACGATCTTCATTTTTTATATCTCTACTTTTGTCAAATCTATAAGTATTAGCCTAACCCATGTCATCTACTTGCATATTAGATTGATGTAGTGCACTAATGTCACGAATGTCATAGACACACATTACTAGCACTCAGAGCATATTATTTGTTCAATGATTAAGCTCAAGTGATGAAAGTCCCAAGGACTTCCACATTTTGCATCTCCCATTGTAATATAAAATTTTGATACTTTAAAATATGAACTAGTTAGGTGTAAACCCTAACTATCCAATAAAAGAATTCCATAAAACAAGTAAGAGCTAGTCAAATATCAAAATTTTCACATATTGAGTAAATTTGCATTTTTGCATCGACTATCAAATAGTCACCTTATTAAATATAACAAAAAATTTATTCAGGGTAAATGTCTTCTTGTATTCATATTATTTTTGTTAAAAATTATTGGTAGAGTTTACACCTTATTCACTTCCAACTTGTTTTTAGAATGAATAGCCTACTTTATCATTATTACATTGCTTATTTTGGTAAAAATAAAATATACCAAGCACATTAACATTTTTTTGAACCATTCTATTCTAAACTTTTAGAAAAATAAGATATTTAATAAATAAAAATTTAATGCACTTTATCTTATTCAAAAACCCTAAGGGGAGACTTTTAGCAAAGCTTAATGAAGAAGCTTCTTAAAGCCCGTTAATTACAATGAGATTATAATTGGAGAAAAATTTAATGTGATAAAAATCTTCTTGTGTGTAGGTATTTTTTGTTGAAAAAGAACACACACACACACACATTGATTGTATACCATATCTTCAAAATATGCTTCTCATTATAGTTTTATTTTATTTTATTTATTCTATTCTTGCGAAATATAGATGCTTTTGCTATTTGATAAATGGGCGAAGATGGTGCTAACTAAAGGTATTTGAACCAAGTATCTTTATTTAAGAACTGTTTTTAATAAGTGCCATAGAGCAAGGGTCTCTACATATAATAAGCTTCAGTACCAATAGCATGCTTCTTCATCCTTCGATACAAATTACAAAACAAAGTTCAAAATATAATGTAACTCCTAGCTTTTGACCTAAAATAGAGCTTACTGGTATAACATCACTTTGCTCTCCAATAATGACCGCAAGTTAGATTGCAACAAATAAAGAATAGTGCCTCTTTTGCTTCTCCTTCGGGAACACCCTTCAAAATAGTTGCTTCTCCGTGTCCGCACATATCACATTAAACGGTTTTTGTACGAGGAAAATTACCAGGATCAACTTTTGATTTATAATCATTGTTTTCATCTTCGTCTATTAATTGTGCATGGTTACAATCATAGCAAGCGTATAACAAGATCATGTGCTTCTTGTCTTCCTTAAGATACAAAATGCTATTGCATTCGGGACAGGACTTCGAGGTACTCATTGCTCCCTTGGATAGAACTTTTGGGTGCTACAACTAACATGAAAAGTTCATTCGAAACAATCAACCTTATTTTCATAATAATAAAAAAATAGCATTATCATGTTGGTTCTTCCATGAAAAGAAAAAAAAAAGTTAAAACAAAGAAATATATGATAGATGTTATATGGAGCTTTGAAATGTATTAGTTTTAGCAAAATATAGCATTTACCTCTTGAAATGTTTTAATTTTAGCCAAAACATATGTTAAACGTTATATGAAGTATTGAAATGTAATATATTTAGCAAAATTTGAACCAAAAAATTTTGCTAAATGTTTAAGAGAAGAAATATTTTACTTACATTTCATTTCATGCCCAATTACATGATATATATAGATATTTAAATCCTAAATCGGCAAGAGACAATAATAGTAATAAATTAAATAAATGCACTTGCTCTCCTTCCTTTTTTCTATAGTGGGAGTCATTATTTAATGCTGTGAATAATTAGAATAATTAATACATATTTGCTTCCTTGGCTCATCTAAAAAATAATTCATAACTGCTAACTTTATTCAAAACATGCCATGACATTCAGGTAGCGCAAATGGCATTTTAATAGTGAGCGAAGTCAAATTTATATTGCTCATCTCAACTTCAACTTAAGTAATAAATTAAAAAGTAAAAAATTGATATTAACCAAAGCAGATCAATATATGGAATGGATAAAGTGCTAAAACAAATAAGGCATCCCTAACCACGATCCATTTTCTAACCACGTACATCCTAAAAAGCTAATGATTTAGAATAGAGTCTTGAAACAAGATGTGAATGTTTAACATGAACTTTATATTTCTCTTGCGTGCAACACTCATTGATATTTAGAGTATTTTCATTAGGTTTAACAACTAATATATGTAAATTATATTGATAAAATTATTTTGAATCAACTGGTGTTGAGGTGCAAGGAAAGCTAATGGGGCATGTATTAACTTGATTTTTTCTTGGCACAACCAGATATAATTACAACACCGCTGAAGAGATGTGTGGATGAGTTAATAGAAGGAAGAAGTGGTTAATAACTTAACATGTTATTATTTGCATCTTGGGATTGATTATTAGAAATGACAGGATTCTTTTGTCTTGGTTGACAGAAGACAGCATCAAAATTTTAATTTTTGAAAAAAAGAAGTATACTGAAGAAATAATAGGTACAACAATTTATTTCCACGTTTTTATGGAAAAATAAATAATACATATATTTTTCACTATATATTTGATATCCCTTCAACAAATTTATATCTAGCATAAATCTTGAGGCATGACACAGATCTAGAGATAAAATTTTAGAGCAAAAAAAATTCAAACTTTGATTGAAAGTCATCCAAAGATCTGATTTGAGCAAACTTATAATCAAACTGATTGGTTTGATGATACAGGCCCAACGGTACAAAAACCGACCCAATCCAAGTTGACTCTAGCCCATATTAAATCATTTTACCACATTTGGAATGTTTTTAGACATCACTAGGAGATTAAATGGATGTTGAATATGACATGCTTTGATGTGCTCCTGACGTGTGCTGTTTTTCTGATGTTTTAATGTTCGTATGTATGAGTACACACTAGAGGATTGATGCAAGTATACATATCGTTCAAGTGATACAAGACTCTAATGGAGTCTCGTTTATCGATCCCTTATGGAAGCAAGGTAAGAGGTCCTTAGTCAAATTCTAGTCTACTACTATCAGACCTTAGTTTGGAATGTCAATATAAGTGGATTTTATAGCAAATACTCCAAAAGGTAAGTCTTAATTTTAAAATAACTAATAACTACTTCTAAAAGAAAATAATAATTATAAAGATAACCCTTTCTGAATGATTTGGTTTGGAGAATTTTGAGATAATAAAAACTAATATTCACATGTAATGAATTGGATAAAGCTTAGGAATGGGATACATAAAATTTTGTATATGTCAAATAGGAGCAATCCTATTTATTACCCTCTTCCGAGTGCTACAAAGAATATTTGCTAATACAAGGTTTGGTCCTTAAATTTGTGGTTAGGATGGAAGGATACTGGCTCTCACTTCCCCTCGCCTGAGAGCTAACATCTCGCTTTAGTTTCCAAACACTTTGACCAAATTGGAGATTTTAGTCTGTCACCCTAAAATCTCCAATTATACGCCCATCAATGTATATTTAACTAATTATTTGCACTCAACCCCCATGAATTTCACCATCCATGGAATCTGAATGTGGTTCCACTTTATTGAGAATTACATTGTCCTCTCAAATCTTAGTGCAATTACAACAAATTTTAACAATACAACGGGCCCTTATTGTAATGTAAATGAAGTGCAAGTAAAAACCATCAAATTTATAATTAAAACCTCTTTTTGCATGCATCCCAATATCCTAAATACGAATCCTAATAATTGTAAAAGAAATATAGAATGAAAACAATGACATAATCTTCTTATGCCACTATTTCCATAAAAAGAAGAAAGAGTAAGAAAAACACATCACAAAGCATGAAGATTACACAATGGAAAATCTCATTTCATCAAAGAAAATCTACTTGATAAGTGTTACAAAATCATAAGATAATGAATAACACAATACTTAGCTTTTTCCCTTTGAATGAAAGATGAAAATCTCTCCCACAAAGTCTCTCGTTGATCCATGCAATGCTAGTAGATGCCCGTACAGATTTTCTCAAAATCCCCTCTTTAATCTTTCCAAAGAAGTAGAAATTTACATTTCTACTTCTATTCTAAGATCTCTAAACATTCTTCACGTTTTCTCACTCACACACCACATTTTCTGACATAAAATCATTCTAATATAGGGTAGGGACGAATTTCCCAAGAGGTGCTTCAAAAAACCTTCCAAAAAGTGTCCAGATTCAATGTATATGACCAATAATCATCCTTGGAGCTGTCGACGCCATTTTTGGGTGCTATCTGCGCCCAAAAATGTTGCTCTCGGGATTTTGGCACCATCGGCACCCTATCAGGCATCGTCGGCACCCATTCTGTACAGCTCTATCATTTTGCTCGTTTGACTCCGTTTTAGCTCTGTTTCGCCACGTTTCAGTTTTGTTGTGTTCTTAACATCTTTACTTACAAGATAAGAGTAAAATAACCTTTCTTTAAAGTTTAATATCATTAAAAAATATACAAGAAGTGTAAAGTAGAATAAGCATAGAAAGATATATCAAAATGTGTCAAGCCAAAATTTGTTTTCTTGCTCATTTTTGCTCCAAATTGCACTGTTTATGCTTCTTTTTTAGGCATATAAAAAACAAAGAAACATGCAAAATACATTCCATTAAAGTGCAATATCATTAAAATTAAGCATAAAATATATATGAAAAATCAAGCATTTTTTAGGCATATCAACTCCCCCAAACTTAACCATTACTTGTCCTCAAGTAAAACTATAACTTTAAAAACCAAATTTTGTTGATTTGAGGTAGTGAGTTTCATTAGAGTTTCCTATAATTTTATCTCAGAAATATTATAGTATAACTTAAGAGAAATTCTAGCAAATCAACTTAAGATTAGAGTGTAAGAATATTTTATATTCAACATAGGAATCCTGATTTTCTATTTACTTCAAAAGTTATTGAAAATTGTCAAACTAAAGATTCAAGGAAAATAAAAATAGAATTTAAGCATCTTATCTATATTAATTTGACCAATACCCTTTTGCAATAAGGATAAGCTTAGGATTATTTTTAAGTCTTTTCATTTAAAAAGATTCAAGTTAAACCAATTTTTTATTATCCTTCTCCTCTAGCTTCTCCTCACATATTTTCTTTTTGTCTTTTCTTTTTCTTTTCTTCTTTTTTTTTTCTTTTGGTATCACTTTCAATCCCTTTTTTTTCTCTTTTTCTTATGTGAGGATTATTATATCTGGATAAGCCTTTAATAATTTTGAATTTCACTATCCCCTTTCTAAAGTCCAAGACTCAAAACTTTCCCTCACTTTTGAAAACTGTAAGCATTAGTTTGAAAAGAGTTTCAATAAATGCTCAATTCTCATTAAATATAAATCTAAAAATCTTAACTTTTTAAATATTCAACTCCTTTCTACCATAAATAGCAAAATCATAATTCAAAAGTTTCCTACAAAATATCTTAACTCTAGAATAGTTTCTTCACATAGGATTTCAACTAAGTTATTTTTCTAACATTCTTAAAATCAAAATTATAGTAACCTAAAGATAACACCATATACTACAAGTCATTTTAAAAGTGATATTAAATTAAATATGAGCTATTAAGGATAATAAAGTTAGGTTTTTTTTATTTCAAATTTCTTCCCCCAAACTTGATTTTTAAAATATTTTGAAATTAAATCAATAAAATGTAGCAAGAAAAAAAGTAATTGATTTACTAGCTTATACAACATCCTATCAAATTCATATACATGCATAATCAGGATAGAATGACTGTAGAAGAAACTAAAGCTAGCCTAAAATATGCTTGCAGTAATATTAAACTAAAAGGAAGTGTACTCACTTTAAAATATATTTTTCTTCCTACCCCCAAACATGAGTTTAAGATATATATCATTTAGTACATAAAATATAAGCAGGAAGAAAAATAGTTCAGAAATACTATCTGTCACACAAATCTATCAGAAACATCTACAATTATTAATTAGAATAGCAATCATGTAGCATAAAGTAAATCTAAACTAACCATGCCAGAATGAAAGTCAGAAAATAAAATTCTAACTAGCATAGTAGGTATCAGCATGGAAATATAGAAATGTTCTTCATGTCCGATATAAAATTGTAACACAAATACAAACACACATAATAAGTGAGATTAATTCTTCCATTAACTCATTACATCTCACCAACTTACTTCAAAATTTTACTGGAATGACTAAACTAATAGATTAAGTACATTTTAAATGATTTTATATAGTGTAATCCTAAAGATAAGATTATCGCTGATATATTGGCTTCCGGGCACCAATCTTAGGCATCATCTAATCCCTCTAATTAAGCACCTCTAACAGTTATAAATCATAGTTTAAGATTATCCACAAGTTGTTCCTCAAATAAATTCGCGACTCCTATCAAATGAAAACAAAGTCAGAGAAAGGAAGTACCAAAATTGAGATGGAATTAACACTGTTCAAATTCTTGATATCTCTTGTAAAACTCAAGTCAATGTAAGAATCGAGTCATAGTGGACATATCAATCCAACTACTACAAGAGAACATACAAGTCTAACCATAATAAGAAATTAAAGAATCATCTCCCTCATGATACACAAATATCAAATCAAATCATTAACAATACAAACATTACCAATCCTCAATCAAAATGAATAATACACACTAAAGCAAACACAATACAACACTAAAAATCATGACTCTCAAGCTGTTGACCTCATTTTTGGTGAGGTCTTTTCTCTCCTTAGTACTTCTTAGGATCTAGCCATAAGGTTTTCTCCTTGAATTTCCTAGAAGACTAGAATTGAGACCCACCCTTTAGCAATTCAGCTACTCCTTGACTCCTCTTGGGACCCCACTTGGATGGTTGCAAACCTCTAAATCACCTTAGAAGGTTAAGATCACCAAATAGGGAACCAATAGTGAGCTCCTATAAGGTTGTTCAAGCCTTAGGACTACCCTGGGTGGCCTGGTCCTGGTGAGGTCTGGCTTAGACACACTGCACTCTCACACACACCATCCTTACCCAATTCTCTCCCTTGGTTCATTTGAGCACTCATATGACTAAGTCCAAACCCCTAGCTCTTTGGCAAAGAGGGTTAGGAACAACCCATGAGATGTTTAGAATGGACATTTCTTGGTCCATGGCAAACTTTAAGCTTAATCATGATCAAAATTCAACTTTTGCCAGAATACCTAGTTGTGACGTTGGGTCCTTCAAGCCTACCCAAAATTACCTAATTGCCCCAAATTTTCCAAAACTTCCAAAATTACCCAAATTCCCAAAAATCCAAAAGATTATTTTGAAACAACCCTCACCTTTTAAATTAACCAAAATACCTCAATATCCTCCAAATAACCTCTTGATACCGTAAAATACCCTTTTGGCACAAAATTCTAAAAATTCCCAGAAAATTCCAGAAAATCCCAAATATTCCCAATTTCATTTTGTTCAACTACACCATAGCCCAAATTTTCCAAAATAACCCACTTTTATCAAAATCCCTAAATTGACCAATTTTTGACCTAAATGGACCCAATGTCTCACTAAACCAACCCATTTGACCTCAATTTTCCCCAAATTTAAATTCTAAACTTTAATTCAACATCATTACTACCAATATAAACCAAATCTAAGTCCAAATTGATTCACATTTGAGTTCAATTCCATTTGAAATCCAACACCCCCATTTTACCTAAAGTGAATCCATGCCCTAAACCTATCAAATTGATTAGCCAAACCCTAAAATTTCTTCCCAATTGATGTTGGGAACTCTTCAATACATTCCCCTAGGCCATTTGAAACTTTCAATTGGGTCTAAACCCCACCTTAACCCAACTTGGACCCAAGTTGATTCAACCCTCCCTAAATTAACCAAAATACCAAAATCCACCAAATTGACCTTCCAATTGAACTCAAAACCTCCCCATGTCTTCATGAAACTTCTTCATGGCAATCATCTCTTTGAAATTTCTCAAGACCTTTGAACCTAAATCAAGACCTAACTTAAGTTAGCCCAACCCAAACCTAAATGAGCCAATTTGAACCCATGACCAAACCAAACCAAATTGAACCAAATGTGGCTAAACCAACCCATCCACAGCCACTAAGTGAACCCTAGGAACCACCCTAGATCCACCTAGCCCAAGCTAAGTGAGCCATGGACCATGGGTTCCCCATTTTAAGGGATCTCTTCCCTTAAATGGACAAATCCACCTTTTGCCTCACCCCAAATCCCCCCTTGCCTGGTTTATCACCATTAAACCCTACTCCTTGGTTGACCTGACCCATGGCCAGCTCCCTTGTCGGCCTAGCCGCCGGAGGGGGTCAAAATCGAGAGCCACCACCAAGTGAAACAAACCCAAACTCACACAATTTGCCACCTGTCGGCATATTTTTAGGTTGTGTTTTATTTTGAAGAGGGGTCACCTAACAGAAATCTGTCAGCATATTTTTAGGTTAATTAAAATAAATAATTTGAAAAGTAGTATTTGATTTTGAAAATAATTTCAAATTTGAAGGTTTTAAGATATGAGACTAAACCGATCTCACATCCCAAATAGTTTATATAAACGAGCACCGCACCACAAACCGTGTATCTATCCCTAAGGATAGACACATCGCTTGACGGTGGGGCTCGATTAAATAAACTAGAAGATTTGTGACATCCGTTTGGTCCGCGAACCAATTATATAAGCCGACAAAATTCCCCGCCTAATATGAAAACATTAAACGGGGTTTATATTACACAGGTTAAATTCGCATAGGCGAGCACTTATAGTTAATTACATCTTAAGTGATAGAATCACCTAAGAAAGCTCTCGATAATAATGACAATTCTGCTCTCGAGGCTTTCGAAGTTTAAGTTTTGAGGACAGATTTTGGAATTTTGATAGGGAATGGATGTTTAAGAACGTTTTTTGTGTGAATCGAAGGAAGAAAGTAGGAGAAATCACATGATTCGAAGTGAACCGGTAATTTCCCGACTATCACATTGTTTGGCTTAAATTTAGGAAAATCCTAATGTTTATTTAAATGTTTTAGGATTTTTCTGCATTTAATTAATTAGGACTTATATTTATATGATAGAATCATACGGAAAATAGCCTCGAAGATGTGAGGGTTTATGTCGTATCGGACGACTACCTCGAATCCCCAAGACCGGTTAAGGCTTAATTTGCAAGGCAAATGCATAACAAAGGTTGAGGATTTATGTTGCATAAGACGGAAACTACCTCGAAATCCTACGAACTTTGGTTATTTAATTCTAGGAAAGTTTCTTTGAAGTAGGTTCGAAATTTCAGCGATGACGATGGCCGTGCGCACTTCATGCTCCGAGCTCCCTTGTTGTTGCGGAAGGTTTAATTTTAGAAATCTTAAATCGGGAGATGAGAAAAGTGTTTTGGTTTTTTTAGAAAATCAATTTTCAGGTGTTTTTTATGTTTTGATTAAAACAAATCTTAAAGTTGTTATAACGACACCGGTTAAGATCCCGCGGTTCCATCCTTCCGGCATCATTATTTTTATCGGATTCACTTAGTCCGGATGAATTTGCTAAGCTACGGCCCAGATGAGTTCACACTTTCATTTTAGGCAAGTAGGAAATCCCGTTAGCGACACGTAGGTTATCATCGAGGTATTCCGTCATCCAACGGACGTTTTAATTTAGTTGCGATTGTAGTTTTGTGTTTTGTTTGTGATTAAATTTTGAGTTGTTTTATATTTTGAAATGTTGTGGCGGTGAATTTTATCTTACTGATGACTTTTAATTTAGTTTTGGTTTCGGTTTTAGGGTGTATCTAAAGGTGTGGGTTTTCATGCAACGGTTGTCTTATCATGCGAAAAGTAAAGTGCATTTCTTGATAAAGTAAATTGTGTGTAAGTGCAGAAAGTAAGTGCGATAAAATAGCGTACTGGAGGGTCTTCCCATCATCTGACTACACTTAAAACACAATTAGAATATTTAAGCGAGTTCTAGGTAAAGGCGGGAAAGATTTATGGTTTTACACGGAATTCCTAATCCTTAGTAGTCGTCTCTATGTGTCCCAGGTTCTTTGTGTTTTTTGGTTTAAGGACGATTTTTCTTCATCGAAAGAACGATTAAATTCAATTGTTCTTATAAACATCTTTATCATATTGAGAAAGTGTTTAAGAAGAATCTTAAACATCTTTTGATATTTCTAGGATTGTTTTAAGCTGAAATGGGTTTAATTATACAAATGAATTAATGCGTCAAAGGGAATTCGAAGTTTTGTTAATTTGCTCGGTGAACTAGGACATTTGAATATCCCATGGTGAAGTAGCATTTCGTTAATGTTATTTTGTTTAGGAGTTATGATATTAAAGCTTTCGAGGTAAATTAGTATTGAATGATTTGGTTTAAGTTAAAGAGTTTAAATTTGGAATAGTGTTGAGAGTTGCTTTATATTTAATTTCTTTAAATTTTTAGGTGATATTATATTTAATTTAATTTAAATTTAAATTTAATTTAATTTAATTTGAGTTTAATTTAATTTAATTCGATTTAATTGATTTAATTTAATTTGATGTTTAATTAATTTGATTTGATTTAATTTTAATTTAATTTGATTTAATTTAATTTAATTTAATTTAATTTAATTTAATTATTTAATTTAATTTAATTTGATTTAATTTAATTTAATTTAATTTAATTTTGATTTAATTTGATTTAATTTAATTTAATTTAATTTAATTTAATTTAATTTAATTTAATTTGTTTAATTTAATTTAATTTGATTTAATTTAATTTAATTTTTTTAATCTTAATTTAATTTAATTTAATTTAATTTAATTTAATTTAATTTTATTTAATTTTAATTGAAATTTTTAAAAGAGTTTAATAATTTAAATTTAGTTTAATGATTAAGTCTTTTAATATTTTAAATTTGAGTTATCATTTAATTAAGAATTGAATATTAATGAAATAATTAATTTAGGGATTTTAAATTAAAGAATAAATCTCTTCTACTAATAATATCCCTATTTTAATAATTCCAATTTTATTATTCTTCCAAATTTAATCAATTATTTAATTAAAGTTTAATCATTTTAAAATTCTTCGATGGGTTTACACTCTTTAATTATTTAAATTTGATCATCAAAGATCAGATTAGGATCAAATATTTTTTCTTATTAATTTTTATTAAACCTAAAGTTTTAATTAAAGGGTTAAAAAATTTAATTACCACTACCCATAAGCTTAATAATTTCATAGCTACATTAAATTATTTCCGATAAAGCTTGAAATTTTATGTAACTTAGCTCGTATGTCCCAATCAGAATATGAGAGGAGAAAATGTGATTCCTACTAACATATTTAATTTATTTATATAATTATTTTTTGGTAGAAAATAGAGATTTTAAAGGAAAATTTAATAACATAATCGAGGAAAGTTTATTTATCCTTAAGAAAATTAGGAGATATTCACAATGACGAGGGAGAATCCACTTGGACGATTTTGGTGATTTTTTGAATTATATTATTTTTATTATAATTATTTTAAGTTTTGGAGTGTTAATTAATTTAAAAATAAAATAAATGTTGAAAAATGAATTTTATATTTTTTAAAAGTCTCTCTAATATCAAGGAAATCGAAATAAGGTACAACGATGTTACGATTTTTACATAATTTATTATAATTATTTTAGTGAAAAATTTAGAAAATATATTTTTTAATTTTAAAATTACCTTAAAGCTTTAAAATTTAATATCTCACTAAATAGACCTAAGAAAAATGTGGGATTTATTTTATGTGATTAAAATTCAAAATGTGACATTTTGGTGAATTTTATTATTTTTGTGATTTTATTATTTTTTAATTATTAAAAATATTAAAATATTATTAAAAATCGAAGCTTTTTTTAGAAAATTGAAATTTTAATTTTTCTTGCGGTTTTCCCCCTGATATCAGAGAGACCCCAAAGCCAATTTAGTGAATTTTGAAAGGTATTTTAAAAGTTATGAATTTTTAAAGTTTAAAATAGGTAAGTGGCAATACGACCCGATTAGTGGGGCTAGCCGAGTCAATTGACCTCGAACTTTTATGGTGGATTCCTCTGATCCTAAAGGTCAGTGGAGAATTGATTTCAAGTCAATTTGATGCCTGAGATGTAAATTAAATAAAGACTATTTTGGGTGTTTAAGCGATTAGGGTTGTTCTAATCAAGGCAAAGTAAGCTTTATTTTCACCAAAGTTCCTGCAGTCATGAGGCATGTAGGTACTATGAATTTATTGTATCTTATTTATTGGAATTAAAATCACCAGCAATGCTGAACTTGAAAAATCGGCCTTTTCATAGGGATGGCCTCTCTGACTTTGGAAAATTCCGGGAATGTTCCAATTTCAGAAGGCAAGCACATGGTCTCATGCCATAGTGAATTGTATACATGCATGGAGAATTAAAATAATGCGAGTACGTAAATCATAAAAAATAAAATACTTGATAGAGTGTGATTTCTTTTCCACATTATTCTCACTACATTCCTTTGACGAGGGTATTTTTATTTTATTTTTCGATTTTTCTACACGAAGATATGAATTTTTGAAGTTTAGGGAATTAAATAAATAGAAAAATACCCTAATTTTCTGTTATCCACGCGGCGCCGCGTCGGCCTCGGCGACTCCGAACGCACGCGTCGCGCTCCGTCCAGCCGCCGCCACTGAGTCAGCCGGCAAGACCCCCGCGGTTCTCGTACCGTCTCTGGTCAAGCGCTCCTCCCCGGCCGTTCGATCCGCGCGTGTATTGAATGGACGGCATCCGTCGTAAAATCCCTGGCGGCCTCGCAGGAAGCGGGTGTCGCACGAGAGCCGTCGCTTGCCCAAATCACAGATCTCACTCGATACTCGATAGTTTTTATGTTCTTATGCTCACATGGATTCGTGCGAAGAGACGAACACATCTGCCTACGGTTATCGTGAAATTAAGGCATTTGAAATGGAGAATCTCAGGAAGCTCGAGATAAAAATTCGCCCATTGCTAGCAGAAGTGTGGCTTGATCGAGAGTTGTTGCACCTTCGATTGGATCTGGCAAGCTCCGAGATGAAGTCTCTGATGCAGTGAATTATGCAGGTTGGATTCCGACAGCCGTCCTACCCAGCTTGGGCTGGAGGCAGCCAGGTGGCTTTGGAATGGGGCTTTTCTTCCAGTGGACACCTTTCCCTTAAGTGCAGTGAAGGTGTAGAAGCCATCGGTAGGGAATTGACTCCTTGTGGAGAAGTGTCTGGTTTTGGGTGGAATTTCGGTTGGGGGAGCGATTTTTTTTTTTTTTGTCGGTAGGGATTAGAGGCCAATTGACGCGGGATCGAAGCTATACGGGGTGGAGAAGGGTCTGGAACGATTTTGGCGAGGTTTCGGCAAGGTTTGTGCTCGGGACTCCTCCACGTAGCCGAGAGGGGTGGAGTTTAAATAGGAGGGGGTGGAGGCCTCGAGGAGGAGTTGAGGCATGGGATCGAGTTGCTGCGAGGTGAGAGAAGAACGACCATGGTGGCGGAGTGGCGTAGGAAACTCAGCGGGTGAGAATTCCGAGCTTGGGCTCACATGATGCTCTCGGGTGTGGTGTTTTCCGGTGATCCGGGCGGCTAGCCGGCAGGCATGGGTCACCATCTTGACCAGGGAGGTCGGGGCTTAGCGATGGTGAAGTCGGTGGGCTTGGACATGTGTAAAGTGTTTGGATTGAAATGGAATGGGGGAGAGGCCATTTTGGCTTGAAATTGGTCAACCCATTGGTTTGGGTTGGGTTCACCTCCCCATGGCTGGTCTTGGTGAGAAGATCGGTTAGGTAGCTGGTCGAGGTGGTGATGTCCTTATCAGAGAATATTTGGATTAAATCTTGGTTAAGGGGAGACATGCTTAAGGTAATGACTTTTAGGAGATGGTTAAAGGACCTCCTCCTTTTGCCATTAATGGCATGGTCACATGCCAAACTTTCATGGCTTCATATGGCTTGTGAATGGCTCGTCCTTGGCTCAGTTGGCTTGGGAAAAGGTTTGGTCAATTTCATGAAAATGGGTTTTAAGAATTTTGGATGTTTTGATGGAAATTTGTATGAAACTTGATTTGGAATAATTTGATGGTGAATTTAGGACTTAGGTAATGGATTTAATTAAGTGGATGACAAAAGGAGATGTCACATGTGGGCTTTAGGGTAGGTTTGGGCTTTTGAATGTGGTGAAGTGGGCTTTTAGGAAAGTTTAAGGGAAATGGGCTTTTGATTTTAGGATGGGCATTTGGATAAAAATTTTGTGAAGAACTTTGTCAAAATAAATGTCATAATTGGTTTAGGGATGTTCTATGAAGGGCTTGGAATCAATTTGATGTGATTTGGAGTTGAATTAGTTTGAATTTGGGTTTATTTGGTAAGTGGGCTTTATGTAGGTCCCGAGTGGGCCAGTTGGGCAATGTTGGGCTAGAGTTGAAATTGATGTAAAATCAATGTTGAGAAATGTTTATGGGGGTGTTTCAAAGAGGTTTTGGCTTTGGTTGGGCTTTGATTTTGGGGTTTGGGCCCATTTGGGCTAGGTTTGGGTTTAGGTCAAAATTGGGCCTTTTAGCTTTGGGTTGAATTTGAGTGGTGTTTGGGTCAAAATTTTGGGCAAATCATGTTAGTACTATGCTTGTGGGGATGCTAAGGAAGATTTAGAAAATATTTGGGGTTAATTGGAATTGAATTGGGTGAGTTTGGGTTAGGTTTGGGTCATGGGTCCAAATTGGGCTTTAAGGCCAAAAGTGAGATTGGATCCAAATGTCAATCAAATTGGACTTGGATTTGGTCTAGATTGGTATTGGGAATGTTGAATTGAAGTTTAGAATTGAATTGGACCAAAATTGGGGTCAATTGGGTAGGTTTGGTTTGACATTGGGTTCACTTTGGGTTAAAATGGGTCAAATTGGGGGTTTTGACAAAAGTAGGGTAAATTGACAAAATTGGCCCATGGTGTAGTTGGACAAAATGAAATTGGGAATATTTGGGATTTTCTGGAATTTTCTGGGAATTTTCTGAATTTTTGGATTTTTAGGCCAAGAGGGGTATTTTGGGTATTTGGAGGGTATTGGGAGGTTTTCTTAGAATTTTTGGTATTTTTGGGTATGGATGATCAATTTAAGTGATGTGGAAATGTTTGGGAATGATTTTGGAGAATTTTAGGTAATTTGGAAATTTTTGAGAAATTTGGGTAATTTCGGGGGTTTTGGGTAGGCTAAGCGGGTGTAGGGTCCCGGGGGTCAAAAATTAAAAATTTGGGAAATTGAAGATTGGGTGAATTTAGGTGGAAAGAAGTCATTTTGGTTGAGCCAATAAGCCATATCAAGCCCATATGAGCCATGAAGGGAGTCATTTGAGGCATTCACTATGTTGTTCCTAACCTCTTACGCGAGGGCTCGGGGGTTAAGGACCATCCATGTGAATCACCTACATGAGTCAGGATGTCAAGTTGGGTATGGGAGTAGTTTTAGGAAGTGTGTGAAAGTGTAGTGTATGTGTAAGTGTATGTGTAATTCAGCCCGTTCACTAGACCAGGGCCACCAGTGCAGGTCCTAAGGCCAAAGAGTCTTATAGGAACTCATCCTTTAAACTTCCACATTTGATTTCAACCCTCTAGGTGATTAGGGGTCTACAGTCAAGTTTGTGGAGTTTGCAGGGAGATAAGAAGTGGTTTGAATTTCTAAAAGGTGGGTCCCAATTCTAGTCCTCTAAGACAGTCAAAGGAAAAGCCTAAGGCTAGATCCTAAGTACTAAAGAGAAGAAGAGAAGACCTCATCGAAAATGAGGTCAACACCACCTCAACCAAATCAAACTTTGGAGCCTCTCTACCCTCCACCTGAGTAGTGGAATTCACCCTTTAATTGAACCCAAACCCTGCTGAATGGCCCTGGCCATTTAAACACCTCTTCTCGGCCATGAGAAAGGTGCTGAAAGGTGTTGAAATTTTTCTCAACAGAAGTCCTCCAAACTATTCCCAGAGCTCCTCCTAGCCAAGAGAAGCTCATCCCCACTATTCTCCTGCCCCGAATCCCCTCAGCCGAGCCCAATTTCTCAGCTGTAAGTTAGGCCAGAAACAGGACATTCTTTGAAACTTCACCAAATCCAAATTAACTCTTCCCACACCTTCACCAGAGGTAGAGAAGGAGTTCCCCAGTGAAAGCCCCCTCTCTAGACCACCCAGTTATTCCAGCCTCCAAGCTTTGTGATCGGGCCTGGTGGAAGTCAAGCCTAGACATTTCACCACAGCTCCAGGCTTCATCCCTAGCCTCCTTGGACTCCAATGAACGTGCTTAGCCTCTCTGATAGAAGCTTCTCTTCTCAGAGCCAAGGTATTGCCCTCTTCTTCCTCCTGAGCTTCCAGCGATTCTTCATTTTATTTAAGTCAATTTCAATGCCTGTTTACCGTATGGATATGTTCGTATTCTCAAGTTGAATCCATAGAGCATAAGAACTCAAAAATCTATAGAGAATCGAGGGAGATATTAGGGTTAGAAGGTCGACGGTTACGGGTGCACACCAGTCGGAGACGATAATCGGCCACCATCGGATTGCACGTGTATCGAACGAACGACTCAGATGGCATCAGACGAGGAGATAGAGCGTGAACCGCGGGCTCCGTGGCAGCTGACTCAGGTGGCGGCGTCGAATGGGAGCGCGACACATAGAGCTCCAGAGCTGCCGAGGTTGACACGGCGCTGACTGGTTTATGTAGGAAAATCCGATTTTTATTATTTATTTAAATACCAGAAACTTTAAAAATTGATATCTTTGCATAGAAAAATCATAAAAATAAAAGAAAAATACTCTCTTGCTCAGTGAACAGAGGAGAATAATGTCGAAAAAGAATTGATCTAATTTGTTGAGTATTTTATTTTTAATTAATTTAATATTATTTTGAGCATTTTAATTCTCCATGCATGTATACATTTTACCATGGCATGAGACCATAGGGCTTTTGTAGCCTCTGATCTTTTGAACATTCCCTGAATTTTTCAAGGTCAGAGGCCATCCCTGTGGTATGTTATGTATTTTTCAAGTTTATGTCATTGTTTTTGACATTTTAATTCAAAAAATTAGCAGGTTGCTCAGAAAATTCCAGAAAAATTTGGTGAAGTCCCTTAGGACCAGAGGACCCTAGGATAATTATGGTTTGAGTCAATTCATTAAAAATAATCCTAATTGGCCTAATCACTCTAAATTGAAATTTAATTAATTAAAGTTAATCACACATTAAAATGACTTGAAAATGACTCTCCACTGATCTTTAGGATCAGGGGAACCTTACATAAAAATTTAAAGTCAATTGGAAATGGTAAACCCTATTAAATGGATTAATTAAGCGCATAAGTAAAATTAAACTTTAAAAATTCATAACTTTAAAAATACATTTCAAAATTTCACTAAATTGATTTTGGGACTTCTCTGATATCATAGAAGTCTATGAAAAATAAAATTAGAATTTTCTAAAAATTTTCATTTTTAAGCACATTTTGATATTTTTGATAATTAAAAATAATTAAAATCACAAAAATAATAAAAATCATAAAAATGTCATACTTGGTCCCCTAATTACTTAGGAACCAATCAAATATTTTTCCTAAGTCTCTAGGTTAAGATATTTAATTTCAAAGCCTTAAAGCAAATTTTAAATTAAAAAATGTATTTTCTAGCCTTCCCCACCAAATTAATTCTAATAAATCAAAGAAAAATCATAAGAATGTAAAATTTGTTTCTCTAACTTTCTTGAAGTCAGAGAGATTTTTGAAAAATATAAAATTCATTTTTCAACTTTTATTTTATTTTATAATTAATTAACACTCCAGAAATTAAAAAAATTATAATAAATAAAAAATAATTAAAAAAATCACCAAAATTGGTTTAAGTGGTCCTCTGGTCATTAGGAATGTTCCATAATTTTCTTAAGGACAGAAACTTTACCTTGGTCATGTTGGTGAATTTTCTTTGAAAATCCCTATTTTCCATTAAAAATAATTATATAAATAAATTAAATTCAGAAAAATCACATTTTCTCCTCTAATGTCTTAATTGACATGTGAGTGAAGTGGCATAAAATTTTTAAGTTCATTTAAGCTTAATTTAATGATTTATAAAATAAATAAGCTTAAAAGGGCATAAAGGTAATAAAAAAATTTTAACCCCCCTAATTAGGGGTAAAATATCTGATTTTAATCTTCTCTTAGATGATTGAAACTTTGGGAAATTGAAGGGTATGAACCCATTAATCACTTTAATAAAAGAAAAAATGAAACCTTAATTAATTAAACTATTCAAATTTTGGAAGATTAACTAAAATTGGATTATTAAAATTGGGATATAAATTAAGAGGACAAGTGAAATTAATAATTAAATAATTCTTAACTAAAACCTACATCATTAAAAAATTTAACAATTGATTAAAACCTAAAATGTTAAATAACATAAAAAGTAAATTAAAATATATGAAATTAATCTAAAAAATCATTCCAAAACAAACTTAAATCAAAATTACAAATTTTAAATAATTGTTAAACAACTTATCTTAAAACATGATTAATTAATCCAAATTAAATCATCAAAATTTAATAAATGATTTGAACACCTCTTTTGACCTAAGTTAATCTAGAGAGTTAAATTAACATAAAAAAATTGATATCATTTATAAAAGGTTTAACTTAAATGAATCAAACATCATCCCAAACTTGAAATCATTGATTAAAATTTTATAATCAAATCACATTAAAGTAAATCATCAATTTTAACTTCAAATCATTACAAATCTTTAACAAATTAACTTGCCCCTGAAAGCATTAAATTATTATAACTAGTAAATGAAGCGTTAAGTGAAATGTCACCTCACTCATAGGATAATCAAACATCCTAGTTCGCTGAGTAAGGGAAAAAAACTTAACTAAACCCTTGGATGATCAATTCACTAGTACAAAAAAATTCATTTGGACTCAAAATAATCTCAGAAGTATTGAAAAGATGTTTAGAATTCGTTCTAAGCACTTCCTCAATACGGTGAGATGATTTAAAGAACAATTGAACATAATTGTTCTTTGATGAAGAAAATCATCCTTAACCAAAAATCAAGAACCTAGACGTCATAGGAAATGACTAGCTATAGGATTAGGATTCTAGTAGACAACCAAAACCCTTCCTTTATTCTTTACCTAGGTACTTGTTAAAATACTTAAATGCTTTAATATGTGTTTTAAACTGTAGTTTGGAATAACGGGAGGACCCTCCAGGTATGTTTTTATGTTATTGCAATCTACTCTATTGCATTTCTGCACTGCACTTTACTCTTCTTGCATGTTAAACAAGATTGTTGCATGAAAACCATAACCTTTAGGATAGTCACAAAATTGAAACCAAAACTAAATTAAAAGTCACCACAAGATAAAATTCACCTCCACAACATTCCAAAATATAAAACAACTCAAAATTTAATCACAAACAAAACAATAAAACTGTAATTACAACTAAAATTAAAACGTCTCGTTGGATGATCGGGAATCCCTCAGATGATGTAACCCACATGTTGCTAATGAGATTTCCTACGGTCTAAATGAAAGTTTGGAACTCATTCCGTTGAGTTTAGCAAATTCATTTGGACTAAGTGAATCCGATGAAAATAACGGTGTCGGGATGACGGAACCGTGGGATCTTAATCAGTTCTGTTTAAACAACTTTAAGATTTATTTTAATTAAAACACTAAAGACATTTGGGCTTTAAGATTTCTCTAAACCAAGAAAATTTTCTCATCTCCTGATTTTCACTTTCCAAAACCAAACCTCTGCAACAACAAAGAGCTTGGAGCATAGTGGGCAGCACGACCATCTTCGTCAGCAAAACTTGTGTCTACTTCAGTAAAACATTTCTTAGCATTAAATAACAAAGTCATAGGATCTCGAGATAGTTTGCATAGTGCAACATAAACTCTCAACTTTTCGTTAGGCATTTGCATAATCATGTTATGCAAATTAAGCCCTAACTGGTTTAGGATTTTGAGGTAGTCGTTCGGTACGACATAAGCCCTCACATCTTCGAGGCTATTTGTATGATTATGTCATACAAATATAAGTCCTAATTAACTAAAATTGGTAGGATTACAACATTAAATAAACTCTCATATTGAAGTCAAATAATAGGATAGTTTGGGAAATTGCCAAGATTCTTCTTGGATCCTCAACTTCTCCTACTTCTCTTCCTTTGGACTCCTGAAATAAACTGTTCCAAAATTGAGCTAATCTCTTTTGAAATTCCAAAATTCAATCCTTTGAAACCTTAAACTTTGAAATTCTTGAGAGTAAAATCACTGATCATTATCGAGAGTTTTCTTAAATGATTCCCGTCATTTAAGATGTAATTAACTATAGGGGCTTGCCCTTATAGGGAACTTTAAGAACCCAGGTAATATAAACCCTGCTTAATTCCTTTATATTAAGCAGGGGAACTTGTCGGCTTATAAAATTGGTTCGCAGACCAAACGGATGTCACAAATCTTCTAGTTTATTTAACCAAGCCCCATCATCAAGCAGTGTGTCTATTCTTCAGAATAGATATACGGTTTGTGATGCGGTGCTCGTTTATATAAACTATTCGGGATGTGAGATCGATTTGATTTCATATCTTAAAATTTTCAAAATTAAAATTATTTTCAAAAATCAAATACTACTTTTCAAATTATATATTTAAATTAAATTAAAAATTCTCCGACAACTTCTATAGGCGACCCCCTTTTTAAAACACAACACACAAACTTAAAAATAAGCCGTACAATTTCTGGCGACTCCGCTGGGGACTAGTTCCTCTCTCCATTTTGATCGGAAGGTTTTGCTTTCATAAATCGGTAGTGAGTCCATGCCCCTAATGGATCAAACTACCATTCTTCCGTTGACATATCTAGTTCATTTCTGTCTTGAACAAATGTGATCAACTCTTCTTGGATTTTAGAGCTACTGTTTAAACACTCCTAAACAGAGAGGTTCTGAAATCCTCCTTTGGATACCTCTCCCAAGAGGTGAGGTAGACTCCCAATAGGTGTTAGTTTAGGAGCGGTCATTCGAGTTGAGGAAATCCTATGAGATTTTGTTTTCCCTTCCTTTCTGAGCTCCGAATTGGGTCCTTTAACCTCTCCAATCTCCTCTCATTTTTTTTATTTTTAACGAGTAAACTAACCGCCGAACAAACAAACTCTTTTCTAAATCGTAAATGCATAAATAAAACTTAAATAAATTGTGTTCAGACTCTTTTCAATTTCTCTCTTTTCTTCCCAACGAAGGAAGCATAATTCAGGACTGATAGTAGGAACTTGCCTTACAGAAGATGCCTGCCCCGAAGCTGATCTTCTCTTTCACCAACGGACTTGACTTAGCTGTCTACCAAGATGAACTGCCTAGCGATACAATCATCCTCTTCGGACAAGGGTTTGACAATACGGATGTTAAGTTTGCCGATGTTACTCTTTTTGCACTGATGAACAAAGTGCCTGAGACTGAAGAGCCTATGATTGAGTTTAACCTGAAGTCAACTCAAGAATTCCCTCCCCTGTAGAGGGCCCCAGTTGAGAGGAACACTGTTATTCACAGGAAGTTGACTGCTACCTCCAGAACTGTCGTCTCTACCCCCACCCGTTTGGTCATTACTGCACCTACCCCGGTTCCTGCCAAACTAAAAGGAAAGGAGGTACAAATCAGTTATGAGCCTGTCACCATGGAGGGTTCAGACTTCGCTGCGATACCGTCTATTTTTGAGATAGGGTCCAGTTCGAAGTATAGGCCCTTAACCCGGACACAGAAGAGGAATAAAAATAGGAAGTTTGATAAGATCAAGAAGGTCAGTGAAGCTGAAGCCGCCTGTCTTGAAGAAATCCGCGAAGAGAAAGAGGAAGAACTGCCAGAATACTCACCACTGTTAGAAGGAAATAGATTCCACTCTCTCTCTGCTGCATCTAATGAAGTAGATGCCCGAAAGATCATCGCTGCGTTACCCCGACCTGCATATTACAGTGACAGTAAGAAGAAGAAGAGCAGGGCTACACCGCTCACCAGATTACATGCGGTAGTCGAGAAATTAGCCAGAAAAGAAGGATGTCCTGTATCAGAGATTCTGAGAAGAATGGGATGAGTGCCAGTTAAGTCTCACCTCGGTCCACGAGTAGAGCCTGCTATTGTTCCTGAAAGACCAAAGAAAAAGGTGCGAGCTAGGGAGGAAGGCTCACCTGTTGTGGTATCAGGTCTCCATATTAGGGAGGACACCACCTACTTACGCACCGCCGACAGACCAGCCGGTCCTAAGCCTTCTGCTACAAGAAGGATGGTGTGGCGACCTATTATTGCTGAACCAATACAAACACAATGTTTTGGAAAGAGAAATCTCACTGAAGATCCCATATCTTAAGAAAGTACCGCAGTAAAGGAAACTCCTAAAAGAGAGGTTCAACAGTCGTCTCCTGACAACCATGAGATCGTTCAGAAAAGGCCACTTGAGGATGTCATAGGGAGAGGAGAAGAATTAAGGGACGAAGTGGATTCGTCAGAATTTATGGATGAAGAGTATGTTGAGATCAACATGGTTGAAACACGAGCATCGTCAGCTTCGCAGGGAGTTTTGCCAACTTTAGAAAGAGATGAGCCAGAATTAATGAAAGCATAGCTTCAAGAAAAAGATGATACGATTTCGCAGATGGCGAAAAGGATGGAAGAGATGGCTGCCGTCTTAGCCACTCTCCAGAGTCAGGCCCAGCCTTAGAAAGAAATACCCCCGGAGGTCATCCATATTACATATGGAGGAAAAGAGATTACATCTGTTAACAGCGATGATCAGCTGAAGAAAGATTCTGCATAGAACATGATTCCCGAAAAGGATATTAAGAGGATGGTAGAACAGTAGGTGCGAGAAGCCTTAGCTCAGTCCAAGAATGAAACATCTGTTCAGACGGGTAGACCTTACCATGAAGAATTTGATGTAGTCCAATACCCGAAGGGCTTTGTACCACCTCTGTTTAAGACTTTTGATGGAACGAGAAACCCCTGGCAACATATCGCACATTTTCGTGCCAGTTGCTGCAATGCCGGTGGGAGCGATGCTTTGCTCTTTCGTCAGTTTGTCAGCAGTTTGTCCGGGATTGCCTTCAACTGGTATGCGGAACTTCCAAATGGTTCAGTTAAGACCTTTTCAGAATTGGAAAATCTCTCATTAAGCGGTTTGCCGGAGCTCGACACCACATCACCATCGGTGATCTAGTGGTGGAGCGACAGAAACCGAATGAAACTTTGGTGGATTACATACTTCGATGGAGGAACCTGAGCATGAAGTGTGAACCACAGCTTCAGGAATAGCATGCAATCGGTATCTTGCTTAAGAGTATCCATGGCCCGATAGCACTTCTCCTTAAGGGATTCACCATTAAGACTTTCAAAAACTTGCTTAGCAAGGCCGGGAGCTTGCAAGAGGAAACAAAACAGCGAAGTTTCACTGATAAGACCGATATGCAGAAGCCTGCAAAAGCATTCGAGAAGAAATCTGGGACCGTCGCAGTAGTGGACAAAGGCAAGCAGCCAGGGCAAATACAACCAGAGCAACCGCAACAAGTTTATCAACACCCTCAACAGAATTATCAGCCTCAGCAGAGTTTTCAGCCCCGACCGAGTTATCAGTCGCCGCGGTACGATCAACAGCCGTCTCGTCTGCTCCGTCCTCTGAAGGAACTGTTGAACAAAGAATACCCCTTCAAGACTGAGGCAGTGGCTAAGATGTTTCACAGTTTGATGAAGATGCCCAACTTTCAGTTGCCAGAGCCTAGGAAGCCTGAAGAAGTCGACAAGAAGGATCATCCGAACTACCGTCCCTACCACCGAATGATCAGACATAAGATCGAAGACTGCTTCACCTTCAAGAACTGGTTGGAAGATAATCTTTGAAGAGGAAACATAATGATCCCAAAGGAATACATGAAGGAACCTTAAAAGGGAGGTTCCGTCAATGTTATCTCGATGAAGCCTATTGTTCCAATCGACCCATACACGACTAGTGATGGATGGAGTACCGTCTGGACAAATTCTTCAAAGAAAATTTTGGATCACATCCAGATCGCTTCGGTGCGCGCTTCAACTCAGAGTTTGAAACCTGTTAAGCCGGCACTATCGCTTGTGATTGAAGAACCACCCCAGAAGGAGGAGAAGATAGTAGAAGAAAAGAAGACCGATGCTCTGAAGGCTAGACTAGGGGCTGCTTATCCTAGGATGGTTGTTTCTGATTTGGGGGAGAAATCCCTCAAACCTCTGACTCTATATGATTATTTGCTCACTCCGGCAGAATCTTATAATGATAAGTGTTTTGGTGTTGGCTACGTTTTGACTGTTTCAAATGATTACGTAACTAACGACAACCAACCTAATCTATATCTCGATTTCGATACGAACAACGATTCTCAAGTCATACAAAACCTAGATAACCACGACGAAGAGGAGGACATTCACAAGGATGGCTACAAAAGTTCAGTAAATGACGAGTCTATTTGTGAATTCCGAGGAGCTTCAATCACGATAGAGTTAAAACTATAAGACGCCGAGGAAACTTCAGAAGAGCCAGTAGCTCCGATTTAAGAGGAGACACCGGTAGATTCAGATGAAATTACTGAAGTCAATCTAAGAAGCGGAAAGGTCCTAACTCTGAGATTGGGTCCAAAGGACAAAGGAAAGCAGATTGTTACACAGGAAGAGCCAACCCTAGCAGAAGAATTGCCCGTTCGGGAAGAAATTGAACAGCATGGTAACAAAGTGGACTATAATGTGCTAGCCCATCTTAGGAAGCTACCGGCCAAACTGAGCATCTACGATGCTCTGATCCTGTCCAAAGAGATGAGAGAATCTCTGGTCAAGGCCTTGCTTGATCCATAAATTTCCTTAGCTCAAATGGCTGGTAATTCCTTCGACGAGGTTTGCTCATTGAAAGGACAGCGCGGTGTTACCTTCACGAACGATGATTTATTACTCGGAACAGCAGATCACAACCGACCGTTGTACATTTCAGTCAGTATTGCAAAGTTCACACTCTCCAGGGTGCTAGTTGATCCAGGAGCGTCAATTAATATAATGAACCTTCGAACGCTAGCCTATTTAGAGATTGATGCCTGTGACCTCGAGGCGGGCAAGATGATGCTGAGAGGCTTCAACCAGAAAGGAGAAAGAGCTCTTGAATCGATAACACTGTTAATGAAGATCGGTGAATTAGCCAAGACAACCGCAAAGTTCCACATAATTGATTCTGAGCCATCATTCAACGCTCTACTGGGCCGGCCATGGATCCATGAGAACCGTATGGTACCGTCGTCTCTGCACCAGTGTATAAAGTACTATGAAGGAGGACAAGAACAGTGTATCAAAGGTGATTTGCAACCATTCTCCGTGCATGAAATCAGAATCCATGAAGATGCAGCTTACTACGCACCTCTAAAGAAAACTATCTTCTCCAAAAATTCCATACCAAATCAAGAAAAAGAAGCACGAGACGACGAAGAACAGGAAATCCTAGTTCAACAGTTACTCACCACTCCCTTACGAGGAGATGGTGAAGGTTTCTCCAGAACTCGCACCCGAGGTCGAGGCCGGGGACGAGGTTGAGGAAGAAACAGTGGAACAATTGAACAGAAGAAACCAGTCATCAATGTTGATTGGGAGAATAGCTCTGAAGAAGAAGAAGAAATCAAGAAAGAAGCAACAATAATAAATCAGAAGAAATCACAGTTCAAGATCTCTCTCGAAGATGAAAAGAATGAAGAAAACAAATCAATGTACGAAAAGATTAACCACTATGTGCATACTATGACCCTGACCCCGATCCATTCTAATAGGATCGAGGGTATGGTGGTCAAGGAAGTACATGGTGGTGGTGCTAAACCAATAAAGTTCTACTGTAGCGTTTCTTCTTCCAAAACTGAAAAAGATGTACAATTTGAAGATGTTACTTCTTTTGAATTAATGGAATTGCCGTTCGAGTGGTATTCTCCCTGTGTTCAAAATTTAATTCAACGTGGTGTCTTACCCAAGCAATGGTCAAAAGGTCAATCACAGCGCTTCGAAAAGTTGTGGAACAATGCCAGTCGGCCTCCCAATTCAAAACATGGTCTCAGATTCAGCACAATAGGATCAGTTGATGACACAGGATTTTGTTTGGTTGTCACTTGCGAGTCTAAGAAGGATTACTTGGAAACCTCAGATGATCTCGAAGATCTGCCAATTGGAGACGCTCCGCCAGAATTTGAAGAGGAGATTAAATCTACAATAGACGAGTTAATGGAAGTTAACTTAGGTACTAGCGAAGAGCCTAGGATGACCTTTGTTAGCTCCTTACTCAATAAAGAAGACTCCGAAGAAATGATCAAGCTATTAATGGAATTCAAGGACTGTTTTGCTTGGAGTTATGACGAAATGCCAGGATTAGCTTCAGAGGTTGCAGTTCATAGACTAGGAGTGGATCCCTCTATCATTCCAGTTAGAAAAGCTCCTAGAAGAATGCGTATAGAGATTGAACAACAAGTAATAGCTGAAGTTAAGAAGCTAATAGATGCTAAATTTTTCCGTGAAGAACAATACCCTACTTGGTTAGCCAATGTGGTACCGGTCAGAAAGAAGAATGGATAGATCAGAATCTACGTGGATTTCAGAGATTTAAATAAAGCATGCCCAAAAGACTAATTCTCACTACCAATTTCAGAATTGATGATCGACACCACGTTAACACATGAAGTCTTCTCTTTCATGGATGGATCGTCAGGATACAATCAAATAAAGATGGCACCAGAAGATGAAAAGCTCACAGCCTTCAGAACGCCAATCGGAATATATTTCTACAAAGAAATGCCTTTCGGATTGAAGAACGTAGGAGCACTTACCAAAGAGCAATGTCGAGGATTTTTGATAATCTCATTCACATCGAAGTCGAGTGCTACGTGGATGATGTGGTCATCAAAAGCAAACTGAAGGAAGATCACTTGTATGATTTGAGAATTATTTTCGAGCGATTAAGAAAATTTAATCTTAAGATGAATCCCTTAAAATGGGCCTTTGGTGTCGCCTATAAAAAATTCTTAGGATTCGTTGTCCGACATCGCGGAATTGAAGTCGATCCAAAAAAGATTAAAGCTATCTTAGAAATACTGCCTCCCAAAATCTTGAAACAACTACGATCCTTTCAAGGAAAATTGGCATATCTTCGACACTTGATTTCGATCTTGTCAGGTAGGTGTCGAACCTTCTCAGCATTGGTTAAAAAGGACGCCAAATTCGTTTGGGAAGAGAAATGCCAGCGGGCTTTCGAGGACATTAAGCAATATCTAATGACACCTCCTATCTTAGCAACCCCAGTCTCGGGTAGACCGTTGATACTTTATACCACGGCTTTAGATGACTCCCTTGGAGCCCTGTTAGCCCAGGTCAATGACGAGGGAAAAGAAAATACACTCTACTACTTAAGTCGTCATCTAATTCTGACGAAAGTAAAGTACCCTCCTATTGAGAAGCACTTTTTTGGCCCTGATCTTCGCCGCTCAAAAGCTCAGGCATTACATGCTTTCTCATAAGGTCAACCTTATCTCGAAAGTTAATCCGTTACAATATTTGATGACCCACCAGACACTTTCCGGCAGACTTGCTAGGTGGTCGATGATACTATTGCAATTCAATATAACATTTGTTCCTCTTCGTGCCGTAAATGGGCAAGCCCAAGCAGACTTCCTCGCAGCACATCCTTTGCCGGTAGAATCGCCTCTCAATGATGACTTGCTAGACGAGCAGGTAATGAATTTAGAAGACCCCGATGATCAGCGTTGGGAACTGTACTTTGATAGAGCATCTTCAGCACAAAAAGATAAAGAATGGCAAATAATAGTGCCCGGTAAGGCAGGAATCAGACTAATCTTTATAACACCAGAGCGGGAGATGTTAAGATACTCCTACCATCTAACAGAACCTTGTACGAACAATGAAGCAGAATACGAAGCCCTCATAACAGGATTAGAAGTAACCATTCAGATGGGTATAACAGATATCAACATCTACGGAGATTCGCTGTTGATCATTCAACAAGTCGCCGAACAATACAGAATTCTGAAACCGAGACTCGAAAAATACTTTTAGTATGCCATGAAACTGTTGGAGAAAATTTCAAATGTAACAATATACAAGATTCCCAGAAAAGAAAATGCTCTTGCAGACGCGTTAGCCCGCCTTGCAAACGAATTTGCCTGCTTGCAGGATGAGTCAGTTGAAGTGTCAGTTCAGGGGCGACAAGTTCTCTCGCGGCTTGACATGGATACAATACACAGATCAGAAGAAGAAGAAGAAACAGTTACAACAGCAACAGAAAATGCAGAAGACTGGCGTCAGCCATTAATACATTATCTGCAAATAATAAACCTACCAGAAGATAAGTCGTTAGCCCATCAAATCAAGAAAAGAACTCTGTCTTACACATTAATAAACAATACGTTATACAGAAGGTCTTTTGACCAGATGTGGCTAAGGTGCCTGAGCGGGGCCGAGGCTCGTGAAATCGTTAAAGAAGTGCACTCAGGACTTTTTGGCGCTCATTAGTCAGGTCCGAAGATGAAAACGAAGATTAAGAGACTAAGATACTACTGGCCCTCGATGATGACTGATTGCATGAAGACTGCCAAAAGTTGTCACTAGTGCCAAGTGCATGGAGTGGTTCTACACCAACCTCCAAATGTGCTACATCCGACAATCGCGTCGTGGCCATTTGAATGTTGGGGCACAGATATTGTGGGTCCGATAGAACCACCTTCTTCAAGAGGACATCGCTTCATTCTTGCAGCTACAGACTACTTTTCCAAGTGGGCAGAAGCAGTACCGCTCAAAGAAGTGAAAGCACATCACGCGCTACAGTTCTTCAAGAATCAATTCGTTTACCGTTTTGGGGTACCACACAGAATTATCTCAGATAACGGGTCCACATTCAGAAGTACGAAGATCAACAATTTTGTCAGAAGGCATGGGATCGACTGGCGCTATTCGACGATCTACTACCCAAGAGCAAATGGCTTGGCCGAGGCTTTTAATAAAACTCTCGTCCAAATCCTAAAGAAAACTTTGGACGACAGCAAAAGAAATTGGCTCGAGAAGTTGTTAGAAGCCTTATGGCCTACAGAATAACTTTCAGGACTCCTACTCAGTCTACGCCCTACGTTCTAGTGCACGGGTCCGAGGTAGTTCTACCCTTGGAAGTTCAGCTCCCATCACTCAGAATTGCAATTGCAAACAGGATCACTACAGAAGAAAATGCCAAATTACGGCTGGAAGAATTGGAAAACTTGGAAGGGAAACGACTTGCAGCGCAACAGAATCTGGAACTGTATCAAGCCAAGATGATTCAGGCCCACGACAAACTGGTCCGCCCAAGGACATTCAAAGTCGGTGACTTGGTCCTAGTTCTCAGGAGGCCTATTCTTGTGCACCGCAAGATAGGAGGTAAATTTGAACCGACTTGGGAGGGGCTGTTCGTGGTTGAGACAGTCTACTCAGGGGGTTCTTACTAGCTTGTGAATTGCTGTGGAGAACGATTTATGCTTCCAATCAATGGACGATATTTGAAGAAGTATTACGTAACCTGATGTTTCGAAGAATGAAATTTCATTCCTAGAAGCACAGGTAGAGTGATCACTTATAACTGGGTCCGAACCCGAAATTAAATGAATGATAAAAAATCATGAGAAAAAAATGTTAAAGGAAAACATATGCAATTGAAACAATAATAAAATTTTAACTCTTCCTTTCGAGATGAGCTCACTCCTGATCTTTTCTCATCTTCTCTTACTCTTATAAAATTCAAAATAATTAAATAAGAATTCTTCCATTAATAAGTAAGTTTTCTTATTGTTCTTGTCCTGAGTACAGCCCCTGATCCTTTCCTTGTTTTCTTTTCAGGGAAATGTCGAACGTGCGGCTGTTCCTGAACTTTAAGGATGGCTTAAGTCTTGCACTTAACAAAGAAGAGCTGAAAGCTGATGCTGTGATAGAGGTTGGCTCGGACCTTGCACAACTGGAATTGGAATACGAGAAGCCGGCTGACCGTTGTGGATCCCGAGCAGTTCCGTGGGAAGACAGTGATGAGACTCAATAAGAAGGCTCCCCAAGCTGCAAATAAGAAGAGGAAGATCAATATGATCGAGGAAAACAAGATGAAATTAGTGATAACGTCTGTAGGAGGAAAGCATGTCAGTGCTGCTCCTACCGAGATTCAGGGGGAGAAGAGAGTCACCCTGATCCCAACTCGAAGAAGAAACAAGAATCGCCTATCGCCAAGATGCTGAAGAAATTAACAGAAGAACATGACAAGGAAGAAACCCCGACGGCCATAGCAGTTGCCCCAAGGAGGCCAGTCCTCAGGAGCACCATAGCAGAGGTTGTTCCGGAGGAGGTTACTACAGAGCCTACACCTGAGATAGTGACGATCCCAGGAGAGCATGATGGTGTGGAGCCATATATCCCACAGTACGTCACTAGACCCCGACAACTGCAGATAATTTCAGAGCACGAATTGGAGATGATCCAGAAGGTACAGAAGCAGAATTTGAATACTTTTAGAGAATTAGAGGCAGATATGTCAACATCCTGGAAGGACTAGAGTTACATACATATGTTTCCTCTCGCTACGAGCAGAGTGAGATTGTAGACTACGTCAATGAGATGAAGAAACAAGGTCGTGCAGGACGATTACGTAGCAGGACCTACTCCGAGCCAAAGAAATGGAAAAGAGACAAAGGGAGGATTACAATCCAATTTGGATGTTGTTACAACTTCGCTATTGACAGGAAAGGGAATCCACCAGGGATACTCTGCTACGATGAAGTGGATCCAATGCCAGTTTTAATTAAGAAAATGATAAAAAGGATGGTGGCTTGGCGAGTCCTACCCGCTGATTGCATACCGAACAACTGTATTATCAACATCTATGTAGAAGGAGACTGCATTCCACCTCACACAGATCATCATGATTTTGTAAGGCCCTTTTGTACCATTTCGTTCATCAACCAATGCAACATTATGTTCGGGATAGAACTCTGGATAATTGGCCCCAGAGAATTCCGAGGGCCGGTGGAGATACCTCTACCGGTAGGCTCTGTTCTCGTACTACAAGGAAATGGTGCAGATGTAGCGAAACACTGCATACCGGGAGTTCCATTCAAACGAATCTCCATCACTTTCAGAAGGATGGACGAGAGTAAAATTCCGGTCTACTTCCAGCCAGATCCAGAACTAGAGAATTTGCAGCCCTACGAGCTGTAGGCTACATAGTAGCAGCACACCTCTAAAATACACTTACGTGGGATTCCCTCCGAAAAGTGGCTTGGAAGGTGATGTTATTACCTATGTAGTTTACTTTTCAGACAAGGATGAATCGAACAGAAAATTTTATCAGAGTATACGGAGATATCAATGCAGTCTGTGTTCGGATATATATATGAAATTTTGTAAAAGTTTGCTTTCAGAAAGATGTCATCAGAAATATTTTGATGGAATCACCTGATGTATCTTTGACATTTTGATGGAAATGAACTTTGTGTTTTGCCTTTATTTTTGTGCAATTGACTGCAAACGCCACCAGATCTGAGTTTAACTCTGTCTAAAAAAGAAAGTTGGATGAAGAACGATTTGAATGAAATAATAACAACAAAATAAAATTTGAATTCAAAGTCTGAATAAAACACAAACCAAAACTCAAAATATATCAACTTAAAACTTCAAGATGTGAACCAAGTAAATCAATTAAAATCCGAATCAAAGTGAAATTTCAATCGAAAACTAAACTTAAATATCAAATCACTAAAAAGCAATGAATAATGAAAATAAATTCCCGAATCCGATATCCCCAGCCTCCGGCTGTTCTCAAAACCTTTTCGACTCTCTGTGATTTCTCCCCTCTTTTGAGAAGGTTGCTAAGTCTACTGACACAGAACCACGAGATCCTTGATTTGGTTCTGATAGCATGGATTCACTTCCTTTGCCAAACTTTCAACCTTTGATGAAATCCTTCGGGACGTGAAACACTTTCATGTCTCATTCCAATCTTCTACTGCGCTTCTAATCATTGAAACCTTCACGAATCAATCGTCAACCTTTCGAGACTGGTACCTAAATTCCAGTTCTCTCCTTTCGAGGTCGGTACCTAAATTCTGTCTCTCTTTCCGAGATCTATACCTAAATTTTGATTCTCTTTCGAGACTGGTACCTAAATTCTAATTCTATCCTTTCGAGGTTCGTACCTAAATTTCGAATCTCTTTCCGAGATCGATACCTAAATTTTGATTCTCTTTCGAGACTGGTACCTAAATTCCAGTTCTCTCCTTTCGAGGTCGGTACCTAAATTCCGACTCTCTTTCCGAGATTGATACCTAAATTTTGATTCTCTTTCGAGACTGGTACCTAAATTCCAGTTCTCTCCTTTTGAGGTCGGTACCTAAATTCTGACTCTCTTTCCGATATTGATACCTAAATTTTGATTCTCTTTTGAGACTGGTACCTAAATTCCAGTTCTCTCCTTTTGAGGTCGGTACCTAAATTCCGACTCTCTTTTCGAGATCGATACCTAAATTTTGATTCTCTTTCGAGACTGGTACCTAAATTCCAGTTCTCTTATTTCGAGGTCGGTACCTAAATTCCGACTCTCTTTCTGAGATCGATACCTAAATTTCGATTCTCTTTCAAGACTGGTACCTAAATTCTAGTTCTCTCCTTTTGAGGTAGGTACCTAAATTCTGACTCTCTTTCCGAGATCAATACCTAAATTTCGATTCTCTATCGAGACTGGTACTTAAATTTTAGTTGTGTCCTTTCGAGGTCGGTACCTAAATTCCAACTCACTTTCCGAGATCGATGCCTTAATTTTGATTCTCTTTCGAGACTGGTACCTAAATTCTAGTTCTCTCCTTTCGAGGTCGGTACCTTAATTTTGACTCTCTTTCCGAGATCGATACCTAAATTTTGATTATCTTTCGAGACTGGTACCTAAATTCCAGTTCTCTCCTTTTGAGGTTGGTACCTAAATTCCGACTCTCTTTCCGAGATCGACACCTAAATTTTGATTCTCTTTCGAGACTGGTACCTAAATTCCAGTTCTCTCCTTTTGAGGTCAGTACCTAAATTTCGACTCTCTTTCCGAGATCGATACCTATATTTCGATTCTATTTCGAGACTGGTACCTAAATTCCAGTTCTCTCCTTTCGAGGTAGGTACCTAAATTCTGACTCTCTTCCTGAGATTGATACCTAAATTTTAATTCTTACTCCTTTCGAGATCAGTACCTAAATTCTGACTCTCATTTTGAGATTGATACCTAAATTTGAATTCTCACTCCTTTCGAGATCAGTACATAAATTCTGATTCTCATCCTTTGTGAGGTCGGTACCTAAATTTTGATTCTCTCTCCGAGGCTGGTACTTAAATTCCGGTCCTCATTCCTTTCGATCAGTACCTAAATTCTGATCTTCTTTCCGAGGTTGGACCCAAAATTCTAACTCTCTTCGTCGAGACTAGAGCCTAAATTCTAGTTCTCTTTCAACTTCCGAGGATAGAACCTAAGTTTTGATTCTCATTCCAAATTATGAATCTTAACGAAATCCACCTTGAAATCAATCTTAAATCGAACTTTAACTAAAATTGAAACGCAAATCAATTTGAAACTCGAAATTGAAACTTGAAATAAAAATGAAATGAATCTAAAATCTAATTTCTCCAAGTCTTGTGATTTGGGATTCACCTCCTTTTTCCCCAGCGAGAGTTCGGGAATCTTCAGTTTTGGAAATTTACCCGACATTCCCCAGCGGAATTTTTCAATGCTTTGTTCTAAGTGTGTCACTTAGACGTCTGTGTTGGTTTTGTTGATCTCTTCGGTCAACACCAATACGCACGGTGTGCTCCGTTAGCACACCACACCTATTGGGGGTCCATTTGTTGACCTCATTTTTGGTGAGGTCTTTTCTCTCCTTAGTACTTCTTAGGATCTAGCCATAAGGTTTTCTCCTTTACTTTGCTAGAAGACTAGAATTGGGACCCACCCTTTAGCAATTCAGCTACTTCTTGACTCCTCTTGGGACCCCACTTAGATGGTTGCAAACCTCTAAATCACCTGAGAAGGTTAAGACCACCATATGGGGAACCAATAGTGAGCTCCTATAAGGTTGTTCAAGCTATAGGACTACCCTTGGTGGCCTGGTCCTGGTGAGGTCTGGCTTACACACACTGCACTCTCACACACACCATCCTTACCCAATTCTCCCCCTGGTTCATTTCAGCACTCATGTGACTAAGTCCAAACCTCTAGCTCTTTGGCTAAGAGGGTTAGGAACAACCCATGAGATGTTCAGGACGAACATTTCTTGGTCCACGGCTCACTTTAAGCTTTATCATGATCAAAATTCAACTTTTGCCAGAATGCCTAGTTGTGACGTTGGGTCCTTCAAGCCTACCCCAAATTACCTAATTGCCCTAACTTTTCCAAAACTTCCAAAAATTACCCAAAATTCTAAAAAATCCTAAAGATTACTTTGAAACAACCCCCACCTTTTAAATTCACCAAAATACCCCAATACCCTCCAAATAACCTCTTGATACCCTAAAATACCCTTTTGTCACAAAATTCAGAAAATTCCAAAAATTCCCAAAAAATTCCAGAAAATCCAAAATATTCCCAATTTCATTTTATTCAACTACAACATAGCCTAATTTTGCCAAAATAACCCACTTTTATCAAAATCCCCAAATTGACCCATTTTTAACCTAAATGGACCCAATGTCACACTAAACCAACCCATTTGACCTCAATTTTGCCCAATTTCAATTCTAAACTTTAATTAAACATCATTACTACCAATATAAACCAAATCCATGTCCAAATTGATTTACATTTGAGTTCAATTCCATTTGAAATCCAACACCCCCATTTTACCTAAAGTCAATCCATGCCCTAAACCTATCAAATTGATTAGCCAAACCCTAAAATTTCTTCCCAATTGATGTTGGAAACTATTCAATACATTCCCCTAGGCTATTTAAAACTTTAAATTGGGTCTAAACCCCACCTTAACCCAACTTGGACCCAAGTTGATTCAACCCTCCCCAAATTAACCAAAATACCAAAATCCACCAAATTAACCTTCCAATTGAACTCAAAACCTCCCCATGTCTTCATGAAACTTCTTCATGGAAATCATCTCTTCGATATTGCTCAAGAAATTTGGACCTAAATCGATACCTAACTCGAGTTAGCCCAACCCAAACCCAAATGAGCCAATTTGAACCCATGACCAAACCAAACCAAATTGAACCAAATGTGGCTAAACCAACCCATCCACAGCCACTAAGTGAACCCTAGGAACCACCCTAGATCCACCTAGCCCAAGCTAAGTGATCCATGGACCAAGGGTTCCCCATTTTAAGGGATCTCTTCCCTTATATGGACAAATCCACCTTTTGCCTCACCCCAAATCCCCCCATACCTGGTTTATCTCCATTAAACCCTAATCCTTGGTTGACCTGACCCATGGCCAGCTCCCATGTCCTTGTCGGCCAGCCTAGCCACTTGAGGGGGTCAAAACCAAGAGCCACCACCAAGTGAAACAAACCCAAACTCACCTAATTGGCCACCTCAGCCAAATCAAACTTTGGAGCCTCTCTGCCCTCCACCTGAGTAGTGGAATTCACCCTCCAATTGAACCCAAACCCTGCTGAATGGTCCTGACCATTTGAACACCTCTTCTCTCCCATGAGAAAGGTGCTGAAAGGTGTTGAAATTTTTCTCAACAAAAGTCCTCCAAACTATTCCCAGAGCTCCTCCTAGCCAAGAGATGCTCATCCCCACTATTCTCTTGCCCTGAATCCCCTCAGCCGAGCCCAATTTCTCAGCAGAAAATCAGGCCAGAAAAATGACACTCTCTAAAACATCACCAAATCCAAATTAACTCATCCCATACATTCACCAGAGGTAGAGAAGGAGTTCCCTAGTGAAAGCCCCCTCTCCAGACCACCCAGTTGTTCTAGACTCCAAGCTTTGTGATCGGGCCTGTTGGAAGTCAGGCCTAGACATTTCACCACAGCTCCAGGCTTCATCCCTAGCCTCCTTGGATTCCAACGAACATGTCGAGCCTCTCTGATAGAAGCTTCACTTCTCAGAGCCAAGCTATTGCCCTCTTCTTCCTCCCGAGCTTCCAGCGATTCTTCATTTTATTTAAGTCAATTTCAATGCCTGTTTACCGTATGGATGTGTTCATCTTCTCAAGTTAAATCCATAGAGCATAAGAACTCGAAAATCCATTGAGAATCAAGGGAGATATTAAGGTTAGAAGGTCGATGGTCACGGGTGCACACCAGTCGGAGACGATGATCGGCCACCGTCGGATTGCACGTGTATCGAACGAACGACTCAGATGGCGTCGAACGAGGAGATAGAAAGTGAATCGCGGGCCCCATGGCAGCTGACTCAGGTGGCGGCGTCGAATGGGAGCGCGACACGTAGAGCTTCAGAGCTGTCGAGGTTGATGCGGCGCTGACTGGTTTAAGTAGGAAAATCTGATTTTTCTTATTTATTTAAAAACTAGAAACTTCAAAAATTGATATCTTTGCATAGAAATATCATAAAAATAAAAGAAAAATACTCACTTGCTCAGTGAACGGAGGAGAATAATGTGGAAAAGGAATTGATCTATTTTGTTGAGTATTTTATTTTTAATTAATTTAATACTATTTTGAGCATTTTAATTCTCTATGCATGTATGCATTTCACCATGGCATGAGACCATAGAGCTTTTGTAGCCTCTGATCTTGGGAACATTCCCTGAATTTTTCAAGGTCAGAGGCCATCCCTGTGGTAAGTTATGTATTTTTCAAATTTATCTCACTGTTTTTGACATTTTAATTCCAAAAATTAGCATGTTGTCTGAAAATTCCAGAAAAATTTGGTGAAGTCCCTTAGGACCAGAGGACCCTAGGATAATTATGATTTGAGTCAATTCATTAAAAATAATTATAATTGGCCTAATCACTCTACATTAAACTTTAATTAATTAAAGTTAATCACACATTAAAATGACTTGAAAATGACTCTCCACTAATCTTTAGGATCAGGGGAACCTCACATAAAAATTTAAAGTCAATTAGAAATGTTTAACACTATTAAATGGATTAATTAAGCCACATAATCAAAATTAAACTTTAAAAATTCATAACTTTAAAAATACATTTCAAAATTTCAGTAAACTGATTTTTGAACTTCTCTGATATCAGAGGAGTCTAAGAAAAATAAAATTAGAATTTTCTAAAAATTGTCATTTTTAAGCATATTTTGATATTTTTTATAATTAAAAAATAATTAAAATCACAAAAATAATAAAAATCATAAAAATGTCATACTTGGTCCCCTAATCACTTAGGAACCAATCAAATATTTTTCCTAAGTCTCCAGGTTAAGATATTTAATTTCAAAGCCTTAAAACAAATTTTAAATTAAAAAATGTATTTTCTAGCCTTCCCCACCAAATTAATTCTAATAAATCAAAGAAAAATCATAAAAATGTAAAATTTGTTTCTCTAATTTTCTTGAAGTCAGAGAGATTTTTGAAAAATATAAAATTCATTTTTCAATTTTTATTTTATTTTATAATTAATTAACACTCCAAAAATTAAAAAAATTATAATAAATAAAATATAATTAAAAAAATCACCAAAATTGGTCTAAGTGGTCCTCTAGTCATTAGGAATGTTCCATAATTTTCTTAAGGAAAAAAACTTTACCTTGGTCATGTTGGTGAATTTTGTTTGAAAATCCTTATTTTCCATTAAAAATAATTATATAAATAAATTAAATTCAGAAAAATCACATTTTCTCCTCTAATGTCTTAATTGATATGTGAGAGAAGTGGCATAAAAATTTTAAGTTCATTTAAGCTTAATTTAATGAGTTATAAAATAAATAAGCTTAAAGGGGCTTAAAGGTAATAAAAAAATTTTAACCCCCCTAATTAAAACTTTAGGTTTAATCAACATGGGGGTAAAATATCTGATTTTAATCTTCTCTTAGATGATTGAAACTTTGGGAAATTGAAGGGTAGGAACCCATTAATCACTTTAATAAAAGAAAAAAATGAAACCTTAATTAATTAAATAATTTAAATTTCGGAAGTTTAATTAAAATTGGATTATTAAAATGGGGATATAATTTAATAGGACAAGTGAAATTAATAATTAAATCATTCTTAACTAACACCTACATCATTAAAAAATTTAACAATTGAATTAAACCTAAAATGTTAAATAACTAAAAAAGTAAATTAAAATATTTGAAATTAATCTAAAAAATCATTCCAAAACAAACTTAAATCAAAATTACAAATTTTAAATAATTGTTGAAATAACTTATCTTAAAACATGATTAATTAATCCAAATTAAATTATCAAAATTTAATAAATGATTCAATCACCTCTTTTGACCTAAGTTAATCTAGAGAGTTAAATTAACAAAAAAAAAATTTATATCATTTATAAAAGGTTTAACTTAAATGAATCAAACATCATCCCAAACTTGAAATCATTGATTAGAGTTTTATAATCAAATCACATTAAAGTAAATCATCAATTTTAACTTCAAATCATTACAAATTTTTAACAAATTAACTTTCCCCTGAAAGCTTTAAATTATTATAACTAGTAAATGAAGCGTTAAGTGAAATGTCACCTCACTCATAGGATAATCAAACATCCTAGTTCGCTGAGCAAGGGAACAAAACTTAACTAAACCCTTGGATGATCAATTACCAATACAATAAAATTCATTTGGACTCAAAAGAATCTCAGAAGTATTGAAAAGATGTTTAGAATTCGTTCTAAGCACTTCCTCAATATGGTGAGATGTTTTAAAGAACAATTGAACTTAATTGTTTTTTGATGAAGAAAATTATCCTTAACCAAAAATCAAGAACCTAGACGTCATAGGAAATGACTAGCTATTATTAGGATTCTAGTAGATAACCAAAACCCTTCCTTTAGTCTTTACCTAGGTACTTGTTGAAATACTTAAATGCTTTAATATGTGTTTTAAAGTGTAGCTTGGAATAACGGGAGGACCCTCCAGCTACGTTTTTATGTTATTGCAATCTACTCTCTTGCATTTTCTACACTGCACTTTACTCTTCTTGCATGTTAAACAAGATTGTTACATGAAAACTAAAAACTTTAGGATAGCAAAAAAATTGAAACCAAAACTAAATTAAAAGTCACCACAAGATAAAATTTACTGCCACAACATTCCAAAATATAAAACAACTCAAAATTTAATCACAAACAAAACAATAAAACTGTAATTACAACTAAAATTAAAATGTCTCATTGGATGATCGGGAATCCCTCGGATGATGTAACCCACGTGTTGCTAACGAGATTTCCCATGGCCTAAATGAATGTGTGGAACTCATTCAGTTGAGTTTAGCAAATTCATCCGATGAAAATAACGGTGTCGGGATGACGGAACCGTGGGATCTTAATCGGTTCTGTTTAAACAACTTTAAGATTTGTTTTAATTAAAACACTAAAGACATTTGGGCTTTAAGATTTCTCTAAACCGAGACACTTTTCTCATCCCCTGATTTTCACTTTCTAAAACCAAACCTCTGCAACAACAAGGAGCGTGGAGCATAGTTGGCAACACGGCCATCTTCGTCAGTAAAACTTGTGTCTACTTCAGCAAAACATTTCTTAGAATTAAATAACGAAGCCATAGGATCTCGAGGTAGTTTGCCTAGTGCAACATAAATCCTCAACTTTTCTTTAGACATTTGCATAATCATGTTATGCAAATTAAGCCCTAACCGGTCATAGGATTCCGAGGTAGTCGTTCGGTACGACATAAGCCCTCACATCTTTGAGGCTATTTATATGATTATGTCATACAAATATAAGTCCTAAGTAAATAAAATTGGCAAGATTACAACATTAAATAAACTCTCAAATTGAAGCCAAACAATAGGATAGTTTGGGAAGTTGCCAAGATTCTTCTTGGATCATCAACATCTCCTATTTCTCTTCCTTTGGACTCCTGAAATAAACTGTTCCAAATTTGAGCTAATCTCTTTTGAAATTCCAAAATTCAATCCTTTGTCAGGAAAGGGAATTGCTTAATTCCTTTATATTAAGAAGGGAACTTGTCGGCTTATAAAATTGGTTCGCAGACCAAACGGATGTCACAAATATTTTAGTTTATTTAACCGAGCCCCATCATCAAGCAGTGTGTCTATTCTTCTGAATAGATATACGGTTTGTGATGTGATGCTCGTTTATATAAACTATTCGGGATGTGAGATCGGTTTGATTTCATATCTTAAAATTTTCAAACTTAAATTTATTTTCAAAAATCAAATACTAATTTTCAAATTATATATTTAAATTAAATTAAAAATTCGCCAACAACTTCTGTAAGCGACCCCCTTTTTAAAATACAACACACAAACCTAAAAATAAGCTGTTCATAAGCATATTAAATCAAAGCACACTGATAACTGTGTTGCCTCCCATAAAACGCTTGGTTTAACGACACCAGTTCGACAAATGATTCCACTTGAATTAAAATTCCAATTAAGTAATTTTTGATCAATCGCCTAATCTTTTCCAGATTCAGGGATTCCTACAAAATCCTTAAATTTTAATTTTTCTTTCAGCTCTTCATTTTATAAAGTGATTCATACCATTATTCCTTATATTTCTTTCTATATCCAATATTAATTTATTAATTTTCTCAATTTTCATATTAATATCTTCTTTAAAATTTATAAGAAATGGATCTGTATATGATAATTCAAGATCTCCCAAATTTTGGATCGGATTCTCTCTAGATAATTCATATTTTGGATCAAATTTTTCTATGTTACTCTTCTGTTTCAAGTTAACTTCCAATTCTTCTCCTTGGTACTGAATAAATGATGGAGGAGGTCTTTCAATATTTATATTTGTTGAGGAAATAAGTTTTTCTAATTTCTTAGGAATTTCTTCCATTGGTCCTTCAATCTCGTTATCCTCATCTCTCAACTCAAAGTTCATTTGAAACATATCCTTAATTTTTCTTCTAAATATTAGTTTGATAACTTTATATTTCTCATCATTCATCTGCTTAGGGTTTATCTCAAGGTCACTCGGTTTAAGCTTTGCGGGTAACTATTATTTTCATTAATAATCTGCCTCAGTTGGTTTTCCATATTACTTATTTTGGTCCCTTGACCTTGTCATTGTGCTTCCTGTCTTTTCAGCTCAGTCTCAAGACTTTCTAACTGACTCTCCAATTTAATCACATCCTCCTTAAATAGTAATTTGTTCTCCTCATTATGTGGGTTAAAGTTAAAACCATGAGGAAAAGAGAGTTCATCATTAAAATTACCCTAACAATTCCAGTTAAATGTCTGATTAAATTGGTTATCTTTCTAAAAATGGTTTTCTCCTCCAAAATTAGTGTTGCAGTTAAAGTTTTAAAAATTTCCGAACCTATAATATAATAATCGGAATAAGGATTATGTATCTCATGGCTGGTATCAAAATAGTTAGCCTCAATCATTTGTCAAAATGAGTTTTTCTTAAAAATAGGGAGACCTTGAGAATAACTCTTTATATATTGCTCTAACTTCCTCTCAATATTTGCAACATGAGAACTTAAAATAGTAAGCATATCTTCTTGAAAATTCTATACTCTCTTGGGTTTTACTCTTTTGAAGCTACTTACGCTATAATTCAAATATGAATGTTCATTATATTGTCGATCTGCCATTTCTACATTAAATTGATGGAGTCTTTTTTAATTCATCATCCTCCCAAAAGTCTCTAAATCTAGTCTTTTTTAATTCATGGAGTCTCGAAATCTGAGTCATAAAATTTAAGGTCTACAGCTCTTGAACTAAGCATACAAAGTTAAAGACTTAACTAATAGGAAAGATATCAAAAATATTTTTAGTGTATTGGATTTTCTTTAAAATAAACACACAATAACTATATATATATATATATATATATATATATATATATATATATAATACTATAAATTCCAAATCTAAGTCTTATAGGTTTAACTAAAATTCTCCTACAGTTCTTACCAAAGCTTGTAAGGCAACAATGCCAAAAACTTGATGTACGCCCGACTTGTGCTATTTTTCTACTGGTTTTGTGTTCGTATGTATGAGCATACATTAGAGGTTCTACATAAGTATAAGTATTGTTCAAGTAATACTGGGCTCTGGTGGATTCCCATTTATCAATCCCACCGGGAAGCGAGGTAAATGGTTTTTAGTCAAATTCTACTCTACTACTATCCGACCTTAGTTTGGAATGTCAACATAAGTGGTTTTTCTAGCAAATACTCGTAAAGGTAAGTCTTAAATTTAAAATAACTAATAAATACTCCTAAAAGAAAATAATAATTATAAATATATCCCTTTCTGGATGAAATGGTTTGGAGAATTTTGAGATAATAAAACTACTATTCTCATGAAATAAATTGGATAAAGCTTAGGAATAGGATACATAAAATTTTGTATGTGCCAAATCGGAGCAATCCTATCATTGTCCTCTTCCAAGTGCTATAAATAACATTGGATAATCCAAGGTTTAGTCCTTAAATTCGTGGTTAAGATGGGAGGATACTGACTCTAACTTCAGAGATCCCACTTCCCCTCGGCTGAGGGCTAACATCTCGCTTTAGTTTTCAAAAACCTGGACCGAATTAGGGATTTTAGTCTGTCACCCTAAAATCTCCAAATCTACACCCATCAAAGTATATTTCCACTATTTATTTTCACTCAACCCTTATGAACTTCACCATCCATGTAACTTGAATGTGGTTCCACTTTGTTGAGAATTACACCGCCCTCTCGGGCTTGAGTGCAATTACAATGAATTTTAACAATACAACGGGTCTTATTGTAATGTAAATGAAGTGCAAGTAAAGACCATAAAATTTATAATTAAAACATCTTTTAGCATGCATCCCAATATCCTAAACATGAATCCTAATCATTGCAAAGGAAAAGTAGAATGAAAACAATGACATAATCTTCTTATGCCACTATTTTCAAACAAGAAGAAAGAGTACGAAAAAACATCACAAAGCATGAAGAAAGCACAAAAAAAAAACCTCATTTCATCAAAGCAAATCCACAAGATAAGTGTTTAAAAAGGCATAAGATAATGATGAACACAATATTTAGCTTTTTCCCCTTCAAAGAAAGATGAAAATTTCTCCCACAAAATCTCCAGCTGATCCATGCAATGCTAGTAGTTTCCGTACAGATTCTCTCAAAATCCTCACTTTAATATCTCTAAAAATATAGAAATCTACATTTATACTTCTATTCTAAGATCTCTAAACATTCATCACAATTTCCAACTCACACACACCACATTTCCTGACGTAAACTCATTCTAATATAGTTTAGGGACGAATTTCCCAAGAGGTTCTTCAAGAAATCTTCCAAAAAACCTGCAGATTGAATGTATATGGCCAATAACCGTACTTGGCACTGTTGGTGCCATGTTTGGCACTGTTTGCATGGAAACATTTTGCTCTTGGGATTCTGGTGCAGGCACCATCGGTGCCCATTCTGCGCAACACCACCATTTTGCTCAGTTAGGCTCCGTTTTAACTTCGTTTCTCCCCGTTTCAGTTGCGTTGCATTCCTAAAATCTTCACCTACAAGATATGCATAAAAAACCTTTCTTTAAAGTGTAATCTCAATGAAAAATATGCAAGAAGTATAAAGTATATTAAGCAAAGAAAGATATATCAAAATGTGCCAAGCCAAAATTTGCTTTCTTGCTCGTTTTTGCTACTAATTGCACTGTTTTGCTTATTTTTCTCCAAAAGTCCATTTATTATACCTAAAACCAAAAAACTTACAAAATACATTCCTTTAAATTGTAATGTCAGTTAAACTAAGCATAAAATATATATGAAAAATTAAGCATTTTTAGGCGTGTCATGCTTATAGTTAAATCGAAAGCCTTGGTGAGATGAATCCAATGAGCCCAATATCACTCAATTGTAACATCATTAAGGCAATCAAATGTCCATTAAATGTTGTCCAATCAGGAGGATCTCTCTCGGTTGTAGATTTGTTGATAACTTGGCTATTGATTTGGTTTGAAATTATATATTTTATTGATGAAATTGTACTTTTGAGAATGATATTTTGTGTTTATTTTGCAAATAATAGCAGGGATTCGAATAGTAGATAATAGGATGGAAATGAAAAAATGGAGCGTAAATTTATTACTAGGCTCCTAGGCGCCTAGGAGGCACCCGGACATTGGCTCCTAGGCGCCTAAATAAGCACAAAAAGAAGCTTCAACCCGAGAGCATAGGACCATGGAGCCGCGATACTAGTGCTAAGGTGCCACACTAGGGTGCCTAGAAGCCCCACTGATAGTTCCCAGATAGAGATCCTAGCACTTAAACGATATCTCCCGGGTACCTAGGCACCTTAATTGAATTCAACTACTGGAGAAGCTTGGACCTCCAGATTGTGGGAGATCATGCAGAAATGAATGGTGATCGTAGAAAGTAAGAGAAGAAGAATATAAAAGAAAATGAGATGCAGTGTTGAGGGGATTGATGCTCTTTGGTTTCTTCCTTGCTTGAGTTCCATTTTACTCTCCTTGGACAGTGAAGAGAAGCAGCACACAATAGCAAAAGATAGGGAGTTAGGGAGATTGAATGCATGTCACAGCTTTGTATTGTGAAGAAGAGAAAGTTATGTATTTTGTTATAATTTATGTAATCTATGATCTGTAATACTTGTGTAGTTTTCTGTATTAGTAAATGCATTGTGTTGATGTTATAAGCATGTATGGTGAGAAGACTTCTTATCTCTCTTGAGATGGCTAAGTTAGATGATTGAACTGAGAAGGTTTAATTAAAATTAATCAATCATGATCATTAATTTTTTGAACTTCACTTAAATCTCATTTTTCCTAAGTGATATGTTAGATTTTGTTGTGAATTATAAGTCATCGGAAAGACTATAATGGAATCAACTAGTTTAATCACATAGACTAATAGGAGTAAGAATATTTTTTAGGAAGATGCAAATGCTAGAGAAATATGATGTGATTGGGTTAGTAAGTGATTTATGGAAGTAAACTTTTTTTTAACCAAACATTATTATACCATCAGAAGTGGGAAAAAGAAGAATGTTGTTCCTATTTGTCACTAAGCATTTCTACTTGTTATTCATAATTTCAAGATAATTACCAAAATAATTTTGAGGAAGAACCATAAAGTATTTGACACATTCAATTTGTTTGTAATGTTAGGATTGCTTTTGTTGGATTTAAGCCAGAAGAAAAATCAGGCTAGGACTATAATTAGTAGGCTAGAAATTTTCCTATTTGGTCTCATCTCGTTCCATTTGGCACCAACATTCTGGAATTAAATACCGGCATTGATGATACGCCACATGCACTTGGGTGATTAGCCCATGCCTTGCAGCCCCTAGGCATGCCAAGTATTTGGCATCGTTGTCATGGAACGATGGTGAATTTTGAATTTGGAAAATTTTTGTTAAACTTCTAGGTCTTAGACATGAAAACGTATAGTGTTTACTATTTCCTGTTTAATTGTTTTAACTTGTCACTTATAAAAACAATATATATATATATATATATATATATATATATATATATATATATATATATATATATATATATAAATTTCTTTGACTTGTGTCATTGTTTTTGATTTAGTAGTTTGTTTGAGTTAGATTTTTGGCTTAATATTTAAGTAATTTTCATTAGTATTAGGAGCCTCTAATTCGTATATGTGTTGTTCAAGACCTGCTGAACTTAAACCCTATGATTCTGAGCTAGAGAGAACTCTTAAGAAAATTAGAAAACAAAAATCACTTGAACAAATATATGAGAGATAGAGAACAATCCTTAAATTAACGAAGAAAATCATGAACACAAGATACATCTAGACCTTTGAGAGACTACGCTAACCCTACGATAGATGAAATCTGTTTAAGTATCTAAACCCCTGCCGTAGAAGTCAATACATTCTAATTGAAGCCTGCTACCATCCTAATAATGTAGAAAAAATAGTTAGAATTCTGCCCCACAGTGTTATGTAATGTGCTTCGAACGAGACTGCGAGGTTAAGGCTTTTCCCTTTATCCTTAGGCGATAAAGCCAAAATGTAGTTAAACTCATTAAAACTAAGATCATAAAGTATGCAAAGTGACTTAGCCCAGAAATTCTTAACAAAATATTTTCTACCTACAAAAATAGCTAAACTTAGGGATGATATCGCTTCATTTTGCCAGCATGAAGGTCAATATATTTATGAGCCTTGCAATAGACTCAAGGAATTCTTAGGAAGTGCCCCCACCATGCACTGCCTGATTGGTTGATAATTCAAACTTTTTATAATGAGTTAGTATAATCTCTTAGGTCGAACTTCGATGCTGCTTCTGGTGGTTACCTTATGTCATAACCCTTTGATGAGGCCTATTCTTTAATTTAAGAACATGACAACTAATAACTTTTAATGGCCCCTAGGAAGGAAATGAGTGTCCATGACACAGATTTTCTTCCAATTTGAACTTCTCATGTAGCTTCTATATCTTGGAAGATAGATCAGTAAGGGATGAACCAGCTGTATGGATCACAAAATATTGGTGAAAATTCATTTAAACAATTGCTTGATGCGAATGCTTTGCCACTTGAGAACCTAAATGTGATTAACCATAGGATGAATAGCATGTATAATAGTTTTTATAATCCTATTCGAAAGAACAAGCATAATTTTAATTGGAATAATAATCAAGGGGTAGGAGATTGATCCCTGAATATTTATGCTTACGTTTTTCACTTTATATTTCTTTTCAATGATAATATCTCTTTCTTTGCAACGGATGCCAAAAACTTGACTCTGAAGTAACTATGAAATATATTTTAATTATTTTATAATATGGGATTCCACACAAGTATACATATCATTTATCAAGTAATATATGACTTTCTGATTAAACCCCAAGATATCGAACCCACATGGAAATGTCTAAAATTTAAAAAAAAAAGAAAAATATCTTTTTACTTTTTAAATTGATTTTGTAAAATATGTTTTATGATAGAAAGTTTGAAATTTTTTTTTGAAATTTTCGTTTAAGAAAAATTAAAGCAAGGAACTAAAATTTAACAAGACTATAAAAACGATATGAAAGCAATTAGAAAAAAAATATCTTTTCCTCTTTCAATGAATGAGTAATAATTATAGAATTTTGTTCTGAAAGTATCTAAATGTGTTGTGACAAATAGGAGAATTTATTTAGTTTACCCTTGGTTCTATAAAGAACATTGGTTTATTTGAAGTTTTGAAATTTTGTATATGAGTTAGGCAGGGAAGATACTAGCTCTCACTCTAGAGTTCCCTCTATTCTCTCCACCTAGAGGCTAACATCTTATAACAAAATTTTTCACATCAAACCAAATTAGGGGGCTTTAGTCTTTCATTCTAAAGTCCTCTAATTTTACTCCCCATTAAAAAGAAAATCTATTTATTTGAACTCAAGTATATGGACTACAATTCTCACCGATATTAATGCATGTGATTATCTCCAATTATTAATTGAGACAATACCGCATTAGTTTTTACATGTTCTCACAACAAATTTAAACATTTTAATTGGCCAAATCAAGATTTAAATGAAGTGGAAGGTAGTGGAATCATCAAAACTTCTTCCAACATTAAACATCTTTACTTCACACAACTTCCTTCAATAATTTAATTACTTCTTCATTTGAAAGGACAAAGATAAAGAAAACTACTCAGAACTCATGGAGAAAACATAAACACAACTTGATTTGAAAGAAGAAAATATAGTGAAAAGACTCCAAGTCTTACTTAAAAACTAAATGTAAAAACAAAGATAAACACTTATCTTAAAATCCTCTCCACAAGACTCTGGAAGCTCCTTTGAAACTTTTGCTTTCTACTAGATAACGCCTTATAGGCTAGCCCCAACTCTAAGGATTGAATCTCCTAAATTCTCATAAAAAATTTATAAAGTAATGTGGAAGAGTAAAGAAAATTTGGCAAGAAGAAGGCTCTTTTTCTTCCTCTTTCCCTGAAACCACTTCAAGCTTTTCTCAAACTTCTCCCGCCAAAATTTCTCTTCAAAACTCTTCATAGGGTGTGGTGCCACTTTTTGATCATTTACTCTTCATTTTAATAATTCTCCAAAAAGGTGCTTTGGTGTCTCTTCAAATTATATCCAAATTCAATGAATCCACCAAGAGATGTATCCATCCATTCAAATTTTCAATGAATTTTGGCGCTAATGGGAAGTTAATGAAGTTTAAACCAAAGGGTGCTCCAAAAACCCCTTCAATTTTGTGCCAAATTAAATTTAAATTTATCACTTTAACTGTGGTGCTTATGCGCCAGCCATCTGACACTTTGGCGCTAAAGGTCATTGAACACCTTTCAATTTTTGCTCCAAATTTGATCCTTTTTTGCTCCTTTCATCACAATCACTCATTTTCATCATACCTGCAAGAAAAACATAAAAATACCTTCCATTAAAGGACAATATTATCAAAAATAGGTATAAAAATGTGCTTAAAAATACTATATATTTTAGTTGTATCAGAGATCAATAATAGGGGAATAATCAACTAAATCCTCATAAAAATTAGAACAACCAGGGTAGTACTTGAGGCCTTCTTATCCACTTGCTTTAACTCAAAACCAACAATTTAAGGAGAAGATGTTGTCACGGGAGGAAGTTTTATTGTAAATGAGAAATCAATTACAAAGTCAAAGTGCTACATTTATTAATATAGAGAACTATTTAAGGCAGATTGCTAACTCACTTAGTAATCGGCCTCAAGGAACTCTTTCTAATAACACTTAGATTAATCTTATAGAATATTCTTGTAAAGATGTAGGAAAACCAATTACACCCACATGGAATAAATTAGAAAGATCACCTCCACCATTTCCCCAGAGAATATAAACAAAATTTGATCAACTATTTTCTCAACTGAAAGTGTTTAAGAAATTGACGATCAACATTTTTTTTTACTGAGGCATCAGTATAGATGTCCAGCTATGTAAAGTTCATGTAGGATGTTCTTAACTAAAGAGGAAGTTTAAATACTTTGAAACTTTATCACTTAGTGAGGAGTGTAGTACTATTATCTGGAAGAAGCTTCCTCATAAAATAATGGATCCTGATAACTTTATTATTCTATTTGTTATTAGAGAGAAGTTCTTTCAAAAAGTCTTATGTGATTTAGGGTGCTAGTTTTAAGCTCATACTATTGTCCATTTTTAAAATGTTAGGATTAGGAAAGGTGTCCCCTATCACTATAAACCTTCAGCTTGCTTGTCGTTTTATTACATATCCTTGTAGGGTTATAGAGAATGCTTTAGTTAAGGTGGATACGTCTATCTTCCCTTTCGATTTAATTGTATTAGTTTTGAGAGTAGATAAAGAGATACATATTATATTTGGTAGAGTGGTCCTAGCCACTAATAGTGCTATAGATGATGTGCAGAAGGAAGAGTTGACTATGAGAGTAAATGATCAGGAGGTTACCTATAATGCTTTAAAATCTATGAATTTTTCTTCTGATTGTAATGAAGATGCATGTTATTAGATGGATCTGAACCAATTTCAAGAGTATTTTGAATTTAAACTCGTGTATTGAGTTGGATTAAAGATGATATAGCTGACATTAAAAATGAATCTACTCAACTAGTAGAGGATAATCCAAGGATTTGTTCGGAGTGGTATGAGTTTTTGGAAACTACTAAAAATTTTCAACCTCTAATCCTTTCCATTGAGGAGCCACATTGAACTTGAGACGAAAGTTCTTCATAAGTATTTGAATTATGCTTAATTAGGAAAGTCATCTATATTTCCTGTGATTATATCCTTAAAACATAGTAGTGATGGCGTCTGGGCTGGCTTGTCACTGCGGGTGCCACCAATTCTTGTTTCGGTAAATATTGGATGTCTATCAGAGGAGTCGCCACTCAATTTATTTATTATATCTCCCTAATCTGCAAGCAATCTTATTTTTTTGGATCATGTAAGGGATCCTTAGATATTAAGAAGCTCAAAGAAGAAAGGTAAAGCTAATGAAAATAGAAACAATAGAAAAGGAAATGTTGGTGTTGTAGTGAACATTACAGAGAAAACTCTAGACTGTCTAATTCTAGAGATCCCCATAAAAGGATGTTGACAGTTAAAAATTCTTGATTTTTTATTATTTTTGGGTTTGTGAAATTTTTGAAGATCTTTAAAACATAACTTTATAAAATAGAATTTTGATTTATTTTAATATATATAAATATTTTTAAAAATATTGTTTTAATATGAAAAATGTGAAATCAAACTAATTTCATATAAACATTAGTTTAGATAATCAAGTGCTTCATCACAAGACATGTACCTATCCCGAAGAATAGATACATTGCTTGGGGAGAAGCTTGATCAAATAAACTAAAAATTTATGACATCTGTTTGATCTGTGAACCATTGTTGACCTATAATTTTCCATATCTAATACGAATGAATTAGATAGGATTTATATTAATCTGGGGTCTTTAAGTTTCCTATAAGGGCAAGCCCCTATAGTAATTACATCTTAGATGACCGAAGTCACCTAAGAAAACTCTTGATATAGATCATGAAATATTTATATTCATGACTTACAAAGGTAAGGTTTTCCAAGAAAATGTGATAGTTGGAAATTCAATAGGTGAATAGCTCATGTTTTGGAACATTTTATTATGTTAGAATCCAAAGGAGAGAAGGTTAGGAGAATGAAATAGATTCAAGGAAAATCTTGATGTCTTTCCAATCTATAATATGGTTTGGCTTTGATTTAGGATATTTATTTAGTGTTTCATCTTGTCAAATTTATTATTTAAGACTTACATTCACTTGATACTGATCATGTGAATGGCCTAGAAGATAAGAGGATTTATGTCATACCCGATAACAACGTCGGAATCCTAAGACGAGTTAAGTCTTATGTTGCACAACATGGTTATGCAAGGGCCTAAATAAAAAAGGTAAGGATTTCTGCTGCACTAAGCGGGCTACCTCGAAGTCCTATGACTTATTGTTTTAATTTCTAAGGAGTTTTGTTGTTGAAGATGGCTGTGCTGCCCACTGTGCATGCTCCAAGCTCCTTGTTGTAGCAGGTTTAGTTTAAAGAAGTGTCAATTGAGGAGAGAAGAGAAGTGTCATGTTTTGAAAATATTTAAATTTAAGTGTCTTAATATTTTTATTATGCAAACATTAAAGTTGATTATAGCGACACCGGTTAAGATCCCATGGTTCCATCATCCCGACACCACTATTTTCATCAGATTAACTTAGTCCAAATGAATTTACTAAAGTCAACTTAATGAGTTCCATACTTTCATTTAGACCATGGAAAAACTTCTCTAGCAACACGCGGGTTACATCCTCCGAGAGATTCCTGATCATCCAATGAGACGTTTTTAATTTAGTTGCAATTTGTGATTTTTGTTTTGTTTGTGATTAAATTTTGAGTTGTTTTATATTTTGAATGTTGTGGCAACGAATTTTTATCTTGTCTTGATTTTTTAATTTTGATATTTGTTTTGGTTTTGCGGCTATCTTAAAGGTTTTAGTTTTCATGTAGGGTGACATTGTTGTTTAACATGCAAGTTTGTAAGGATATAAAGTGTAGTAGAGTGCAGGTAAGTAAAATGCATTAAAATAAAAGCATACCTGGTAAGTCTTCCCGTCATCTCCACCAGAAACTTTAGTATCCTTGCAATAAATATTTATAATTTGTGGGGAAGTAAAACCTATGGATATGTTTATCATGAGCTTACAAAGTCTTAGGTTATAACCTGGTGAATTCTATTCATTTATTTGAGAGATATTCTCATTTAATAAATATGATAAGTCCAGTTTTTCTACAAGGTGTCCAAAAGACTTGTGAAAAGATCCAAGAGAGACCCAGATACTTTACATTCCTTTTGAGCTTCCATGAGGTCTTTTTAACTTATCATAATTATTAAATGATTTATATTTTTCATACCATTATGCTCAATGAGCCAATGTTTTATTCATCCCGAAAAGGCGGGGTAGTTATCATTTGGTGCTTTACTTAGAAATCATGTGAGTGGGCTTTTACGGGTAAACTTAACTTATGGAAGAATTAATAAAATTTTGATGGGCTTGTAACGTTTCAAAAGATAGTTTAAGATTAATTATGTTTTCTTTTCTAATTCTTACCAATTAATTTTATTAATTAAGCCTAGCTCACTACTAAGCCCTTAAGATTTTAGTAGGTTTTTTATGTCTTTAGAAAAGAAAATTTCATGACTTTCATGATTATGATTCTTATCTCAATATTAAGTTAGCATTCAAACACCAAATGAAGGGGTATTAAATTAGTGGAATATAAAATTCCAAAATCACCCCCTAACTTTAAGGCTCTTTTAATTTGATTTTCTTCCAACTTATGATAATTAAGGAAATTTAAATATTTATTTTGATATGACAAAGTTGTAATGGGTTTCTACCATTTATCCCTTTGATGTTTCAATCATTCAAACATAATAATTAAGATCATTTATTGCCCTTTTCCCATTATGATTAAACCTAAATATTGATTAAGGCTAAATTTATCCAAAATTACAATTTTATCCCTAAAGACTTTTATCACTTCATAATTCATTAAATTTAGCTCAAATGACTTTAAAATTTTTATGTGACCCCACTTATGGGTTAATTAAAACATTAGTGGAGAAAATTAGATTTTTCAAATTTAATTTAATTTATATATTTATTTTCAAGCAAAAATAGAGGTTTTCAATGAAAATTCAATAACTTATCCAAAACAAAACATATGACTTTGAAATTTTTATTGAAGATAGGACTATACCAAAGGACCATTTGGACCACATTTCATGATTTTTTGAATTTTAATTTAATTAATAGAATTATTTTAATTTTTGGAGTTTTAATTAATTATATAATATTTTAAAGGTTGAAAATTAAATTTTAAGTTTTTCTTAAGTTCCTCTGAGGTCAAGAAACCCACATAAACATATTTTTTATTTTTTTAATTTTTATTTTTAATTATTACAACTCTTTTAGTGGAAAATTAAGAAAATTCTTTTTTAGCCTTTTAAAAATTAATTTAAGCCTTTAAAAATTAATATTTCGATTTTGAAGCTAAGGAAAATTATGAGGATGGTTCCTAAGTGATTAGGAAACCAAACGTTATAGTTTGGTGATTTTTAAAATTTTTATGATTTTTGTTATTATTTAATTATTTAAATATTTAAAATATGGTTAAAAATGAATATTTTAGTAAAATTCCAATTTTATTTTTAAAAAATTCCTCTGATCATAGAGAACTCCCAATAAAATTTGGTGAATTTTGGATTTGTATTTTAATTATTAAAATTAGTTTAATGTTCAAAATTATCACTTCACTAAGAAAATTCATTTAAATGACTAAATGAACTCCAAATACCATGAAAGCTTTATGGGGAGTTCTTTGACCTTTAAAGTGCAGTGGAGAGTTGTTTTTGAGTGATTTCCATTTTTGATGAACTCAACAACAACAACAACAACAACAAAGCCTTAATCCCACTAAGTGGGGTCGGCTACATGAATCCTTTTTGTCCATTGCATCTTATTTAGTGTCAAATTTTCATTTAATTCTAATAAATTAAGATCATTTTTTATGCAATAAGCCAAAGTTATCCTAGGTCTGCCACTGCCTTTCTTAAAATAAGTTGTATTTAAAACATCTACTCTCCCAATCGGATCATCAGGAGGTCGACTTTTAATGTGACCAAACCATCTAAGGCGATTCTCTCAAATTTTATCCGTCACTGGTGCAACTCCAACCCTATTACAGATATATTCATTTCGCATTTTGTATCTAAGTGTAAAGCCACTCATCCACCTAATCATTCTCATCTCGACAACACTTAACTTAACATTATGCTTCTCTTTTAAAGGCCAACATTCAGCACCATAGAGAATTGAAGGTCTCACCACCATCTTATAAAATTTTCCTTTCAGTCTGAGAGGTACTTTTCTATCACATAATAGGCTGGACGCATTCCTCCACTTCAACCAACCAACCTGAATTCTACTATGAACATCCCCATCTATATCACCATCGCTTTGAACAATGGACCCGAGATATCTAAATCGTTCACACATTTTATTAATTTGATCACCCAAAGTTACACTTCTGTCACTAGACCTACTATTACTAAAATTACATTCCATGTATTCAGTTTTAGTTCTACTTAAACGAAGACCTTTAGGCTCCAATGTAGACCTCCATAATTCAAGTTTTTTCCTGGACTTTTTCTCTTATCTTATCCACAAGGAGGATATCATCAGCAAAAAGCATACACCAAGGTACATCCTCTTGTAAATGGCCAGTAAGGCCATCCATAAATAAAGCAAAAAGATATGTGCTTAAAGCCGATCCTTGATGTAAACCAACAGAAATAGTAAAATTCTTGGTCAATCCTCCTTAAGTTCGAACACATGTAACAGCTCTAGCATACATATCTTTAAAGACTTGAATATAAGTCATATCAACACCTTTCTTCTCAAGGACTCTCCAAAGAACATCTCTAGGAACCTTATCGTAAGCTTTTTCTAAATCAATAAAAATTAAATGTAGATCCTCCTTATTATCTCTGTACTTCTCCATCAAACCTCTAAAAAAATGTATAGCTTCCATGGTAGACCTGCCTGACATAAATCCAAATTGATTATGAGAAATCTTCGTAATACGTCTTAACCTATGTTCAATTATCCTCTCCCATAATTTTAAAGCATGACACATCAATTTAATTCCTCTATAATTTGCACACTCTTGTGCATCTCCTTTATTCTTAAAAATGGGGACAAAAATGCTCTTTCTCCACTCCTCAGGCATCTTTTTAGTTTTTAAAATAATATTAAAAAGTTTATTAAGCCAGGAAACCCCTAAATCACCTAAACATTTCCACACTTCAATTGGGATATCATCAAGTCCTACAGACTTTCTCCCCTTGGTTTTCTTTAAAGCCTCATCAAATTAACTTAATTTCAGTTTTAAACTAAGTTGATGATTAGGTCATTTATTAATGATTTAACCCAATAGAACTCTATCCTAAGGTCCTCTGGTCATGAGAAACCTACCATGATTTTTCTGGATTTTTATAAACACCATGCTAATTTTTTGAATTAATTTATGAAAATAGATGCAAAAAAATGGAAAATATAAAACTCTTCATAGTGGTCCTCTTTGTCTTTGGAAAAATTAGGGAAGATCCCCCATGACAGAGGCTACAACTTGCTAAAATGGCAAGCTATGGTGAAATGTCTATTATTGACTTCATTTTTGATGAGGTCTTCTCTCTTCTCTCTCCTTAGTACTTAGGATCTAGCCTTAGGCTTTCCCTTTGACTATCTTAGAGGACTAGAATGGAAACCACCACTTAGAAATTTAAACACCTCTTAACTCCCTGCAAACCCCATAAGTTTGATTGTAAACCCCTAAGTCACTTGGAGGGTTAAGATCAAATGTGGAGGTTTAAAGATGAGTTCCTTATAGGACTCTTTGGCCTTAGGACTACCCTGGGTGGCCTGGTCTGGTGAGGATTGACCTGCACACATTACACTTTTACACACATTCCAAATCCTAAAACCATTCATACCTAGCTTGACTTCCTGACTCATGTAGGTAATCCATATGGATGGTCCTCAACCCCTAAGCCCTTGGCTAAGAGGGTTAGGAACAACATAGTGAATGCCTCAAATGAGTCGTCTCATGGCTCTTATGGGCTTGATATGGCTTCATGGCTCAACCAAAGGGATTCCATTTTACTCAAACTTGATTAATCTTCATTTTTCCAAAATTTCAATTTTTGACCTTCGGGGCCCTACACCCACGAAACCTACCAAATACCCTTGAAAACACCCAAAATTTGCAAAATTGCCTAAATTATCCAAAATTCCTCAAAATCAATCCTAAACATTTCCCACCACTCAAATTGATCATCCTTAGCCAAATATACCATAATTTCCAAAAATACCCCCCAATACCCTCCAAATACCTAAAATGCCCTTCTTAACTAAAAACTCCATAAATTCCAAAAATTCCCAGAAAATTCCAAAAAATCCCAAATATTCCCAATTTCATTTTGTCAACTATACTAAAAGCCAATTTTGTCAATTTAACCCACTTTTACTAAAAACCCCAATTTGATCCATTTTTAACCCAAGTGAACCCAATGTCAAACCAAACCACTCTAATTAACCTCAATGTTGATCCAACCCAATTCTAAACTTCAATTCAATATCCACAATATTAATTTAGACCAAATCTAAGCCCAATTTGATTAACATTTGGATCCAATTCCAATTTGAAGTATAAAGCCCAATTTTGACCCATGAACTAAACTTAGCCCAAACCAACCCAATTCAACTCCAATTAGAACCAAATCTTTTCCTAAACCTTCCTAATATCCCCACAAACAAAAAAACTAACAATATTTGCCCCAAATTTGAACCTAAACTCCACCTAAACCTAACCCAAAGTCAAAATCCCATAAATTAGCCTAAACCTAAACATAGCCCAAATAGGCCCAAATCCCAAAATTAAAGCCCAACCAAAATTGAAAACTCTTTGTTACACCCCATAAATATTTCTCAATGTTAATTTATCAAATCCAACATTAGCCAAACCTTAAACCAAGTTTGCCCAATTTGACCCACTTTGGCCCCTTTACTAAAAAGACCCAAATTAAACCGAATTCAATTCAAAATCACTTCAAATTTGTTCCAAATAACTCATGAAACATCCCTAAACTAAACACAACATTTGTTTGACCAAATATTTTACAAAATTTCCATCTAACAATTTTTTTTCAAACCTAAAAGCCCACCTCCTTAATCCTTTTTAAAAGCCCACTTCCAACAAATTCAAAAGCCCAAATTTCATTCCAAAGCCCACATGAAATTTTCCCTCATCATTCCCTATGATTTAAATCACCCCTAAGTCCAAAACCCATCATTTTGATTAAACCAAAATAGCATCATGACAAAACCAATCAAAAAATCCAAAGTTTTTAAAAAATTCCAAATAACCTTTTTTCATGAAAATTGACCAAGCCATGGACAAGCTATAGGCTAGCCATGAAGCCATCCTTAAGCCCCATGCAAGCCATGTGAGTGGTGTTCATGTGACCATACCATATTGGGCAAGAGGAGGACCCTCTTTCTTGATTCCCTTAAAGTAATTAAGCACTCCCATGTCTCCTCTAACCCATACTTAAGCCTAATTGTACTTGGATTGTGACTTCTCCCCACTAATCAAGCTGAATCAAGGGAGCTTTTCTCAGCCCAAATCAGAGCATGGACCGGTGAACCAAGCCCAACCTCATGCTTTGACCAATTTGAACTTAAACTCTTCTATTTAAGCTCCATTCATGGCCAAAGAGAAGAGATGCAAAAGATTACCATGGGGAAACTCTGCCAAATTGTTCCCAAAGCTTCTCCAAGCACTCCTAAGCTCAATCCAACCATTTCCAATTGAGGCCTCACCTCTTGGACAAAGGTATCAATTTTTTTCTCCTCCAACTGAGCTTATTTTAAATTTCTGTAAATGTTCACATGCTTTAAGTATATCATCACTGTATAGATGTGTGATACTCGATTAGACGATCATTTTAAAAAAAAATCACTCAGTTTCGTTGAGAAACGAGTGAGATATCAAGTTTTGAAGGTAGACAGTTTTGGGTGAATAGAACTAGGAGAGAGTAGCAGTAGCTGTCCGATCACATGTGTATCGCACTGACGACCGAGATGCAGTCGGACGGGAGCTTCATCCATAAGCAGAAACGTGCCAGCGAATCACGGAGCGACACGTGGCCCCCCTTGATAGCGATAGTTTGAGAAGGAAATTGGATTTTTGATTTATTTTGAACATAAACTTAAAAAAATCATAACTTTTCATAGAAAAATAAAAAAAAAAAAAATAAAAATACCCGCTTACGCAGTGAATAGAGGAGAACAATGTGGAAAAAGAATTGGGTTAATTTGATGAGTATTTTATTTTTAATTAATTATTTACTGTTTTACGTATTTTGATTCTTCATTTGCATACACAATTCATCATGGCATGAGACCATAGGGCTTTTGAAGCCTCTGATCTTGGGAACATTCCCTGAATTTTTCAAGGTCAGAGACTATCTCTATAACAAGTTATCTATTTTTCAAGTTTATGTCACTGTTTTGGTATTTTAATTCTAATAATTAGCATATTGCTCAATAAATTCTAGAAAAATTTGGAGAAGTTTCCTAGGATTAGAGGACCCTAGAATAATTATGAATAGGCTTAATTCATTAAGAATAACCCTAATTAGCCTAAATACTCAAAATTGAATTTTAATTAATTAGGGTTATCCGCACATCAAAATAACTTGAAATCAATTCTCCATTAAGCTTTAGGATACAGAGAACCTTGCATAAAAATTTAAAGTCAATTGGAAATGATTAGCTCCACTAAATGAATTAATTAAGCCACATGATCAAAATTAAACTTTAAAAATTCATACCTCCAAAAATACATTTCAAAAATTCACTAAATTGGTTTTGTGGGATCTCTGATATTAGAGGAGTCTATAAAAATTAAAATTGAAAATTTCTAAAATTTTTCATTTTTAATGATATTTTTGATATTTAAATAATTTAAAAATTTTAGAAATCACAAAAATAAGAAAAATCATAAAAATGTCGCATTTTGACTCCTAATCACTTATAAACTAACCAAATATTTTTCCTAAGTCTCTAAGTTAAGATATTGAATTTTAAAGGCTCAAAACAATTTTTTATATTAAAAAATGTATTTTCCAACCTTTTCACTGAATTAATTCTAATAAATCAAAGAAAAATCAAAAAATTGCCAAATTTATTTCTCTGAACTCCTTGAGATTTGAGAGATTTAAGAAAAATATAAAATCCATTTTTCAACTTTAATTTTATTTTATAATTAATTAACACTCTAAAATTTATAATAATTATAATAAATAAAATAAAATTTAAAAAATCACCAAAATTGGTTGAAGTGGTCCTCTAGTCATTAAGAACATCCCATAATTTTCTTAAGGATAGAAACCTTACTTTGGTCATGTTGTTGAATTTTCCTTGAAACCCCTTATTTTTCACTAAAAATAATTATATAAATAAATTAAATTCAGAAAAATCACATTTTCTCCTCTAATGTCTTAATTGACATGTGAGTGAGGTGACATAAAAATTTCAAGTTCATTTAAACTCAATTTAGTGAGTTATGAAATAAATAAGCCTAAAAGGGCATAAAGGTAATTAAAGAATTTAAACCCCTTTATTAAAATTTTAGGTTTAATTAAAATGGAGGGTAAAATATTTGATTTTATCTTTCTTGGATGATTGAAACTTTGGGAAATTAAAAGGGTAGGAACTCATTAATCACTTTTAATAAACTAAAAATGAAACTTTAATTATTTAAACAATTTAAATTTTGGAAGATTAATGAAAATTTGAATTATTAAAAATAGGGATATAACTTGAGAGGATATTAATTCTTTAATAAAAAAGCCCTAAATAAATCATTCAATAATATTTAACTCTTAATTAAGATTAAAATGATAATCCAAACTAAGTAAATTAAAAATTAAAAAAAAATAACTCTAAAATTAAAGGAAAGCTCAAAATATTAAGTGGTTTAACAATTAAATTAAATTAAATTAAATTAAGTAAAAATTAAATTAAAATTAAAATTAAATTAAATTAACATTTTAACAATTAAATTAAATTAAATTTAGAATATTGAAATTAAATTAAATTAAATTAAGTTAAATTCAATTAAATTAAATTTAAATTATATTAAATTAACCTCACTCAATAATAAAAGTAAAACAAATTTGAAATATTAAGACAATTCATAATGAAGAATATAAAAAATCAAACTAATCAAGATTAACCTAAAATATCATAATTAACCTAAACCAAATCATTAAGATACATGAATAATCTAAGTGAATTGGAAACACCAAAGATTAATTTAAAATATTAAGATCACTTAAAGTATAAAGATTTAAACCAAAAATAATTTGAATATTATTCCAAACTTAAAATTATTAATTAAAACCTCATAATTAAACTAAATCACTTTAAACCTTTAACTCAAACTTCAAATTAATAATGATTAAAATTCTCACAAAGCAACTTGCCCCTAAAAGCTTTAATTATTATAACTCTTAAATGGAGTATTAAGTGAGATGTCACTTCATTCATCAGGTAATCAAATGCCTAAGTTCACTGAGCAAGAGACAAAGCTTAACTAAACTCCTGGATGATTAATTCACCTGTGCAACTAAATTTATTTGGATTCAAAATAATCTCGGAAGTATTGAAAGATGTTTAGGACTCGTCCTAAGCACTTTCTCAATATGATGAGATGTTTTAGAAGAACAATTGAACTTAATTGTTCTTTGGTGAAGAAAATCATCCATAAACAAAACAGAAGAACCTAGACGTCATAGGAAATGACTAGTTATAGGATTATGATCTTGGTAGACAACCATAACCTTCCCTTAGCTTTACCTAGGTACTTGTTTAAATATTTAAATGCCTTAACATGTGTTTTAAGTGCAGCTTGGGATGACGGGAAGACCCTCCAGGTACGCCTTTATTTTATTGCAATTTACTTTATTGCAATCTACTTACATGCACTGCACTTTACTTTTTCTTGCATGTTAAACAAGATTGTTGCATGAAAACTGAAACCTTTAGGATAGTCACAAAACTGAAACCCAAAACTAAATTAAAAGTCACCAGAAGATAAAATTCACTGCCACAACATTCCAAAATATAAAACAACTCAAAATTTAATCACAAACAAAACAACAAAACTACAATTACAACTAAATTAAAATGCCTCGTTGAATGATCACGAATACCTCGGATGATATAACCCACGTGTTGCTAATGGGATTTCCCACGGTCTAAATGAAAGTGTGGAACTCATTCTGTTGAGTTTAGCAAATTCATCTGGACTAAGTGAATTCGACGAAAATAACGGTGCCGGGATGACGGAACCTTGGGATCTTAATCTATTCTGTTTAAACAACTTTAAGATTTGTTTTAATTAAAATATTAAAAATATTTTGACTTTAAGATTTCTAAACCAAAACAATTCTCTCATCTCCTGATTTTCACTTCTAAAACTAAACCTATGCAACAACAAGGAGCTCGGAGCATAGTGGGCAGCACTGCCATCTACTTCAGCAAAACTCGGATCTACACCAGCTAAACCTTTCTTAGAATTAAATAACCAAGCCATAGAACTTCGAGGTAGTTTGCCTAGTGCAACATAAATACTTAACTCTTCTTTAGGCATTTGCATGATCATGTCATGTAAATTAAGCCCTAATCGGTCTTAGGACTCCGAGGTAGTCGTTTGGTACGACATAAACCCTCACATCTTCGAGGTTATTGGTGTGATTATATCATATAAATATAAGTCCTAATCAATTAAAATTGCCAGGATTGCAATATTAAATAAATTCTCAAATTGAAACCAAACCATAGGATAGTTTGGGAAGTTGCCAAGATTCTTCTTGGATCCTCAGCTTCTCCTACTTCTCTTCCTTTGGACTCCTGAAGTTAACTGTTCCAAATTTGATCTATTCCCAATTGAAATTTCCAAAATCCAATTGTTTGAAAACCTTAAACATTGAAATTCTTGAGAGCAAAACCACTGATCATTATTGAGAGTTTTCTTAAATGATTCCCGTCATTTAAGATGTAATTAACTATAGGGGCTTGCCCTTATATGGAACTTTAAGAACCCACGTAATATAAACCCTACATAATTCCCTTATATTAAGCAGAGGAACTTGTCGGCTTATAAAATTGGTTCGCAGACTAAACGGATTTCACAAATCTTCTAGTTTATTTGATCGAGCCCCATCATCAAGTAGTGTGTCTATTCTTCGGGATAAATACACGGTTTGTGGTGTGGTGCTCGTTTATATAAACTATTTGAGATGTGAGATCAGTTTGATTTCATATCTTAAAATTTTCAAACTCAAAATTATTTTCAAAATAAAATGCTATTTTCTAAATTATATATATATATATATATTTATTTAAATTGAATTTAAAATCTAAAAAAAATTCTCTGACAACTTCTGTAGGCGACCCCTTTTTAAAACACATAACCTAAAAAATCAGCCGTACAATTTCTGGCGACTCCACTGGGGAATGGTTCCTCTATCCATTTTGTTCAGGTGGTTTTGCTTTCATAAATCGGTAGTGTATCCATGTCCCTAGTGGAGCAAACTACCATTCTTTCCGTTAGCATACCACGTTCATTTCTATCTTGAACGGGTATAGCCAACTTCTCTCGGATTTAGGAGCCACTGTTTAGACACCCCTAAACAGAGAGGTTCCGAAATCCTTTTACCTCTTTTCTGAGGTGGGGTGGACCCCCAATAGGTGTTAGCTTAGGGGCGGTCCTTCGGGTTGAGAAGTCTTACAAGACTTTCTCTTCCTTTCCAATTCTGAATCGGGTCCTTTACCTTTTTTATACCTTTAATCATTTTGTTCCTAACAAACAAATCCTCTAATAAACAACCTTCTAATAAATGAATTCTCTTAAAAATCAAAAATACATTAAGATAAACGAGAATGTGTTCGGACTCTTTCTTTTTTGTTCTAAGTTTTGTGACGAAAGGAAGCATAATTCGGGATTGACATTCGGAATTTACACAGCAGAAAATGACTGCACCAAAGTTAATTTTCTCCTTCACCAATGGGATGGACTTCGCCATCTATAAGGATGAACTACCCGAAAATGGAATCATCCATTTTAAACAAGGATTTGACAATACAGATATTAAGTTCGCTGACGTTAATCTTTTCACACTGATGGACAAAGTGCCAGAAACTGAGGAGCCCGTAATTAAGTTCAACCTGAAGTCGACTCAAGAATTCCCCCCTGCAAAGAGTTTCAGCTGAAAGAAGTACTGCTATTCGTAGGAGGACTGATGTCTGTACCATCACCGGTCTAGTCATATTTGCACCTACCCCGGCTTCTGCCAAACTTAAGGGGAAGGAAATCCAAGTCTGTGATGAGCCTGTGACTGTGGAGGGTATAGATTTCACTACAATACCATCTGTTTTCAAGATTGGGTCCAGTTCAAGAGTTGCACCCCTAACTCAGACTTAAAGGAGAAATAGAAGCAGAAAGATAGCCAGGATTGAGAAAGTCAAGGCCGCTGAAGTTGCTTTCCTGGAAGAAATCCTTGAACTGCCTGAGTATACACCTCTGTTGGAATGAAGTTGGTTTCACCCTCTCTCTGTTGCATCGGATGAAGAAGACGTCCCAAGGATTGCCGCTACATTAACCTGACCTGCATACTATAGTAACTACAAAAGAAAAAGGGTTAAGACTACGACATTTGCTCAGCTACAAGCTGTAATAGAAAAATTGGCAAAGAAAGAAAGATGCCCCGTGTCATAAATCCTAAGAAGAATGGGACGAGTGCCAGCCAGATCCCGCCTCGGACCACGAGTAGAGCCTGTCACTGCTATAGAGAAACCAAGGAAGAAAATGAGAGCTAGTTCACCTGTTGTTGTATCGGGCCATCATATTAGGGAGGACACCACCTACCAGCATATCGCCGACAGACCGTCCGGTCCTAGGCCTTCTGCTGCAAGAAGGATGGTGTGGCGACCTATTATTACCGAGCCGAGACCAACACAACATCCTGAGAAGAAAAGCCTCGTCAAAGAGCCTGAATCAGAAGGAAGTGCTACTGCAATAAAAGAAACTCCCGAAAAGAAGTTCAACAGCCATCACACGACAACTACGAGACATTCTGGAAGAGACCCCTCAAGGATGCTATAGGAAAGCTAAGGATGGATATATGATGGTTGGCGAAGTAAAGAGGAGAAAAGTTGGAAAATGAAGTTGATTCATCAGAATTTATGGATGAAGAGTATGCCGAGATCGACATGGTTGAGACACGAGCATCGTCAGCTTTGCAAGGTGCTCTGGCAGCAGCGGAAAGAGATGAACCGGAAGTGATGAGAGCACAGCTTCAGGAAAGAGATGAAACAATTTTCCAGATGCAAAGAGGATGGAAGAGATGGCTGTTGCTTTAGCCACTCTCCAAAGTTAAGTACAACCTCAGAAAGAAACACCCCCAGAGATCATCCATATTGCAGATGGAGGAAAAGAGATCACATCCATCAACGAAGACGAGCAACCACAGAAGGATTCTACACAGAGTATGATTCCCGAAAAAGACATTAAAAACATGGTAGAACAGCAGGTGCGAGAAGCTTTAGCACAATCCAAGAGTGGAGCATCTATTCAAACGTGTAGACCTTACCCTGAAGAGTTCGATGCAGTCCAATACTCGAAAGGCTTCGTACCACCTCTATTTAAGAATTTTGATGGAACGGGAAACTTCCGGCAGCATGTCGCACATTTTCGTGCTAGTTACTGCAATGCCGGTGGGAGTGACGCTTTACTCTTCCGTCAGTTCGTTAGCACTTTGTCAGGGATCACCTTCGACTGGTATGCATAATTGCTAAATGGTTCAGTTAAAACCTTTGCAGAATTGGAAAACCTCTTCGTTAAGCGGTTTGCCGGGGCTTGGCACCACATCACCATCGGTGATCTAGTGGTGGAGCACCAGAAATCGAACGAAACTCTAGTGGATTACATACTTTGATGGAGAAATTTAAGCATGAAGTGTGAACCACAACTTCAGGAACAGCATGCGATCGGTATTTTGCTGAAAAGCATCCATGGCCCGAAAGCACTTCTCCTTAAAGGATTTACAATCAAGACTTTTGAGAAGTTGCTTAGCAAGGCCGGGAGCTTACAAGAGGAAGCAAAGCAACTAAGTTTCGTGGACAAGACCGCTAAACAGAAACCCACAAAAGCATTTGAAAAGAAATCCGGAATCGTCGCGGTAGTAGATAAGGGCAAGCAGCCAGTGCAAATACAGCCAGAGCAGCCACAACCTAGTTATCAACCACCGCAGCGTACTTATCAGCAAACTCAGCAGAGCTATCAAGAGCCTCGACTGAGCTATCAGTCACCTCAGCATTATGAACAACCACCTCATCCACAACGTACTCTGAAAGATTTTCTGAATAAAGAATATCCATTCAAGAGTGAAGCAGTAGCAAAGATGTTCCGCAGTTTAATGAAAACACCAGATTTTCAGCTACCAGAGCCCAAGAGGCCAGAAGAAGACTATTGCTCTTACCACCGGATGCTCGGACATAAGATAGAGGATTGCATCACTTTCAAGAGTTGGCTTGACGACAATCTCCAGAAAGGGAACATAACGATCCCGAAGGAATACATGAAGGAACCCCAAAAAGGAGGTTTCATCAATGTTATCTCGACGGATCCTATTGTTCCGATAAACCCATATACGATAGATGATGGATGAAGTACCATTTGGACAAAGTCTTCAAAGAAAATTTTGGATCACATCCAGACCGCTTCGGTGCGCACTTCAACTCAAAGTTTGAAACCTGCCTAGCAGGTGCTATCGCTTGCGATCAAAGAACTGCTTCAGAAGGAAGAGAAGATCGTAGAAGAGAAAAAAATCGAGGCTCCAAAGGGTAGATTAGGGGCTGCTTATCCTAGGATGGTTGTTTCCGGTTCGGAGGAGAAATCCCTCGAACCTCTAACTCTGTATGATTATTTGCTTGCCCCGGCGGGATCTTATAATGATAAGAGTTATGGAGTTGGCTACGTTTTGAATGTTTCTAACGATTACATAACTAGCGACAACCGACTTAATCCGAATCTATATTCCAATATAAATAACGATTCTCAAATCATACACAACATCAATGAACACGACGAAGAAGATGCTCACAAAGGAGGCTACGAAAGCTCAACAAGCAACGAGTCCATTTGTGAATTTTGAGGAGCTCTAATCACAATAGAATTAGAGTTATCGGATTCTGAAGCAACTCCAGAAAAGCCAGTCGTTCCAATTCAAGAGGAAACACTGGCAGATGCAGCACCATATGCAGAACAAGTAACTGAAGTCAACCTAAGAAGTGGAAAAGTTCTACCTCCGAGAATGGGTCCAAAGGATAAAGGAAAGCAGGTGGTTGCTCAGGAGGAGCCAACCCCAGCAGAGGAATTACCCATTCGGGAAGAAACTGAGGAACACGGTAATAAAGTGGACTATAACGTGCTAGCCCATCTTAGGAAGCTACCGAGCCAACCGAGCATATACGACGCTCTGATCCTGTCAAAGGAGATGAGGGAAGCTCTGATCAAGGCTCTACTTGATCCAGAGATTTGTTTAGCTCAAATGGCTGGTAATTCCTTCGATGAGGTTTGCTCGTTAAAAGAAAAGCAAGGTGTTACCTTCACGGACAATGATCTACTACTCGAAACAGCTGATCACAACCGACCATTGTACATTTCAGTTACTATTGGAAAGTTTACGCTCTCCAGAGTGTTGGTTGATCCAGGGGAATCAATCAACATAATGAGCCTTCGAACGTTAGCATATTTGGAAATTGATGCTCGCGACCTCGAAGCAGACAAGATGTTATTAAGAGGGTTCAATCACAAAGGAGAGAGAGCCCTTGGATCGATAACACTATTAATGAAAATCGGTGACTTAGCAAAGACAACCGCAAAATTCCATATAATTGATTCTGAACATCGTTCAACGCTCTACTGGGTCGGCCATGGATCCATGAAAACTGGATGGTACCGTCGTCTCTGCACCAGTGCATAAAGTATTACGAAGGAGGAGAACAGTGTATCAAAGGTGACTTGCAACCATTCTCCGTATACAAGATTGGAATTCATGAAGATGCAGCCTATTACGCACCTCCGAAGAAAATAATCTTTTCCAGAAACACCGTACCAAATGAAGCAAAAGAAGTGCAAGACGATAAAGAGCCTGAAATTCTAGTCCAACAGTTACTCACCACTCCCTTACGGCGAGATGGTGAAGGTTTCTCCAGAACTCACACCCGAGGTCGAGGCCGGGGACAGGGTCGTGGAAGAGACGTTAGAACAGTTGGACAGAAGAAGCCAGTCATCGAATTAGATTGGGAGAACAGTTTCGAAGAAGAAAAAATCAAGAAAGAAGCAGCAACAGTAAATCAAAAGAAACCACAGTTCAAGATCTCCCTTGAAGATGAAAAGAATGAAGAATATAAATCAATGTACGAGAAGATTAACCATTATGTACACACTATGACCCTGACCCCGATCTATTCTAATAAGATCGAGGGTATGGTGGTCAAAAAAGTGCATGGTGGTGGTACTAGACCAATCAAGTTTTACCATGGTGCTTCTTCTTCCAATACTGAAAAAGATGTACAATTTGAAGATGTTGCTTCATCTGAACAAATGGAACTGCCATTTGAGTGGTACTCTCCCTATGTTCAAAATTTAATTCAATGTGGTGTCTTACCTCAACGGTGGACAAAAGGTCAATCACGACATTTTGAAAAATTATGGAATAACGCCAGCCGGCCCCCCAATTCAAAACATGGTCTCGGATTCGACACAGTAGGATCAGTTGACGATACGGATTTTGCTTGGTTTTCACTTGCGAGCCTAATGAAGACTGCTTGGAAGCCTCAGAAGATCTTGAAGATATGCAAATCTGAGATGCTCCGCCAGAATTCGAAGAAGAAATTAAATCTGCAATAGACGAGTTAATGGAAGTTAACTTAGGTACTAGCGAAGAGCCTAGGTCGATTTTTGTTAGCTCCTTACTCAATAATGAAGACTCCGAAGAGATAATCAAGCTATTGATGGAATTCAAGGACCGTTTTGCTTGGAATTATGATGAAATGCTAGGAATAGCTCCAGAAGTCAAAGTTCACAGGCTAGGAGTAAATCCCACTACTGTTCCAGTCAGACAAGATCCAAGAAGAATGCGTCCGGAGATTGAACAACAAGTAATAGCTGAAGTTAAGAAGCTAATAGACGCTAAATTTGTCCGTGAAGAGCAATACCCGACTTGGTTAGCAAATGTGGTACCAGTCATAAAAAAGAATGGTCAGATCAGAATCTGCGTAGATTTCAGAGATTTGAATATAGCATGTCTAAAGGATGAATTCCCGCTACCAATTCCAGAATTGATGATAGACATTGCTTCAACTCATGAAATCTTTTCTTTCATGGATGGTTCTTCGGGATACAACCAGATAAATATGACACCAGAAGATAAAAAGCTTACAGCCTCCAGAATGCCAATTGGAGTATACTGCTACACAGTGATGCCGTTTGGATTAAAGAACGCATGAGCAACCTATCAAAGAGCAATGACAAGGATTTTTGATGATCTCATTCACAACCAAGTCGAGTGTTACGTGGATGATGTGGTCATCAAAAGCAAACTAAAAGAGGATCACTTGTATGATTTGAGAATTGTTTTCGAGCGATTAAGACAATTTAACCTTAAGATGAATCCCTTGAAATGCGCCTTCGGCGTCACCTCTGGGAAATTCTTAGGATTTGTCGTCCGACATAGTGGAATTGAAATCGATCTAGAGAAGATTAAAGCTATCTTAGAAATGCCACCTCCTAAAACCTTGAAACAACCACGGTTGTTTCAAGGCAAATTGGCATATCTTCAACGCTTATCTCAAACTTGTCAGGAAGGTGTCAGCCTTTTTCTGCTTTGGTTAAGAAGGATGCCAAGTTTACTTGGGACTCCAGTTGTCAAACATGCCTTCGATGACATCAAACAATACCTAATGACACCTCCTGTCTTAGCAGCCTAGTCTCGGGATGACCGTTGATACTTTATACAGCGGCTTTAGACGACTCTCTCAGAGCCCTGTTAGCCCAGGTCAATGATGACAGAAAAGAAAATGCACTCTACTACCTAAGACTTCGTCTAATTTCGATGGAAGTGAAGTATCCTCCTATTGAGAAGCACTTTTGGCCCTGATCATCGCCGCACAGAAGCTCAGGCACTACATGCTTTCACATAAGGTCAACCTTATTTCGAAGTTTAATCCGTAGCAATATTTGATGACCCGACCGACTCTTTCCGGCAGACTTGCCAGGTGGTCAATGATACTATTGCAATTCGATATAACTTTCGTGCCACTTCGTGCCATAAAGGGACAATTCCTAGCAGACTTCCTCGCAGCACACCCTTTATCGGCAGAATCGCCTCTCAACGACGATTTGCTAGACGAGCAGATAATGAGCCTAGAAGACCCGATGATCAGCGTTGGGAACTGTACTTCGACGGAGCATCTTCAGCACAGAAAGATAAAGAATTGCAAACGATAGTGCCCGGTAAGGCAGGAATCAGACTAATCTTTATAACACTGGAGCGGGGGATGTTAAGAGATTCCTACCATCTAACAAAGCCGTTTACAAACAATGAGGCAGAATACGAAGCCCTTATAACCGGACTGGAATTAACTATTCAGATGGGGATAATGGATATCAACATCTATGGAGATTCTCAGTTGATCATTCAACAGGTCGCAGGGCAATACAGAATTCTAAAGCCAAGACTCGAGCAGTACTTTCAGTACGCCATGAAATTGTTAGAGCAGATTCCAAATGTAATGATCTACAAGATTCCCAGGAGAGAAAATACTCTTGCAGATGCGTTAGCCCGCCTTGCAAAAGAATTTGTCTGCCTACAGGATGAGTCAGTTGAAATGACAGTTTAAGGATGACAGGTCCTATCATAGCTCGACATGGATACAATACACAAATCAGAAGGAAAAAAAATAGAATCGGTTGCAGCAGTAACAGAAGTTACTGAAGATTGGCGGCAACCACTAATAGACTACTTGCAAACGAGAAACCTACCGGACGATAAGTCGTTAGCTCATCAAATCAAGAAAAGAACTCTGTCTTACACATTAATAAACAACACGTTATACAGAAGGTCTTTCGATCAGATGTGGCTAAGGTGCCTGAGCGAGTCCGAGGCTCGTGAAATTGTCAAAGAAGTATACTCAGGACTTTGTGGCGCTCATCAATCGGGTCCGAAAATGAAAATAAAGATTAAAAGACTAGGGTACTACTGGCCCTCAATGATGACTGATTGCATGAAGGTCGCCAAGAGTTGTCACCAGTGCCAAGTACATGGAGTGGTTCGACATCAGCCTCCAAATGTGCTACATCCGACAATCGCTTCGTGGCCGTTTGAGTGTCGGGGCACAGATATTGTGGGTCCAATAGAACTGCCTTCTTCAAGAGGACATCGCTTCATTCTTGCAGCTACAAATTACTTTTCTAAGTGGGCAGAAGCAGTACCGCTCAGAGAAGTGAAAGCACATCATGTGCTACAGTTCTTCAAGAATAAAGTTGTTTACCATTTTGGGGTACTGCGCAGAATTATCTTAGATAACGGGTCTGCATTTAGAAGAACGAAGATCAACAATTTTGTCAGAAGACACGGGATCGATTGGCGCTATTCAACAATCTACTACCCAAGAGCGAACAGCTTGGCCGAGGCTTTTAATAAAACTCTCGTCCAAGTCCTAAAGAAAAACTTGGACGACAACAAGAGAAATTGGCATGAGAAGTTGTTAGAAGCCTTATGGGCCTACAGGAAGACTTTTAGAACTCCCACCCAGTCTACGCCTTACGCCTTAGTGTACGGGTCCGAGGCCGTTCTACCCTTAGAGGTCCAGCTTCCATCTCTCAGAATTGCAGTTGCAAACAAAATCACTACAGAAGAAAATACAAATTACGACTAGAAGAATTGGAAAGCTTAGAAGGGAAACGGCTTTCAGCACAACAGAACCTGGAACTGTATCAAGCCAAGATGATCCAGGCCCATGATAAATTAGTCCGTCCCAAGACATTCAAAGTCGGTGACTTGGTTTTGGTTCTCAGAAGACCTATTCTTGCACATCGCAAGTTATGTGGTAAATTTGAACCAACATGGGAAGGGCCATTCGTGGTCGAGACAGTTTACTCAAGAGGTTCCTACCAGCCTGTAAATTGCCGTGGAGAACGACCTATGCTTCCAATTAATGGATGATATCTAAAGAAGTATTACGCAACCTGATGTTTCGAAGGATGAATCCTCATTCCTAGAAGCACGGGCACAGTAATTACTTATGACTGGGTCCGAACCTAAAAATATAAATAAAAAAAAGTAGATGATAAAGAAAATCATTAAAAAAATGTTAAAAAGAAAACATGTGAAATCATGATAATAAAGTCTTTATCCTTCCTTTCAAATCGAGTCTCACTCTTGATCTTTCTTCATCTTTTCCTACTCCTATTTAAATTTAAAATAAACGAATAAAAAGCTCTTCATTAATAAACAAATTGTTTTTCTTATTGTTCTTGTTCTTAGTATAGCCCCTGATTCTTTCCTTGTTTTTTTCGCAGGGAAATGTCGAACGGGCGGTTGGTTCTGATTAAATGAACTTCGAACAAAGAACAAAGGGAAAATAAAAAAATAAATGAGAACTCTTTTAAAAATCTTAATGTCAAAACAAACTACAAATAAACACGTATTCTAAATAAATGTGAATCCTAAATTGAAAAATCAAGCTAAAATCAAATCACAACAAACGACTAAGACAAATTCCTGAATCTGAAATCCCCATCCTTCGGCTATTCTCAAATCTCTTTTTGACTCTCCATATTTCCGTCCCTCTTTTGAGAAGGTCGATTGAATCTACTGACACAGAACCACAAAAATTTTGGATTTGGCTTTGATGGCATGGATTTATATAATCAGACTTCGATCAATCCTCGTGGGACGTGAAACACTTTCACGTCTCATTCTAAGTCTTCCAGTAAACTCAAATCTCCACAGCAAATTTCAACCCTTTAAACCTTCGAGATTCAAACCAGTTTCCATTTCTCTTTAAACCTTTGAGATTGGAACCAGTTTCCATTTCTCTTTAGACTTTCGAGATTGGAACCAGTTTCCATTTCTCTTTAAACCTGCGAGATTGGAACCAGTTTCCATTTCTCTTTAGACCTTCGAGATTGGAACCGGTTTCCATTTCTCTTTAAACCTTCAAGATTGGAACCAGTTTCCATTTCTCTTTCGACCTTCGAGATTGGAACATGTTTCCATTTCTCTTTAAACCTTCGAGATTGGAACCAGTTTTCATTTCTCTTTAAACCTTCGAGATTGGAACCAGTTTCCATTTCACTTTAGACCTTCGAGATTGGAACCAGTTTTCATTTCTCTTTAGACCTTCGAGATTGGAACAAATTTCTATTTCTTTTTAGACCTTCGAGATTGGAACCAATTTCCATTTCTCTTTACACCGTCGAGACTGGAACCAGTTTCCATTTCTCTTTAGAACTTCGAGATTGGAGCCAGTTTCCATTTCTCTTTAAACCTTCGAGATTTGAACAAATTTCCATTTCTCTTTAGACCTTCGAGGTTGGAACCATTTTCCATTTCTCTTTAGACCTTTGAGATTGGAACCAGTTTCCATTTCTCTTTAATCCTTCGAGATTGGAACCAGTTTCCATTTCTCTTTAGACCTTTGAGATTGGAACCAGTTTCCATTTCTCTTTAAACCTTCGAGATTGAAACCCGTTTCCATTTCTCTTTAGACCTGCTTTAGCCATTCTTTTCTCTTTTTTTTATTCTAAAAGGAGTCGCCAATTTGTCGATCGTCGTATACTTCTCCTATTCGAATAAATCTCCCTCCCGAATCAAATAAGTGATTCGAAGAGGAGAGGAACCGATTAAGAAGGGACATACGACAAAGTGACAAATAAGAGAAAAGAAAAACATGGAGAGTCTACGTGCAATAAACCTCGCAAGGATACGTCAAGCATGTCTGCCCAAACAAGATCGTGCAGAGGCACCTTGAACCAAAATCCGCGAAAGAAGTATCTACGTAGACTACCCATAACCAGAGAGTCAAGTGTATGTACCTGTTCGGGGTCAAGAGCACTCCCGCAGGAACGTATTCCTACTCGGTTAATTACATCTTGGGGGATACCCAAGAATACTCTCGATAAAAGGAGTTTCGTTTTATATTATCATAGACACTGGGTAAAGGCAATCAAAGGGAGATTATTCCGTGTGGGAAAGTCTCGAAGCTTCAAAGCTCTCGCTAAGCCATCAGGCAGAGAGTGGGTCTCTCACAGCCCAAATGGGGTAGCGGCTCATCAGCATATGAAACCCACAGAATAACCTAAATCATCTTGACGGGGGTATCCCAACACGTCAAAGCACGTCCGGGCCATAAGGGCAGAGGACAAATCGTCGTATCCCAAACGGGCGGCAGCTCATCGGCATCGGGCCGTCAAAATGATATCAACGAAGTCAAGGAGCGAAAGGGCTCAACAGGGGTAGTCAAAGGAAGGAAGGAGTAATCCTAAGGGGGTAGAGGTAGCCAAGTCGGTGTATCACAAACCCGTCATCCAAAGCAGTAGGACCCTAAGTCTACCCGAACGCGAAGGTAGTCGACCCAACACATCCTGAGATCCCCGGTCAGCAATCCAAGAATTGCAATATCCACGGGGACCTCGGTAGCCCTAAGGTCAAAGGAAGGAAACTCTATCCTATGACTATAAGCTGGAGCTCCAAGAGGTGGGTCTCACACCTGCCAAAGTGGCAAGGATGCCTCAGGAAAGAAGAGAAAGGGAGGTTCAGCTACAAAGCTTGAAACGCTCCAAACAAAAGGACTTACACCCCGTCTGGGTCGAGGAGCCTTCTAACACCCTAGGCGCACTAGACAACCACCTATAAAGGTATGCTGGGCCAGTCAGATTGGAGAAGCACGGGGACTCCTCCTCGGGATATGCAAATATGAATGCAGTTATCTAGAGCGGTCCTTAAGTAATGTGGAGGCCCTATTAGTATGACTTGGGTGATAGCCATGAAATGCAACCCATTTAAAATCCGGCCCGGAGGCCATGCAAGAAAGTAAAAGTGCATATTTTAAGATCTTGAATATTTTAATCCTAAAATTTATTTATCTTGAATATTTTATTAGGACTTTTTTTAACGTATAAAATTTACAATTTGATGGTCCTTAAAGAGCCTAAATGATATTGTGAAATCCCAGATCACAGAAAGAAACAAGAAAACACATGCATGCATGCAAATATGCAATAAAAGCAAGAAAGAAAGCACTCCATAATAAAATAAAAGAGGCCAAAATGCCGCTGGACCGGCAACATAATCCACAAAAAGAAAAATGCGGCCGAACTCCGCATATACATGCCCGGTCCTAATTCTATACATCAATATGAAAATGCATAATTAAGATATGGGGCACGAGCATCAGCTCCTAGTTCCCTCCACGTGGTTCCTGCGCCAAACGCCTTGGAACCCGTGCCCGTATCTTATTTCTGCTACAGGACTCTCCTAGACTCTAAAAGTACAAAGGAAAATAAAAAGACTCAATCCTGCATGAAAACAAGTTTTAGCGGGAAAGCTCACATGCAAATGACGTATAATGAGCCATGCTTTGTAAATGAGGTAGCTAATAGCACCTGCAAGCAAATTGTTAGAAATCATCACTTGCTCCCCCATAGCGGTACCTGTGTGTGTGTATAAATAAGCATGGCTCCCTACAGAAAAGCGCCCTAACACACTACCATACATATGAAGCATGCAATCACATCACAGGCAAAGTGCAGAAGAAAGATACCTAGCTAGGGCAACCAATCCATCAAAGAACAATAGCCAGACATCAAAAAGACTACCTAGCAACCTAAGTCCTAGCCTAGCACACCATCTAACGAAAGTCCACAAACCTAGTGCCTAAGTGCAGGGTAAGTCTGGGTATAGTATGACTTTGACGGGGTCGCCATATCGGCCCCGACCTAAAGATCTGAAGGATCTAAAGGGCGTCACGAAGAGGGGTGACACATGTTAGATCCAATGGATCCTTAGCACAATCATACTTGTGTCGATTCCGATGACTTAACTAGCATTGCTCATTGGGATCAACCCAGCAAGCAATGCTTGTTAAGGCATCGCGACCGGCACGGGGTCACTCTCCTAACGAGTAGGACAAGCCATTGAGGAATGGGTAAGCAAACAGTCATGCAAGTAGCCCACATTGTGACTGCTCGACCGAAGTACGAAATAATCACAACGGGCACCCAAAAGGGCAAGCACACACATCATGCAAAATGCAAAGATGCTACATGCAAAGAGGATGCACCAAAGTGGTGAGGGTGAGTATACCGTGAAAGCAGTGACTCAGAAAGAGCGGGCATGCCGTAGTGGCAGCGGCCCAAAAGGATGGGTATGCCGAGGAGGCAGTGACCCGAAGGTGGGCATACCGTAGTGGTAGCAGCCCGGAGGTGGGAATGCCGTAGCGGCAGCGGCCCGAGCAAATGAGTATGTCGAGGAGGCAATGACTCGGAGGTGGAATAATTCTCACTAGGGAGAATCATAAAAGTGCGGTGCAAATGCAAATGCAAAAAAACAGAATAAGATGCAATATGCAACCAGACCAACATGCACATGCCAGAAAACATGCAATAAAATGCAAAAGCATACAAACATGAGTGATCGCTCGATCGGACCGTGGAGGCTGGTCAGACCAAAGAGATGGGTAGATTAGTTCGGGGTAACCAATCCGACCCTAAAGGATAGGTGATCGACTTGGGACGACCGATCGAACCCAACCGAGGATCGGGGATCGGCCCGGACGACTCGATCAACCCGAAGTGCTCATACGAGCATGCATACAATGCAACAAATGATCACATGCAAAAATGCAACAAGATGATCCATGCACATGCGATGAAACCCAAACGGTCGATGACATTTCGAACTCGTCCTAACGACCTCACATAGGTACCTAGGGTTGACGCACTTGGATCTGTGGCATCGCCGCCTCCAGTTTTGGCGTGGCTATGTGGAGGGTTTCCCGCTTCGATTTCTCGTGGGGGAAACTCGCTACCGTTCGTAGGGCGGACTAGCTACAAAGCTTTTTCCGCTCTACAAATGCCCCGATCTTATAGGACGGATTAGCTACAAAGCTTTTCCGTCCTCTAAGATCGAACTCAACTAATCCCTCCAAGGGAGATTAGGAGCGCCAAAACCGTGGGAAATTGGGATTCCAACCCAGCAGGATTAAGATCTAAAGCTCAGAACAGGGAATCGCTAGGCTACGAATAGGAATTGGCCAACGCACAAGATTCCTAACCTATGGCTCACTCTAGGTAAATCAACGATCCATCACATAGGCGGCTCGACCGGTCGACATATGTCGTCCGGCACCTCCACCCCACGTGGGCGATCGAACCCACGTGCCTAGACCGGACTAAGCCTATGGCCAGCTAAGGGATCAGAAAATCTCACCACCGTGACGGTTGAAGACGCGTTATCTTTATGCTGAAGGAGAGCCCACGTTTCCGGCGAACCGCCGGTGTTCGATCCACGTGCCGACACGCCTCGCAATATGTACCTCGTCGAGCATGCAGGGAACGAGAAAAAGACTCAATGAGGTATGCAAAGTACCAAAAAAATAAATTATTTTAGCATATAAAAATATAACTAAAATGTACCTTCAGAAGAGGTTGGATCGAAGTCTTGCTCGTCATTGTCTTACAAGCATAAATTTATAGAGAAATATTGGGAAGCTCGACGCAATATCTCTATTGCTTTCCAACACTAGGAGGGATCACAATGAGAGATTGGAACTTCTTCCAAATGATTTTAAATCACCAAAGATCCACTTGCATGCATCTATGAATCAACATTCCAGCTTGCAAATCACAATACATCAACTTCTGCTTAATTTTGTGAATCAATATCTACAAATTCAAGATATTTAGGGCATGATTTTACCAAAATTTGAGCACACTTCATCTGCATCCATGGAGTTTATGGCAAAAGGGGATGGCAGCCGGTGAGGAAGTGGCAGCGAGAACTTTGGCCAAGAAGAAGAATGGGACGACGCCGCGGATTTCTCCAGCAGCTGGAGAACTTCCGGCGTGGAAAAGGACGGCTGCTTCGTCCTTTGCCGGTGACGACGAGGAGATCTCGCAAGGCGTGAACGAGCAGGTGGCGAGGCTAGGCTTGGCCGGTGGCTGGAGAGAGGCCTCCGGAGGTGGCGGCGTCTTTTCTCACCGGCGACTAGGAGGATCCGGCGAAGGGAGGCGCCGGCGAGGGGTGCTGCGGGCTAGGGCTCGCGAACCTGAGTGACGGCGCAAGGGTTTCTTCTTCTTGCAGGAGAGGAGACGCATGGGATATATACATATATATTATATAATATTATATATATATATATATATGTATATATATATATATATATTATAAATGATAATAATAATATTATAATTATCATCCGCATAGTTTTAGCCTGTATACGTCCTCGCAGCGAAGCAAATGTCCCCCTTGACTAAAATCGACGTTCCGGACGCACTTGCGTGATTCGTTTCGTCGTCCGGGGTCGTTCGGGGCCGCTCGAGCCACTTTTTAGCAAATGGGCCAAAAAAGAATAATTCGCATATTTTAAGCCCGCTCGCGATGTCGTAGCAATATGAACATCCTCCGTAGGTAAAATCGACGTCCCGGACACAATCGTGTGATCTGTTTCATCATCCGGAGTCATTTGGGTGATTTTTGACGATCGGGCTAAAAACAATAATTTGCACAATTTTTACCCCGCTCGCAAAGCCATAGTAAAATAGACGTCCTTCCTAGCTAATATCGATGTTCCGGACACCCTCGCGTGATCCGTTTCATCGTTGGAGGTCATCTGAACAAGCTCGCAGGTGGATGAGCCAATTTGAGGTAATTTCCCTCACGACGCTTCAAGTAACACTTGTCGACCCTGGTATGCTCGAATGGACATCCCATGCATGTAATATATAAAAAAATGATGCCAACAAAGGACCCCCAACAAGTGTGGTGCGCCGCTGAGGCACAGTGCACTTGTTGGAAGCATCCTTAAAAGAGAGCATCTCTTGGTAGTTGATGTGACGTCCTAAGAAAAGAGTACAAGAAAAGCTTGACCAGGCCAGATAAACTGGGCATGGTATGGTTGAGGGTGTGGCTAACCTGTCGTGACTGGTCAATCACCAAAAATAGGTTCAGAGGCCGTAAAGGCATAACCTGAAAGGGTGGTTCAGATGTCGTAATGGCATAACCACAAAAATAGGTTCAGAGGCCGTAGAGGCATAACCTAGGGGGGTGGTTCAGAGGCCGTAGAGGCATAACCACAAAGTTAGGTTCAGAGGCCGTAAAGGCATAACCACAAAGAATCTCAACCAGGCCAGAAATACTAGGCATGGTATGGTTGGGGGTGGTGGTCAGTAGTCAAAGCTAACTGTCCACCGAAGAGCTCAGCCAGGCCAGATAAACTGGACATGGTATAGCTGAGAAAAGATTTGCCTGACCTCATTCGAAACGACAATGTTGATCTGTTTGACCTCATTCGAAACAACAGAATCAATGAAAATCCCGTACCTGACCACATTCAAAACGGTAGGAGAGAAGGACCAAGCCAGGCCAGATAAACTGGACATGTTTGGCTGGGGTTTTGCCTGACCTTATTCGAAACGACAATATCAATCTGTTTGACCTCATTCGAAACAACAGAATCGATGAAAACCCCATACCTGACCACATTCGAAACAAGAGGGGAGAAAACTCGGCCATCTCCCGCGACCAAATCTCCCGTTATGTTTCCTCCGAAAGAGACCCTGATTGCGAGTCTACTGATCTCCTTGAGATGAAACACCCATCACTTTAATCAGGTGGCTATAAAGCACAACATGTCCAGATCAGAGGTGGCGATCAAACCAATGAGTATAAAGTATGGTTGACCCAAAAGAAAAAAAGAGAGGTGGTTCAGAGGCCGTGAAGGCATGACCAAACATAGTGGTTCAGGGGCCATAAAAGCATAACCACATAAATAGGTTCAGAGGCCTTAAAGGCATAACCTAGGGGTGGGTTCAGAGGCCGTAGAGGCATGACCCAAGGAATGTTTGAAGAAGGAATACTCTCGTAAATGAACAGACCCAAAAGGGACATATGGTCTGAGAAGTATCGAAAGGCTAATGAGTCGGATACGACAATATATTCTCATAAAAGAGCTGACTAGAACGTCATATGACTCGAGAAATGTCGTATCAAACGACCACAAAGGTAAAGTTGTCAAAAGACAGGGTATTCTCATAACAAAGCCGACTAAAGTGTCATATGGCTCGAGGAACATGGCTAGAAAGCCAAAAGCATCCGGAGACGGGATACTCTCGTAAATGAACCGACCCAAAGGGACATGTGATTCGAGAAGTATCGAAAGGCTAATGAGTCAGATATGACAATATATTCTCATAAGAGCTGACTAGAGCGTCATATAGCTCGAGAAATGTCATAACAAACCACTACGGAGCCAAAATGTCAAAGGATGAGATGTCCTCATAACAGAGCCGACTATAGTGTCATATGGCTCGAGGAACATGGATAGAAAGCCAACAGTGTCCAAAGACGGATGTTCCCATAAGGAAGCCGACTAAAGTGTCGCATGGCTCGAAAAACATCAGGGTATATGGCTATGTGAAGCCGAAAAATGCTCTCATAAGAGAACCAGCCGAAATGGGCATGCGGTTCGAGAGACTTCAAAGCCAAATGGCTACGAAAACCGACGTGCCTCATAATAAGGTCTTATCATCAAGGGTCGGCCAAGTGAAGGCAATAGTGTCGTTGATCGGAACATCAAATGATCAGGAAGGTATATATCCCGATCGAGATAGTCCAGGAGATATGTATCCTGACTACACATCAAGTAGAGTAGGAGGTAGGTATCCTACTTCGCATATAAAGTGGCACAGAAGGTATGTACCCTGGCCGATCATATCAAATAACACAGGAGATATGTATCCTGATTGAATGTTTCAGATGACACAGAAGGTATGTATCCTGGTCAAATACTAAAATGGACAAGAGCTATGTGTCTTGCCTACACGTCAAATGAGCATCCATAAGGTGAAACTACATGAGGCAAGATGCTCAAAGTATAGTCGGATGTCAGATTACTCCGACAGAACATGGATCGATGGTAAGACCGATACAGCATGTCACTCAACATGGCGGATAGAACCAACCAAAGTAGTCGAAAATATCAAATAGAACAGGGGGGAGGTATCCTGCCTATGCACCGAATGAGCGACCATATGGCTAAAATTGCCCGAGGTATCATGCTCGAAGTATATGCTGGATGCATGGAGCGATCCAACTAAACATAGATCGGCGATAAATCCGATGCAACATGTTACTCGATGTGGTAGACACAACTAACCAAATAATCGAAAGAATTAACGGGGTTAGGTAATTGAAATGGTCTAACCAATAAAGTGCTTTTATGTAAGCACTAGCGAGACGAATCTCGCAGGGGATTCTCCCATTTAGCAAATAATTATGCTGGGAGGCATCAAATATCCTGGTGTAGACATGGGTCAACTGAGCAACTGATACAACATGTCATTCAATGAGGCGGACTAAACTAACCAAGCCAATCAAAATATCATCGAGGTGGACTCACAAGTCCAAATGTAGAGTGCTTTAAGCAAGCACTAGCGAAATAAGTCTCGCTAAAGTGGCCATCAAAATTAGCGAAGTAGTTGTCGCTGAGGAGAGCTCAATGGATATTTCCTGCAAGAACTGGCTAAGGCAATTCCTGTCGGGGACAATACCGAGGCGAACGTCATGCCTCATAAGTGCAACTGACCAGCGACATGGATCGAATAGAGAATAGACAAAGTCTAAAATCGATACAACATGTCGCTCCAACAAGGCAATGAAAATTGATCGAGTCAAGAATATCAAAGCAGGTGGATGGTCAAAACATACCAACCCTATATGATACTGCTACCGGAAATTTGGTAGAATGAATTTCATTGGGGAATTACCACAGTATCCAAGAGTGGTTGGTAAAAAAAAAAATATAGCATTCCAACCGCATGGGTGCATGGATCTCAGAACAACCCAAAAACATCCTCCTAAGAGGAAAATGCCGCACTCATTCGAAATGAGCGGGAGACTCTAATCCGGACCCACACAGGGTGCTCGACCGAATAGAGGAGTCGAGGAAAGAAGTATGGCTTTCCCGCACAAAAGAGGCATCAATCGAACTCGACCTCGCCGGCCGAGACACCTTAGAAAGGTTGGGCAAAATAGAGCGAACCAACCAAATGATATTTAGCCGAAGACCAAAACATATCCCTTAAGAGGGAATACACCACACTCATCCGAAGTGAGTGGGCCCAAGCATATCCGTAAAAGGTGCTCTGTTCGGACCCTATGTAGAATGGGTAACCGAACAAGAATGCTAGGAAAGGTCATGGCTTTCCTGCATAAGACAAATATCAATCGAAATTGACTCCTGTCAATCGAGATATAGCGAAGGTTAGCTTAGCAAGGTATGATAACCATAACTGCTTGATCATAAAGCTAGGCTCAAATCCTCCAAAAAGAGGGTATCTTCCACTCTCACTGTGACGAGAGGGACAAATGTATCTACCACACTCATTTATGATGGGTGGGACACACTTGCTCGAACCCACTCAAAGCGAGGAGCCAAAGAGAAAAGATAAGAGAAGTAATTGGCTTCTCTTACACCGATTACTGGTTGCACTGTGTATAAGCCGCTCGTAAGACTTCCACTTTATCTCGTTTAGCAATTCGACGACCGGCTTTAAGAGATGCACAAGACCTCTCTTACTTGCAATTGAAGCAAAGGAATGGGTGGGTGTATAGTGTCGTACAACATACCCACAAAGAAGGCTAGTCAACTTCCGAAGGAAGGACTACCAGGAACCCGGAGTTCAACATATAAAGTGTACAAGAAGGTGTGTAAAAATCCCACAAGATGGCAAGCCTTTCTTCCGAAGGAAGGGCCACCGGACCCAAAGGGTCGCCACATAATATGTAAGTGTGGTGGGTGAAGAGTCCACACACAAGAAGGAGAGTCAACTTCCAAGGAAGGACTGCCGGACCCAGAGGGTGGACGCATAAAGCGTAAAGATGGTGGGTGAAGAGCCCACAAGATGACAAGCATTTCATTCAATGCAAGGGCTGCAGGACCCAGAGGGTCGACGCATAAAGCATAAAGATGGTGGGTAGAAAGCCCACAAGATGGCAAACCTTTATTTCAAAGGAAGGGTCGTCGGACCCAGAGGGTTGACACATAGTGCATAAGGGTGCTGGGTGAAAAGTCTACACACAAAAAGAGAGACAACTTCCAAGGAAGGACTGCCGGACCCAGAGGGTCAACGCATCAAGCGTGATATAATATGGGTGTACAGTATGTCGTACAACATGCCCACAAAGCTATTGAGAGCCTTCCATGCCATTTATATTTTTTCATTGGCATTAAATATTATTATTTTTTTTATTATTCCCAACATAAGTCGTTATGGGGAACGATTTGGCGTGACATGCCAACTCAATCTGGTAAGTGGAGCTCTCAAGCAAGCATCCTAGACTCATGACCAGATATACCATGCAAAATATGAGATTTGCAAAATTCAGGTCCATGTGGGATTTTCCTTAAGTACTCTTCCCTAGTCCCTATCCTTTAATTATTTTCACCCTTAGCCTAGATAGGCCTCATCATTTGTATCCGGATGTAAAGAAATGTTTTCATTTTGGAGATGTCTTTAAATCAATTACTAATTTATTAGTCATCCCAATGTCACTTAAGCAATTATCCGAACCTTAATATTCTAAGGATCTTACCAGGAGAATTTTGAAATCAAAAGGTTCTTTATATCGAAATTTTTGATTTCCCACTCACCTCAAGCTTCTTCTCAGGAGTGTTGATCATTTTTTTATTTTTTCAATCTTTTTTTTCTTTTTTTTTTTATTTTGAAGCCTTTAACATTTTTTTATCTCTCCTGAGAATTACTATATCTGGTGAGCTTCTTTTTGTTATAAAGTAATTTATTCTGACTCAAAAATCTCCTGAAGAAAGATTCTTAGAATTTTATGGTACATTACTTGTCAAGCTTCCATCGGTCTAGCTGAATGGAAAAGTAAGAGATCTAAATAGTCTATGAAACTACTCACATCTCAATGACACCCATCTAGTCACTCTGAGGTGTTCTTAGGACTTAGGTGAAAGTTCATTAAAGTAAAGGATTCGGTCTTCAAGACATAATTCAAATCCCCTGAACCATGAAGATCAGCAAATCCTAAGAAGGTGCATACATGGTCTGGCTTAAACCCATCCTCAGGATCTATCATAGATTCAACCTCAAGAAACATCGAAGGAAAATCCAAGATAAGATCAACTAAGGAGCACAGTTCCTTTCGGAAGCATCTCAACGGCCTCTGTAAATGGAGCCGAAATATCAAGAGGTACAGGGATAAGAAGCCACTGCCTCTTGGTCAAGGTATATCTCGGTTAGATAAGCAGCGAGATCTAACCGGTAGTGTCGGATATCAAGGTATCTCAACTAGTCATGGACTGATTTATCATGACAAAGTGTTTTAATCAGTTCAACATGAATATTGACAAGGTGATAAGAATCAACCAAGTCAAACAAAATATCCATGAGGTTGGATATAGGAGATGAATCCATCTCACAGTGATGCTTTCTCACAAAGAACAGACTAAAAGTCAATAAGGTCCTAGATAGGTGAGGCACCAAATCCTAGTCAGGTTTAAAGTAGACTGACTAAGTCAAATGCTTAGACATAAGTAGTCGTTGCAAAGAAATGCTCTCATCAAGAGCTTAGCCAAAAGGCAAACATAGCTCAAACTGAATGAGGCACTCTCAAATAGCCTGGGAGATGTGCATCACATCTAAACATGGATCGACTAAGACTAGCAAAATGGTCTAGTCAATACAACATGTTATCAACAAAAGATTTTTTTTTTGGGGTGTCCCCCAATCGAAGTATAAAACTTCAAATATAGCCTTGCTTAAAAAATGAAAGAGGTCGAATAAAGCACTCTTCAAAGCAAAGGCAAGTAAACTCCTCGCTGTCAAATGTGGAAAGTCATTCTATATGTAGCGTCGGAATATCAAGAGACATGGTGGCAAGAATTTTCCTAACCCAATGAGTATTCGCCGAAGTACGGCGATCAACTTATGTACTCAAATAAGAAGGGAATCGACGGGGTATGCCCCGGATCTCCCTTTATCGACATAGGAAAAATTCATCTAGCGCGATGAAGAGGAAGCCACAAAATTTTCCTCGTGATTTCAGGAAAGAGTTAGCACATCAAATATGGGCAAAAGCCACTCCAACATGATCATCAATGATACCTGGCACAACATCTGGCAAGTGGCACTAAATACTACGCCAAGGATTCCATGCAACTCCTCAGCGAGTCTCATGTCCTACACAACAGATGGAAAATATCCAGATCTCGTAATGGACTGAGAGGTATATCTCGGTCTCCTACTATGAGAATCATGGGAGTATGGTAAGTAGAGGAGTTCTTACACAACATGCTTAGATATTTCAGAGATCTAAGCAAGGAACTCATCTTAAGAAATTGGACCCTATCCTCTCAAAGAGGAAACTAGAATCTCAACGAGTAAAGAGACTCGTGGTCGAATCGACCACTATGGTTGCGAGCGATGCCGTTCCTATTCTTCCGGACGCCCTCGCCTAATGTAGGGACAGAGCGAGACCTCGCAGAAACAGAACAACTGGGGGGACAATCGTCAAACCAGCAAAAATATTTCCACTGAAAGAGGAAGATGCTCCTACGATCTTCTAAGTCAGAGAACTCGTGCTAGCAACAACAGTACGGACTGCAATGTGAGAATGACTTGCATCCGGAGGAGGGAAGAATCCCAAGCAAACCTGACTTGAGTGTAGTCCACATAACCAGACAGAGGAGAGAAGATGATTTTCAGCTAATTGAATTTGGGCGTTATCCTATGCTGAATCGGAAACAAGTCATGGCGGGGACATGGTCCACATTGCCAGAAGATGAAGAGGTGATTCTCAGTCGACGGGATTTAGCACCATCCCGGGCCAGAACCAAAATAAGCCATGACGTCGACATGGTCCACAACGTCGGAGGACGAGAAATGTGATTCTCAACCTTCAAGATAAATCTTGGGCCGGAACGAAAATAAATCACGGTGGGGACCCAGTCCACGCCGCCAGAGGACGGTACCATAACTTGTAACTCTAGCACTCTTACATAATGCAACATCCATGAGGATGGAAATCCTAAACATATGGAAGGAATAAAATAGAGGCTAGTAAGCAGGAAAGAGCATTATAGCGTATCGCCATCTGGCACTAGTCCTTTCTTTAAGGGAAAAGTAACACCAATGTGGGTTGCTACAACGAAAGTATTACTACATGCACAACTCCTTTTCAAAGGAAGGAACGTAGCAAATGTCCAATGAGGACTTGGTCCGCGCAACGGGGACCATAGCAAAAATGACTCAAAACGGGGGCCGAAGGCACCTCCTAAACGGGAGTCAAAATAGGTATAGAAATCTGATACAAGCAATGCTGCTAAATTTGCAGCAATCTATTCCTGGTCCTCATGGCCTTCCTGCCTAATCGAGGGACAGGTGGATCCTCAGGGAAAACTGGAACAGAAAGAGAGTCGGGACAAATGTCACAACGACGACAGTAGTGATAAACCTACTGCTAAAAGAAAACTCACCTGCCTATGGCAAGGAGACACGTGAGAACACGGAGGGACAAGTCTAGAAAAGACCGTCAGGTGTGGCGATGCATCGCTATCGAGCGACGACCTCTCTTTGCAAAAGAAACAGACGCGACGCGAGCCACTGCAGCAAAAACAACTAAATGTGTACGACTCCCCTTTAAAGGGGGAGGACACGGAGGAAAACACCTCAGATAGCGCAGGAACAACTCAATATGCACATCTCCCCTTTTAAAAGGGAGGGCATAGAGCAAAACGTTTGAGAGAGCATAAGAACAACTCAATATGCACGTCTCCCCTTTTAAGGGGGAGGGCATAGATAAAATGCCTCAAATGGCATATGAAAGACTCAATGTGCACGTCTCTCCTTTTAAGGGGGAGGGCACAGAGATAATGCCTCAAAGGGCGTAGGATTACGTAAGGTAACCCCACATGGGTGCTCGAAAGAACTGAAGGTTATGACACCCTCAAGAGCACAAAAACGCTTGGGGAGAGGGGAAAGAGCTCTCCCTGGCGGCAACGATCATATCCATCTTTCTGTTCTTCTGCGTAGCGGGGCAAAAAGGGACAATGATAAAAAATCAGGAAAGGTCAAGAAACCAATCACAAAACTACAACGACATCGATGCATGCGATAATGCTGCAACCGAAATGTCGAGGGTGAGAGAAGGGATAGAATGCATCGAGTTGCTACCCCTAGCAACCGATACATGGACTAAAAACCAAGGTCTCACAAAAGGCTCAACTGTGACTCAAAGGAAGAGAACAAGGTCACGATAATATGAGTGAAACTCCAAGTATGGAGAGAGGCTATAATCCCAGAAAAAGCGAAGCTCCAAGTATGGAGAGAGAAACTCCTCCCCAGCGGAGTCGCCAGTTTGCGAATAAGCTGGGATCCACAAGACTCATAAGCGAAAACTCCAAGTATGGAGAGAGAGACTCATCCCCAGCGGAGTCGCCAGTTTGCAAATACGCTGGGATCCACAAGACTCATAAGAGAAAACTCCAAATATGGAGAGAGAGACTCATCCCCAGCGGAGTCGCCAGTTTTGTTTTAGCCATTCTTTTCTCTTTTTTTTATTCTAAAAGGAGTCGCCAGTTTGTCGATCGTCGTATACTTCTCCTATTCGAATAAATCTCCCTCCCAAATCAAATAAGTGATTCGAAGAGGAGAGGAACCTATTAAGAAGGGACATACGACAAAGTGAAAAACAAGAGAAAAGAAAAACATGGAGAGTCTACGTGCAATAAACCTCGCAAGGATAAGTCAAGCATGTATCTACGTAGACTACCCATAACCAGAGAGTCAAGTGTATGTACCTGTTCTGGGGTCAAGAGCACTCCCAGAGGAACGTATTCCTACTGGTTAATTACATCTTGGGGGATACCCAAGAATACTCTCGATAAAAGGAGTTTCATTTTATATTATCATAGACCTGGGGTATAGGCAATCAAAGGGAGATTATTCCGTGTGGGAAAGTCTCGAAGCTTCAAAGCTCTAGCTAAGCCATCAGGCAGAGAGTGGGTCTCTCACATCCCAAATGGGGTAGCGGCTCATCAGCATATGAAACCCACATAATAACCTAAATCATCTTGACGGGGGTATCCCAACACGTCAAAGCACGTCCGGGCCATAAGGGCAGAGGACAAATCGTCGTATCCCAAATGGGCGGCAGCTCATCGGCATCGGGCCGTCAAAATGATATCAATGAAGTCAAGGAGCGAAAGGGCTCAACAGGGGTAGTCAAAGGAAGGAAGGAGTAATCCTAAGGGGGTAGAGGTAGCCAAGTCGGGGTATCACAAACCCGTCATCCAAAGCAGTAGGACCCTAAGTCTACCCGAACATGAAGGTAGTCGACCCAACACATCCTGAGATCCCCGGTCAGCAATCCAAGAATTGCAATATCCACGGGTACCTCGGTAGCCCTAAGGTCAAAGGAAGGAAACACTATCCTATGACTATAAGCTGGAGCTCCAAGAGGTGGGTCTCACACTCGCCAAAGTGGCAAGGATGCCTCGGAAAGAAGAGAAAGGGAGGTTCAGCTACAAAGCTGCAAACGCTCCAAACAAAAGGACTTACACCCCGTCTGGGTCGGGGAGCCTTCTAACACCCTAGGCGCACTAGACAACCACCTATAAAGGTATGCTGGGCCAGTCAGATTGGAGAAGCACGGGGACTCCTCCTTGGGATATGCAAATATGAATGCAGTTATCTAGAGCGGTCCTTAAGTAATGTGAAGGCCCTATTAGTATGACTTGGGTGATAGCCATGCAATGCAACCCATTTAAAATCCGGCCCGGAGGCCATGCAAGAAAGTAAAAGTGCATATTTTAAGATCTTGAATATTTTAATCCTAAAATTTATTTATCTTGAATATTTTATTAGGACTTTTTTTAACGTATAAAATTTACAATTTTATGGTCCTTAAAGAGCCTAAATGATATCGTGAAATCCCAGATCACAGAAAGAAACAAGAAAAACACATGCAGGCATGCAAATATGCAATAAAAGCAAGAAAGAAAGTACTCCATAAAAAATAAAAGAGGCCAAAATGCCACTGGACCGGCAACATAATCCAGAAAAAGAAAAATGCGGCCGGACTCCGCATATACATGCCCGGTCCTAATTCTATACATCAATATGAAAATGCATAATTAAGATATGGGGCACGAGCATCAGCTCCTAGTTCCCTCCACGTGGTTCCTGCGCCAAATGCCTTGGAACCCGTGCCCGTATTTTATTTCTGCTACAGGACTCTCCTAGACTCTAAAAGTATAAAGGAAAATAAAAAGACTCAATCCTGCATGAAAACAAGTGTTAGCGGGAAAGCTCACATGCAAATGACGTATAATGAGCCATGCTTTGTAAATGGGGGAGCTAATAGCACCTGCAAGCAAATTGTTAGAAATCATCACTTGCTCCCCCCATAGCGGTACCTGTGTGTGTGTATAAATAAGCATGGCTCCCTGCAGAAAAGCGCCCTAACACACTACCATACATATGAAGCATGCAATCACATCACAGGCAAAGTGCAGAAGAAAGATACCTAGCTAGGGCAACCAATCCATCAAAGAACAATAGCCAGACATCAAAATGACTACCTAGCAACCTAACTCCTAGCCTAGCACACCATCTAACGAAAGTGCACAAACCTAGTGCCTTAGTGCAGGGTAAGTCTGGGTATAGTATGACTTTGACGGGGTCGCCATACCGGCCCCGACCTAAAGATCCGAAGGATCTAAAGGGCGTCACGAAGAGGGGTGACACAAGTTAGATCCAATGGATCCTTAGCACAATAATACTTGTGCCGATTCCGATGACTTAACTAGCATTGCTCATTGGGATCAACCCAGCAAGCAATGCTCGTTAAGGCATCGCGACCGGCACGGGGTCACTCTCCTAACGAGTAGGACAAGCCATTGAGGAATGGGTAAGCAAACAGTCATGCAAGAAGCACACATTGTGACTGCTCGACCGAAGTACGAAATAATCACAACGGGCACCCAAAAGGGCAAGCACACACATCATGCAAAATGCAAAGATGCTACATCCAAAGAGGATGCACCAAAGTGGTGAGGGTGAGTATACCGTGAAAGCAGTGACTCAGAAAGAGCGGGCATACCGTAGTGGCAGCGGCCCAAAAGGATGGGTATGCCGAGGAGGCAGTGACCCGAAGGTGGGCATACCGTAGTGGTAGCGGCCCGGAGGTGGGCATGCCGTAGCGGCAGCGGCCCGAGCAAATGAGTATGTCGAGGAGGCAGTGACTCGGAGGTGGAATAATTCTCACTAGGGAGAATCATAAAAGTGCGGTGCAAATGAAAATGCAAAAAAATAGAATAAGATGCAACATGCAACCAGACCATCATGCACATGCTAGAAAACATGCAATAAAATGCAAAAGCATACAAACATGAGTGATCGCTCGACCGGACCGTGGTGGCTGGTCAGACCAAAGAGATGGGTGGATTAGTACGGGGTAACCAATCGGACCCTAAAGGATAGGTGATCGACTTGGGACAGTCGATCGAACCCAACTGAGGATCGGGGACCGGCCCAGGACAGCCGATTAACCCGAAGTGCTCATGCGAGCATGCATACAATGCAACAAATGATCACATGCAAAAATGCAACAAGATGATTCATGCACATGCGATGAAACCCAAACGGTCGACGACACGTCGAACTCGTCCTAACGACCTCACATAGGTACCTAGGGTTGACGCACTTGGATCTGCGGCATCGCCGCCTCCAGTTTTGGCGTGGCTATGTAGAGGGTTTCCCGCTTCGATTTCTCGTGGGGGAAACTCGCCACCGTTCGTAGGGCGGACTAGCTACAAAGCTTTTTCCGCTCTACAAACGCCCCGATCTTATAGGACGGACTAGCTACAAAGCTTTTCCGTCCTCTAAGATTGAACTCAACTAATCCCTCCAAGGGAGATTAGGAGCGCCAAAACCGTGGGAAATTGGGATTCCAACCCAGTAGGATTAAGATCTAAAGCTCAGAACAGGGAATCGCTAGGCTACGAATAGGAATTGGCCAACTCACAAGATTCCTAACCTATGGCTCACTCTAGGTAAATCAATGATCCATCACATAGGCGGCTCGACCGGTCGACATATGTCGTCCGACACCTCCACCCCACGTGGGCGATCGAAGCCACGTGCCTAGACCGGACTAAGCCTATGGCCAGCTAAGGGATCAGAAAATCTCACCACCGTGACGGTTGAAGACACGTTATCTTTATGCTGAAGGAGAGCCCACGTTTCCGGTGAACCGCCGGTGTTCGATCCACGTGCCGACACACCTCGCAATATGTACCTCGTTGAGCGTGCAGGGAACGAGAAAAAGACTCAATGAGGTATGCAAAGTACCAAAAAAATAAATAATTTTAGCATATAAAAATATAACTAAAATGTACCTTCAGAAGAGGTTGGATCGAAGTCTTGCTCGGCATTGTCTTACAAGCATAAATTTATAGAGAAATATTGGGAAGCTCGACGCAATATCTCTATTGCTTTCCAACACTAGGAGGGATCACAATGAGACATTGGAACTTCTTCCAAATGATTTTAAATCACCAAAGATCCACTTGCATGCATCTATGAATCAACATTCCAGCTTGCAAATCACAATACATCAACTTTTGCTTAATTTTGTGAATCAATATCTACAAATTCAAGATATTTAGAGCATGATTTACCAAAATTTGAGCACACTTCATCTGCATCCATGGAGTTTATGGCAAAAGGGGATGGCCGCCGGCGAGGAAGTGGCAGCGAGAACTTCGGCCAAGAAGAAGAATGGGAAGACGCCGCGGATTTCTCCAGCAGCTGGAGAACTTCCGGCGTGGAAAAGGACGGCGGCTTCGTCCTTTGCCGGTGACGACGAGGAGATCTCGCGAGGCGTGAACGAGCAGGTGGCGAGGCTAGGCTTGGCCGGCGGCCGGAGAGAGGCCTCCGGAGGTGGCGGCGTCTTTTCTCACCGGCGACTAGGAGGATCCGGCGAAGGGAGGCGCCGGCGAGGGGTGCTGCGGGCTAGGGCTCGCGAACCCGAGTGACGGCGCGAGGGTTTCTTCTTCTTGCAGGAGAGGAGACGCATGGGATATATACATATATATTATATAATATTATATATATATATATATTTATTATAAATGATAATAATAATATTATAATTATCATCCGCATAGTTTTAGCCTGTATACGTCCTCGCAGCGAAGCGAATGTCCCTATTGACTAAAATCGACGTTCCGGAAGCACTTGCGTGATCCGTTTCGTCGTCCGGGGTCGTTCATGGCTGCTCGAGCCACTTTTAGCAAATGGGCCAAAAAAGAATAATTCGCATATTTTAAGCCCGCTCGTGATGTCGTAGCAATATGAACATCCTCCGTAGGTAAAATCGACGTCCCGGACACAATCGTGTGATCCGTTTCATCATCCGGAGTCGTTTGGGTGATTTTTGACGATCGGGCTAAAAACGATAATTTGCACAATTTTTACCCCGCTCGCAAAGCCGTAGTAAAATAGACGTCCTTCCTAGCTAATATCGATGTTCCGGACACCCTCGCGTGGTTCGTTTCATCGTTCGAGGTCATCTGAACAAGCTCGCAGGTGGATGAGCCAATTTGAGGTAATTTCCCTCACGACGCTTCAAGTAACACTTGTCGACCCTGGTATGCTCGAATGGACATCCCATGCATGTAATATATAAAAAAAATGATGCCAACAAGACCTTCGAGATTGGAACCCGTTTCCTTTTCTCTTTAGACCTTCGAGATTGGAACCCGTTTCCATTTCTCTTTAGACCCTCGAGATTGGAACCAGTTTCCATTTCTCTTTAAACCTTCGAGATTGACACCAGTTTCCATTTCTCTTTAGACTTTCGAGATTGGAACCAGTTTCCATTTCTCTTTAGACCTTCGAGACTGGAACCAGATTTCTCTTTAAACCTTCGAGACTGGAACCAGATTCCAATTCTCTTTAAACCTTTTAGACTGGAACCAGATTCCAGTTCTCTTTAAACCTGCGAGGCTGAAACCAGATTCCCGTTCTCATTAAACCTTCGAGAATGGAAGTCCATTCCAGTTCTCTTTAAACTTTTGAGATCAGTACCTAAATTCTGATTCTCATCCTTTTCAATCGATACTTAAACTCCGATTCTCACTCCCTGGCTAGTACCTAAATTCCAGTTATCTTCGCAATCCCGAGGTTGGAACCTAGGTTCTAATTCTCATTTCAAATCTAGATTTCCTTGAATTGATTTTAAATTAAACCTCAATGGAAATTGAAACTCAGAACAAATAGAAATCCAAACTCACACATAAAAAAAAAGAAAACTCGGAATAGAAAATGAAATGAAATCTAAATCAAATTTCCCCAGATCTTATGATCTGGAATTCACCTCCTTCTCTTTTCCCTAGCGAGAGTTCAGGGATCTCCACACTTGGAGATATACTCGATACTCCCCAGCGGAAATTTGTTTCTACTCTATTCTAAGTGTGTCACTTAAACATCTGCATTGGTTTTGTTAATCTCCTTGGTCAATGCCAATACGCGTGGTGTGCTTGGTTAGCACACCATATCTATTGGGGGTCCATTCGTTGACCTCATTTTTAATGAGGTCTTTTCTCTTCTCTCTCCTTAGTGCTTAGGATCTAGCCTTAGGCTTTCCCTTTGACTATCTTAGAGGACTAGAAATGGAACCCACCACTTAGAAATTTAAACACCTCTTAACTCCCTGCAAACCCCATAAGTTTGATTGTAAACCCCTAAGTCACTTGGAGGGTTAAGATCAAATGTGGAGGTTTAAAAAATGAGTTCCCTATAGAACTCTTTGGCCTTAGGACTACCCTGGGTGGCCTGGTCTGGTGAGGGTTGACCAGCACACATTACACTTTCACACATATTCCAAATCCTAAAACCATTCATAACTAGCTTGACTTCCAGACTCATGTAGGTAATCCATAAGTATGGTCCTCCACCCCTAAGCCCTTGGCTAAGAGGGTTAGGAACAACATAGTGAATGTCTCAAATGAGTCCTCTCATGGCTCTTATGGGCTTGATATGGCTTCATGACTCAACCAAAGTGATTCCATTCTACTCAAACTTGATCAATCTTCATTTTTCCAAAATTTCAATTTTTGACCTCCGGGGCCCTACATCCACTAAACCTACCAAATACCCTTGAAACCACCCAAAATTTACAAAATTACCTAAATTATCCAAAATTCCTCAAAACCAATCCTAAACATTTCCCACCACTCAAATTGATCATCTTTAGCCAAATATACCATAATTTCCAAAAATACCCCCCAATACCCTCCAAATACCCAAAATGCCCTTCTTAACCAAGAACTCCATAAATTCCAAAAAATCCCAGAAAATTCCAAAAAATCCCAAATATTCCCAATTTCATTTTGTTCAACTACACTATAAGCCAATTTTGTCAATTTAACCCACTTTTACTAAAACCCCAAATTTGACCCATTTTTAACCCAAGTGAACCCAATGTCAAACCAAACCACTCCAATTAACCTCAATGTTGATCCAATCCAATTATAAACTTCAATTCAATATCCCAAATATTAATTTAGACCAAATCCAATCCGAATTTGATTAACATTTGGATCCAATTCCAATTTGAAGCTTAAAGCCCAATTTTGGCCCATGACCTAAACTTAGCCCAAACCAACCTAATTCAATTCCAATTAGCCCAAAATATTTTCCTAAACCTTCCTAATATCCCCAAAAACAAAACACTAACAATATTTGCCCCAAATTTGAACCTAAACTCCATCCAAACCTAACTCAAAGTCAGAATCCCCTAAATTAGCCTAAACCCAAACCTAACCCAAATTGGCCCAAATCCCAAAATCAAAGCCCAACCAAAATTGAAAACTCTTTGTTACACCCCATAAACATTTGTCAACATTAATTATACATCAAATCCAGTAATAGCCCAACCTTAAACCAAGTTAGCCCAATTTGACCCACTTTGGCCGCTTTACTAAAAAGACCCAAATTAAACCCAATTCAATTCAAAATCACTTCAAATTTGTTCCAAATCACTCATGAAACATCCCTAAACTAAACCCAGCATTTTTTTAACCCAATATTTTACAAAATTTCCATCTACCAATTTGTTTTCAAACCTAAAAGCCCACCTCCTTAAACCTTTTTAAAAGCTCACTTCCAACAAATTCAAAAGAACAAATTTCATTCCAAAGCCCACATGAAATTTTCCCTCATCAATCCCTATGATTTAAATCACCCCTAAATCCAAAACCCATCATTTTGATTAAACCAAAATAGCATCATGACAAAACCAATAAAAAAATCTAAAGTTTTCAAAAAATTCCAAATAAACTTTTTTCATGAAAATTGACCAAGCTATGGACAAGCCATATGATAGCCATAAAGCCATACTTAAGCCCCATGTATGCCATGTGAGTTGTGTTCATGTGACCATACCATATTGGGAAAGAGGAGGACCCTCTTTCTTGATTCCCTTAAAAGTAATTAAACACTCCCATGTCTCCCCTAACCCATGCTTAAGCCTAATTGTACTTGGATTGTGACTTCTCCCCACTAATCAAGCTGAATCAAGGGAGCTTTTCTCAGCCCAAATCAGACCATGGAAAGGTGAACCAAGCCCAACCTCATGCTTTGACCAATTTGAACTTAAACTCCTCTATTTAAGCTCCATTCATGGCCAAAAAGAAGAGATGTAAAATATTACCTTGGGAAAACTCTGCCAAATTGTTTCTGAAGCTTCTCCAAGCTCTCCTAAGCTCAATCCAACCATTTCCAATTGAGGCCTCACCTCTTGGACAAAGGTATCAAATTTTTTCTCCTCCAACTGAGCTTACTTTAAATTTCTTTAAATATTCACATGCTTTAAGTATATCATCACTTTATAGATGTGTGCTACTCGATTAGACGATCATTTAAAAAAAAATTTCACTTAATTTCGTTGAGAAACGCATGAGATATCAAGGTTTGAAGGTTGACGATTTTGGGTGAATAGAACTAGGAGAGAGGAGCAGTAGCCGTCCGATCACATGTGTATCGCACGGACAGCCGAGATGCAGTCAGACGGGAACTTCATCCATAAGCAGAAACATGCCAGCCAATCATGGAGCGACACATGGCCCCCCTTGATAGCGATAGTTTGAGAGGGAAATTGGATTTTTGATTTATTTTGAACATATACTTCAAAAAATCGTAACTTTTCATAGAAAAATCACAAAAATAAAATAAAAATACATCTTACTCAGTGAACAGAGGAGAACATTGTGAAAAAAGAATTGAGTTAATTTGAGGATTATTTTATTTTTAATGAATTATTTACTATTTTGAGTATTTTGATTCTCCATTTGCATACACAATTTACCATGGCATGAGACCATAGAGCTTTTGAAGCCTCTGATCTTGGGAACGTTCCCTGAATTTTTCAAGGTCAGAGGCTATCTCTATGGAAAGTTATGTATTTTTCAAATTTATGTCACTGTTTTGGAATTTTAATTCCAATAATTAGCATATTACTTAATAAATTCTAAAGAAATTTGGGAAAGTTTCTTAGGACCAGAGGACCCTAGGATAATTATGGATAGGCTTAATTCATTAAGAATAACCCTAATTAGCCTAAATACTCAAAATTGAATTTTAATTAATTAGGGTTAACCACACATCAAAATAACTTGAAATCAATTCTTCATTGAGTTTTAGGATACAAAGAACCTTGTATAAAAATTTGAAGTCAGCTGGAAATGATTAGCTCCACTAAATGAATTAATTAAGCCACATGATCAAAATTAAACTTTAAAAATTCATAACTCCAAAAATACATTTAAAAAATTCACCATATTAGTTTTGTAAGCTCTTTGATATCAGAGGAGTCAATAAAAATTAAATTTGGAATTTTCTAAAATTTTTCATTTTTAATGATATTTTTTATATTTAAATAATTAAAAATTAATAAAAATCACAAAAATAATAAAAATCATAAAAATGTCACATTTTAACTCCTAATCACTTAGAAACCAACCAAATATTTTTCCTAAGTCTCTAAGTTAAGATATTAAATTTTAAAGGCTCAAAACAATTTTTAATGTTAAAAAATGTATTTTCCAACCTTTTCACTAAATTAATTCCAATAAATCAAAGAAAAATAAGAAAATTGTAAAACTTATTTCTTTGAACTCCTTGATGTCAGATAGATTTAAGAAAAATATAAAATCCATTTTTCAACTTTAACTTTATTTTATAATTAATTAACACTCCAAACATCAAAATAATTATAATAAAAAAAATATAATTTAAAAAATCACCAAAATTTGTCCAAGTGGTCCTCTAGTTATTAGAAACATCCTATAATTTTTTTAAGGATAGAAACCTTACTATGGTCATGTTGTTGAATTTTCCTTGAAATCCTTTATTTTTCACTAAAAATAATTATATAAATAAATTAAATTCAGAAAAATCACATTTTCTCTTCTAATATCTTAATTGACATGTGAGTGAGGTGAAATAAAAATTTCAAGTTCATTTGAACTCAATTTAGTGAGTTATGAAATAAATAAGCCTAGAAGGGCATAAAGGTAATTAAAGAATTTAAACCCCTTTATTAAAATTTTAGGTTTAATTAAAATGGAGGGTAAAATATTTGATTTTATCTTTCTTGGATAATTGAATATTTTGGAAATTAAAAGGGTAGGAACCCATTAATCACTTTTAATAAACCAAAAATGAAACTTTAATTATTTAAACAATTTAAATTTTGGAAGATTAATGAAAATTTGAATTATTAAAAATAGGGATATAACTTGAGAGGATATTAATTCTTTAATAAAAAGCCCTAAATAAATCACTTCAATAATATTTAACTCTTAATTAAGATTAAAATGATAATCCAAACTAAGTAAATTAAAAATAAAAAAAATAACCCTTAAATTAAAGGAAAGCTCAAAATATTAAGTGGTTTAACAATTAAATTAAATTAAATTAAAATTTAATTTAAATAAATTAAGTAAAAATTAAAATTAAATTACATTAACATTTTAACAATTAAATTAAATTAAATTTAGAATATTGAAATTAAATTAAATTAAATTAAGTGAAATTCAATTAATTTAAATTTAAATTATATTAATTTAACCTCACTCAATAATAAAAGTAAAGCAAATTTGAAATATTAAGACAATTCATAATTAAGAATATAAAAAATCAATCTAATCGAGATTAACCTAAAATATCATAATTAACCTAAACCAAATCATTAAGATATATGAATAATCTAAGTGAATTTGAAACATCAAAGATTAATTTAAAATATTAAGATCACTTAAAGTATAAAGATTTAAACCAAAAAGAATTTGAACACTATTCCAAACTTAAAATTATTAATTAAAACCTCATAATTAAACTAAATCACTTTAAACCATTAACTCAAACTTCAAATTAAGAATGATTAAAATTCTCAAAAAACCAACTTGCCCCTAAAGGCTTTAATTATTATAACTCTTAAATGGAGTATTAAGTGAGATGTCACTTCATTCATCAGGTAATCAAATGCCTAAGTTCACTGAGCCAGAGACAAAGCTTAACTAAACTCCTGGATGAATAATACACCTGTGCAACTAAATTTACTTGGACTCAAAATAATCTCTGAAGTATTGAAAAGATGTTTAGGACTCGTCCTAAGCACTTTCTCAATATGATGAGATGTTTTAGAAGAACAATTAAACTTAATTATTCTTTGGTGAAGAAAATTATCCATAAACAAAACACGAGAACCTAGACGTCATAGGAAATGACTAGTTATAGGATTATGATCTTGGTAGACAACCATAACCTTCCCTTAGCTTTACCTAGGTACTTGTTGAAATATTTAAATTCCTTAACATGTGTTTTAAGTGCAGCTTGGGATGAAGGGAAGACCCTCAGGGTACGCTTTTATTTTATTGCAATTTACTTTATTGCAATCTACTTACATGTACTGCACTTTACTTTTTCTTGCATGTTAAACAAGATTGTTGCATGAAAACTGAAACCTTTAGGATAGTCAAATAACCGAAACCCAGAACTAATTTAAAAGTCACCACAAGATAAAATTCACCGCCACAACATTCCAAAATATAAAACAACTCAAAATTTAATCACAAACAGAACAACAAAACTACAATTGCAACTAAAATAAAACGTCTCGTTGAATGATCGGGAATACCTCGGATGATGTAACCCACGTATTGCTAACAGGATTTCCCACGGTCTAAATGAAAGTGTTGAACTCATTCAGTTGAGTTTAGTAAATTCATCTGGACTAAGTGAATTCGACGAAAATAACGGTGTCAGGATGACGGAACCTTAGGATCTTAATCCGTTATGTTTAAACAACTTTAAGATTTATTTTAATTAAAATATTAAAAATATTTGGACTTTAAGATTTCTAAACCAAAACACTTCTCTCATCTCCTGATTTTCACCTTCTAAAACTAAACCTCTGCAACAACAAGGAGCTCGGAGCATAGTGGGCAGCACGGCCATCTACTTCAGCAAAACTCGGATCTACACCAGCTAAACATTTCATAGAATTAAATATCCAAGCCATAAGACTTCGAGGTAGTTTGCCTAGTGCAACATAAATCCTCAACTCTTCGTTAGGCATTTGCATGATCATGTCATGTAAATTAAGCCCTAACCGGTCTTAGGACTCCGAGGTAGTCGTTTGGTACGACATAAACCCTCACATCTTCGAGGCTATTTGTGTGATTATATCATATAAATATAAGTCATAATTAATTAAAATTGGCAGGATTGCAATATTAAATAAATTCTCAAATTGAAGCCAATCCATAGGATAGTTTGGGAAGTTGTCAAGATTCTTCTTGGATCCTCAGCTTCTCCTACTTCTCTTCCTTTGGACTCCTAAAATTAACTGTTCCAAATTTGATCCATTCCCAATTGAAATTTCCAAAATCAATTTATTTGAAAACCTTAAACTTTGAAATTCTTGAGAGCAAAACCACTGATCATTATCGAGAGTTTTCTTAAATGATTCCCATCATTTAACATGTAATTTACTATAGGGGCTTGCTCTTGTAGGGAACTTTAAGAACCCAGGTAATATAAACCCTGCTTAATTCCCTTATATTAAGCAGGGGAACTTATCGGCTTATAAAATTGGTTCGCAGACTAACAGATGTCACAAATCTTCTAATTTATTTGATCGAGCCCTATTATCAAGCAGTGTGTCTATTCTTCGGGATAAATACACGGTTTGTGGTGTGGTGCTCATTTATATAAACTATTTGGGATGTGAGATTAGTTTGATTTCATATCTTAAAATTTTTAAACTCAAAATTATTTTCAAAATCAAATGCTACTTTCTAAATATTATATATATATATATATATATATATATATATATATATATATATATATATTAAATTTAAAATCTAAAAAAAATTCACCGACAACTTCTGTAGGCGACCCCTTTTCAAAACACATAACCTAAAAAATAAGTCGTACATCTATATGCATGGAGAATTAAAAGACTATAGAGGGTATTTAATTAATTAAAAATCATACCCTCTATAGAGGAAATAGTATGATTGATGGAATGTATAATGTGGATTTTACGCAAGTATACGTAACGTATCAAGTAATACAGGGCTCTAGGGAGTCCTAGTTATCGATCCCACAGGGAAGTTTTTAACAGATTTGTATCAGCTAAATTTAAAGGAATTACTTACTAATAAAGTAAACAGAATTTTAAAGTAACTAAAGCAAAATAAAGTAAACTAATGCTTGAAATAAAGTTGATTTAAATAATTTAGAAAAAGTATCCTTCTCCTTGTTATTTAGAAAATTAAGTGAATGAAGTATTTAAATAGAATCTTTGAATTGTATTGTGACAAATAGGAGCATTCCTATTCTTTACCCTTTGGTCCAGGTGCAAAGAACATTGACTAATCCTATGTTTGATTATCGAATCGCGGCTAGAGTCGGGAGGATACTGGCTGCCACTTCAGAGCTCCCACGTTCCCCTCACCTGAGGGCTAACATCTACACTTCAGCTCTCAAACAATAGGACCAAATTGAATATTTTAGTCTGTCACACCAAATTGAGGGCTCAGGCTCGCTGTCGGCGAGGTAGTTATAATTCCTTCAGAAATTCTCTTTATGATCTCGTCGTCGGCGGCCTCGATCTCGCCGTCGGCGACTTAGTTCAATTTGCATGAATTTCTTCCTTTTTGATCCAAATTCACTCAATTTCATGCTTTTTGCTTCCATCACTTATAAATCTTCATTCTTGCAATAAAATAAAGCAAATACCTTTCTTTAAAGTGCAATTTCATCAAAAATAGATATGAATTTCTTAATGTATTTTTCTGTGATCAGTCTCCTTCTGGTTGGGCGCCACCTTCTGAGTCAGTGTCCATTTTATGCTCTAAGCGTTCATCCGGTGCAATCCTGACCCTCCATTTGATACATGCTTGATTGGACGGCCGTGCGCCTTAGTCTCCAACTGGTGTGCACAGAGAACCATCCACCTTCTAGACCTAAGATCTCTCTAAATACTCAACCAAATCACTTGGGGTTTGTTTCTAAAGCTTCATCTAGCCTATACGAACCTATCCATATGGCTTATATGGTATGAAATACAGTGTACAATTATCTAGGATGAAGAATAGCTTCAGAGGAAGAGTGAGCTCAATACCTTTGTCTGAGAGGGGAGGCCTCAATCAGATGGTTTTAGCAGCTTTGATTGGTCCTAATGAACCTCCAGATGCAGCCTTACACTATGGTGAAATGTCTGGACCTGAATTCGTCCAAAGCCATTTTCTGGTGTTCATCAAAGTCTGGTGCAGAGGCTTTTTGTGATGGGGCTTTGATGGGGGACCTTCTTCTTTCAATGATGTGAAGGTGTGTGATCCACTTTAAAAATACTAATTTTTATGTCTTATTTATGATTCAATTCTTAAGGATATTATGCTTTAAAGAAAGATATTTTTATGTTTTTGGTTGTAGGTGATAAAAAAAGAGTTCAAGAAGGAAAAAGCAGCAAAAATGGAGCTAAAAGAGAAAAGTTGTCGAAATTGTAGGCCTAGCACCTTGGCGCCATAATCCGACGCCTAAGTACCTGTTCGATACAGACTCATACAAGATTTTTGACAACTTTAGGCAGTTATTTTGATGGTGTTAAGCGGTTATTAGAGCTTCTAGAAGACTGAAATTTACTCCTAATGTAAAGGACATGTGATAAAATGTATCTGGATGCATAGAAATGGTTTTAATCGCGAAGAGATGTGACCTAAAGTGAAGAGGTGTGAAGACCTGGTCAAGGAGTCCGGTGCCTAGGCCCCAAATACCGGTGCCTAGGCGCGACAGTCACCTTCTAGAAGATACATTATATTTGGACAAATTTTGAAGAGGTTCCTTGAGCAACCCCTAGTCAAATTCAGAGCTCTATAAATAGGAGCCCATTCCATAGATAAAATTGCACCCTATAGTTTCTTTCACCCCTTCTAGCATCCTTTAGTCCCCGAGCACTATATAGCCATCCAATCATTTTAGGGAGCCACCTTATTTATTATTTAGTGAGTTTATTTTGAGTGTTAAGTTTGCGATTTATTAGTGTTGTTGTTGTTGAAGTCTTTCATCATTGCATTAGAGTCAGTTAAAGTCAGCAGATCACTTGAAGGAACATTCCAGATAAGTATTTGTAACTTGGTTCAAAGTTTTATAAATTTGTTTTGTTGTGTGAATTCAATGTGTTCTGAGTAGTTAGTTTTCTGTCTCCTTCTATGAAAAGATAATAAAATAATTAGACTTTGTTGGAGAATTTAACTTAAAATATTTATAAAAATTGTGATGATATTAATACCTGATCTTGTTTACTTCTTAAAGTAGCAATTTAAATTGTTAAAATTTTTTGAAGAATTCTGAGACCTATCCGGAGATGGGTTCTTAGCTAGTAGATATCACATGAATCCTTAGGTAATCGCAGGCTATACGCGGGTTATTTAAGGTGAAGTGCAAATAAATAGGAAGATATGATTAGAATTCATTAGTTTTTAGAGTGATGGACTAAATTCTAATAATTTGATTTATAGAAAGGGAACGGTCACTGGTAGAGCCGACCATAGCCACCCTTAGACATCTAGTAGTGTGAGCCTAGATTAACCCATTCTACTAATAAAACATCTTGAACCGATGTATAGATTAGTTAATGTTCTTTATGCTTGGACCAAAGGGTAAATAATAGGAATGCTTCTATTTAGCACAATATCATAATCTAAATTTTCCACAAATGGTAATTATTCTAAAAATCTTGGATTAGTTAAAGAGGAGAAAGTTATTTTATTTATACCTGCATTAATAATTATTTTAGTGTTGCTTACTTACATCTAGTATAAATTTCATTAAATCTAAAATTAAAACTTTAAAAAGAAATAAAAATAAAAATAATTTTTAATTTGAATCTATGGGATCGATAACCCGGACTGCACTAGAGCCCTATATTACTTGATACGATACGTATACTTGCGTTTGAAATTGTGACTTTTACAAATTATAAAAATCTAAATATAAATTCATAAACTCTTTCATAAGTAAAATCACATCAACTGTTTCGACGCCGCCGTCGCTGATTAAATCTTTTAACAGAGGTATCAAATTCTTGCATTTGAAAGTCTATATAAGCCCCTTTAGGCTAAGTCACGCATCAGTGTGGGTGCAGTTAATTGAGGTTTGGTGCACTGTGGAGCTGTGGAGAAATTTGTCTTAGTTCCAGCTGAGATTTCAGTGGTGAAATTGCTCTCAGACAGAGGGAATCAGTGTTTGAAGACAGTGGGATCACTCTTAGGACCTCTCAGGGAAACTCTGGAAGCAATTTGGTGGAGTTTCCATGAGAAAAGTTCAGCACTTGGTTTTGGCCGTGGAGAGCTCTATTTATGGCCATAGCCATTGGGCTGAGCTTAGGGGCTGGTGATGGGTGGATTCAACTGCCTAAGTGGAGGGCAGATGAGCTCCAATGGCAATTTTAGGCTGACTTGGCCATAGGGTGCAGTTTGGGTTTGCTTGGCTTGGATGTGGCTCTCCGTTTGGGCTCCTCTAGTGACTAGGCCAATCAACAAGGACAGAGGAGCTAGTCATGAGTCAGGTGAGCCAGTGGTCAGGTGAGCCAGACCATCAAGTGGGAGCAATTAAGTTTGGTGAGCAATTTTGGCAAGCATCCATATGGTTTAAGAAAATATGGAAGGAGATCCCCCAAATTGAGGTTCCTTTGGTCCATGGATCACTGGTTTCTAGGATCAGTTTAGTGGTTGTGGAGGGGTTGGTTTGGTCACATTTGGTTCAATTTGATTAAATTTGGTCAAGGGTTCATTTGGGTCACCTTGGGTTCAAATTGGGTAAACATAGGTTTGAGCTTGGGTTGAGCCCAAATGATATAGCAATATTGTGTATATGATTGTCATAAATGGTTTAGGGAAGGATTGGAGTGGTTTAGATTGGTTTGGGAGAACAATTTGGCTTGATTTGGGATTTTGGTCAATTTAGGGCAAGTTGGGTTAACTTAGATTTAGTTAGGCTAGAGTTGGGTCCAAGGCCAATTGAAGGTTCCAAATGATCTAAGGGGATTTCATAAAGGGTTCCCAACATCAATTACGTGGAGAATTTGGGAGTAGGGTAATCAATCTTGGAGATTTTGGACATATGGCATGTTTGGGTTAAAATTTGGGATTTTGGACTTTAAGTGGGTTTGGGTGAGACATGGGCTCAAATTGGGGGCAATTGATGGTTTAATTTAGTTTAGGGGAGTGTCATAGGAAGTTTAGAATTCAAATTGGGGAGAATTTGATTGGCATTAGTTCCATTGGGGACTTTGGGTCAATTAGGCAAACTTAGGGATTTTGGATTTTAAGTGAAATTGAACTCAAATGTGAGTCAAATTGAGCTTGTATTTGGTTTAGATCAACATTGGAGATGTTGAATTAAAGTTTGGAATTGAAATTGGGCAAGATTGGGGTCAATTGGGTAGACATTCGGTTTAATTTGGGCACTTTTGTGTTAAAATTGGTCAAATTGGGGCATTTTGTTTGATTGGGCTAAATGGGCCAAATTAGGTCATGTGGTAGTTGAGAGAAATGAAATTGAGAATATTTGGGAGGTTTTGAAAATTTATGGGAATTTTTGGGATTTTGAGCTAAGAGGGGCATTTTGGTAATTTTGGGTTTTTTTTGGAAAATTTGACAATTTTGTGAAATTTTGGTTAATTTGAGTGGTAGGAAGTATTTTGGAATGATTTTTAAAGAATTATGGGTACTTTTGGTGATTTTTAAAATTTTGGGGGATTTTAGGGTATTGGGGGTATTTTGGGCATTTTGGGTATTTTGGGTATTGATCGCACGACAGTAATTGTTATAAATATAAGTATTCAGCACGATTACTAAGAGATATAAATCCTTAGCAATAACGCTAAAAACTTGATCGGCTCGGGGGAGAGCAGGGCAGAAATTTGAGGGTATATATGTTTGTTAAGCTTTATAAATGTCTTTCAAGTAAAATAATAATTGTACTCCCTCCCCTATTTATCAACGCAAGTATACGTATCTCTCAAGTTATAAAGGGCTCTAATAGAGTCCTAGATATTGATCCCACAAGGAAGTTAGAGACTTAAGGACTAAATTCAGCAATTGTAATTACTAATCTAGTATACGAAAATTATAAACGCTTATACTAAAAATTGTTACTTAAAGAATAAATAGAAGGTTGCAATTTAGAAAAATATCTTTCTCCTTGTCAAGAGAATTAAGTGAATGAAGAATTAAATGAGTTTAGAATTATGTTGTGCCAAATAGGAGCATTCCTATTCTTTACCATTTGGTCTAGGTGCAAAGAACATTGACTAATCCTATGTTTGGTTACTAAATCTGCGGCTAGACTGGGAGGATACCGGCTGCCACTTCAGAGCTCCCAAGTTCCCCTCGCCTGAGGGCTAACATCTACACTTCAGTTCCTAAACAATATGATCGAATTGAATATTTTAGTCTGTCACACTAAAATGTCTAATTCTACGACTGATAATTAATATTTTCCTATTTATTTGCACCCTCCTTCCAAGGTTTTTGACTTCCCTGAATCTTGGATGTAATCTTTACTATAGTTGATAATTCAACATATTTTAACAGTTCAATTGGCCAGATTGAAAGTAAACTAAGTTTTAAGTAAAAAACTATCACAATCTTATTGAATATTTTTAGGCACAACTAATTTAATTCTTCATTTCACGAAATCTCATCAACAAGGAGAAAGACAAAGAAAACTACTCAGAATGCATAGGAAGAACAACAGAAAACTTAGATTTCATTTTAAGTTATAAAACAATAAACAATTATACTTATCTCGAATCTTCTTTCCAAGCAGACTCCTTGAAGTTCCTTTGACTCTTACTTTTTTGTACAACACACTTCAAATACTCACCAAGACACTAACTTAAACACTCTTAAACACACAAGTGACTTTTAGATTACACTTAAATGACACTTAACGACACACACCATGACACAAAAATCATTTCTATATATAGAAGGAATCATATTTCCAAAGGTTGCTTAAGCACCTCTTCAAAAAGCGTCCATATTCAACCTATTTAGCTTGAATCAACTGTCTCGCCGTTGGTGGGCTCGATCTCGCCTTCGTCGGGCTTCTAGAAGAATGGATAACCACTCATGATCGCTATCAGCGGGCTCGATCTTGCCGTTGGCGGGCTCCTTTGTAATATATTCAAATGCTCTCGGTAAAATCTCCCCGTCGGCGGCCTCTTCCTCGCCGTCAGTGGGATAGTTCAATATTCATCTATTTTAGTCCTTTTTATTCCAGATTTGCTCCTTTTTTATCTTTTTGCTCCCATTTCCTATAAATCTTCATTCCTGCAATAATACATAAAAAATACCTTTCTTTAAAGGGCAATTTCATATAAAATTTGTATGAATTTCTTAATACATTTTCTTGTGGTCAAAATCCCCCAAACTTAACTATTACTTGTCCTCAAGTAATTTTGATACTACATAAAAGTAATGATTATTTGTAATAAAACTTTAATTCGGAAATACTATGAATTTGATTTAAATAAATATTATAGTAAAGTTAAATAGAAATATTTTTAAACAATTAAACTAATTTTATAGATATAAGGTTATTTAGTCATCAAGTTTAAGATTTTTAGTCTTCTATTTATTTCAAGAATGACTATATTTTGCAATATTGGTTTACTTAAGATATTCAGATGATAGGAAATTCATGAAAACATTATTTAGTAAAATATTAATCCATATATATAAGTTCAGAAATGTAACTGATTTTACTCTTTAGGTTGATTCAAATGAAGCTAATTTTTGATAAGGCATTTCCTTAAGCTTCTCCTCACTTATATATATTTTTTTCTTTTTCTTTTCTTTCATGATTGATTTTCAATCACATTTTTTTTTCAAGTGAGGATCACTGTTTTTGGTTAGCCTGTTAATAATTTTGAACTTCATTTTCCTCTTCCTAAATTTGAAACTTGAAACTTGAAACATTAACTTACCTTATATGTATTTCATAGTTTTTACTCCATTGAGTTTCAATCTTTTCTTTCTCAACTAAATACCTTAGAATTTAATATTTTAAAATATATTTTTCTTTACTTTAAATAGTTAACTATATTCTTATCCTTTATTCCAAATATCTTAATCTACAAAATTTGTTAATCATTAAAAGTATTTCTTTTGACTTATTATAATAATTAAATAAATTAATTCTAGTTTACTGAATTAAATTTACTACATAAAATCATTTTTATAATAATTTTTGAAAATATAATTTGAGAACAATTTAATAATTAAATTTGTGTTTTTCCCTCCCAAACTTAAATTTTTCAATCTATCTATATAGGGTGAAAAGAAAATAAATTGTAAATTTAAATCATACCTTAATGTTTTAGGTATTTCTCCTTTTGAAGTTTTGCAGGTTCTTTTCATTACTTAATTAACCTGTACTGTTAATAACTTCTATACATATGTAATATCAAAGAAATTACTAGGTAAAGAGGTTTTGAACAATACTACCATATTTTATACTAAAAAATCATACTACATCCACATACATTTTACTAATCCAATCCAAGATTATAATAGCAGTCTGAAAATTTTACAAATTTAAAAACTACTTACATTTAACTTATACAACCATATTAAAATGTCTTACACAACATAACAATCCAAGTTCACAAACTAAACATCAATACTGAATTTCAGAAAACAAACAAACAATCACACAACATAAATATCTAATTAGAAAATCTAATCATCAACACTAAAATCCCAAACAATATCATCATATCCTAGATCAGCAGGTGAAGTAGGTTGATAATGTGTATAGCGAGGGCACTCAGGAAATACAACATCAGGCTCTCCTCTACGATAATGATTCTCAGCATCATAGTAGGCTATCTCAAACTCAGAATGTTTTTGGAGATAATCACTGTCATAATCATGCCTTCGCTCTAATCCTCCAATCCTCTGATCTATATGCTCCAATTTTTCTTCAATTTTTTCAAAACTTTTCCGCTGCAGAGTCATTTCATTCATCAAATCATCAAGGGTAGGAGAACTATAAGTAGAAGGGTCATAACTGGTAGATGAAATACCCCTACTAGTTGAAGGTGCATAGCTCCTAGTCCCAGATCTCCATCCTTCGTGGGACTCATAGGTTTTTATATTAGCTTGGGTAATGGGTTTCATAGGCTCTACCCATTCCTCATCATCTCTAGCCTCTACTCCAGCCAATTGGCAGAGTGCATAAATTAGACCAGGATGTCCTAGTCCTCCTCCACTTTCACTTCATGAGGGTGGCTAATATATTCTTGTAAATAATACTTTCCACATTAATACTTTTCTGGTTCTAAATACAAAAATTCAGAACAGCTCTATCTCTTGTTACTTCACTATGGTTATAGGTAGGTAACTTAGTAGAGCAAATAAAATAATGGCAAGCCTTAGATGTTGCATTTAACATAGAGAGAGGGAAGTTTACTCGTTCATGCTGCTTAATCTTCCAAGTTCCTTTCCCATCAGTGAGAACGTTAATCACTTCATCTAGCGGTCCTTCCATTGTTCCAAATGTATCATATTCGCTGGTATGCAGATCTTGTACTTCGTAGAAAGAATTGATTCTTGTAGCATTAAAATCAATTAAAAATCCTCTAACCTTTATTTTTGCATCTTCTATCTCAGTCAGGTTGGCATAAAATTCTTTCACGACTTCAACAACAGCTTTATTCGTTGTATAACAGAAATTCTCCCATCTTCTCTCTCTTATCATTTTTTCTACTTCTCCTCCTGAATTTTTAAAGACTCTATCCTGAATGCACTTTCTTGCTTTGATATTGAGATTGTATCCTAAATCGTGTTTCATCAAAATCCAGTTAACTTTTCTATCGCGGAGCCATTTCTCGATCTATCAAATTTACAAAAAATCTTAACTAAACTCCAAAATAACACTAAAATGGCTTCCAAAGGTGACTTAAAAAAATCTAAATCAAGCTCCATGAATTTCTTCCAAGTCTTTTCTCCACATTTTCATAATTTGCAAAATTACTCAATGTGGAAGAAATCCATGGTGAAAATAAAAAATTTTTACATAGGAGGGAAGTTCTTACCTAGGGAAGATAAAATCCGGTGTTAAAATGAGTTGATATCGCTTCAAATGCAAGATCTCTGAAGCCCTAGGTCAGTTTTTCAAAGTTTTGAGGAAGGGGACGATGAAAAGTGACGGTTGACCGGTCAAAATATAGTGTTTTTTGAGATCTCGCTGTCAGCGGAAAATTTCTTGCCGTTGGCGAGCTAATTAATTCAAAGAGGTCAAAAGTTTCTAGAAAATCTCGCCATCGGCGGGATCGTTCTCGCTGTTGGCGGGCTTTTCAAAAATTTTAAATTTTTTTATTTATAATTTTTTTAATTTATTTTAAGCCTCTATAATGTCTGATCAATGTATTAAATACATTTCATTGTGATTAGATATTATTTTAACACATAAATTCACACAACACAAAACATCATAACTTTATATATGAAATCCAAGTGTTTACAAATTTCACACACACTACATTACTAACAAAGTACTTTTAAAATCTTAATACTCATAATTCAGCATCGCAATCCAAACCACAGAACTCAAAACGCTGAGACTGAACAAATAACACGTAATCTCATCTAGACTGAGATTAATTATCCATAGTGCAAATAACATAATAAACTAAATTCAAACTAGCATAACACACAGATAAATATGAATAAATATCTTCTACTCATCAGTATCAGTACTAAAATCATCTCTGATATCTCCGATAGAACGAAAGTGCATGAACAGATTATAGAAAGGCTTGTAAGGAAATTCTTTTATAGATTCTTCTTCAATCCATCCTTTCCTTCTCAAAAGCCGTATGAAACTAGCCTCGAGATGTCCGGAATGATCAAAGTGTTCTTTCATTCTCCAGTCAATATGATCAAATAAATCAAAGATATTGTTGATAGAATTCATCACGTTCTGTATATCCTTCTCCAATCCTTTGAGTTTTCGAATGATCAAATTAGTTTTATCAGTAAATGGCCTGATTGAAAGATTGCTTTGAGATGTTTGATCCGCAATAATGGCTGTATCATTATCGTTATCCAAAGCACGAAACATATCAGTAGGATCTAATGATTTCCAAGGCAAAAGTACATTTTCCTAGGCTTCATAGGAAACTTGGTACTGACTACATAATGCAAATATTGTTGAAGGATGTCCAAGTCCATGAATTGATCCATGCACAATCAGGCCTAGGGCAGACTTCACAATAATAGATCCAACGTCGATGGGTAATCCCATTTGAATACAGTAATTTAAAATCGCACACTCCTTAGAAACTTTATTTACCCTCATCGTGGGTAATAATTTTGAAGAAATAAAGAAGTGCCAGTGCTTAGAGACGGGGTTAAGAAGTGATGCAGAAAAACTAACGTACCCGTCTTCTTGTATTTCCCAATCTTCAGATTCGTCAATCAAATATCGGTATATCTCATTGATATTATATCTTGTAGGAACCAAATTGGAATAGTGACAAACAAGTGTATTCTCAATTGAATACAACTCATTAATTCTTGAAGGAGTGAAAGTTACCCATCTGCCTCGTACATATACGCTTCCATTGTTGATTCCATGAAGATTGGAGTAGAATTCTTTAACTACGAGGATGACTACTGCAGAAGTTTTATAGCATAATACCTCCCAATGTCGTTGAACAATCATCTCCTCAATAGGTGTTGTCGAATGCTCCACTCCTCTATTGAAAAATCCTCTTTCTTTAATCAATCTCTTCTTCATCATAACTTTGTTGAATATCCGTTGAGCCTCATAACTGACAAACTTTCGTCGATTGAACACTCGGGATTTAGTGATTTCAAGTGGATTGGATGCTATAATACTATGCTTTTGAGGGGTTTCTATTCATTTCTAGGAAGTATAATGTAAAGATTTTGAGTTCTAGGCGTCCTTTAAAGAGAAAAACACTTAGCATTTCCAAAAACCACCAAAATAACTCCAAAAAACTGCTCTTCAACTATCTCGTCCTCGGCGGCAAAGATCTCGCCGTCGGTGGGATAATTAGTAATTTAAACTAAAATTAGGAGCGTCGATCTCTCCACCGGCGGCGTTGATCTCGTCGTCGGCGAGTTAAGGCAAAATTGCCCAGTTTCGCTTAGGTCCGAATATTTTCTGATTTCTCTTTATAGACTTAATTTTGTGATGATTATAAATATGAGTAGTAGAATTCATTTTATACTTAAATTAGTAATAAATTAAATAAATATATATTATAATTAAAGACTACTATGGGTTGCCTCCCATGAAGAGCTTGGTTTAACGTCGTCAGCCCGACCTATTCTAGTTATTAATCAGGTTGACTGAGCATTAAAACCTCTTTAAAATTTTGTCTTCTTCCTTCAAAATATGGTTTTAATCTATGTCTATTTACTTTAAATCTATGTCCAGTCTTTTGATCTTCGATTTATATAGCTCCGTATGTGAATATTTAAGTTATAGTGAAAGGTCCTAACCATCAAGATTTTAGTTTCCTAGGAAATAATTTCAATCATGTATTATAAAGTAAAACTTCTTGTCCTGGTTCAAAATTTTTTTGGTTAATCTTTTGGTCATGCCATAATTTCATTTTTTTCTTTATAAATTCTATCGTTATCATAGGATTCATTTCTTAATTCTTCTAATTCATTCATCTACAACAATCTCTTCTCACCAGCATCTTTTAAATTATAATTAAATTCCATAATTGCCCAATAAGCTTTGTGTTCTAATTCAACTGGTAAGTGACAAGTTTTTCCATAAATAAGCCTGTAAGGAGTCATTCCAATCGGGGTTTTAGAAGCAGTCCTGTATGCCCATAATGCAGTGTCTAGTCTTGTAGACCAATCTAACCTACTAGGGTTTACAGTTTTTTTTTAAATACGTTTAATTTCTCGTTTAGAAACTTCAGCTAATCCACTGGTTTGTGGATGATAGGCAGTTGATATCTTATAAATAATCTTAAATTTTTCTGCCAATTTCTGAATATATTTATTCTTAAAATGGGATCTTCCATCAGTGATAATCACTCTCGGCATTCCATATCTTGTGAAAATATTTTTCATAAAAAATTTTGAAACACTTTTAGCATCACAGCGAGGTAAAGCTTGTGCTTCAATCCATTTAGAAACATAATCAGGAGCAACTAATATATATGAGTTTCCAAATGAAGAAATAAATGGTCCCATGAAATCTAATACCCAAACATCAAAAATTTCAACTTCTCATATAAAATTCAGAGGCATTTCATTTCTTCTAGATATATTACCAACTCATTGGTATTTATCGCAAGTTCTGATATATTTATAAACATCTCTAAAAAGAGTAGGCCAATAAAATCCAGATTGTAGAATTTTGTAAGCAGTTTATCTGTCCCAAAATGTCCTCCAAATTCAAAATCGTGGCATTTTTGAATGATCTGTTCAGTTTCTTCATAAGGCACACATCTTCTAATTATTAGGTCCTTACATTGCTTATATAAATATGGTTCATCCCAAAAATATGTTTTAGCATCATGAATGAATTTTTTCTGTTGTTGCAGAGTTAGCATGGGTGGTAAAATATCACTTACAATATAATTTACTATATCAGCATACCATGGTATTTTCCACTCATTTATATTATAAAGTTGTTAGTCAGGAAAATTGTCTGTAATTTCATTGTCAGTGTCAGATAATTCACAATATTCTAGTCTTGATAAATGATCTGCAATTTGATTATCAGTTCCTTTTCTATTACTTATTTCAAAATCAAACTCTTGCATTAATAATATCCATCTGATTAATTATGGTTTGGTATCCTTCTTTTGCATTAAATATTTAATAGCAAAATGATCAGTATGCACAATACATTTAGTTCCAACTAAATAAGATCTGAATTTATCAAAAGCATATACAATTGTTAATAATTCTTTTTTAGTAACTGTATAGTTAATTTTGGTATGATTGAGAGTTTTACTAGCATAATATATGACTTTGAAAATTTTATCATATCTTTGTCCAAGAGCAGCTCCTACAACATAATCAGTAGCATCACACATAAGTTCAAATTGTTTCTCCCAATCAGGTGAAACTATTATAGGTGCTGTGATTAATTTATCTTTTAATAATTCAAAAGCTCTTAAGCATTCATCAGAAAATTCAAATTTCTTGTCCTTTTCTAAAAGTTGGCATAGAGGTTTGGTAATTTTTGAAAATCTTTTATGTAGCATCTGTAAAATCCGGCATGTCCAAGAAAACTTCTTACCCCTCTCACTATAGTAGGAGGTCGTAATTTAGTTGTTGCTTGAATTGTTGCAGGGTCTACTTCCATGCCATTTTCTGAAATTTTATGCCCTAATACAATTCCTCCCGCAACCATAAAATGACATTTCTCCCAATTTAGAACTAAGTTAGTTTTTTCACATATCTCTAAGACTTTTTCAAGATGATTCAAGCATGCGTCAAATGATGTTCCAAATACAGAGAAATCATCCATAAATACTTCTATTCCATGATCAATTAATTTACTAAATATAAACATCATACATCTCTAGAATTTTGCAGGTGCATTACATAATCCAAAAGGCATTCTTCAAAAAGCAAATGTTCCATAAGGACTAGTAAATGTAGTTTTCTCTTGATCCTCGGGAGCAATCGGAATTTGATGATAACCTATATATCCATCTAAAAAATAAAAATATTTATGCCCGGCTAGTATATCTAACATTTGGTCTAAAAATGGTAAAGGGAAGTGATCTTTCCTGGTGGCTGAGTTTAATTTTCTATAGTCAATACATATACGCCAACCAGTAACTTGTCTTATATGTATTAAATCATTATTTTCATTAGCTTCAACATTCACACCTCCTTTATTAGGAACACAATGAATTGGGCTTACCCAAGCACTGTCCGAAATAGGATATATAATACCATTGTCTAACCATTTCAATATTTCTTTCTTGACTATTTCTATCATTATTGGATTTAATCTCATTTGAGGATCAACTCTTGGTTTATGTTCATTATCTAAAATAATTCTGTGCATACATATTGAAGGACTAATTCCTTTAATATTTGCTAAGGTCCAACCAAATGTTTTCTTATACTTTTTTAGTGTATCCATAAGTTTTTGCTCTTGCGATTTGTTTAGTTTTGCCGATATAATAACTGATAGGGTTGAAGAGTTACCTAAATAAGCATACTTCAAATTAGTAGGTTAAATTTTTAACTCAAGTTCAGCAGGTTTAAGAATCGACAGAACTATATTCTTTTCAGTGTTGTTTGTATTGTCCAACATTTTAAATCTTTCTTGTATATAATCTAATTCTTTGTCATATGTTTCTTCAATTAATTATGTAATTTCTATTTCTAGTTTTTCTTCAAAGTATTCTTTAAAATGTTCATTTTGTAAATGTCAAGAATATCTATTCGAAAACATTCATCATCTTTTTCAATTGCAGGATATTTCATTGATTTTAAAATGTTAAAAGTTACTTTTTGATCGTTTACTCTCATAGTTAGTTCTCCTTTCTGAACATCAATCATAGCTTTTCCAGTAGCTAAGAAGGTTCTTCCTAAAATTATGGGTATTTCTTTATCTTCTTCCATATCTAAAACAATAAAATCCCTTGGGAAGATAAATTTATCCACTTTTACTAAATCATCTTCAATAACTCCTTTATGATATGTCACTGAACGATCAGCTAACTGAAGGGTTACTGAAGTAGGTGAAACTTCTCCCAATCCTAATCTCTTAGAAATTGATAAAGGCATAAGATTTATGCTGGCTCCTTAGTCACATAATGCTTTTCCATAAAATTTTTCTCCAATAACGCAAGGTATAGTGAAACAACCAGGATCTTTTAATTTCTTAGGATGCTTTTTTTGAATAATTGCACTACACCCTTCGCTAAGTGTAACAGTTTCATTGTCTGTGAACTTTCTTTTTTTATTTAAAATATCTTTCATAAATTTCACGTAATTAGGCATTTGTTCTAATGCTTCTACAAAAGGAATATTTACCGTTAATTTCTTTAGGATTTCAAGAAACATAGAAAATTGCTTATCTTTTTTATGTTACTTTAGTCATTGAGGAAATGGTGGCGGTGGTTTTTCTACCAAAATTTTCATAGGTATTAGTGGATATTCTTTATTTTGATCTTGTTGATTCTTCTCTTTTTCAATTTCCACTTCCTCGTTCTGACTTTACATTTCTTTTTGCATTTTTGTTTCAACTTCTATTCCACTTCTTAACTGTATCGCTTTAATTTGTTCTTTTCCTTGATCTTTAGGATTTATTTCTACATTACTAGGAAATGTTCCAAGAATTCTATTATTAAGTGCAGTAGCGATATGTCCAAGTTGTGTTTCAATATTTTTAATTGCAGCGCCTTGATTTTGTAATTGATTTCCTTAAATTTTTAATTGATTACCTTGATTTTGCAAATGTTGCCCTATATTTAATATTAATTCCTCCATAGATAACTTCTTATCCTTAAATTGAGAATTATTAGTAAATCCAGGTGGATAAGAAGGTTTATAATTAGAATTTTCCTTTGTTAGATGGATTTCCTACTGGGTTTACTGAGTTGTTCATCCATTGTTGATTAGCAAAGTTATTATTCCAATTCAAATTTGGATGCTTCTTCCAACCAGGGCTAGAATAATTTGCATAAGGATTATTGGGTCAGTTATTAATAACATTTAAAGTTTTGTATGAAGGTTGAGCGTCTATAAATTGTCCAGAAGAATTTTCTTCTATAGTATTAGGAGAATAATTCATTCAAAAATGATCTAATTTCTTTGATATAGCAGCAATTTGCGAAGCTAACATAGATATTGGATCAGAGTCATGTATACCGGCTATTTTTTTAAAATTTAACCTTTCAGAAGGCCATTGAAAATTATTAGTAGTCATTTCTTCAATTAATGAATAAGCCTCATCAAATGGTTTTGACATTAATGATCCTCCAGCAACAGCATCTATAATAGATCTAAGAGATCCTATCAATCCATTATAAAAAGTTTGTATAATTAACTAATCTGGTAACGCATGGTGTGGGCATTTCCTAAGAAGATCTTTAAATCTCTCCCAAGCTTCGTATGTTTATTATCCATCAAACTGACTAAAAGAAGTTATGTCATTTCTAAGTTTTGCAGTTTTTGAAGGAGGAAAATATTTGGATCGAAATTTTTGTGATGATTCTCCCCAAGTTTTAATAGATCCAGGTGCTAACGAATTTAACCACATTTTAGACTTATCCTTTAAAGAAAAAGGAAAAAGCCTAAGTCTAACAGCGTCATTAGATACTCCATCATATTTAAAAGTAGCACATAGTTATAAAAAACTATCAAGATGTAAATTAGGATCTTTGTTTGGTGAACCACTAAATTGATTATTCTGTACCATTTGGATAATTGCAGGTTTAAGCTCGAATGAGTAAGCCGCTAGATCAAGGTTTTGGATAGTTAAGTGAATTTCATCTAATGTAAGGTTAGCGTAATCTCTTAAAGGTCTTGGTTGGTTTGTATTTTCAATTTCTGGATTATTTGCCATTTGAGTTAAATTTATAATTTCTCTTTTTTGTTTTCTAATTCTTTTAATAGTGCGCTCTAATTCTGAATCTTAAGGTATTAAACTTTTGGTTCCAAATTTACGCATACAATTTTAAATAAATAATAATAGCCCGTTACTCTAGTAATTTTCTTTAATAATTTTTTTAATTACCTTTAGGAATTACTTTTACTTCCCCGGCAACGGCACCAAAAACTTGATCCCCGGCAACGGCGCAAAAAACTTGATCGCATGACAGTAATTGTTATAAATATAAGTATTCAACACGATTACTATAAGATATAAATCCTTAGCAATAACGCTAAAAACTTGATCGGCTCGGGGGAGAGCACGGCGGAAATTTGAGGTAATATATGTTCGTTAAGCTTTATAAATGTTTTTCAAGTAAAATAGTAATTGTACTCCCACCCCTATTTATCAATGTAAGTAAATGTATTGCTCAAGTAATAAATGGCTCTAATGGAGTCCTAGATATTGATCCCACAAGGAAGTTAGAGACTTAAGGACTAAATTCAGCAATTGTAATTACTAATCTAGTATACATAAATTATGAACGCTTGTACTAAAAACTATTACTTAAAGATTAAATAGAAGATTACAATTTAGAAAAGCATCTTTCTCCTTGTTAAAAGAATTAAGTAAATGAAGAATTAAATGAGTTTATAATTATATTATGCCAAATAGGAGCATTCCTATTCTTTACCCTTTAGTCCAGGTGCAAAGAACATTGACTAATCCTATGTTTGGTTACTGAATCTGTGGCTAGGCTGGGAGGATACCGGCTGTCACATCAGAGCTCCCACGTTCCCCTCCCCTGAGGGCTAACATCTACACCTCAGCTCCCAAACAATATAAACGAATTGAATATTTTAGTCTGTCACACTAAAATGTCCAATTCTACGCCCGATAATTAATATTTTTCTATTTATTTGCACCCTCCTTCCAAGGCTTTTGACTTCCTTTAATCTTGGATGTAATCTTTACTATAGTTGATAATTCAACATATTTTAACAGTTCAATTGGCCAGATAGAAAGTAAATTAAGATTTAAGTAAAAAATTATCACAATCTTATTGAATATTTTTAGGCATAACTAATTTAATTCTTCATTTCACGAAATCTCATCAACAAAAAAAAGACAAAGAAAACTACTCAGAATGCATAGGAAGAATAGCACAAAACTTGGATTTCATTTAAAGTTATAAAACAATAAACAAATATACTTATCTCGAATCTTCTTCCCAAGAATACTCCTTGAAGTTCCCTTGACTCTTCCTTTTTTGTACAACACACTTAAAATACTCACCAAGACACTAACTTAAACACTCTTAAACACACTACTGACTTTAAGATTACACTTAAATGACATTTAACGACACACACCATGACACAAAAATTGTTTCTATATATAGAAGGAGTCATATTTCCTAAGGTTGCTTAAGCACCTCTTCAAAAATCGTCCAGATTCAACGTATTTGGCTTGAATCAACTGTCTCGCCGTTGGAGGGCTCGATCTCACCGTCGGCGGGCTTCTAGAAGAATGGATAACCTGTCATGCTCGTTGTTGGCAGGCTCGATCTCGCCATCGGTAGGCTCCTTTGTAATATATTCAAATGCTCTCGGGAAAATCTCGTCGTCGGCGGCCTCTTCCTCGTCGTCGGCGGGATAGTTCAATTTTCATCTATTTTAGTCATTTTTGTTCCAAATTCGCTCCTTTTTGATCTTTTTACTCCCATTACATATAAATCTTCATTACTGCAATAAAACATAGAAAATACCTTTCTTTAAAGTGCAATTTCATATAAAATTGGTATGAATTTCTTAATACATTTTCTTGTGGTCAGGTATTTTGAGGCAAAAGGTTAGAAATTTGAAATTTTTTAAGAAAATTGGGATTTGTTGAAAGTGAGTTATATGGAATTTTTAGGTTGAGCCATGGACCAAGGGTCACCCTTATTTGGTCCTCTATGTGTTGGTACTAGCCAAACCCTAGCCTGAGGCTAATAGCTTCGGCAAACCACCTACATGAGTTTCCAAAGAGTTAGGAGATCAAAGGTAATATGCCTTGTTTAGGGTTGTGAGTGTGTAGTGTAAGTGTGATGTAAGATCCAGACCTAGCTCTGAAGGGTAAATCCTAATGTCTGACCACCTATAGGAGACTTCCCCTAGGATTTCTTATGCTCGGTCTCTTCCTCCCAAAAGTTGGAGGTTAGGCCTTAAGCATTTAAAAAATCCCAGTGAAGTGAGAAAAGCTTGAATTTTTATGAAGAGGGGTTCCATGACTACTGTTATAAGAAAGTCACTAGGAGAGTCTTACGGCTTGGTCCTAGGCTATTCTAAAGAAAGACTAGACCTTAACCAAAAGTGAGTTCCCCCAATATGAGATGTGTTGGGCAAGCACACTGCGTATATTGGTGTTGACTGACAAGATCAACAAAACTAACACGACTGTCGGAGTCAAAACTTAAGACAAACAGAATTTAGCGAGGAAGTTTTCACTGGGGATTATTTGGTTGAAACCTTCAAGTCCCGAGAACTCGTACTGGGGAAGGAAAATGGAATACCTTCATGAGAGGAGCTATGAATTTCAAGCCTCCAAACTCTGAAGGAGTCTGATTCGAGTGGATTTGAAGTTGAAATTTGTATTTAGAATTTAGATTTGATATTTGAATTTAAATTTTATTTTAATTTTGAGTTTTAATCTTAATTTTAAGGTTTATGGAATTTAAGGAAATTTTAGAATTTGGGGAATTTTGAATTTGAAAACTTTAATTTTGTGGGAAATTTTAAATTAGAAGTGAGTGCAAAGGGAAATCAAAATTTCAGTACCGATCTCAGAAGGTGGGACTAAGAATTTAAGTACTAATCTCGCAGGGTGAGAATTGGGATTTAGGTACCAGTCTCGAAAATGAGAATCAGAATTTTGGTCCCGACCTTGAGATTTCGTGGATGTGGAAAAACTTCTCGGAAGAGAAATGAAAAATTAAGAAATTAAAGGTGAATCGAACGACTCAGCTCCATTCCCGGAATTTCATGAAAGGCAGAAAATTTCTCGGATAGGAAATCAAAAATTCGGGAACTTTGGGGAAATCAGACGACTAAGCTCCATTCCAGAAATTTCATGGAAGGTGGAAAATTTCTCGGATAGGAAATGGAAAAATAGGGAACTTTGGGGGAGTCAGATTAAGCTTCGTTCCCGGAATTTTATGGAAGGCAGAAACTTTCTCTGATAGGATGTGGAAAAAATTAAGATATTTGGGGGGAATCAGAAGACTAAGCTCCGTTCCCGGAATTTCATGGAAGGCGAAAAATTTCTCGGATAGGATGTGGAAAATTAGGGAATTTTGTGGGAGTCAGACGACTAAGCTCCGTTCCTGGAATTTCATGGAAGGCAGAAAATTTTTTTGATAGGATGTGGAAAAACTAGGGAATTTTGGGGGAGTCAGATGACTAAGCTACGTTCCCAAATATTCATGGAAGGCGGAAAAATTCTCGGGTAGGATGTGAAAAATTAGGGAATTTTGGGGGAATCCGACGACTAGGCTCCGTTCCCGGAATTTCATGAAAGGCAGAAAATTTCTTGGATAGGTTATGGAAAAATTAGGGAATTTTGGGGGAATCAGACGACTAAGCTATGTTTTCGGAATTTCATGAAGACGGAAAATTTCTCAAATAGGATGTGGAAAATTAAGGAATTTTGAAAGAATCTTGGGGAGGAAAGCTCAATGACTCTCATTCGGCCCAAGCGTTAACAGGAGGGACTCAAAACTCAGGTACTAATACCAAAATTTTATTTTAGGAGAATTTGGTTAACTTGGTATTTATTTTCAAAGAACGTAAATTTGGTGCAATTCGGCCAAGATCAGTAGCCGTTGCAATATTTACAGAATTTCGTGAAATTTCAAATTTGTGAGAAGTGGCACAGTGTGAAAAGTGCCAAATTTCGTGGAGTGTACGCAAAAGCGAAGGATTCAAAGATGAGTGCAAGGACTCAGAATCTCAAGAGAGAGAATATTATTACTTGTTCGTTTTCACTTCATCATTTTCTTTCAATGTTTTAGATTTTATTTCATTTTGTTTGACTTGATTTCATTTGATTTAAATTTTGATTTCATTTTGATTTAAATTTTGATTTTGATTTTAATTTTAATTTCTTTTGATTATCATTTTATACTTTTTTTTGCATCATTCTTTTGTCCTTTTCATTTGGAACCAACACATGGTTCTACGTCTTTCGACTGTCACGCTAAAAAAAAGCATTTCTGAAAACAGAAATCTTCATTAATTTTGCTAAAAGTAGTACAACAGATCATATGTTGAGAAGCATCCAAAAGTAGATCATGTGTACAAAATTGAATAGAGCTGATATATCATATCATCTAGTTGCTGCAAAAGAGGTGACAACAACTATCATGACCCGTTGCGAGGGGTAGTAGATTTCTGCTACCTGAGGCTGTTGCAGGGACGAGCTAACCTGCCAAGGTTATGCTCCAGAATAAAAAGTCCCCTTGCAAACACCCGGAGGTACTGCCATCAAAGAGGGAATGGATGAAGGTTTTCCAATTATGGATCCGGCTCATAGTAAAACAGGGCTTTATCTTCATCCATTCTTTTGAAGGTTACAGACAACCTTTTTCTCGTAACTCATGAGATGCAATGCTTTGCTAAATCTGCCCCATTTCCTTTTAGTACCAGTACCGATCCAACTAGTAGGGGAATTTCAACAGAACCTTAGAATTATTTCGGTCTGACAATATGGATTTCTATTCTAAAAAATATATTGCTTTCACTTATAAAATAGACCGCGCAGAAGGGTCTCACAAAGTCAAGGTGGTCAATATGAGGCGGGATACAGTCCCTGTCCTCATAAATATTTATGATGCAGCTTTTAGGAATACAGTCTACAGGGAACACGTGCCACTTGACCATCCTCTTTATCATCTTCTTGATTTGTGGTGGCATCGGATCCCCCTTATCATGATGTAAGATCCCGAGGGGATTGCTTTGTCGATCTTTAGTGAAGTTATAGCAACAACTGCACTGGTTGGTGACTCTGCTCTTTCCTCTTTTTAATTTTGATGGCTCTGTATATGTCCTCGGCCTCTAGCGACCCCCGCTCTGCCCAAAGTCTAAAGAGTGTCGATGCAGTAAAAATGTCCTTCTTCGTCTTTCTTCGAGAATACGTCAGTGTATAACTTGAGTCCTTCCAGGATATTGTCAAATTTCCCTTGTATTTCTTCTTAGTGTTAAAATTCCTTCTTTCTGATTCTTCTAATTTTTTCCATCACGTAGTTTAGGACTCCTTGTGGTGGTGGTGACAGTAGGATTAACCATGGTACATATGGCTCTACATCACGATATTCCCAACTCCTGAGTAGCATTGAAGTAGCTACACATGCCTCAAATGTGTCATACTCCTCTAGCTGTATAATGTGACATTTCGGGCACTCTGAAAATTCTCCTGTCACTGAAGGCAGTCTAGGTAAACCCGAGTTGCAAGTCGTACACCCACTCAAAATTGTTTCCATTGGATCCAATGTCGACGTGAGATCCTCTGTAGTTTCTAGTTCAGTATCGGTGCGCAGTGCACTGTCATCGGTTTATTTCATTTCAGGATCATAGGAATCTTCTGGAATAGGTGATAGCTCAGTGGCTACCTCCCGAGCTTGTCTCCTCTCTATCCTATCTAAGAGGCGACGCTTGCGGTGATTCGCATTACTTCTTTTTGTACGTGCTAACGGCACATCTGGGACTCTTTCGACTGAAATAGTAACAAGATCACCCTCTAGAGTAGTGAACATAGACAGGACCTGACCATGTCTTGTGACGAGAAGATGTGAGTCAACGAACCCTCTAGTTCCTCCATATCCTGATGTCTGTCCGGTCTCTTTAAGAACTATCTTCTTCATTGACTTCATATATGTAGTCTTCTTTTGTGTTTTTCTTTTTAAGACGCGAAGTCCAAGCCGTATTTGGAAGCAAACACAAACTCACAATCCGACACTTCCTGCACATGTAAACAAGGGGAAATGTCAGTGGGTGGTGTGTGCACAAACAAGAATAAGGACAAAATTAATATCTTTTTATTTTTAATAAGTTTTATAATTTTTTTAATTCCATTATCTTATTTAATATAGTTTTATAAGATTTAGATTTAGCAATTAACAGGCGTATTTTATTTTTAGATTTAGTTATTAACAGCCGTATTTTATTTTGTGAGAAAATTTACTTTATTTTATGTAACATTATTTTACTACAAGATTTGGACCCAGTCACAAACGCTGTCCCTACATCAGAATGAAAATCTTTCTTCAGATTCCTCATGTTGCATAGTACTTCTTGAGATATCGTCCATTTATCGGCAACATGGGTCTATCCCCTTGAGAGTCCACCAGCTGGTACGACCCTCCAGAGTAAACCTTTTCCACCATGAATGGTCCTTCCCAGGTTGGTTCAAAATTTCCACCTATCTTGCAGTGTGCAGGAATAGACATTTTGAGAACGAACACGAGGTCACCAATTTTAAACAACCTTGGACAGACCAACTTATTGTGGGCTTGAATCATCTTCGCTTGGTAGAGTTTCAAATTCTGTTATGCAAAAAATCTTTTCCCTTCGAGACTTTCTAATTCTGTCAGTCAAAGTTTAGCATCCTCTTCTGTTGTAATTTGGTTGGCGACGGCAATCTAGAGCGACCATAGTTGCACTTCTAGCGGAAGGACTGCCTCGGACCCGTACACAAGTGCATAACATGTAGACTGTGTTGGCATTCTGACTGTCATCCTGTAGGCCCACAAAGCTTCTAGCAATTTCTCATGCCATCCTCTTTTGTTATCGTCGAACATCTTCTTTAGAATTTGAACGAGCGTCTTGTTGAAGGCTTCTGTCAAGCCATTTTCTTTGGAGTAGTAGATTGTAAAATATCTCCAATCTATCCCATGTCTTCAGATGAAGTTGTTGATTCTCGTGCTCTTGATGATGGGCCCATTTTCAGAAATGATCCTTCATGGCACACCAAAGCGATAGACAACCTGATTCTTGAAGAATTGTTGAACTTCCTGTGCTGTAACTTCCCATAGTGGAACTAACTCTGCACACTTGGAGAAGTAGTATGTAGCTGCGAGTATGAATTTGTGTCATTTTGAAAAAGGAGGGTCTATCGGTCCCACTATATCCGTTCCCCAACACTCGAATGGTCACAAGGCAATCGTGTGGTGTAGAACATTTGGAGGTTGGTGCAAGACCACTCCATGTACTTGGCATTGATGAAATTTCTTTGCAATATCTATGCAGTCTATCATTATTGCTGGTCAGTAGTATCCGAGTCTTTTAATTTTCACCTTCATCTTTGGTCCTGACTGGTGAGCTCCACACATTCTGGCATGTACTTTTTTGACGATTTTTTGAGCTTCTACTCTACTGAGGCATCTAAGTCACATATGATCGAATGATCTTCTGTACAGAACACTGTCAATTAAGGCATATGAGAGAGCTCTCTTCTAAATTTGATGCGCTGCTGACTTGTCTTCTGGTAATCTTACAGTTTACAAATATTCTATCAATGGCTGAAATGAATCTTCTGTATTATCTAACACTGTAGTTGTTATCTCTCCTTTTCCAATCTCACGTAGACTATCGAGGTCGATCTGTGATAAAACCCGACCTCCCTGAACTGTAATATCTATAGAATCTTCAGGTAGACAAGCCAATTCTTTTGCGAGTTTGGCTAAAGCATCGTCGTAGGCGTTGTCTGCTCGACGAATCCTATAGAATATCACACTCAAAATTTGCTTGAGTAATTTCAGCATGTACCGGTGGTATTCTTCTAATCTTGGTTTAAAAATTTTATACTGTCCTACCACTTGCTGAATGACGAGTTGTGAGTCTCTATGAATGACAATGTTTGTTATTTCCATTAGTATTGATAATTTCAAACGGGTGATTAGAGCTTCATACTCTACTTCATTATTGGTACACGACTTTAAGAAGTGGTAGGAAAATCTCAGCATCGCCTGATCTGGAGTCACGAAGATTAGACCAATTCCTACTTTATCGGGTATCACTGTCTGTTGTCCTTTGTCTCTTTCGGCTGATGATGCTTCATCGAAGTACATTTCCCAATGTTTGGCACTGGGCTGCTCTATTTGTAGTATCTGTTCGTGTAGTAATTTGTTGTTGAGTGGGGACCGAGCTAGTAGTGGGTGTGTTGCGAGAAAATCTATGAGAATATGCCCTTTGATAGCGCGAAGGGGCACAAAAGTTATGTCAAATTGCAAATATCATCGACCACCTTACTAAACATTTGTAAAGTGTCAGTTGAGTAATCAAATATTGCAATGGATTAACTTTCGAGATTAGGATGACCTTATGAGACAACATATAATCTCTGAGCTTTCGAACGGCCAAACTAAAGCTAGACAATGTTTCTCAATTGAAGGATACTTTACTTTTGCTGGTATTAGATGTCGACTCAGGTAATAGAGCGTGTTTTCCTTACCTTCATCATTGACTTGGGCAAGTAGTGCCCCGAGAGACTCGTCTAAAGCCGCAGTATAAAGTATCAACGGTCTACCCGGGATAGGGGCTACCAAATCAGGAGGTATCACTAGATATAGTTTAATATCTTTGAAAGCCCGTTGACACGGCTCTCCCCAAAAAAATGTGACATCCTTTCGAAGTAGGTTCAAAAAGGGTAGACATCGTCCTAACATATTAGATATGAAGTATCTTAGATATGCAAATTTTTCTTGAAAAGAACATAATTTTTTTTATGGTTCTAGGAGGAGACAATTTTAATATCGCATTAATCTTCTCTGTGTCAATTTCGATTCCCAGATGATGGACAACAAATCCTAGAAATTTCCTAGATGTAATGCCGAAAGTGCACTTTAAGGGATTCATCTTTAGATTGTATTGCTGTAATCATTCAAATACAGTCCTCAAATAATTTAGGTGATTTTCCTTCACTCTGCTATTAATGGCCAAATCATCCATGTAGCATTCCACTTGGTTGTGAATAAAGTCATCGAAGATTTTTGTCATTACTCTTTGGTATGTTGCTCCTGTGTTCTTCAATCCAAACGACATCACGGTGTAGCAGTAAATCTCGATCGGAGTTCTGAATGCTGTAAGCATTGCATCTTCTGGAGATATCTTGATTTGATTATAAACTGACGATCCATCCATGAAGGAGAAATTTTCGTGTGACGACGTGATGTCCACCATTAATTCTGGTATTGGCTACGGGAATTCGTGTTTTAGACAATCTTTATTCAAATCCCTGAAGTCAATCCACACTCAGATTTGTCCATTTTTTTCTTTACTAGAAAGAAGTTGGCTAAACACATCGGATATTGTTCTTCTCGGAAAAAGTTAGCATCTATTAATTTCATTATTTCTGCGATAACTTATTGTTCAATTTTGAAGCGCATTCTTCTGGGAGCTTGTTTCACTGGCGTTGTATTTTGATCCAATCCTAGTCGGTGAACTGCAACCTCTGGACATAGTCTAGGCATTTCATCATAGCTCCAAGCAAAGAAATCTTTGAATTATGACAGTAACTTGACCAAGTCTGTAACCTCTTCTTCGTTGAGTAAAGAACTTACGAAAGTAGGTCGGGGTTGCTCCTCAGTCCCGATATTGATTTCTTTTAATTCGTCCACAGTTGATATGATTTCTTCTTTGAATTTTAGCGGAGCCTCTTCTATCGGTTGATCTTCGTATTCATCTTGGATGTCCAGGCAATCTTCTACTTGCTGACTACTAACAACCATGCAAAATTTCGAGTCTTCGATAGGTCCGATCATACCTAACCCAAGGCCTTCTTTCAAGTTGAGTTTCTTTCCTTTTGTATTCCATAATTTTTTGAACGATTGTAACTTATCTTTTGGCCTTTGCTTTGGCACATATCCTTGTTGAATTAATTTTTGTACACACGGCTAAAAGTAACCAAAAGGTAATTCCATTAATTCATTGGAGTTATTTTCTTCGAGAATTATAAAAGGTTCAGAAGTAGAAGGAGAAGCTTTATAAAACTTGATCGATTTAAAACCATCATTATGGACTTCCTGGACTTCCATACTCTCGATCTTTTAAGGGTGGATCAGAGTTAGAGTCATGGCGTGAACATAATGATTAATCTGATCATACATTGATTCGTATTCATCCATTTCCGTTTCATCTGTTGAAATTTCGAATTGAGGCTTCTCTGACTTATCATCATTGTTTCTTAATCTTCTTCAGAGCTTTCCTCTACTTCAATGTTGATCTTCGGCTTCGTCCGATCAACAATCTGGTGAGTTCTTCCTTGACCACATCCCCGGCCTCGCCTCTGATGCATGGGCTAAAAGAACCTCCACCAACTTGTTGTGAAGGAGCAGTGGAAGATCATTAAACTGGAGCTGTATGGTCCTATTCTCATAGTTTTTTTGAATCTTGACTTTACTTATCACAATTTCTCTTGAGAATATTGTTTTCTTCGTGGGATCGTAGTAGGCGGCCTCTTCGTGAATGCCTACTTTTTGTATTGAGAAAGGTTGTAATTCTCATTTAATGCAATGTTCTTGTCTGTCCTTATAGTACTTGATGCATTAGTGAAGTGACAACAGGACCATACTGTAATCGTGAAGCCACGACCGACCAAGCAGGGTATTGAACGATGTATCTGCATTGATGACATGGAATTTGATAGTTGTTATTAGATTTTCAACTTTCATTTGTAGTGTTATAGATCCGAGAGATCTTTCTCCTTTCTGGCTGAATCCTCTCAGCATCATTTTATCCATAGAAAGCTCTTGAGCGTCGATGTCCAAGTAGACTAATGTCCGTAGACTCATTATGTTGAGCGACCCTCCAGGATCTACTAACACTCTGGAAAGTATGAACCTGCCGATGATGACAGAAATGTAGAGCGAACGGTTGTGATCGGCTGTTCTGAGTAGCAAATCTTCATTGGTGAAGGTTACATCATGCTGCTCTTTTAAAGTGCAAACTCCATTTGAGGATCTGCTAGCCAACTGTGCTAAGCAAATATCTGGATCAGGTAGAGCCTTGATCAGATTTTCTCTCATCTCCTTTGATAGGATCAGAGCATCGTAAATGCTTAGTTTGGCTGGCAACTTCCTCAGATGAGCTAGCACGTTATAATCCACTTTGTTTGTATTTTCAATTTCATTTCAAACTTGTACTTCTTCCGTTGCTGAAGATAATTCTTCTTGGGTAATCGCCTGTTTTCCTTTATCCATTGGAGCTGTCCTTGGTGGTAGCACCTTGCCACTTCTTAAATGTATTTATGTTATTTCTTCTTCTTCTGGACCCAAAGATCCTTCTATTACTGTATTTGGCTCTTCTGTATCTGAAATGTCCACGCTGATGGCAAGTGTAGTTCCTTTGCATTCGAGGACTGGCACCTCACTTCCAGTGCTATCATAGCTATCGATATCTTCTTCGTTTTCGTCAACATTCTCGTCGGGAACAATCACATTTTGAGGATCATATTGGGAATCGAAATTAGGGTTAGAGAGGTTGTGATTAGTTACGTCATCACTAGAGATAGTAAGAACATAGCAAACATCGTTTCTATTATTATTATGAGACCCTGGAGGGGCATAAAGATAATGGTACAAAGTCAAGGGTTCGAGGGATTTCACTCCCGAATCCGAAACAACCAATCTAACAGGGGCAGCCTCTATCCTAACCTTCACGCTATCATCCTTAATTTCATTCTAAATCTGCTTCTTTCTCCATTCTTTTCGTAGTGGCCTCCTGGGCGAAGCCTTCATCTTGGATTGGGCTGGTGGTAGACTCCGGTCATCAGCTTTCTTTAGAGTAGACTGGATCTGATCCAGGACTTTCTTGAGCTCATTCCAAATTGTGCTCAACCCACCTTTGCTGGTATATGGATCAATCAGAGAGATCAGCTCGGCTGAAATCACATTTATAGAACCTCTTTCAGGTTCTTTCAAGTTATCTTTTGGTATTGTCATATTTCCTTCTTTGTAATTCCGCTCGAGCCAATCCTTGAAACTGAAGCAGCTTTCTATGGTGTGTCCAAGCATCTGGTGTTAGGGGTAGAAGTTGGGCTACTCCTTCTTGTCCAGCTCTTCCGGCTTCTTCTGCTCGAGCAATATGAACTCGTGCTGTTTCATTAAATTCTTGAAATCTTTGCTACAACGTCGTCTTTGAAGGAGTAGTTTTTGTGTAGCCGTTCTGACATTGTTGGATCCTGTCATCCATTTGTCCTGTATGACCTCTACTGCTGACTAGATGCTCTACTATGCACGAGGCTGACCATACTGCTTAGGCTGACTATACTGAGGTGACTGATTATGCCGCTGTGGCAACTGCTCAGGCTGAATCCTCATTGGATGCTTTCCTTTGTCGACCGTTGTCACTACTCCTCATATGCTTTAGCAGGTTTTGTCTTCTCTGTCTTTCTGCAAGCTCCATGTGCTTGAATTCTTCTTGTAAGCTGCTAGCTTTGCTGAGGAGCTTCCCGAAGGACTTGATGGTGAGACCCTTAAGCATGAACGCTACCGGACCATGGACACTCTTGAGTAGTATCTCAATCACGTGTTGTTCTTGTAGCTGAGGTTCAAATTTCATGCTTAAGTTTCTCCATCTTAGAATGTAGTCGACCAAAGTCTCATCGGGCTTCTGCCACTCCACAATGAGATCTTTTATGGTAACATGATGTTGGGCACTTGCGAATCTCTTCACGAATATGTTTTCCACTTCTGTAAAAGTTTTTACTGTTGCATTGGTAATCTCGGCATACCAATCAGATGCAATTCCTGACAAGCTGCTGACAAGCTGACGAAAAAACTGAGCTTCACTTCCTCTTATGTTGCAACAACTAGCTTTGAAGTGTGCTATGTGTTGGAGAGGATTTTTTGTTCCATCGAACGTCTTGAAAGTCGGGGGCACAAAGCCTTTGGGGTAAGGCACGACATTGAACTCTTCCGGGTAGGGTCTACCCTTTGAAACTGATGCTCCACCTTTAGACAGAGCCAAGGCCTCCCAAACTTGTAGTTTGACCATCTATTTAATGTCCTTTTCTAACTGATTCGGAATTGGATCTCTTCTTGGTGGTTCATCTTCATTGGCTGAAGCGACTTCTCTTCTTTCATCGGCGATGTGTATGATTTCTGGCTGGTTAATCTCAAGAGATATTGTGGGTCTTGACTGTGATTGCTGTTGGAGTGTAGCCATGGTTGTCACGGCAGATATCATTTCCTCCATTTTGCTTCTCCAGGCGGCTGATCTATTCATCTCTTGTCAGGATGTCCTCCGAAGCTCATCTGTGGTGTTCTCCTCACTAAGAGCATCGCTCACAGATGTCGTGGACCAAGTTTCAACCATATTAATTTCCATAAATTCTTCATCCATGTAATCTGACAGGGAGTAATCCTCATCATCAATATCCAATCCTCATTGTTTGGCTAACTCAGAAATTTCTTCCTGAAGCTTTTGAACTTTATCATCAACTGTTTTCTTCTTAGTTAGTTTTAAATCCATAGGCTTCCTGGACTGTCACTCTTCTCCTCAACTGATTTAGAGGCAACGAGAATATCATATTCATGATCCATTTTGTGGTCACCTGACCTTTTAGAGTATACTGGTACAACACCTTTCAGTAACCACACTTTCCTCTTAAAAGTCGACATCTTGAGACGAGGTGTCTTGGCGGGGACATCAGCGTAACAAGGAGAAGTGTGCTCCCTAGTGATTAGACCATGTACAGAGGAAATAATCCTCTCTCGTTATTTCTCTTTCTGGGTTCTTTATGATCATCGATAGCTGGTAGTCTCGGGCCCAGCCAGGACTTGACTGATCTGCTTATAGTAGTATCATTTGTAGCAGTTGTATCAACACATTTTCCCATACAGTGTTTGACAGAAACTCGACGGGTCTTTCTATTTTTAGAATTTTATCCTTAATTTTAGAGAATATTGGACATCCCATCCTCTTGAGAAGCTTAGCGACAAAACAACCCTCTACTTCAGAAATTCTTCATAGAAGAGTGTGAGCTCGGGTGATAGGTGTGGGCCTCTCTCTCAGATTATCACGACTGTGTGGTGCTGGAAGTGTTGTGGCAATCCTATGGAGGCTCTCATCTCCAGTAGTGTCAGCTAACGGGTGGAACAAGCTACCTCAAAGAATAGGAGAGGTATCCAGTAAATTGAGTTCCTCCTATTGAGGAAAATCATTACTTACTGGTAGACTTGTAACTTGTGCCCAGACGGTCTTGCGAATCTTGCGGTTACAGTTTCTTCTTTGAGATTTGGTTGGTAGGGGAGGTCTAAAACTTGAGCCAATCTCAAAGACTGACGGCAGGGCAAGAATGGTATCATCAGAATTATCTTCATGTAAGATTTCTTTCCCTTTGGCAGATAGGAAAGTAGGTACAATGACAGTGAAGCCTGTCGCAGTAGAGATGACAACTCTCCTTAGCACGAAGACAACAGCTCTAACGGGAGCATAGTTACTTTCACCTTCTTAGTTGTCGGCATATTTTAGGTTATGTTGTATTTTTGAAAAAGGGGTCGCCTAACATAAATTGTCGGCGAATTTTATATTTTAAATTTAATTTAAATATATATATAATTTAGAAAGTAGCGTTTGATTTTGAAAATAATTTTAAGTTTGAAAATCTTAAGATATGAAATCAAACTGATCTCACATCCCGAATAGTTTACATAAACGAGCACCGCACCACAAACCATGTATCTACCCCGAAGAATAGACACACTGCTTGGTAATGGGGCTCGATTAAATAAACTAGAAGATTTGTGACATCCGTTTGGTATGCGAACCAATTTTATAAGCCGACAAGTTCCCCTGCTTAATATTAATGAATTAAACAGGGTTTATATTACCTGGGTTATTAAAATTCCCTATAAGGGCAAGCTCCTATAGTTAATTACATCTTAAGTGACAGGAATCACCTAAGAAAACTCTCGATAATAATCAGTAATTCTGCTCTCAAGAATCTCAAAGTTTAAGTTTTCGAGGGATTGAATTTTGGAATTTCAATAGGGAATGGATCAAATTTGGAACATTTTATTTTGGGAATCCAAAGGAAGAAAGGTAGGAGAAATCACAGATTCGAAGTGAACTTCGGTAATTTCCCGACTATCCTATCGTTAGGCTTTGAATTTAGGAAAGTCCTAATGTTATCTAACATTTCAGTCTTGCCAATTTTAATTAATTAGGACTTATGTTCGTATGATATGATCATACAAGTAGCCTTGAAGATGTGAGGGTTTATGTCATATCGGACGACTACCTCGGAGTCCTAAGACCGGTTAGGGCTTAATTTACATGACATGATCATGCAAATGCCTAACGAAAAGTTGAGGATTTATGTTGCACTAGGCAAACTACCTCGAAGTCCTATGGCTTAGTTTTTTACTTCTAAGAAAGTTTTGCTGAAGTAGATCCGAGTTTTGTTGATGACGATGGCCGTGCTGCCCACCATGCTCCGAGCTCCTTGTTGTTGCAGAGGTTTAGTTTTAGAAGTTATAAATCAGGAGATGAGAAAAGTGTTTTGGTTTAGAGAAAATCTTAATTTCCAAGTGTTTGTTATGTTTTATTTAAAACAAATCTTAAAGTTAATTATAACAACACCGGTTAAGATCCCACGGTTCCATCCTTCCGGCATTGTTATTTTTATCGGATTCACTTAGTCCAGATGAATTTGCTAAACTCAACTAAATGAGTTCCACACTTTCATTTAGACCGTGAGAAATCCCGTTAGCAACACGTAGGTTACATCATCCGAGGTATTCCCGATCATCCAACAAGACGTTTTAATTTAGTTGTAGTTGTAGTTTTGTATTTTGTTTGTGATTAAATTTTGAGTTGTTTTATATTTTGAGATGTTGTGGCAGTGAATTTTATCTTGTAATGACTTTTAAATTTAGTTTTGGTTTTAGTTTTAGGGACTATCCTAAAGGTGTGGGTTTTCATGCAACAGTTGTTTATCATGCAAGAAAGGTAAGTGCGATGCGATTAAATAAATTGCAATAAAGTAAATTGCAACAAAATAAAAGCGTACCTGGAGGGTCTTCCCGTCATCCCAAGTCGCACTTAAACACAATTTAGAATATTTAAGCAAGTTCCTAGGTAAAGCTAAGGGAAGGGTTATGGTTTTCTACCAAGTTCCTAATCCTATAGCTAGTCATTTCCTATGATGTCTAGGTTCTTGTGTTTTGGTTTGAGGACGATTTTCTTCATCAAAGAACAATTAAGTTCAATTGTTCTTATAAATATCCTATCATATTGAGGAAGTGTTTAAGAAGAATCTTAAACATCTTTTCAATATTACTAGAATTGTTTTAAGTCCAAATGAATTTAATTATACAAATGAATTAATCGTCCGGGAATTGAAGTTTTGTTATTGTGTTACTCAGTGAACTAGGACATTTGAATATCCTATAAGAGAAGTAACATTTCATTTAACATTCTGTTTAGGAGTCATGATAACAAAAGCTTTCGAGGGCAAATTGATGTTCAAATGGTTTGTGATTTAATTTAATTTCAGTTAACGGGTTTAAATTTGGAATAGTGTTCAAGTTGCTTTATGTCTTAGGTAATGTTATTTTTAATTCAATTTAATTTAACTTTAATTTAATTTTAATTTAGTTTAGTTTTAATTTTAATTTAATTTAATTTGATTTAATTTTAACTTGATTCCATTATTTAATTTAATTTAATTAATTTAGTTTAATTTGATTAAATTTAATATGTTTTAATTTAATTTAATTTAATTTAATTAAATTAAATTTAATTTAATTTAATTTGATTTAATTTAATTTAATTTAATTTGATTTAATTTAATTTAATTTAATTTAATTTAATTTAATTTAATTTAATTTAATTTGATATGTTTTAATATAATTTTATTTAATTAATTTAATTTTAATTTAATTCAATTCAATTTAATTTAATTTAATTTAATTTAATTTGTTTGATTTAATTTAATTTAAACTTTAATTTAATTTTATTTTTAATTTTAATTTAATTGAAAATTTAAAAAAGAGTTTAATAATTTAACTTTAATTTAATTTAATGATTAAGTCTTTTAACATTTTAAATCTTAAATTTGAATTATCATTTTAATTAAATATCATTGAGATGATTGATTTAGGGATCCTTAGATTAAAGAATAAATTTCTTCCTAATAATGTCCCTATTTTAATAATTCCAATTTTATTATTCTTCCAAATTTAATCAATTATTTAATTAAGGTTTATTTTAATTATTTTTAAATTGTTTAGTAGGTTTCTACCCTTTAATTATTTAAATTTCAATCATCCAAATCAGATTAAGATCAAATATTTTACTTTTTCATTTTATTACAATCCTAAAGTTTTAATTAAGGGTTAAAATTTTAATTACCATTTTGCCCTCCAAGATTAATAATTTCATAACTCACTAAATTGAGCTTAAATGAACTTGAGATTTTTATGTGACTTCACTCATATGTCAATAAAGACATGAAAGGAGAAAATGTGATTTTTCTGTATTTAATTTAATTATGTAATTATTTTAGGTGGAAAATAGGGATTTTCAAGGAAAATTTAATAATATGACCAAGGTAAACTTTCTGTCCTTAATAAAATTATGGGACATTCCTAATGACCAGAGGACCACTTGGACCAATTTTGGTGATTTTTTTGAATTATATTATTTTTATTATAGTTATTTTGAGTTTTGGAGCATTAATTAATTTAAAATTAAAATAAAGGTTGAAAAATGAATTTTATATTTTTCAAAAATCTCTCTGATATCAAGGAAATCAGAGAATCAATTTTTACAATTTTCTGATTTCAAGTCAATTTGATGTATGATTAGCTCTAATTAATTATGGACTTATTTTGGGTGTTTAAGCCAATTAGGGTTATTTTAAATGAATTAATTCAAAACCTATTTTTCCTAGGGTCCTCTGGTCATAAGAAACATCACCAAATTTTCCTAGAACTTATTTCACAACATGCTAATTATTGGATTTAAAATACTCAAAACAGTAACATGAATTTGAAAAATAAATAACTTCTCATAGGGATGGCCTCGACTTTGGAAAATTCGGGGAATGTTCCCAAATTCGGAGGCTTCAAAAGCCCTATGGTCTCATGCCATGGTGAATTTCCTATATGCATGGAGAATTAAAACAATGCAGAGAGTAAATAAATCATTAAACATAAAATACTTGATGAAATTAAATGATTTCTTTTCCACATTATTCTCCTCTGTTCACTGAGCAAGAGGGTATTTTTATTTTATTTTTCTGATTTTTCTACACAAAGTTATGGATTTTTGAAGTTTAGGGAATTAAATAAATCAAAAAATCCCTATTTTTCTATTTATCCGAGTCGGCGCCGCGTCAACCTTAACATCTCCGAAGTGCCACGTGGCACTTTCTGATTTGACGCCGCCATCCGACTCAGCGCTCCAGGGGCCCGCTGTATCGTTCCGTCTCCTCATCCGGCGCGATCCTGGCCGTCCGTCCGCACGTGTATTAAATGAACGACATCCGTTCATCGTCCCCAAGCGTCCTCACCCGAGAGCCGTCCACACTAAAACCCTAAGAACTCACTCATTTCTCAACGGATTTTCATGTTCTTATGCTCTATGGATTCGTCTTGAAGAGACGAATACATCTATACGATGATCATGTATTGAAATTAAAGCATTTCAAATGGAGAATCTACAGAAGCTCGGGATAAAGAATTAGCTCATACCTTTGCTCAGAGAAGTGTGGCTTCAATCTGAGGGTTGTGTCACCTTCGATTGCGTCCCAGCAAGCTCCAAATGAAGTCTCCCAGTGCGGTGAAATGCTCGGCTATGAAAGTGACCACGGCCGATCACAAAGCTTGGAGGCTGGAACAAGCTGGGTGGCTCGGAAATGGGGCTTTCGGTGGGAAACTTCTCCTCTTGGTCTAGTGAAGGTGTAGGGCCGATCGATTTGAAGATTGGCTCACCGTGGCAAAGTGTCCTGGTTTTGGGTGAAATTTCGGTTGAGAAATTGGGTTCTGTTGGTGGGGATTAGGGCAAATTGACACTGGGGATCAACTGCTCTAAGTATGGAGTAGGGCCTGGAACAATTTTGGCAGAGTTTCGACAAGCTTTGTGCAACTCTCTTCCATGGCCGTGAGAGGGTCGGGTTTAAATAGAGGTGGCTGGAGAGCCTCGCGGGGATGGCCGAGGGTTGGGATCGGCTGCTCTGAGCATGGGAAGAACAGCCATGGTGGCCATTGGGCATGAGGCAGCTCAGCAAGGGAGAATTCCAATGTTGGGCTCACATGTGAGCTCTCGGGCATGGTGTTTTCCGGTGGCCTGGTGGCTGGCCGGCCAGTCTCAGGTCACCATCTTGGCCGGTGGGGTCAGGGCTTGGCATTAGTGCAGTCAATAGAGCATGGACATGTGTAAAAAACTTGGATCAAAATGGCATGGGGATATGGCTAATCTTGGCTAGGTTTGGTCAACCCATTTCTTTTGGCTGGGTTCACCTCCCCATGGCTAGCCTTGGGCTGAGAAAATCAGTTAGGCTAGCTGGTCGAAAGGTGGTGATGTCCTTATCCAAGAATATTTGGATTAAATCTTGGTTAAGGGGTATCATGGGTGAGGTTAAAGACTTTTAGGAATTAAGGAAAGCTCTCTCCCTCTTACCCAATGTGGCATGGTGACATGTAAAGAGGCTCTCATGGCTTCCATGTGGCTCATGCATGGCTTCATGGCTCATCTTTGGCTTGGGAAAAGTTAAGTCAATTTCATGGAAATGGGTTTAAGAAAATTTTGGTATTTTGATGGGAATTTGTATGGGGCTTAATTTGGAATGGCTTCATGATGAGTTTTTAAACTTAGGGATTGATTTAATTGAAAATATGGTGTAGAGAAATTGTCATATGGGTTTTGGATTGATTTTGGCCCTTTGGATTTTGGTGGAGATGGGCTTTAGGAAGGTTTCATGTAAGTGAGCTTTTATGTTTAAGAATGAATTCATGGATAGGAATTTTGTAGAAGTTTGGGCCAAATAATTGTTGGGTTTGGTTTAGGGATATGTCATGAGTGATTTGAAATGAGTTTGGAGTGATTTAGGTTTGAATTGGGTTGGATTTGGTCTAGATTGGAAAATGGGCCAATGTAGGTCAAATTGGGCTAACTTGGGCCAATGTTGGGCTAGGGTTGAAATTGATGTAAAATAAATGTTGGGAAATTTTTATGGGAGTGTTTCAAAGAGGTTTTGGCTTTGGTTGGGTTTTGATTTTGAGGTTTGGGCTTATTTGGGTTAGGTTTGGGTTTAGGTCAAAATTGGGCTTCTTGGCTTTGGGTTGAATTTGAGTGGGGTTTGGGTCTAAATTTTGGGTAAATCATGTTAATGTTTTGTTCGTGGGGATGTTAAGGAAGGTTTAGAAAAGGTTTGTGGTTAATTGGAGTTGAATTGGGTTAGTTTGGATTAGGTTTGGGTCATGGGTCCAAATTGGGCTTTAAGGCCAAAAGAGAAATTGGATTCAAAGGTCAATTAAATTGGAGTTGGATTTGGTCTAGATCAGTGTTTGGAATGTTGAATTGAAGTTTATAATTGAATTGGACCAGGATTTGGGTCAATTGGGTAGGTTTGGCTTGACATTGGGTTCACTTAGGGTTAAAATGGGTCAAATTGGGGGTTTTGACAAAGGTGGGTAAATTGACAAAATTGGCCCATGGTGTAGTTGAACAAAATGAAATTGGGAATATTTGGGATTTTCTGGAATTTTCTAGGAATTTTCTGAATTTTTGGATTTTTGGGTCAAGAGGGGTATTTTGGGTATTTGGAGGGTATTGGGAGGTATTTTTGGAATTTTTTGGTATTTTTGGGTATGGATGATCAATTTGAGTAATGTGGGAATTTTTGGGATTGATTTTGAGAAATTTTGAGTGATTTAGGTGATTTTGCAAATTTTGGGTAGTTTCAAGGGTTTTGGGTAGGCTAGCGGGTGTAGGGTCCCGGGGGTCAAAAATTGAAAATTTGGAAAATTGAAGATTGGGTGAATGTAAGTGGAATGAAATCATTTTGGTTGAGCCTTGAAGCCATATCAAGCCCACATGAGCCATGAAGGGACTCATTTGAGGCATCCACTATGTTGTTCCTAACCCTGCTTGCCGAGGGCTTAGGGGTTAAGGACCATCCATGTGAGTCACCTTTATGAGTCGGGAGGTCGAGTTAGGTATGGGTGTGCTTCTAGGATGTGTGTGAAAGTGTAGTGTATAAATGTAGTGTATGTGTAAGTCAGCCCTCACCAGACCAGGCCACCCAGGGTAGTCCTAAGGCCAAAGAGTCCTGTAGGAACTCATCCTTTAAACTTCCACATTTGATTTCAACCCTCTAGGTGATTAGGGGTCTATAGTCAAGTTTGTGGAGTTTGCGGGGAGTTAAGAAGTGGTTTGAATTTCTAAGTGGTGGGTCCCGATTCTAATCCTCTAGGATAGTCAAAGGAAAAGCCTAAGGCTAGATCCTAAGTACTAAAAAGAAGAAGAGAAGACCTCATCAAAAATGAGGTCAACAAATGGACCCCCAATAGGTGTGGTGAGCTAACAGAGCACACCGCGCGTATTGGCGTTGACTGAAGAGATCAACAAAACCAACACAGATGTCTAAGTGACACACTTAGAACACAGTAGAAGAATTTCCGCTGGGGAGTATCAGGTATATTTCCAAGACTGGAGATTCCTGAACTCTCGCTGGGGAAAGGAAAAGGAGGTGAATCCCAAATCACATGATCTGGGGGAATTTCAATTTAGATTTTATTTTGTTTCAGTTTAAGTTTTGATGTGTGAGCTTAGATTTCAATTTGGAGTTTTAATTTAGATTGAAGTTTTGTCAAAATTAATTTGAAGGGATTTGAACTTGAAATGAAAATTAGAATTTTGTGGTTTTAGATGTAACATCTTCAACCTCAAAAGAAAATTGAATTGATTAGATTGAATCATTACAATGAGGAGAGATTTCAGAGCAATGTGGTATTGGATGTAAAATCCTTAACCTCAAGAGTTTGATTTTGATGTATTTCATTGCGATAGGGAAAGAATCCTAAAGCAATGCAGTCTCGGATGTAAAATCCTCGACCCCAAGAATTTGAATTTTGATGTATTTCATTGCAATAGGGAAAGAATCCTAAAGCAATGCCTCAACCCCAAGAATTTGAATTTTGATGTATTTCATTGCAATAGGGAAAGAATCCTAAAGCAATGCAGTCTCGGATGTGAAATCCTCAACCCCAAAAGTTTGAATTTGATGTATTTCATTGCGATAGGGAAAGAATCCTAAAGCAATGTAGTCTCGGATGTAAAATCCTCGACCCCAAAAGTTTGAATTTTGATGTATTTCATTGCGATAGGGAAAGAATCCTAAAGCAATGCAGTCTCGGATGTAAAATCCTCAACCCCAAAAGTTTGAATTTGAAGTATTTCATTGCAATAGGAAAAGAATCCTAAGGCAATGCAGTCTCGGATGTAAAATCCTCAACCCCAAAAGTTTGATTTTGATGTATTTCATTGCAATAGGGAAAGAATCCTAAGGCAATGCAGTCTCGGATGTAAAATCCTCAACCCCAAGAATTTGATTTTGATTTTGATGTATTTCATTGCGATAGGGAAAGAATCCTAAAGCAATGCAGTCTCGGATGTAAAATCCTCAACCCCAAAAGTTTGAATTTTGATTTATTTCATTGCAATAGGGAAAAAATCCTAAAGCAATGCAGTCACGGATGTAAAATCCTCAACCCCAAGAATTTGATTTTGAACGGTAATTGATATTGCAAAGATTTGTAGTGTTGATTTTAAAAGTGTGGAATTTTGGTGTTTCGAGAATTTCATGAAAGTTGTAAAAGACTTTCATGGAAGGAAATAGATTAGGAGGGAATATGTAGATGCTACATATCCCATTCAAAAGAGTTGATCGGAAGTTGCTGGTTTGGATTGGATATAATTCCTCGCCATCAGATTGGATCTGTGTCAATGGAATCAACCGCTTCCATCCCGGACAAGGAGAGAGTAGAACGGATTGGATTTCGGATTTGGAAGATTGAATTTGAATTTGATTGAGATTTGATTTGAGATCTGGAAGATCGAATTTGAATTTGATTGAGATTTGATTTGAGATCTGGAAGATCGAATTTGAATTTGATCTGGAAGATCGAATTTGAATTTGATTGAAATTTGATTTGAGATCTGGAAGATCGAATTTGAATTTGATTGAGATTTGATTTGAGATCTGGAAAGTTGAATTTGAAATTTGATTTAAAATTTGTGCTCATTATGTTTGTCCTTTAACGATTCAAATTTTATTTTATCGTGAATTTGGGGTTCATCATTTTTTTTATTTAGAATTTTAAGGAAAGTTTTCTTTCATTCTTTTTTTTTTGTTTCTTTTCTGTTCCTTGTTCGAAGTTCATTTAACTTTAATGGCGTTTCTCAGTCAACTTGCACAAAAGAGGTGAAGGCCAAAAATGTGACATGGTCACTTTCATTCCAATCATGTTGAAGATACATCATACAACTCGATACTGGAATACAGACTCATACAATCCATATAGACTCAAAACGGACTATGTATGATCTTTGTCGATCCATCCAAAAAGGTATCCGTCAAAAATCCATGTACGAATAGTGAGGTACATGGTCGATAACATCACCTTCCAAGCCATCCTTGGCAAGGATGCCGTATGGATGTACGTTGGAGGTGTGATATTTTCCATGTAACTCACGGCTCGTAAGGCCGGAGGCTCTCTAGCTCCGGTGCGGTCGGAAGTGGTAAGGTGTTTTCCTGTCGTCCATCCTTCTGAAAGTAACTAAGATCCGCTTCACTGGTACTCCAGGTATGCAATGTTAAGCGACATCTGCTCCTTTGCCCTTCAGTATGATGACGGAACCTACCGGTAATGGTATCTTTACTGGCCCTCGGAACTCACCTGGGCCTGCTATCTGGAGGTCAGATCCGAACATGATATTACGCTCGTTCAGAAAAGAAACTGTTGTCGGCATATTTTTAGGTTGGTGTTTTGTATTTTGAAAAAGGGGTCGCCTACAGAAATTGTCGGTGAATTTTTAATTTAATTTAAATAAATAATTTGAAAAGTAGTATTTGATTTTAAAAATAATTTTTTAAATTTGAAGATTTTAAGATATGAAATCAAAATGATCTCACATCCCAAATAGTTTATATAAACGAGCACCACACCACAAACCATGTATCTATCCCTAAGGATAGACACACATCGCTGACGGTGGGGCTCGATTAAACAAACTAAAAGATTTGTGACATCCGTTTGGTCCGCGAACCAATTTTATAAGCCGACAAATTCCACTCGCTTAATATGAAAGTATTAAACGGGGTTTATATTACACAGGTTCTTTAAAATTCCCTATAAGGGCAAGCCCACTATAGTTAATTACATCTTAAGTGACGAGAATCACCTAAGAAAACTCTTGATAATAATCAATAATTCTGCTCTCGAGAATTTCGAAGTTTAAGTTTTCGAAGGATTAAATTTTGGAATTTCAATAGGGAATGGATTAAGTTTGGAACATTTTGTTTTGAGAATTCAAAGGAAGAAAGGTAGGAGAAATTACGGATTCGAAGTGAACTTCGGTAATTTCCGACTATCCTATTATTTGGCTTGAATTTAGGAAAGTCCTAATGTACTATTTAATGTTTTTATTTTGTCGATTTTAATTAATTAGGGCTTATATTTATATGATAGAATCATACAAATAGCCTCGAAGATGTGAGGGTTTATGTCATATCGGACGACTACCTCGGAAACCTAAGACCGGTTAGGGCTTAATTTGCAATGCAAATGCACTAACGAAGAGTTGAGGATTTATGTTGCACTGAAGCGAACTACCTCGAAGTCCTATGGGTTTGTTATTTAATTCTAAGAAAGTTTTGCTTGAAGTAGACTCGGGTTTTGCGATGACGATGGTCGTGCTGCCCACCAAGCTCCGAGCCCCTTGTTATTGCAGAGGTTTAGTTTTAGAAGTCATAAATCAGGGGATGAAAAAAGTGTTTTGGTTTAGAGAAAATGTTAATTTCCAAGTGTTTTTGTGTTTTAATTAAAAAAAATCTTAAAGTTGATTATAACGACACCGGTTAAGATCCCACGGTTCCATCCTTCCGGCATCATTATTTTTATCGGATTCACTTAGTCCGGATGAATTTGCTAAACTCGACTAAATGAGTTCCACACTTTCATTCGGACCAGTGGGAAATCCCGTTAGCAACACGTAGGTTACATCATCCGAGGTATTCCCGATCATCCAACGGGACGTTTTAATTTAGTTGTAATTGTAGTTTTGTGTTACGTTTATGATTAAATTTTGAGTTGTTTTATATTTTGGAATGTTGTGGCGGTGAATTTTATCTTGCGATGACTTTTAGTTTAGTTTTGGTTTCGGTTTTAGGGACTATCCTAAAGGTGTGGGTTTTCATGCAACGAGTTGTTTATCATGCAAGAAAAGTAAGTGCAATGCGGTTAAATAAATTGCAATAATGTAAATTGCAAGAAAGTAAATTGCAATAAAATAAAAGCGCACTCGGAGGGTCTTCCCGTCATCCCATGCTGCACTTAAAACACAATTAGAATATTTAAGCAAGTTCCTAGGTAAAGGCTAAGGGAAGGGTTATGGTTTTCTACCAAATTCCTAATCCTATAGCTAGTCATTTCCTATGACGTCTAGGTTCCTTGTGTTTTAGTTTGAAGACGATTTTCTTCATCGAAGAACAATTAAGTTCGATTGTTCTTATGAACATCCTATCATATAGAGGAAGTGCTTAAGGCAAATCTTAAACATCTTTTCAATATTTCTAGGATTGTTTTAAGTCCAAATGAATTCGATTACACAAATGAATTAATCGTCCGAGGTTTAGTTAAGTTTTGTTATTATCTTACTCAGTGAACTAGGATATTTGAATGTCCTATAAGTGAAGTAACATTTCATTTAATATTTTGTTTAGGAGTTATGACAACTAAAGCTTTCGAGGGTAAATTGGTGTTCAAATGGTTTGTGATTTAGTTTAATTTCAATTAATGGATTTAAATTTGGAATAGTGTTCAAGTTGCTTTATATTTAATTTCTTTCTGTTTTAGGTGATGTTATTTAATTCAATATTTAACTTTAATTTAAGTTAATTTAATTTTAATTTTAATTTAATTTAATTTAATTCAATTTAGTTTGATTTGATGTTAAATTAATTTAGTTTAATTTGATTTAATTTCCTTTAATTTAATTTAATTTGAGTTAATTTTAATTTAATTTGATTTAATTTAATTTAATTTAATTTAATTTAATTTAATATGTTTTAATTTAATTTAATTTAATTTAATTTAATTTTGTTTTAATTTAATTTAATTTAATTTAATTTAATTTAATTTAATTATTTAATTTAATTTAATTTAATTTAATTTAATTTAACTTAATTAATCTTTAATTTAATTTAATTTAATTCAATTTGATTTATTTAATTTAATTTAATTTTTAATTTAATTTTATTTTTAACTTTAATTGAAATTTTAAAAGAGTTTAATAATTTAACTTTAGTTTAATGATTAAGTCTTTTAATATTTTAAATTTGAGTTATCATTTTAATTAAGAATTAAATATTAATGAGATGATTAATTTAGGGATTTTTAAATTAAAGAATATATCTCTTCCTAACAATATCCCTATTTTAATAATTCCAATTTTATTATTCTTCCCAAATTTAATCAATTATTTAATTAAGGTTTATTTCAATTATTTTAAATTTTTTAATGGGTTTCTACCCTTTAATTATTTAAATTTCAATCATCCAAATCAGACTAAGATCAAATATTTTACTTGTTAATTTTATTAAACCTAAAGTTTTAATTAAGGGTTAAAATTTTAATTACCACTTTGCCCTTTAAGCTTAATAATTTCATAACTCACTAAATTGAGCTTAAATGAACTTGAAATTTTTATGTGACTTCACTCATATGTCAATAAAGACATGAGAGGAGAAAATGTGATTTTTCTGTATTTAATCTATTTATATAATTATTTTTGGTAAAAAATAGAGATTTCCAAGGAAAATTTAATAACATGACCAAGGGAAAGTTTCTGTCCTTAAGAAAATTAGGGGACATTCCTAATGACTAGAGGACAGTTTGGATCAATTTTGGTGATTTTTTGAATTATATTATTTTTATTATAATTATTTTAAGTTTTGGAGTGTTAATTAATTTAAAAATAAAATAAAGGTTGAAAAATGAATTTTATATTTTTCAAAAATCTCTCTGATATCAAGGAAATCAGAGAATTAATTTTTGTAATTTTCTGATTTTTCTATGATTTATTATAATTATTTTAGTGAAAATGCTAGAAAATACATTTTTTTAATTTTAAAATTACCCTAGGGCTTTAAAATTTAATATCTCATTAAATAAACCTAAGAAAAATATAGGGTTTGTTCCTAAGTGATTAAAATTCAAAATGTGACATTTTGGTGAATTTTATTATTTTTGTGATTTTTATTATTTTTTAATTATAAAAAATATTAAAAATAAAGTTTTTTAGAAAATTAAAATTTTAATTTTCTTAAATTCCCCTAATATCAAAGAGGCTCCAAAACCAATTTGGTGAATTTTTGAAAGGTATTTTGAAAGTTATGAATTTTTAAAGTTCAAATTGACTAAATGGCTTAATCAACCCATTTAGTAGGGCTAACCAAGTCAATTGACTTCAAATTTTATGGTGGGTTGCTCCGATCCTAAAGGTCGAGTGGAGAATTGATTTCAAGTCAATATAAAGTATGGTTAACTCTAATTAATTAGGGATCTATGTTGGGTGTTTAAGCCAATTAGGGTTATTTTAAATGAACTAACTCAAAACCTATTTTTCTTAGGGTCCTCTGGTCATAAGGGACATCACCAAATTTTCCTAGAATTTATTTCACGACATGCTAATTATTAGAATTAAAATACTCAAAACGAGTAACATGAATTTGAAAAATCAATAACTTCTCATAGGGATGGCCTCCGATTTTGGAAAATTCGGGAAATGTTCCCAAATTCGGAGGCTTCGAAAGCCACTATGGTCTCATGCCATAGTGAATTTCCTATATGCATGTAGAATTAAAATAATGCAGACAGTAAATAAATTATTAAAAATAAAATACTTGATGAAATTAAATGATTTCTTTTCCACATTATTCTCCTTTGTTCACTGAGCAAGAGGGTATTTTTATTTTATTTTTCTGATTTTCCTACACAAAGTTATGGATTTTCCAAGTTCTGGTAATTAAATAAATAGGAAAAATCCCTAATTTTCTATTTATCCGAGTCGGCGCCGCGTCATCCTCGGCATCTCCGAACGGCCACGCGGCGCGCTCTCATTCGACGCCGCCGCTTGAGTCAGCAGCCCGGGTCTCGCGGTTCACGTACCATCTCCTGGTCCGACGCCATCTGAGCCGTCCGTCCGCGCGTGTATTGAATGAACGGCATCCGTTCATCGTCCCCAAGCCTCCTAACCTGAGAACCGTCCATCTTCTAGGCCTAAGATCTCACTCGATACTTGACCAAATTTAACGTTCTTATGCTCTATGGATTCGTCTCGAGAAGACGAACACATCCATATGGTTTATGTGGGATGAAATTTACTCAATAAAAATAGAGAGTGTTCAAAAGCTCGGGAAGAAGAGTGAGGCCATACCTTTGCTCAAAGAAGTGTGGCTTCGATCCGAGGGTTGTTTCACCTTCGATTGGATCCCGACAAGCTCCGGATGAAGTCTCTCGGTGCAGTGAATTGCACTAGGTAGGATTTTGACCACGGCCGATCACAAAGCTTGGAGGCTGGAGCAAGCTGGGTGGCCTCGGAGATGGGGCTTTTGCTTGGTGGACACCTTCTCTTGGTGCGGTGAAGGTGTAGGACCAATCAATTTGAGGATTGATCCATTGTGAAGAAGTGTCCTGGTTTTTAAGCTAAAGTTTGAACTCGAAAATTGAGCTCGAGTTGGAGGGAATTGGGGCTGGAATTCGGTGGGGATCAAATGCTCTATGTATGGGGAGTAGTACGGAACAATTTTGGCGAGTTTCCTTAAGGTTTTTTTTCGACACCTCTCATGGCCGAGAAGGGGTGGTGTTTAAATAGGAGAGGGTGGAGGGCCTCCCGGGGAGAGTTAGGGCTTGGGATCGGCTGCTCTTGGCAAGAGAAGAACAGTTACTAATGGCCAGCTGGGGATGGGGCGGCTCGGCGAGGGAGTATTCCAAAGTTGGCTCACATGTGAGCTCTCGGCCATGGTGTTTTCCGGCGACTCGGTGGCCGGCCGGCCAGGCATGGGTCACCCTCGAGGTCGGGTGGGTCGGGCTGGGACTTAGTGCGAGCAATTGGCAGTTGCCATGTGTAAAGGCTTTGATCCAAAGTAGAATGGGGCATGGCTAGTTTTGAGTCTAAATGGGTCAATCCACCCATTTGGGCTTGGTGCACCCTTCAAGGTGGCTTTAGATGCTGTGGGGGATCAAAGGGATCAGCTGGTTTGGCATGGAGAAGTCTCCATCCAAATATATTAGGATTAAATTTAAGTTTAGGTGAATCATGATTAAGGCTAATGAGCTTTACGGATTAAGGAAAGCCCTCCCTCTTCTTACCCAATATGGCATGGTGGAGTGTCCAAGGCTCTCATGGCTCACATGTGGCTCATGCATGGCTTCATGGTTCACCTTTGGCTTGGGGAAAGTTAAGTCAATTTCATGAAAAAGGGTTTTGTGAATTTTGGTATTTTAATGGGAATTGGCATATGGCTTGATTTGGGATGATTTGATGATGAATTTAGGACTTAGGTATTGAGTTTAATTGAAAGTATGATGAGGGGAAATGTCATATGGGCTTTGGGACCAATTTTGGGCCTTTGGATGTGGTAAAAGATGGGCTTTTAAAATGGTTTAAGGAATGGGCCTTTAAGTTTAAAAATGAATTTATGGGTGGGAATTTTGTAAAGAGATTGGGCCAAATAATTGTTGGGTTTAGCTCATGGATGTGTCATGAGTGACTTGAAGCAAATTGGGGGTGATTTGGGTTTGAATTGGGTTGAATTTGGGCTCTTTTGGTGAATGGGTCAATATAGGTCAAAGTGGGCCAAGTTGGGCCAATGTTGGGCTAGGGTTGAAATTGATGTAAAATAAATGTTGAGAAATGTTTATGGGAGTGTTTCAAAGAGGTTTTGACTTTCGTTGGGCTTTGATTTTGGGGTTTGGGCTCATTTGGGTTAGGTTTGGGTTTAGGTCAAAATTGGGCCTTTTAGCTTTGGGTTGAATTTGAGTGGGGTTTGGGTCAAAATTTTGGGCAAATCATGTTAGTGTTTTGCTTGTGGGGATTCTAAGGAAGATTTAGAAAAGATTTGGGGTTAATTGGAGTTGAATTGGGTGAGTTTGGGTTAGGTTTGGGTCATGGGTCCAAATTGGGCTTTAAGGCCAAAAGTGAAATTGGATCCAAATGTCAATCAAATTGGACTTGGATTTGGTCTAGATTGGTGTTGGGAATGTTGAATTGAAGTTTAGAATTGAATTGGACCAGAATTTGGGTCAATTGGGTAGGTTTAGTTTGACATTGGGTTCACTTAGGGTTAAAATGGGTCAAATTGGGGGTTTTGACAAAAGTTGGGTAAATTGACAAAATTGGCCCATGGTGTAGTTGAAAAAAATGAAATTGGGAATATTTGGGATTTTCTAGAATTTTCTTGGAATTGTCTGAATTTTTGGATTTTTTGGGTCAAGAGGGGTATTTTGGGTATTTGGAGGGTATTGGGAGGTATTTTTGGGTATGGATGATCAATTTGAGTGATGTGGAAATGTTTGGGATTGATTTTGGGGAATTTTGGATGGTTTGGAAATTTTGAAAAATTTGGGTAATTCCAAGGGCTCTGGGTAGGTTAGGCGGGTGTAGGGTCCCGGGGGTCAAAAATTGAAATTTTGGAAAATTGAAGATTGGGTAAACGTAAGTGGAATAAAATCATTTTGGTTGAGCCATGAAGCCACATCAAGCCCACATGAGCCATGAAGGGACTCATTTGAGGCATTCACTATGTTGTTCCTAACCCTCTTAGCCAAGGGTTTAGGTGTTAAGGACCATCCATGTGAATCAGCTACATGAGTCAGGAGGTCAAGTTAGGTATGGGTGTGGTTTTAGGAGGTGTGTGAAAGTGTAGTGTATGAGTGTAGTGTATGAGTGTAGTGTGTGTGTAAGTCAGCCCCTTCACCAGACCAGGCCACCCAGGGCAGTCCTAAGGCCAAAGAGTCCTATAGGAACTCATCCTTTAAACTTCCACATTTGATTTCAACCCTCTAGGTGATTAGGGGTCTACGGTCGAGTTTGTGGAGTTTGCAGGGAGTTAAGAAGTGGTTTGAAATTCTAAATGGTGGATCCCAATTCTAGTCCTCTAAGATAGTCAAAGGAAAAGCCTAAGGCTAGATCCTAAGTACTAAAAAGAAGAAGAGAAGACCTCATCAAAAATGAGGTCAACAACTGTGCAAAAAGGTCTGACAAAGTCGTGGTGATCTATGTGCGGGGGTATACAGTCACCCTTCTTGTAAATGTTAATGATGCAACTGTTGGGTATGCAATCTGCTGGCAGTACCCTCCATGTTATCATCCTTTTTACCATCCTTTTGATGACTAATGGCATTGGATCCACTCCGGCCATGACGGAGTATTCCGGTGGGTTTCCCTTCCGTCTTCTCGCGAAGTTGTAACGAGCATCCACATTGTATTGTAATTCTACCTTTCCCTGGCATCCATCTCCGGGGTTCCGAGTAAGTGTTTTCTCTTAGGCGGCCCGCTCGGCCCATTCTTTTCAAATCCCGGATGCAGTCCACGATTTGTTGTTGTTCGTATTCTGAGAACACGTTTGTATGTAGCTCGAGGCCTTCTAGTATATTGATCCTCCTGCCTCTGATTCTCTCGAAGTATTCAAAAGTTTTCTTCTCGACATTCTGCATTCTTTCTAGCTCGTATTCTGGAATAATTTGCAAATGGCGAGGCCTGGTGATGTATTGTGGAATATATGGCTCAATCCCTTCACGTTCTCCTGCATACCTCGGCTCCTCGGGGGTGGTGTCCGTCGGGACATCCTCCGGGGTTGCTTCTGTAACAAGGTTATGCATTACCGGTGGCTTTGTCTGGTGGCGTGGTAGCCTTCCTTCTTCTGATCTTCTTGAGATTTCCCTGGTCCCTTCTGTTATCCTAGGAGCTGGCCTCCTTCCATCAGGTTCCTGGTGAACTGGTGTCCTTGAAGTGTATGCACTGGTAGTAGCAACTGCCTTGTCGCGCCGGTCCGCTGCTAGTTTAGTTAACATCTTGCGGATACGGCGATTTTTATTTCTTCGCCGAGTTCGTTGTGAGAGTAGCACTTCGTACTTCCGGAATTTCGTTGGTACGGCGCCGACAAGCTCGCCCTACGGTGTAGCGACTACGGACTTGATTCTCTTGTCCTCCTCGGTGTTTGTTTTCCTTTTCTTCTTCTTGGATTGGTGGCTTGGGCCACCCACTTTCATTATCGTCCGATCGCGCAGTTCCTCTCGATCAGCGGGACCCGGTCACTTTCCTTATATTGTAGGTCCTGCCGGTGCGAAGTCTGAGTCAATCTCTATTATCGCTCCATCTTTCAAGGTTGTCTGGTAGGCCCATAAGGCTTCTAATAACTTCTCGTGCCAATTTCTCTTATTATCGTCCAAGGTTTTCTTTAAGATTTGAACGAGAGTTTTATTAAAAGCCTCAGCCGAGCCGTTTGCTCTTGGGTAGTAAATTGTTGAATATCGCCGGTCGATTCCGTGTCTCCCGACAAAATTATTGATTTGTGTGCTTCGAATGCTGACCCATTATCCGAGATGATCCTGCGCGGCACTCCGAAACGGTAGACGACTTGGTTCTTAAAAACCGTAGCACGTGGTGTGCTTTCACTTCTCCGAGTGGAGCTCGCCTCTGCCCACTTCGAAAAGTAATCTGTAGCCGCATGAATGATGCGATGTCCTTTTGAAGATGGTGGTTCTATTGGACCCACTATATCCGTGCCCCAACATTCAAATGGCCACGACGCAATTGTCGGATGTAGCACATTTGGAGGTTGGTGTAGAACCACTCCGTACACATGGCATTGGTGACAGCTCTTGGTGATTTTCATGCAGTCGGTCGTCATCGAGGGCCAGTAGTACCCTAGTCTTTTAATTTTCATTTTCATCTTTGGACCTGACTAGTGAGAGCCACAGAGTCCTGAATGCACCTCTTTAGCAATTTCACGGGCCTCGGACCATCTTAGGCACCTTAGCCACATTTGATCGAAACACCTTCTGTATAACATGTTGTTTACTAATGCGTAGGACAGAGTTCTTTTCTTGATCTGATGGGCTAACGACCTATCGTCTGGTAGTTTTCCTGTTTGCAGGTAGTCTATTAATGGCTATCGCCAATCTTCTGTGTTTTCTGTCACTGCTGCAACTGATTCTTCTTCTTTTTATGATTTGTGTATTGTGTCTATGTCGAGCTGTGATAGGACCTGACGTCCATGAACTGACACTTCCACTGATTCATCTTGCAAACAGGAAAATTCTTTTGCGAGGCGAGCTAACGCATCTGCTAAAGCATTTTCTTTTCTGGGAATTTTGTAGATCGTCACATTTGGAATCTGTTCCAACAACTGTATGGCATACTGGAAGTATTGCTCGAGTCTTGGTTTTAAAATTCTGTACTGTCCGGCGATCTGTTGAATGATTAACTGCGAATCCCCGTAGATATTGATGTCCGTTATCCCCATTTGAATAGTTAATTCCGAGTCTCGTTATGAGGGCTTCGTATTCTGCTTCGTTGTTTGTACACGGCTCTGTCAAGTGGTAGGAGTATCTTAACATCCCCCACTCCGGTGTTATAAAGATTAGCCCAATCCCTGCCTTACTGGGCACTATGACTTGCGATTCTTCGTCTTTGTGTGCTGAAGATGCTCTGTCGAAATATAATTCCCAATGTCGATCATCAGGGTCTTCTAAGCTCATTATTTATTCATCTGGCAAGTCGTCATTGAGAGGAGATTCTGCCGGCAAAGGGTGTGCTGCGAGGAAGTCTGCTAGGACTTGTCCCTTTACGGCACGAAGAGGCATGAAAGTTATATCGAATTGCAATAATATCATTGACCATTCGGCAAGTCCGCCGAAAGCGTTGGACGAGTCATCAAGTATTGCAATGGATTAAATTTCGAGATCGAGTTGACCTTATGAGAAAGCATGTAGTGCCCGAGCTTTTGAGCGGCGAAGATCGAGGCCAAACAAGTGCTTTTCAATTGCGGGATACCTTATTTCCGTCGGAAGTAAACGACGGCTTAGGTAAGTAAAGAGCATTTTCTTTACCCTCATCATCGACCCAGGCTAACAGGGCTCCGAGAGAGTCGTCTAAAGCCGCGGTATAAAGTATCAGTGGTCTACCTGAGACTGGGGCTGCTAAGACAGGAGGTGTCATTAAATATTGTTTAATGTTCTCAAAGGCCTTCTGGCATTTCTCTTCCCAAATAAATTTGGCGTCCTTTTTAACTAATGCCGAGAAAGGCTGACACCTACCTGACAAGTTTGAGATAAAGCATCGAAGATATGCCAGCTTCCCTTGAAAAGATCGTAGTTGTTTTAAGGTTTTGGGAAGCGGCATTTCTAAGATAGCTTTAATATTTTCCGGGTCGATTTAAATTCCACGATGTCGGACAACGAATCCTAAGAATTTCCCGGAGGTGACGCCGAAGGCGCATTTTAAGGGATTCATCTTAAGGTTAAATTGTCTTAATCGTTCGAAAACAATTCTCAAATCATACGAGTGGTTTTCCTTTACTTTGCTTTTGATGACCACATCGTCCACGTAGCATTCGACTTGATTGTGGATGAGATCATCAAAAATTCTTGTCATCGCTCTCCGGTATGTTGCTCCCTGCGTTCTTCGGCCCGAATGGCATCACCGTGTAGCAATATACTCCGATCGGCGTTCCGAATGCTGTAAGTTTTTCATCTTCTCGGAGCCATTTTTATCTGGTTGTATCCTGAAGATCCATCCATGAATGAGAATATTTCATGTGTCAAAGCAAGTCGATCATTAATTCTGGGATCGGTAGAGGGAATTCATCCTTTGGACATGCCTTGTTTAAATCTCTGAAATCCACAAAAATTCTGATCTGACCATTCTTCTTCCTGATTAGTACCACATTGGCTAGCCAAGTCGGGTATTATTCTTCACGGACAAATTTAGCGTCTATTAGCTTTTTAACTTCAGCTATGACTTGTTGTTCGATTTCTAGACGCATTCTTCTGGGACCTTGTCTGACTGGAATAGAAGTAGGATCCACTCCTAGCTTATGGACTGCGACCTCTGGAGCTAATCCTGGCATCTCATCATAGCTCCAAGCAAAACAGTCTTTAAACTCCTTTAATAACTTGATTATTTCTTCGGAGTCTTCTTTATTGAGTAAGGAGCTAACAAAGGTAGGTCTAGGCTCTTTGCTAGTACCTAAGTTAACTTCCGTTAACTCATCTATTGTAGATTTAATCTCTTCTTCGAACTCTGGTGGAGCGTCTCCAATTTGTAAATCTTCGAGTTCTTCTGTAGCTTCCATGCAGTCTTCATTAGACTCACAAGTGACAACCAAGCAAAATTCAGTATCGTCAATTGATCCTATTGTGCCGAATCCGAGACCATGCTTTGAATTGGGTGGACGACCGGAGTTATTCCATAATTTTTCAAAATGTTGTGATTGGCCTTTTGTCCATTGTCGAGGTAAGAAACCACGCTGAATTAAATTTTGAACACAGGGAGAGTACCACTCAAAAGGCAATTCCATTAATTCTGATAAAGTAGCATCTTCAAATTGTACATTATTTTCAGTTTTGGAGGAAGTAGCACCACGGTAGAATTTGATTGGCTTTTCACCGCCGCTACGTACCTCTTTGACCACCATACCCTCGATCTTATTAGAATGGATCGGGGTCAGGGTTATAGTATGTACATAGTGGTTAATCTTCTCGTACATCGAATTATATTCTTCATTCTTTTCATCTTCGAGCGGGATCCTGAATTGCGGCTTCTTCTGACTTATTGTAGCTGCTTCTTGTTTGATTTCTTTTTCTTCTTCAGAACTATCTTCCCAATCAACATTGATGGCTGGTTTCCTCTGTCCAACTGTCCTAACGTCTCTACCACGACATCATCCCCGGCCTCGACCTCGGATGCGAGTTGTGGAGAAACCTTCACCAACTTGCCGTAAGGGAGTGGTGAGTGACTGTTGGACTAGAACTTCAGGTTCTTCGTCGTCCCGAACTTCCTTTGCTTCATTCGTTATGGTATCTCTGGAGAAGATTGTTTTCTTCGGGGGTGCATAATAAGCTGCATCCTCATGAATTCCAATTTCATGTACGGAGAATGGTTGTAAGTGACCTTTGATGCATTGTTCCCCTCCATCGTAGTATTTGATGCACTGGTGTAGGGATGATGGTACCATCCGATTTTCATGTATCCATGGTCGGCCCAGTAGAGCGTTAAACGACATTTCTGAATCAATTATGTGAAATTTTACGGTTGTCTTTGCCAAGTCACCGGTCTTCATTAGCAGCGTTATTGATCCGAGGGCTCTTTCTCCTTTCTGGTTGAATCCTCTTAATAAAATTTTGTCTGCTTCGAGCTCGCGAGCATCAATTTCCAAATATGCTAGTGTTCGAAGACTCATTATATTGATTGATGCTCCTGGATCCACCAATACTCTGGAGAGCGTAAACTTTCTAATTGTAACTGAAATGTATAACGGTCGGTTGTGGTCTGCTGTTCCAAGTAGTAGGTCATTGTCCGTGAAGGTGACACCTCGCTGTTCTTTTAACAAGCAAACCTCATCTAAGGAATCTCCGGCCATTTGAGCTAAGCAAATTTCCGGATCAAGTAAGGCCTTGATCAGAGCTTCTCTCATCTCCTTTGATAAGATGAGAGTGTCGTAGATGCTCTGTTTGGCCGGTAGTTTCCTAAGATGGGCTAGCACGTTGTAGTCCACTTTATTTCCATGTGTCTCGGCTTCTTCTCGAATGGGTATTTCTTCTGTCGGGGTTGGTTCTTCCTGAACAACCACCTGCTTTCCTTTGTCCTTTGGACCCATTCTCGGAGGTAGAACTCTTCCACTTCTTAAGTTAACTTCTGTAATTTCTTCTGAATCTAGTATTGAGTTTGCTGGTGTTTCCTCCTGAATCGGAATGACGAGTTCTTCTGGATTAGCTTCGGAGTCTGAAGGCTCTAACTCTATTGTGACTGGAGCTTCCCGAAACTCGCAAATAGATTCATTGCTTGTTGAACTCTCGTAGCCTCCTTAATGGATGTCTTCTTCGTCATTGTGATCTTCGAGATTGTGTATGATTTGAGAATTCTCATTTGTATCGGAATCGATGTCCGGATTGTCGCTAGTTACGTAATCGTTAGAAACAGTCAAAACGTAGCCAACGCCATAACCCTTATCATTATAAGATCCCACCGGAGTGAGCAAATAATCATACAGAGTCAGAGGTTCGAGGGATTTCTCCCCCGAATCGGAAACAACAATCCTAGGATAAGCAGCCCCTAGTCTAGCCTTAGGAGCCTCGGTCTTCTCTTCTTCGTCGATTTTCTTCTTCTCTTCAATTGTCTCTTGTTGAGGTGGTTCTTCTATCACAAGTGACAGTGTCGGCTTAACAGGTTTCGAACTCTGAATTGAGGCTCGCACCGAAGCGGTTTGGATGCCATCTAAAATCTTCTTCGAAGACTTTGTCCAAGCGGTAGTCCATCCACCGTCACTCGCATAGGGATCTATCAGAATAATGAGATCAGTCGAAACAACATTGACGGAACCTCCTTTCGGGGGTTCCTTCATGTATTCCTTCGGGATCATTATATTCCCTTTTCGAAGATTGTCGTTGAGCCAACTTTTGAAGGTAATGCAATCTTCTATCTTGTGCCCAAGCATCCGGTGGTAAGGGCAAAAGTTGGGATCACCTTTCTTGTTGACTTCTTCTGGTCTCTTAGGCTATGGCAGTTGGAAATCTGGAGTCTTTATCAGACTGCGGAACATTTTCGACACTGCCTCATTCTTGAACGGATACTCCCTGCTCAGAAGCTCCCTTAACTTACGTTGCGGACGAGGCGGTTGTTCATTCTGTTGAGATGACTGATAGCTGGGTCGAGGTTGTTGATAACTCTGTTGAGGTTGCTGCGGCCGTTCTGACGATATTTGTATCGGCTGCTTGCCTTTGTCGACTGCTGCAACGATCCCGAACTTCTTTTCAAAAGTTTTCACGGGCTTCTGTTTGTCTGTTTTGTCGGTGAAACTTAATTGCTTCGCCTCCTCTTGCAAGCTTCCGGCCTTGCTTAACAACTTCTCAAAAGTCTTAATAGTAAATCCCTTGAGGAGAAGTCCTATCAGGCCATGAATGCTCCTAAGTAAAATGCTGATTGCATGCTGTTCTTTTAGATGCGGCTCACACTTCATACTTAGATTTCTCCATCGAAGTATGTAGTCCACCAAGGTTTCGTTGGGTTTCGCTTCTTTACCACTAAATCACCTATAGTGATGTGGTGCCGAGCTCCGGCAAATCGCTCGATGAAGAGGCTCTCTAGTTCGAAAATGTCTTCACCGAACCGTTCGGTAATTCCGCATACCAATCAAAGGCGATCCCTGACAGGCTGCTGACAAATTTTCTGAAGAGTAATGCATCACTTCCGCCGGCGTTGCAACAACTGGCACGAAAATGTGCAACATGCTGCCGAGGGTTTCCGGTTCCATCAAAGGTCTTTAGCAGAGGTGGTACGAAGCCTTTCGGATATTGGACAGCGTCGAATTCTTCAGGGTAAGTTCTAACCGTCCGAATGGATGTCCTGCTCTTTGATTGTGCCAAGGCTTCTCGCACCTGCTGTTCCACCAAGCTTTTGATATCCTTTTCCGGAATCATGCTTTGTGTTGTATCCTTCTTTAATTGATCATCCCCATTGACGGACGTAATCTCCTTTCCTCCGTCTACAATGTGAATGACCTCTGGGGGTGTCTCTCGTTGGGGTTGCACTTGACTTCGGAGAGTGGCTAGGGCTACGCGCCATCTCTTCCATCCTTTTTGCCATTTGGGCGATCGTATCATCTTTCTCTTGAAGCTGCCTCCTCATTACTTCTGGCTCCTCTTTTTCTGCGGCTGCAGGAGCACCTTGTGAAGTTGACGAAGCTCGTGTTTCAACCATGTTAATTTCTGTGTATTCATCATCCATGAACTCTGACGAATCAATCTCATCTCCGAATTTCTCTTCTCTTTCTCTTGCTAATCGCCGAATATCAGTTCTTAGCTTTTCCATAGCATCTTCTAGTGGTCTTTTCCGTACATCCTTGCAATTGTCATGTGATAACTCGTCGGTTTCCTTCTCATGAGTCCTCTTTACCGCGAGTAGCACTTTCTTCGGATTCAAGTCTCCCGACGAGACTTTCCTTCTTAGGTCGTTGTTTTAATCTTAATTGTCCAGTAGTGGGACGCCATACCAACCTTCTAGCGACGGATGGTCCAGGACCTGGATGGTCCATCGACCAAATGCTCGGAAGGTGGTATCCTCCCTAATCCGTAGTCCTGAAACAACGACAGGCGGACTAGCTTTCATCCTTTTATTTGGCTTTTCTGCAACGATAGCAGGTTCTACTCGCGGCCCAAGACGGGATTAGACTGGCACCCGCCCTATCCTTCTTAAAATTTCTGATACAGGGCACTTTTCCTTCTTTGCTAACTTCTCTATCAAAGTTTGCAGTCGAGCAAATGGCGTAGTTATAGTCCTCTTCTTGCGGCTATCGTTGTAATATACGGGTTGAGGCAATGCGGCAGCAATTTTGCGAACATTTTCTTCATCCTCCGCGGCTGAGAGGGGATGGAATCTACTTCCTCCCAAAAGTGGTATGTATTCAGGCAGCGGTGTATACTCGGGCAGTTCTGGGATTTCCTCCAAGAAAGCAACTTCAGCAGCTCTGGCTTCTCTACCGATCCTTCTACTTCTGTTCCTTCTTTGGGTCCGTGTCAGCGATGGAATTCTAGAGCTGGACCCGATTTCAAAACGAAGGTCTCACAGAAGGTCCGTACCCTCCACGGTAATAGGTTCACCATAGTTCCGGATTTCCTTCCCCTTTAATTTGGCGTAGCCGGGGTAGGTGCAAAGACAACTAGACCGGTGGGGTAGCAACAACGGTCCTTCCGTGGACGGCAGTACTCCTCTCGATTGGAATCTTTTACAGAGGAGGGAATTCTTGAGTCGACTCGAGGTTGAACTCAATCAACGGCTTCTCGCTTCGGTACTTTGCTTGTGAGTGAAAGGAGAGTGACGTCGGGGATTTTGATGTCGGTGTCCCCGAATCCTCGTCCGAATCGAATGATTCCATTATCGAGCGCTTCGTCCTCGAACACGGCCGTGTCGAGTCCGTCGACGAAGGAGAAGATCAGCTTTGGGGCTTCCATTTCGCAGGCAGATTCCAATTGTTAGTCCTCGAATCGTGCTTCTTCTTGTCGTACAACTTATGACGGAAAGAAAGAGTCCGTACACATTTCTGTTTATCTTAGTGTATTTGTAGTATTAAAGGAAAATTATCTTTTCGGAAAGATTTATTCGTTAAGATAGAGAGTTATTAAAAGAAGGAGAGTTGTAGGGAGGGTAAAAGGAATTGATTAGGAACTGGAAAAGGAAGAGGAAGTCTTGTGGAAACTTCTCGACCCGCAAGACCACTCCTAAACTAATACCTATTGGGGGTCCACCCCACCTCAGAAATGAGGTAAAAGGATCTCGGAACCTCTCTCGTTTAGGGGTGTCTAAACAATGGCTCCTAAATCCGAGAGAATGTTGGCTATACTTGTTCAAGGTAGAAATGAACATAGTATTCCAACGGAAAGAAGAGTAGTTCGATCCACTAGGGAAATGGATACACTACCGATTTTTGCAAAGCGTAATTATCTCGATTAAAATGGAGAGAGGAATTATCCTCAACAGAGTCGCCGAAGTTGTCGGCATATTTTAGGTTATGTTGTATTTTAAAAAGGGGTCGCCTAACGAAATTGTCGGCGAATTTTATATTTTAAATTTAATTTAAATATATATATAATTTAGAAAGTAGCGTTTGATTTTGAAAATAATTTTAAGTTTGAAAATCTTAAGATATGAAATCAAACCGATCTCACATCCCGAATAGTTTATATAAACGAGCACCGCACCACAAACCATGTATCTACCCCGAAGAATAGACACACTCGCTTGGTAATGGGGCTCGATTAAATAAACTAGAAGATTTGTGACATCCGTTTGGTCCGCGAACCAATTTTATAAGCCGACAAGTTCCCCGCTTAATATTAATGAATTAAACGGTGGTTTATATTACTCGGGTTCTTAAAATTCCCTATAAGGGCAAGCCCCTATAGTTAATTACATCTTAAGTGACAGGAATCACCTAAGAAAACTCTCGATAATAATCGGTAATCTCGCTCTCAAGAATCTCAAAGTTTAAGTTTTCAAGGGATTGAATTTTGGAATTTCAATAGGGAATGGATCAAATTTGGAACATTTTATTTTGGGAATCCAAAGGAAGAAAGGTAGGAGAAATCACAGATTCGAATCGAACTTCGGTAATTTCCCGACTATCCTATCGTTAGGCTTTGAATTTAGGAAAGTCCTAATGTTATCTAACATTTCAGTCTTGCCAATTTTAATTAATTAGGACTTATGTTCGTATGATATGATCATACAAATAGCCTTGAAGATGTGAGGGTTTATGTCATATCGGACGACTACCTCGGAGTCCTAAGACCGGTTAGGGCTTAATTTACATGACATGATCATGCAAATGCCTAACGAAAAGTTGAGGATTTATGTTGCACTAGGCAAACTACCTCGAAGTCCTATGGCTTAGTTATTTACTTCTAAGAAAGTTTTGCTGAAGTAGATACGAGTTTTGTTGATGACGATGGTCGTGCTGCCCACCATGCTCCGAGCTCCTTGTTGTTGCAGAGGTTTAGTTTTAGAAGTTATAAATCAGGAGATGATAAAAGTGTTTTGGTTTAGAGAAAATCTTAATTTCCAAGTGTTTTTTATGTTTTATTTAAAACAAATCTTAAAGTTGATTATAACAACACCGGTTAAGATCCCACGGTTCCATCCTTCCGCATCGTTATTTTTATCGGATTCACTTAGTCCGGATGAATTTGCTAAACTCAACTAAATGAGTTCCACACTTTCATTTAGACCGTGGGAAATCTCGTTAGCAACACGTAGGTTACATCATCCGAGGTATTCCCGATCATCCAACAAGACGTTTTAATTTAGTTGTAGTTGTAGTTTTGTATTCCGTTTGTGATTAAATTTTGAGTTGTTTTATATTTTGAGATGTCGTGGCGGTGAATTTTATCTTGTAATGACTTTTAAATTTAGTTTTGGTTTCAGTTTTAGGGACTATCCTAAAGGTGTGGGTTTTCATGCAACAGTTGTTTATCATGCAAGAAAGGTAAGTGCGATGCGATTAATTAAATTGCAATAAAGTAAATTGTAACAAAATAAAAGCGTACCTGGAGGGTCTTCCCGTCATCCCAAGCTGCACTTAAACACAATTTAGAATATTTAAGCAAGTTCCTAGGTAAAGCTAAGGGAAGGGTTATGGTTTTCTACCAAGTTCCTAATCCTATAGCTTGTCATTTCCTATGACGTCTAGGTTCTTGTGTTTCGGTTTGAGGACGATTTTCTTCATCAAAGAACAATTAAGTTCAATTGTTCCTATAAATATCCTATCATATTGAGGAAGTGTTTAAGAAGAATCTTAAACATCTTTTCAATATTACTAGAATTGTTTTAAGTCCAAATGAATTTAATTATACGAATGAATTAATCGTCCGGGAATTCAAGTTTTGTTGTTGTCTTACTCGATGAACTAGGACATTTGAATATCCTATAAGGGAAGTAACATTTCATTTAACATTCTGTTTAGGAGTCATGATAACAAAAGCTTTCGAGGGCAAATTGATGTTCAAATGGTTTGTGATTTAATTTAATTTCAGTTAACGGGTTTAAATTTGGAATAGTGTTCAAGTTCCTTTATATTTATTTTTGAGTTTCTTTATGTCTTAGGTAATGTTATTTTTAATTCAATTTAATTTAACTTTAAATTAATTTTAATTTAGTTTAGTTTTAATTTTAATTTAATTTAATTTGATTTAATTTAACTTCATTCCATTATTTAATTTAATTTAATTAATTTAGTTTACTTTGATTAAATTTAATATTTTTTAATTTAATTTAATTTAATTTAATTTAAATTTTAATTTAATTTAATTTAATTTAATTTAATTTAATTTAATTTGATTTAATTTAATTTAATTTGATTTAATTTAATTTAATTTAATTTAATTTAATTTAATTTGATATGTTTAAATTTAATTTTATTTAATTAATTTAATTTTAATTTAATTTAATTCAATTTAATTTAATTTAATTTAATTTAATTTAATTTAATTTAATTTAATTTAATTTGTTTGATTTAATTTAATTTAAACTTTAGTTTAATTTTATTTTTAATTTTAATTTAATTGAAAATTTAAAAAAAGTTTAATAATTTAACTTTAATTTAATTTAATGATTAAGTCTTTTAACATTTTAAATCTTAAATTTGAATTATCATTTTAATTAAATATCATTGAGATGATTGGTTTAGGGATCCTTAGATAAAAGAATAAATTTCTTCCTAATAATGTCCCTTATTTTAATAATTCCAATTTTATTATTCTTCCAAATTTAATCAATTATTTAATTAAGGTTTATTTTAATTATTTTTAAATTGTTTAGTAGGTTTCTACCCTTTAATTATTTAAATTTCAATCGTCCAAATCAGATTAAGATCAAATATTTTACTTTTTCATTTTATTAAGCCTAAAGTTTTAATTAAGGGTTAAAATTTTAATTACCATTTTGCCCTCCAAGCTTAATAATTTCATAACTCACTAAATTGAGCTTAAATGAACTTGAGATTTTTATGTGACTTCACTCATATGTCAATAAAGACATGAGAGGAGAAAATGTGATTTTTCTGTATTTAATTTAATTATGTAATTATTTTAGGTGGAAAATAGGGATTTTTAAGGAAAATTTAATAATATGACCAAGGGAAAGTTTCTATCCTTAAGAAAATTATGGGACATTCCTAATGACAAGAGGACCACTTGGACCAATTTTGGTGATTTTTTGAAATATATTATTTTTATTATAGTTATTTTGAGTTTTGGAGCATTAATTAATTTAAAAATAAAATAAAGGTTGAAAAATGAATTTTATATTTTTCAAAAATCTCTCTGATATCAAGGAAATCAGAGAATCAATTTTTACAATTTTCGATTTTTCTTTGATTTATTAGAATTATTTTAGTGGGAATACTAGAAATATACATTTTTTTTAATTTTAAAATTACCTTAGGGCTTTAAAATTTAATATCTCATCATATAGACTTAAGAAAAATATGGGGTTTGTTCCTAAGTGATTAAAATTCAAAATTTGACATTTTAGTGAATTTTATTATTTTTATGATTTTTATTATTTTTTATTTATTAAAATATTAAAATAATGCAAAAAATTAACTTTTTTAGAAAATTGAAATTTTAATTTTCTTAAATTCCCCTGATATCAGAGAGGCTCCAAAACCTATTTGGTAAATTTTTGAAAAGTATTTTGAAAGTTATGAATTTTTAAAGTTTAAATTGGCTAAATGGCTTAATCAACCCATTTAGTAGGGCTAACCAAGTCCAATTGACTTCAAATTTTTATGGTAAGTTCCTCTGATCCTAAAGGTCAGTGGAGAATTGATTTCAAGTCAATTTTATGTATGACTAGCTCTAATTAATTAGGGACCTATTTGTTGACCTCATTTTTGATGAGGTCTTCTCTTCTTCTTTTTAGTACTTAGGATCTAGCCTTAGGCTTTTCCTTTGACTATCCTAGAGGATTAGAATTGGGACCCACCGTTTAGAAATTCAAACCACTTCTTAACTCCCTGCAAACTCCACAAACTTGACTGTAGACCCCTAATCACCTAGAGGGTTGAGATCAAATGTGGAAGTTTAAAGGATGAGTTCCTATAGGACTCTTTGGCCTTAGGAGCGCCTACAGGTGGCCCAGTGCAGTGAAGGGCTGACTTACACACACAAAACACGTATAAACTACACTTTAACATACCTCCTAAAACCACACCTATGCCCAATTTGACCTCCTGACTCATGAAGGTGACTCACATGGATGGTCCTTAACCCCTAAGCCCTTGGCTAAGAGGGTTAGGAACAACATAGTGGATACCTCAAATGAGTCCCTTCATGGCTCATGTAGACTTGATATGGCTTCAAGGCTCAACCAAAATGATTTCATTCCACTTACATTCACCCAATCTTCAATTTTCCAAATTTTCAATTTTTGACAGCCGGGACCCTACACCCGCCTAGCCTACCCGAAACCCTTGAAATCCTCCAAAATTTTCAAATCACCCAAAATTCCTCAAAACCAATCCCAAACATTTCCACATTACTCAAATTGATCATTCATAGCCAAAAATATCAAAAATTCCAAAAATACCCCCCAATACCTTCCAAATACCCAAAATACCCCTCTTGACCCAAAAATCCAAAAATTCAGAAAATTCCCAGAAAATTCCAAAAAATCCCAAATATTCCCAATTTCATTTTGTTCAACTACACCATGGGCCAATTTTATCAATTTACCCTACTTTTGTCAAAACCCCCAATTTGACCCATTTTAACCCTAAGTGAACCCAATGTCAAACCAAACCTACCCAATTGACCCAAATTTTGGTCTAATTCAATTCTAAACTTCAATTCAACATTCCCAACACCAATCTAGACCAAACCTAAGTCCAATTTGATTTACATTTGGATCCAATTTCACTTTTGGCCTTAAAGCCCAATTTGGACCCATGACCCAAACCTAACCCAAACTCACCCAATTCAACTCCAATTAACCCCAAATATTTTCCAAACCTCCCTTAACATCCCTACAAACAAAACATTAACATGATTTGCCAAAAATTTAGACCCAAACCCCACTCAAATTCAACCCAAAGCTAAAAGGCCCAATTTGGACCTAAACCCAAACCTAATCCAAATAAGCCCAAACCTCAAAATCAAAACCCAACCAAAGTCAAAACCTCTTTGAAACACTCCCATAAACATTTCCCAACATTTATTTTACATCAATTTCAACCCCAGCCCAACATTGGCCCAAGTTAACCCGATTTGACCTATATTGGCCCATTCACCAAGGAAGCCAAAATTTCATGCTAAAGCCCATATCACAAATTCTTCTCTTCATACCCTTAATTAAAATCATCCCTAAGTTCAAATCAATCATCAAATGATTCCAAATCAAGCCATGTGCCAAATCCCATCAAATCACTCCTAAATTACCAAAATTCTTAAAAACCTCTTTCATGAAAGTTGACTTAGCTTTTTCCAAGCCAAAGGTGAGCCATGAAGCCATGCATGAGCCACATGGGAGCCATGAGAGCCATGGAATCTACTTTACACCTCACCATACCCAAGATGGCAAGAGGAGGAGGCCCTTTCCATATTCTCTTAAGGGGGATTAACCACTCTCATGTCTCCCCTAACTCTTGCTTAAGCTTAATTGTACTTGGATTGTGACTTGACCCCACTAATCAAGCTGATCCAAGTGACTTGCCCTTCAGCCCAAATTGGCCTTGGAGGGTGTACCTAACCCAAAACCAAGGGTTGACCCATTTAGACCCAAAACTAGCCCTTTCCCATTCCACTTTGATTCAAACCCTTTACACATGTCCAAGCCCAATCGCCTTCACCAACTTCAAGCCCCGGACCTCCCGACCATCGAGGGTGACCCATGCTCGCCGGCCGACCATCCGGGCCGCCGGAAAACACCATGGCCGAGACATGAGAAGGAGCCAAGCATTGAAATTCCACCTTGCCGAGTTGCCCCATGCCCAGTGGCCATTGTAGCCTGTTCTTCCCTTGACCTAAGCGACCGATCCCAACCCTCGGTCATCCTCGCGAGGCTCTCCGCCCACCTCTACTTAAACCCGACCCCCTCACGGCCATGGAAGAGAGTTTCACAAACCTTGCCGAAACTCTGCCAAAATTGCACCAAACCCTACTCCATACTTAGAGCAGTTGATCACCAGTGTCAATTTGCCCTAATCCCCACCAACTGAATCCAATTTCTCAACTGAAATTTCACCCAAAACCAGGACACTTTGCCACGATGAGCCAATCTTCAAATTGATCGGTCCTACACCTTCACCGGACCAAGAGAAGAAGTTTCCCACCGAAAGCCCCATCTCCAAAGCCACCCGGTTGTTCCAGCCTCCAAGCTTTGTGATCGGTCGTGGTCTCTTTCATAGCTAGGCAATTCACCGGACCATGAGACTTCATCCTGGAGCTTGCCGGGATCCAATCGAAGGTGACACAACCCTCGGATTGAAGCCACACTTCTCTGAGCAAAGGTATGAGCTAATTCTTCATCCCGAGCTTCTGGAGATTCTCCATTTCAAATGCTTTAATTTCAATGCATGATCACCGTATAGATGTATTCGTCTCTTCAAGAAGAATCCATAGAGCACAAGAACATGAAAATCCGTTAAGTATTGAGTGAGATATTAGGGATTTAGTGTGGACGGTTCTCGGGCTAGGAGGCTTGGGGAAGATGAACGGATGCCGTTCATTTAATACACGCGGGGACGGACGGCCAGGATCGCGCCGAATGAGGAGACGGAACGACACATCGGGCCCCCGGAGCGCTGAGTTGGATGGCAGCGTCGAATGGCAGCGCGACACGCGGCGTTTCAGAGCTGCCAAGGTTGACGCGGCGTCGCGTGGATAAATAGAAAATTAGGGTATTTTTCTATTTATTTAATTCCCTAAACTTTAAAAATCCATAAGTTTGTGTAGAAAAATCAGAAAAATAAAATAAAAATACCCTCTTGCTCAGTGAACAGAGGAGAATAATGTGGAAAAGAAATCATTTCATTTCATCAAGTATTTTATTTTAAATGATTTATTTACTCTCTGCATTGTTTTAATTCTCCATGCATATAGGAAATTCACCATGGCATGAGACAATAGGGCTTTTGAAGCCTCTGAACTTGGGAATATTCCCTGAATTTTTCAAGGTCAGAGGCCATCCCTATGAGAAGTTATTGATTTTTCAAATTCATGTTACTGTTTTGAGTATTTTAAATCCAATAATTAGCATGTTGTGAAATAAATTCTAGGAAAATTTGGTGGTGTTTATTATGACCAGAGGACCCTAGGAAAAATAGGTTTTGAATTAGTTCATTTAAAATAACCCTTATTGGCTTAAACACCCAAAATAGGTCACTAATTAATTAGAGCTAATCATACATCAAATTGACTTGAAATCAATTCTCCACTGACCTTTAGGATCAGAGGAACCCACCATAAAAATTTAAAGTCAATTGGACTTGGTTAACCCTACAAAATGGGTTGATTAAGTCATTTAGTCAATTTGAACTTTAAAAATTCATAACTTTCAAAATGCTTTTCAAAAATTCACCAAATTAGTTTTGGAACCTCTCTGATATCAGGGAAATTTAAGAAAATTAAAATTTCAATTTTCTAAAAAAGTTGATTTTTTGGTATTATTTTAATATTTTAATAATTAGAAAATAATAAAAATCACAAAAATAATAAAATTCACCAAAATGTCACATTTTGAATTTTAATCACTTAGGAATAAACCCCATATTTTTCTTAAGTCTCTATAATGAGATATTAAATTTTAAAGCCCTAAGGTAATTTTAAAATTTAAAAAAAATGTATTTTTTAGCATTTCCACTAAAATAATTCTAATAAATCAAAGAAAAATCAGAAAATTGTAAAAATTGATTCTCTAATTTACTTGATATCAGAGAGATTTTTGAAAAATATTAAATTTATTTTTCAACCTTTATTTTATTTTTAAATTAATTAATACTCCAAAACTTAAAATAATTATAATAAAAATAATATAATTCTAAAAATCACCAAAATTGGTCCATGTGGTCCTCTGATCATTAGAAATGTCCCATAATTTTCTTAAGGACAGAAAATTTCCCTTGGTCATATTATTAAATTTTCCTTGGAAATCCCTATTTTCTACCAAAAATAATTACATAAATAAATTAAATACGAGAAAAATCACATTTTCTCCTCTCATGTCTTTATTGGCATATGAGTGAAGTCACATAAAAACTTCAAGTTTATTTAAGCTCAATTTAGTGAGTTATGAAATTATTAAGCTTGAAGGGCAAAGTGGTAATTAAAATTTTAACCCTTAATTAACACTTTAGGTTTAATAAAATTAAAAGAGTAAAATATTTGATCTTAATCTGATTTGGATGATTGAAATTTAAATAATTAAAGGGTAGAAACCTATTAAACAATTTGAAGATAATTAAAATAAACTTTAATTAAATAATTGATTAAATTTGGAAGAATAATAAAATTGGAATTATTAAAATAGGGACATTATTAAGAAGAGATTTGTTCTTTAATCTAAGGGTCCCTAAATTAATCATCTCAATAATATTCAATCCCCAATTAAAATGATAATTCAAATTTAAGTTTTAAAATGTTAAAGGATCTAATCATTAAAATCAAATTAAAGTCAAATTATTAAACTTTTTAAAATTAAAATTAAAAATAAAATTAAATTAAAGATTAAATTAAATTAAATCTTACAAATAAAATTAATTTAAATTAAATTAAATCAAATAAATTAAATTAAATTAAATTGAATAAATTAAATTAAATTGAATTTAATTTAATTAAAATTAAATTAAATTAATTAAATAAAATTAAATTAAAAAAATAATAATTAAATTAAATTAAATCATATTAAATTAAATTAAATTAAATTAAATTAAATTAAAATAAAAAATAAAATCAAGTTAAAATTAAAATTAATTTAAATTAAATCAATTAAATTATAATTGAAGCTAAACCAAATCAAATTAAATTAAAGTTAAATTAAATTGAATTAAAAATAACATCACCTAAGACATAAAGAAATTCAAAATAAAGCAACTTGAACACTATTCCAAATTTAAACCCGTTAACTGAGATTAAATTAAATCACAAACCATTTGGACACTAATTTGCCCTCGAAAGCTTTGGTTATCATAACTCCTAAACAGAATGTTAAATGAAATGTTACTTCACCTATAAGATATTCAAATGTCCTAGTTCACTGAGCAAGATAACAAAACTTGAATTCCCGGACGATTAATTCATTCGTATGATTAAATTCATTTGGACTTAAAACAATTCTAGCAATATTGAAAAGATGTTTAAGATTCTTCTTAAACACTTTCTCAATATGATAGGATGTTTATAAGAAAAATTGAAATTAATTGTTCTTTGATGAAGAAAATCGTCCTCAAACCAAAACACAAGGACCTAGACGTCATAGGAAATGACTAGCTATAGGATTAGGAATTTGGTAGAAAACCATAACCCTTCCCTTGGCTTTACCTAGGAACTTGCTTTAAATGCTTAAATATGCTAAATTGTGTTTAAGTGCAGCCTGGGATGACGGGAAGACCCTCCAGGTACGCTTTTATTTTATCGCAATTTACTTTTCTCGCAATTTACTTTATTCGCAAATGCACTTTACTTTACTCGCATGATAAAAAACTGTTGCATGAAAACCCACACCTCAAGGGTAGCCCCTAAAACTGAAACCAAAACTAAATTAAAAGTCATTGCAAGATAAAATTCACCGCCACAACATTTCAAAATATAAAACAACTCAAAATTTAATCACAAACAGAACACAAAACCGCAATTACAACTAAATTAAAACGTCTTGTTGGATGATCGGGAATACCTCGGATGATGTAACCTACGTGTTGCTAACGGGATTTCCCATGGTCTACATGAAAGTGTGGAACTCATTCAGTTGAGTTTAGCAAATTCATCTGGACTAAGTGAATCCGATAAAAATAACAATGTCGGAAGGATGGAACCGTGGGATCTTAACTGGTGTTGTTATAATCAACTTTAAGATTTGTTTTAAATAAAACATAAAAAATACTTGGAAGTTAAGATTTTCTCTAAACCAGAACACTTCTCTCATCTCCTGATTTATGATTTCTAAAACTAAACCCCTGCAACAACAAGGAGCTCGGAGCATGGTGGGCAGCACGGCCATCGTCATCAGCATAACCTGAGTCTACTTCAGCAAAACTTTCTTAGAATTAAATAACTAAGCCATAGGATTTCGAGGTAGTTTTCCTAGTGCAACATAAATCCTTAACTCTTCGTTAGGCATTTGCATGATCATGTCATGTAAATTAAACCCTAACCTGTCTTAGGACTCTGAGGTAGTCGTTCGGTACGACACAAACCCTCATATCTTCAAGGCTATTTGTATGATTTTATCATACAAATATAAGTCCAAATTAATCAAAATTGGCAAGACTGAAATATTAGATAACATTAGGACTTTCCTAAATCCAAGCAAAACAATAGGATAGTTGGGAAATTGCCGAAGTTCGCTTCGATTCTGTAATTTCTCCTACCTTTCTTCCTTTGAATTCCCAAAACAAAATGTTCCAAATTTGATCCACTCCCTATTGAAATTCCAAAATTCAATCCTTTGAAAACTTAAACTTTGAAATTCTTGAGAGCAAATTATCGATTATTATCGAGAGTTTTCTTAGGTGATTCCCGTCACTTAAGATGTAATTAACTATAGTGGGCTTACCCTTATAGGGAATTTAAGAACCTGTGTAATATAAACCCCGTTTAATGCTTTCATATTAAGCGGGGAATTTGTCGGCTTATAAAATTGGTTCGCAGACCAAACGGATGTCACAAATCTTCTAGTTTATTTAATCGAGCCCCACCATCAAGCAGTGTGTTTATCCTTAGGGATAGATACACGGTTTGTGGTGCGGTGCTCTTTTATATAAACTATTTGGGATGTGAAATCAGTTTAATTTTCATATCTTAAAATTTTCAAACTTAAAATTATTTTTAAAATCAAATGCTACTTTCTAAATTATATTTATATATATATATATATATATATATATATATATATATATATATATATATATATATATATTTAAATTAAATTTAAAATATAAAATTCGCCGACAATTTCTGTAGGCGGCCCCTTTTAAAAAATACAACACTCAACCTAAAAATATGCCGACATATTTCTGGCGACTCCGCTGGGGAGTATTCTTCTCTCCATTTTTAATCAGACAATTCTACTTTCAAAAATTGGTAGTGTATCCATGTCCCTCGTGGATCAAACTACCCTTCTTTCCGTTGGAATACTATGTTCATTTCTACCTCGAACAAGTATAGCCAACATTCTCTCGGATTTAGGAGCCACTCGTTTAGACACCCCTAAACAGAGAGGTTCCGAGATCCTTTTACCTCATTTCGAGGTGGGGTGGACCCCCAATAGGTATTAGTTTAGGAGCGGTCTTGCGAGTCGAGAAGTCTCTACAAGACTTTCTCTTCCTTTTCCAGTTCTTAATCAATTCCTTTTACTCTTCCTACAACTCTCCTTCTTTTAATAATTCTCCTTCCTAACGAACAAATCTTTTCAAAAAAAAAAAGATAATTTTCTTTTAATACCACAAATACACTAAGATAAACAGAAATGTGTTCGGACTCTTTCTTTTTCGTCATAAGTTTTACGACAAGAAGAAGCACGATTAAGGAACTAACACTTGGAATCTGCCGTGCAGAAATGGAAGCCCCAAAACTGATCTTCTCCTTCATCAATGGACTCGACCTGGCCGTGTTCAAGGACGAACTGCCTGATAATGGAATCATTCGATTCGGACAAGGATTCGGGGACACCGACATCAAAATCCCCGACGTCACTCTCTTTTCACACACCAGCAAAGTACCAGAAACTGAGAAGTCGTTGATTGAGTTCAACCTTAAGTCAACTCACGAATTCCCTCCTCTGCAAAAGATTCCAGCTGAGAGGAGTACTGCCGTCCACGAAGGACCGTTGTTGCTACCCCCACTCGGTCTAGTTGTCTCCGCACCTACCCCGGCTTCGCCAAATTAAAGGGGAAGGAAATCCGTAACTATGGTGAACCTGTTACCGTGGAGGGTACAGACCTTCCTGTGAGACCTTCTGTTTTTGAAATCGGGTCCAGCTCGAGAATTCCATCGCTGACACGGACCCAAAGAAGGAACAGAAGTAGAAGGATCGCTAGAGAAGCCAGAGCTGCTGAAGTTGCTTTCCTGGAGGAAATCCCAGAACTGCCCGAGTATACACCGCTGCCTGAATACATACCACTTTTGGGAGGAAGTAGATTCCATCCCCTCTCAGCCCGGAGGATGAAGAAAATGTTCGCAAAATTGCTGCTGCATTGCCTCAACCCGTATATTACAACGATAGCCGCAAGAAGAGGACTAGAACTACGTCATTTGCTCGACTGCAAACTTTGATAAAGAAGTTAGCAAAGAAGGAAAAGTGCCATGTATCAGAAATTTTAAGAAGGATAGGGCGTGTGCCAATCAAATCCCGTCTTGGGCCGCGAGTAGAACTCGCCATCGTTACGTAAAAGCCAAATAAAAGGATGAAGGCTAGTCCGCCTATCGTTGTTTCGTGGTTACAGATTAGGGAGGATACCACCTTCCAAAGCATTTGGCCGACGGACCATCCGGTCCTAGCACCGTTCGCTGCTAGAAGGATGGTATGGCGTCCCACTACCGGATAATTAAGATTGAAACAACGACACGAGAAGGAAAGTCTCGTCAGGAGACTTGAATCTAAAGAAAGTGTTACCGCAAGAAAGGGGACTCATGAGAAGGGAACCCGACAAGCTATCACATGACAACCGCAAGGATGCGCGAAAGGACCGCTAGAGGATGCTATGGAAAAGTCGAGGACTGATATTCAACGATTAGCAAAGGAAAGAGAAGAGAAATTCGGAGATGAGATCGATTCGTCGGAATTCATGGATGATGAGTATGCAGAAATTAACATGGTCGAAACACGAGCTTCGTCAGCTTCACAAGGTGCTCCTGCAGCCGCAGAAAGAGAGGAGCTGAAAGTAATGAGGAGGCAGCTTCAAGAAAAAGATGATACGATCGCCCAAATGGCAAAGAGGATGGAAGAGATGGTTGTAGCCCTAGCCACTCTCCAGAGTCAAGTGCAACCCCAAAGAGAGACACCCCCAGAGGTCATTCACATTGTAGATGGAGGAAAGGAGATTACGTCCGTCAACAGGGATGATCGACTAAAGAAGGATGCGACACAAAGCATGATTCCGGAAAAGGATATCAAGAGCTTGGTGGAACAAGCGAATGCGAGAAGCCTTGGTACAATCAAAGAGCGGGACATCCATTCTGGACGGGTAGACCTTACCCTGAAGAATTCGATGCTGTCCAATATCCGAAAGGCTTCGTACCACCTCTGTTCAAGACCTTCGATGGAACCGGGAACCCTCGACAGCATGTTGCACATTTTCGTGCCAGTTGTTACAATGCCGGCGGAAGTGATGCATTACTCTTCAGACAATTTGTCAGTAGTCTGTCAGGGATCGCCTTTGATTGGTATGCAGAATTACCGAACGGTTCGGTGAAGACATTCTCAGAACTAGAGAACCTCTTCATCAAGCGATTTGCCGGAGCTCAGCACCACATCACTATAGGTGACTTAGTGGTAGAGAAGCAGAAGCCTAACGAAACTTTGGTGGACTACATACTTCGATGGAGGAATCTAAGTATGAAGTGTGAGCCACAACTACAAGAACAACATGCAGTCGGCATTTTACTTAAGAGCATTCACGGCCCAATAGCACTTCTCCTCAAGGGATTTACTATTAAGACTTTCGAGAAGTTGTTAAGCAAGGCCGGAAACGTGCAAGAGGAGGCGAAGCAATTAATTTTCACCGACAAGACCGACAAACTGAAGCCCGTGAAAACTTTTGAAAAGAAGTCCGGGATTGTTGCAGTAGTCGACAAAGGCAAGCAACCGATACAAATATCGTTAGAACGGCCGCAGCAACCTCAACAGAATTATCAACAACCCCGACCCAGCTATCAGTCATCTCAACAGTATGAACAACCGTCTCATCCGCAACGTACGTTAAGGGAGCTTCTGAGCAGGGAGTATCCGTTCAAGAATGAGGCAAAGGCTAAAAATGTTCCGCGATCCGATGAAGACTCCAGATTTCCAACTGCCATAACCTAAGAGACCAGAAGAAGTCGACAAGAAAGGTGATCCCAACTTTTTCCCTTACCACCGGATGCTTGGGCACAAGATAGCTGATTGTATTACCTTCAAAAGTTGGCTCAACGATAATCTTCGGAAAGGGAATATAACAATCCCGAAGGAGTACATGAAGGAACCCCAGAAAGGAGGTTCCGTCAATGTTGTCTCGACTGATCTGATTGTTCTGATAGATCCCTATGCGATTGATGATGGATGGACTACCTCTTGGACAAGATCTTCGAAAAAGATTTTGGATCACATCCAAACTGCTTCCTTGCGAGCCTCAATTCGTAGTTCGAAACCCGTCAAGTCGGCACTATCACTCGCAATAGAAGAACCACCTCAACAGAGACGATCGAAGAGAAGAAGAAAATTGATGAAGAAGAGAAGACCGAGGCTCCTAAGGCTAGAGCTAGGGGCCGCTTATCCTAGGATAGTTGTTTCGGATTCGGGGAGAAATCCCTCGAACCTCTCGACTCGTATGATTATCTCGCTCACTCCGGTGGGATCTTATAATGATAAGGGTTATGGCGTTGGCTACGTTTTGACTGTTTCTAACGATTATGTAACTAGCGATAATCCGGACATCGATTTCGATACAAATGACAATTCTCAAATCATACACAATCTCGACGATCACAATGATGAAGAAGACATCCATCAAGGAGGCTACGAGAGTTCAACAAGCAATGAATCTATCTCGCGAGTTTCGAGGAGCTCCAATCACAACAGAGTTAGAGCCTTCGTACTCGAAGCTAATCCAGTAAGAACTCGTCATTCCGATTGAGGAGGAAACACCACAGAACTCAATACTAGAGTCGGAAAAAATTACGAAGTTAATCTAAGAAGTGGAAGAGTTCTACCTCCGAGGATGGGTCCAAAGGACAAAGGAAAGAGGTGGTTGTTCGGGAAGAACCAACCCCGGCGAAGAAATACCCATTCGAGAAGAAATCGAGACACATGGAAATAAAGTGGACTACAACGTGCTAGCCCATCTTAGGAAACTACCGACCAACCGAGCATCTACGACGCCCTCATCTTATCAAAGGAGGTGAGAGAAGCTCTGATCAAGGCCTTACTTGATCCAGAAATTTGCTTAGCTCAAATGGCAGGAGATTCCTTAGATGATGTTTGCTCGTTAAAGGAACAGCGAGGTGTTACCTTCACGGACAATGACCTATTACTTGGGACAGCAGACCACAACCGACCGTTGTACATTTCAGTTACAATCGGGAAGTTTACACTCTCCAGAGTATTGGTGGATCCAGGAGCATCAATCAATATAATGAGTCTTCGAACACTAGCATATTTGGAAATTGATGCTCGCGAGCTCGAAGCCGACAAAATGTTATTAAGAGGATTCAACCAGAAAGGAGAAAGAGCCCTCGGATCAATAACACTGCTAATGAAAACCGGTGACTTAGCAAAGACAACCGCAAAATTTCACATAATCGATTCAGAAACGTCGTTCAACGCTCTACTGGCCGACCATAGATACATGAAAACCGGATGGTACCATCATCTCTACATCAGTGCATCAAATACTACGATAGAGGGGAACAGTGCATCAAATACTACGATGGAGGGGAACAGTGCATCAAAGGTGACTTACAACCATTCTCCGTACATGAAATTGGAATTCATGAAGATGCAGCTTATTACTCACCTCCGAAAAAAACAATCTTCTCCAGAGATACCATAACGAATGAAGCAAAAGAAATTCGGGATGACGAAGAACCTGAAGTTCTAGTCCAACAGTCACTCACCACTCCCTTACGGCGAGATGGTGAAGGTTTCTCCACAACTCGCATCCGAGGTCGAGGCCGGGGACGAGGTCGTGGTAGAGACGTTAGGACAGTTGGACAGAGGAAACCAGCCATCAATGTTGATTGGGAAGATAGTTCTGAAGAAGAAAAAGAGATCAAACAAGAAGCAGCGACAATAAGTCGGAAGAAGCCGCAATTCAAGATCTCTCTCGAAGATGAGAAGAACGAAGAATACAAATCGATGTACGAGAAGATTAACCACTATGTACATACTATGACCCTGACCCCGATTCATTCTAATAAGATCGAGGGTATGGTGGTCAAAGAAGTACGTAGCGGCGGTGCAAAGCCAATCAAATTCTATCGTGGTGCTCCTTCCTCCAAAACCGAAAATAATGTACAACTTGAAGATGTCACTTCATCGAATTAATGGAATTGCCATTCGAGTGGTACTCTCCCTGTGTTTAAAATTTAATTCAGCGTGGTTTCTTACCTCGACAATGGACAAAAGGTCAATCACAACATTTTGAAAAATTATGGAATAACTCCGGTCGTTCACCCAATTCAAAGCATGGTCTCGGATTCGGCACAGTAGGATCAGTTGACGATACTGAATCTTGCTTGGTTGTCACTTGCGAGTCTAATGAAAACTGCATGGAAGCTACAGAAGAACTTGAAGATTTACAAATTGGAGACGCTCCACCAGAATTCGAAGAAGAGATTAAATCTACAATAGATGAGTTAACTGAAGTTAACTTAGGTACTAGCGAAGAGCCTAGACCTACCTTTGTTAGCTCCTTACTCAATAAAGAAGACTCCGAAGAAATAATCAAGTTATTAATGGAATTTAAAGACTCGTTTTGCTTGGAACTATGACGAGATGTCGGGATTAGCTCCGGAGGTCGCAGTCCATAAGCTAGGAGTGGATCCTACTTCTGTCCCGACTGTGCAAGGTCCCGTAAGAATGCGTCTAGAAATCGAACAACAAGTCATAGCCGAAGTTAAAAAGCTAATAGACGCTAAATTTGTCCGTGAAGAGCAATACCCGACTTGGTTAGCCAATGTGGTGCCAGTCAGAAAGAAGAATGGTCAGATCAGAATTTGTGTGGATTTTAGAGATTTAAACAAGGCATGTCCAAAGGATGAATTCCCTCTACCTATCCCAGAACTAATGATCGACATCGCTTCGACACATGAGATATTCTCATTCATGGATAGATCTTCAGGATACAACCAGATAAAAATGGCTCCAGAGGATGAAAAACTTTCAAGCATTCGTAACGCCGATCGGAGTATATTGCTACACAGTAATGCCATTCGGACTGAAGAACGTAGGAGCAACATACCAGAGAGCGATGACAAGAATTTTTGATGATCTCATCCACAATCAAGTGGAATGCTACGTGGACGATGTGGTCATCAAAAGCAAAGTAAAGGACAACCACCTATATAATTTGAGAATTGTTTTCGAACGATTAAGACAATTTAACCTTAAGATGAATCCCTTAAAATGCGCCTTCGGCATCACTTCCGGGAAATTCTTAGGATTCGTTGTCCGACATCGTGGAATTGAAATCGACCCGGAAAGATTAAAGCTATCTTAGAAATGCCGCCTCCCAAAACCTTAAAACAACTGTGATCTTTTCAAGGGAAGTTGGCATATCTTCGACGCTTTATCTCAAACTTGTCAGGTAGGTGTCAGCCTTTCTCGGCATTAGTTAAAAAGGACGCCAAATTTATTTGGGAAGAGAAATGCCAGAAGGCCTTCGAGGACATTAAACAAGTATTTAATGACACCTCCTATCTTAGCAGCCCCGGCCTCGTGTAGACCGCCGATACTTTATACCGCGGCTTTAGACGACTCTCTCGGAGCCTCGTTAGCCTGTGTCAATGATGAGGGTAAGGAAAATGCTCTTTACTACCTAATCCGTCGTTTACTTCCGACGGAAATAAGGTATCCCACAATTGAAAAGCATTGTTTGGCCCTGATCTTCGTCGCTCAAAAGCTCAGGCACTACATGCTTTCTCATAAGGTCAACCTGATCTCGAAATTTAATCCATTGCAATACTTGATGACTCGTCCAACGCTTTCCGGCAGTACTTGCCGATGGTCAATGATATTATCGCAATTCGATATAACTTTCGTGCCTCTTCGTGCCGTAAAGGGACAAGTCTTAGCGAACTTCCTCGCAAGACACCCTTTGCGTGCAGAATCTCCTCTCAATGACGATTTGCCGACTCGAACAAAAAATGAGCCTAGAAGACCCCGATGATCGACGTTGGAAATTATATTTCGACGGAGCATCTTCAAGCATACAAAGACGAAGAATCGCAAGTGATAGTGCCCGTGAAGGCAGGGATCCGATTAATCTTTATAACACCGGAGCGGGGATGTTAAGATACTCCTACCACTCGACGTAACCGTGTAAAAACAACGAACCGTAATACGAAGCCCTCATAACAAGACCGGAATTAACTATTCAAATGGGGATAACAGTACATCAACATCTACGGGGATTCGCAGCTTAATCATTTAACGGATCGCTAGACAGAGATAGAATTTTAAAACCAAGACTCGAGCAATACTTCCAAGATGCCATACAGCTTGTTGGAACAAATTCGAATGTGATAATCTACAAAATTCCCATGAAAGAAAACGCTTGAAGAAATGCGTTAGCCCGCCTCGCAAAAGAATTTGCCTCGCTTGCAAGATGAATCGTTGGAAGTGTCAGCACACCTGACGTCGTGTCCTATCACAGCTCGACATAGTACACAATACACAAATCGAAAAAGAAGAAGAATCAGTCATAACATAAGGATGTAAAAACACGTAAGATTGGCAACGTACCATTCATAGACTACTCGCAAACAGAAAACTACCGGACGATAGGTCGCTAGCCCATCGTATCAAGAAAAGAACTCTGTCCTACGCATTAATAAACCACACGTTATACGTAAGGTCTTTCGATCAAATGTGGCTAAGGTGCCTAAGCGGGTCCGAGGCCCGTGAAATTGTTAAAGAGGTGCATTCAGGACTCGTGGCGCTCACCGCCGGGTCCAAAGATGAAAATGAAAATTAAAAGATTAGGGTATTACTGGCCCTCAATGATGACCGACTGCATGAAAATCGCCAAGAGCTGTCACCAATGCCAAGTGCACGGAGTGGTTCTACACCAACCTCCGAATGTGTTACATCCGACAATTGCGTCGTGGCCATTCGAATGTCGGGGCACGTATATAGTGGGTCCAATAGAACCACCATCTTCAAAAGAACATCGCTTCATTCTTGCGGCTACAGATTACTTTTCCAAGTGGCAGAGGTAGTTCCACTTAGAGAAGTGAAAGCACACCACGTGCTACAGCTTTTCAAGAACCAAGTTGTCTACCATTTCGGAGTGCCACGCAGGATCATCTCGTATAACGGGCCGCATTCGAAGCACACAAATCAACAATTTTGTCGGGAGACACGGAATCGACCGGCAATATTCAACAATTTACTACCCAAGAGCAAACGGCTCTGGTCGAGGCTTTTAATAAAACTCTCGTTCAAATCTTGAAGAAAACCTTGGACGATAAAAAGAGAAATTGGCACGAGAAGTTATTAGAAGCCTTATGGGCCTACCGAACAACCTTCGAACTCCTACTCAAGCTACACCTTACGCTCCGGTGTATGGGTCCGAGGCAGATGTTACCTTTAGAGGTTCGACCTTCCTTCACTCGTAATTGCGGCTGCAAACAAAATCACGACAGAAGAGAATGCCCAATTACGACTAGAAGAATTGGAAAACCCGGAAGGGAAAAGACTTGCAGCACGAGCTGAATTTAGAACTATACCAAGCTAAGATGGTTCAAGCCCATGACAGATCGGGTCCGCCCAAGAACCTTCAAAGTTGGTGACTTAGTTCTCGTTCTCAAGAGACCTATCCTCGCACACCGCAAGATAAGAGGAAAATTTGAACCCACTTGGGAAGGACCGTTTGTGGTTAAAGCAAGATACTCGTGAGGCTCCTACCGGCCCAGTGAACTGCCAAGGAGAACGACATATGCTTCCGATCAACGGACGATACTTGAAGAAGTATTATGCTACCTGATGTTTCGAAGGAATGAATTCTTCATCCCTAGAAGCACGGGCGAAGTAGTTACTAATGACTGCGTCCGAACCCAAAAATAATAAAAATGTGCTAAAATAAATAAAATCATGATAATAAAGTTTTCCTTGTTTTCTCTTCCATATCGAAATCTCTTTCCTGATCTTATCCCACTTCATTCCTATTAAATTTAAAAATACAAAAAATAATAAAAAAACTCGTCTTTAATAAACATTTTCTTAATGTTCTTGTTCTTAAGTACGCCCCCGATCCTTTTCCTTGTCTTTTCGCAGGAAATGTCGAACAGGCGGTTGGTCCCGAACTTTAGAAATGGCGTAAGCCTTGCACTCGACGAAAAGAGGGTGAAATATGGAGCGATAATAGAGATCGACTCGGACTTCACACCGACAGGCCTGCAATATGAGGAAAGTGACCGGGTCCCGCTGACCGAGAGGAACCGCCAGGTCGACAAGAATGAAAGTGGGTGGCCCAAGCCACCACTCCAAAGAAGAAGAAAAGGAAAACAAGCATTGAAGAAGACAAGAGAATCAAGTCTATAGTCGCTACAGCAGAGGGCAGGCTTGTTAGCGCCGCGCCCATAGAAACTCAGGAAGTACGAAGAGCTACTCTCACAGCAACTCAACAAAGAAATAAAAATCGCCGTATTCGCAAGATGTTAACTAAATTAGCAGCAGACCAGCACGACGAGGCTGTTGCTACTGCCAGTATATACACTTCAAGGACACCGGTTCACCAGGAACCTGAAGAAAGGAAGCCAGCTCCCAAGATGACAGAAGAAACCAGGGAAATCTTATGAAGAACAGAAGAAAGAAGGCTACAACGCCACCAGACAAAGTCAACAATAATGCATAACCTTGTTGTAGAAGCAACCCCGGAGGATGTCCCGACGGACACCATCCCCGAGGAGCCGAGGTATGCAGGAGAACGTGAAGGGATTGAGCCGTATATCCCATAGTACGTCACCAGGCCTCGCCATTTGCAGATTATTCCATAATATGAGCTAGAAAGGATGCAGAATGTTGAGAATAAAACTTTTAAATACTTCGAGAGAATCAGAGGCAGGAGGATCAATATACTAGAAGGCCTCGAGCTCCACACAGGCGTGTTCTCAGAATACGAACAACAACAAATCGTGGACTGCATCCGGGATTTGAAAAAAATGGCCCGAGCGGGCCGCCTAAGAGAAAACACCTACTCAGAACCCCGGAGATGGATGCCGTGGAAAGGGAGAATTACAATACAATGTGGATGCTGCTACAACTTCGCAGAAGACAGGAAGGGAAACCCACCGTGAATACTCCGTCATGGCCAGGTGGATCTAATGCCATTGGTCATTAAAAGGATGGTAAAGAGAATGATAACATGGAGGGTACTACCGGCAGATTGTATACCCAACAGTTGCATCATTAACATCTACAAGCGGTGTGACTGCATACCCCCTCACATAGATCACCACGACTTTGTCAGACCTTTCTGCATGGTTTCTTTTCTGAACGAGTGTAATATCATGTTCGGATCTGACCTCCAGATAGCAGGACCAGGTGAGTTCCGAGGGCCAGTAAAGATACCATTACCGATAGGTTCCGTCATGATACTGAAAGGCAACGGAGTAGATGTCGCTAAACATTGCATACCAGGAGTACCAGTGAAGCAGATCTTAGTTACTTTCAGAAGGATGGACGACAGGAAGACACCTTACCACTTCCGACCGGACCCGGAGCTAGAGAGCCTCCGCCTTACGAGCCGTGAGTTACATGGAAAATATCACACCTCCAACGTACATCCATACGACATCCTCGCCAAGGATGGCTTGGAAGGTGATGTTATCGACTATGTACCTCACTATTCGTACATGGATTTTCGACGGATACCTTTTTAGATGGATCGACAAAGATCATACATAGTCCGTTTCGAGTCTATATGGATTGTATGAGATGTATTCCGCATCGAGTTGTATGATGTATCTTCAACATGATTGGAATGAAAGTGACCATGTCACATTTTTCGGCCTTCACCTCTTTTGTGCAAGTTGACTGAGAAACGCCATTAAAGTTAAATGAACTTCGAACAAAGAACAGAAAAGAAATAAAAAAAAAGAATAAAAGAAAACCTTCCTTAAAAATCTAAAAATGATGAACACCAAATTCACATGAACATTAAATAAACGATAAAATAAATTTGAATCGTTAAAGGATAAACAAAATGAACACAAATTTTAAATCAAATCTCAATCAAATTTAAATTCAAGCTTTCCAGATTCCAAATCAAATCGCAATCAAATTCAAATTCAATCTTCCAGATCTCAAATCAAACCTCAATCAAATTCAAACTCAACCTTCCAAATCTGAAATCCAATCCGTTCTACTCTCTCCCTTGTCTGGGATGGAAGCGGTTGATTCCATTGACACGGATCGAATCTGATGGCGAGGAATTGTATCCAATCCAAACCAATTACATCCGAGACTGCATTGCTTTAGGATCCTTTCCTTATCGCAATGAAATACATCAAATTCAAAACTTTTGGGGTTGAGGATTTTACATCCGAGACTGCATTGCTTTAGGTTCTTTCCCTATCGCAATGAAATACATCAAATTTAAACTTTTGGGGTTGAGGATTTTACATCCGAGACTCGCATCGCTTTAGGTTCTTTCCCTATCGCAATGAAATACATCAAATTCAAACTCTTGGGGTCGAGGATTTTACATCCGAAACTACATCGCTTTAGGATTCTTTCCCTATCGCAATGAAATACATCAAAATCAAACTTTTGGGGTCGAGGATTTTACATCCGAGATCGCATTGCTTTAGGATTCTTTCCCTATCGCAATGAAATACATCGAAATCAAACTTTTGGGGTCGAGGATTTTACATCCGAGACTCGCATTGCTTTAGATTCTTTCCCTATCGCAATGAAATACATCAAATTTAAACATTCTGGAGTCGACGATTTTACATCCGAGATCGCATTGCTTTAGGATTCTTTCCTATCGCAATGAAATACATCAAATTCGGACTTTTGGGGTTGAGGATTTTACATCCGAGACTGCAATGCTTTAGGATTCTTTCCCTATTGCAATGAAATACATCAAAATCAAACTCTTGAGGTTAAGTATTTTACATCCAATACCGCATTTCTCTGAGATCTCTCCTCATTGTAATGATTCAATCCAATCAATTCAATTTTCTTTTGAGGTTGAATATGTTACATCTAAAACCACAAAATTCCAATTTTCATTTCAAATTCAAATCCCTTCAAATTAATTTTGACAAAACTTCAATCTGAATTAAAACTCCAAATTGAAATCTAAGCTCACACATCGAAACTTAAACTGAAACAAAATAAAATCTAAATTGAAATTCCCCCAAATCATGTGATTTGCGATTCACCTCCTTTTCCTTTCCCCAGCGAGAGTTCAGGAATCTCCAGTCTCAGAGAAATACTTCACACTCCCCAGCGGAAACTCTTCTATTTTGTCCTAAGTTTGTCACTTGGATGTTTGTGTTGGTTTTGTTGATCGCTTCGGTCAACACCAATACGCGCGGTGTGCTCCGTCAGCTCACCACACCTATTGGGGGTCCATTTGTTGACCTCTTTTTTGATGAGGTCTTCTCTTCTTCTTTTTAGTACTTAGGATCTAGCCTTAGGCTTTTCCTTTGACTATCCTAGAGGATTAGAATTGGGACCCACCACTTAGAAATTCAAACCACTTCTTAACTCCCCGCAAACTCCACAAACTCGACCGTAGAGCCCTAATCACCTGTGAGGGTTGAGATCAAATGTGGAAGTTTAAAGGATGAGTTCCTATAGGACTCTTTGGCCTTAGGACTGCCCTGGGTGGCCTGGTCTGGTGAAGGGCTGACTTACACACACACAACACTTATACACTACACTTTCACACACCTCCTAAAACCACACCTATGCCCAATTTGACCTCCTGACTCATGAAGGTGATTCACATGGATGGTCCTTAACACCTAAACCCTGGGCTAAGAGGGTTAGGAACAACATACTGGATGCCTCAAATGAGTCCCTTCATGGCTCATGTGGACTTGATATGGCTTCAAGGCTCAACCAAAATGATTTCATTCCACTTACATTCACCCAATCTTCAATTTTCCAAATTTTCATTTTTTGACCCCTGGGACCCTACACCCGCCTAGCCTTCCCGAAACCCTTGAAATCCTCCAAAATTTCCAAATCACCCAAAATTCCTCAAAACCAATCCCGAACATTTCCACATTACTCAAATTGATCATTCATAGCCAAAAATATCAAAAATTCCAAAAATACCTCCCAATACCCTCCAAATACCCAAAATACCCCTCTTGACCCAAAAATCCAAAAATTCAGAAAATTCCAAAAAATCCCAAATATTCCCAATTTCATTTTGTTCAACTACACCATGGGCCAGTTTTGTCAATTTACCCTACTTTTGTCAAAACCCCCAATTTGACCCATTTTAACCCTAAGTGAACCCAATGTCAAACCAAACCTACCCAATCGACCCAAATTTTGGTCCAATTCAATTCTAAACTTCAATTCAACATTCCCAACACCAATCTAGACCAAAACCAAGTCCAATTTGATTGACATTTGGATCCAATTTCACTTTTGGCCTTAAAGCCCAATTTGGACTCATGACCCAAACCTAACCCAAACTCACCCAATTCAACTCCAATTAACCCCAAATCTTATCCAAACCTCCCTTAACATCCCTACAAACAAAAAATTAACATGATTTGCCCAAAATTTAGACCCAAACCCCACTCAAATTCAACCCAAAGCTAAAAGGCCCAATTTTGACCTAAACCCAAACCTAACCCAAATAAGCCCAAACCTTAAAATCAAAACTCAACCAAAGTCAAAACCTCTTTGAAACACTCCCATAAACATTTCCCAACATTTATTTTACATCAATTTCAACCCCAGCCCAACATTGGCCCAAGTTAACCCAATTTGACCTATATTGGCCCATTCACCAAGGATGCCAAAATTTCATGCTAAAGCCCATATGACAAATTCTTCTCATCATACCCTTAATTAAAATCATCCCTAAGTTCAAATCAATCATCAAATGATTCCAAATCAAGCCATGTGCCAAATCCCATCAAATCACTCCTAAATTACCAAAATTCCTAAAAACCTCTTTCATGAAAGTTGACTTAGCTTTTTCCAAGCCAAAGGTGAGCCATGAAGCCATGCATGAGCCACATGGGAGCCATGAGAGCCATGGAATCTACTTTCCACCTCACCATACCCAAGATGGCAAGAGGAGGAGGCCCTTTCCATATTCTCTTAAGGGGGATTAACCACTCCCATGTCTCCCCTAACTCTTGCTTAAGCTTAATTGTACTTGGATTGTGACTTGACCCCACTAATCAAGCTGATCCAAGTGACTTTCCCTTCAGCCCAAATTGGCCTTGGAGGGTGGACCTAACCCAAAACCAAGGGTTGACCCATTTAGACCCAAAACTAGCCCTTTCCCATTCCACTTTGATTCAAACCCTTTACACATGTCCAAGCCCAATCGCCTTCACCAACTTCAAGCCCCGGACCTCCCGACCCCGAGGGTGACCCATGCCTCGCCGGCCGGCCACACCGGCCGCCGAAAAACACCATGGCCGAGACTTGGGAAGGAGCCAAGCATTGAAATTCCACCTTGCTGAGTTGCCCCATGCCCAGTGGCCATTGTAGATGTTCTTCCCTTGACCTAAGCAGCTGATCCCATCCCTTGGCCATCCCTGTGAGGCTCTCCAGCCACCTCTATTTAAACCCGACCCCCTCACGGCCATGGAAGAGAGTTGCACAAACCTTGCCGAAACTCTGCCAAAATTGCTCCAAACCCTACTCCATACTTAGAGCAGTTGATCCCTAGTGTCAATTTGCCCTAATCCCCACCAACAGAATCCAATTTCTCAACTGAAATTTCACCCAAAACCAGGACACTTTGCCACAGTGAGCCAATCTCTAAATTGACTGGTCCTACACCTTCACTGGACCAAGAGAAGAAGTTTCCCACCGAAAGCCCCATCTCCAGAGCCACCCGGCTTGTTCCGACTCTCCAAGCTTTGTGATCGGCTGTGGTCACTTTCATAGCTAAGCAATTCACCAGACCATGAGACTTCATCTGGAGCTTGCTGGGATCCAATCGAAGGTGACGCAACCCTCAGATTGAAGCCACACTTCTCTGAGCAAAGGTATGAGCTAATTCTTCATCCTGAGCTTCTGGAGATTCTACATTTCAAATGCTTTAATTTTAATACATGATCACCGTATAGATGTATTCGTCTCTTCAAGACGAATCCATAGAGCACAAGAACACAAAAATCCGTTAAGTATTGAGTGAGATATTAGGGATTTAGTGTGGACGGTTCTCGGGCTAGGAGGCTTGGGGACGATGAACGGATGTCGTTCATTTAATACACGCGCGGACGGACAGCCAGGATCGCGCCGGATAAGGAGACGGAACGACACAGCGGGCCCCCGGAGCTCTGAGTTGGTTGGCGGCGTCGAATGGCAGTGCGACACGCGGCGTTTCGGAGCTGCCGAGGTTGACGCGGCCCCTCGTAGATAAATAGAAAATTAGGGTTTTTTTCTATTTATTTAATTCCCTAAACTTCAAAAATCCATAACTTTGTGTAGAAAAATCAGAAAAATAAAATAAAAATACCTTCTTGCTCAGTGAACAGAGGAGAATAATGTGGAAAAAAAATCATTTAATTTCATCAAGTATTTTATTTTAAATGATTTTTTTACTCTCTGCATTGTTTTAATTCTCCATGCATATAGGAAATTCACCATGGCATGAGACCATAGGGCTTTTGAAGCCTCTGAACTTGGGAATATTCCCTGAATTTTCCAAGGTCAGAAGCCATCCCTATGAGAAGTTGTTGATTTTTCAAATTCATGTTACTATTTTGAGTATTTTAAATCCAATAATTAGCATGTTGTGAAATAAATTCTAGGAAAATTTGGTGGTCTTTATTATGACCAGAGGACCCTAGGAAAAATAGGTTTTGAATTAGTTCATTTAAAATAACCCTTATTGGCTTAAACACCCAAAATAGGTCACTAATTAATTAGAGCTAATCATACATCAAATTGACTTGAAATCAATTCTCCACTGACCTTTAGGATTAGAGGAACTCACCATAAAAATTTGAAGTCAATTGGACTTGGTTAACCCTACTAAATGGGTTGATTAAGCCATTTAGTCAATTTGAACTTTAAAAATTCATAACTTTCAAAATGCTTTTCAAAAATTCACCAAATTAGTTTTGGAGCCTCTCTGATATCAGGGGAATTTAAGAAAATTAAAATTTCAATTTTCTAAAAAAGTTGATTTTTTGGTATTATTTTAATATTTTAATAATTAGAAAATAATAAAAATCACAAAAATAATAAAATTCACCAAAATGTCACATTTTGAATTTTAATCACTTAGGAACAAACCCCATATTTTTCTTAAGTCTCTATAATGAGATATTAAATTTTAAATCCCTAAGGTAATTTTAAAATTAAAAAAAATGTATTTTTTAGCATTTCCACTAAAATAATTCTAATAGATCAAAGAAAAATCAGAAAATTGTAAAAATTGTTTCTCTGATTTCCTTGATATCAGAGAGATTTTTGTAAAATATAAAATTTATTTTTCAACCTTTATTTTATTTTTAAATTAATTAATACTCCAAACCTTAAAATAATTATAATAAAAATAATATAATTCAAAAAATCACCAAAATTGGTCCATGTGGTCCTCTAATCATTAGAAATGTCCCATAATTTTCTTAAGGACAGAAACTTTCCCTTGGTCATATCATTAAATTTTCCTTGGAAATCCCTATTTTCTACCAAAAATAATTTCATAAATAAATTAAATACAGAAAAATCACATTTTCTCCTCTCATGTCTTTATTGGCATATGAGTGAAGTCACATAATTGTTCTTTGATGAAGAAAATCGTCCTCAAACCAAAACACAAGGACCTAGACGTCATAGGAAATGACTAGCTATAGGATTAGGAATTTGGTAGAAAACCATAACCCTTCCCTTGGCTTTACCTAGGAACTTGCTTTAAATGCTTAAATATGCTAAATTGTGTTTAAGTGCAGCTTGGGATGACGGGAAGACCCTCCAGGTACGCTTTTATTTTATTGCAATTTACTTTTCTTGCAATTTACTTTATTGCAAATGCACTTTACTTTACTTGCATGATAAAAAACTGTTGCATGAAAACCCACACCTCTAGGGTAGCCCCTAAAACTGAAACCAAAACTAAATTAAAAGTCTTTGCAAGATAAAATTCACCGCCACAACATTTCAAAATATAAAACAACTCAAAATTTAATCACAAACAGAACACAAAACTGCAATTACAACTAAATTGAAACGTCTTGTTGGATGATCGCGAATACCTCGGATGATGTAACCTACGTGTTGCTAACGAGATTTCCCATGGTCTAAATGAAAGTGTGGAACTCATTCAGTTGAGTTTAGTAAATTCATCTGGACTAAGTGAATCCGATAAAAATAACGATGCCGGAAGGATGGAACCGTGGGATCTTAACCGGTGTTGTTATAATCAACTTTAAGATTTGTTTTAAATAAAACATAAAAAATACTTGGAAGTTAAGATTTTCTCTAAACCAGAACACTTCTCTCATCTCCTGATTTATGACTTCTAAAACTAAACCCTTGCAACAACAAGGAGCTCAGAGCATGGTGGGCAAGCACGACCATCGTCATCGAGAAAACCCGAGTCTACTTCAGCAAAACTTTCTTAGAATTAAATAACTAAGCCATAGGATTTCGAGGTAGTTTGCCTAGTGCAACATAAATTCTTAACTCTTCGTTAGGCATTTGCATGATCATGTCATGTAAATTAAACCCTAACCGGTCTTAGGACTCTGAGGTAGTCGTTCGGTACGACATAAACCCTCATATCTTCATGGCTATTTGTATGATTTTATCATACAAATATAAGTCCAAATTAATCAAAATTGGCAAGACTGAAATATTAGATAACATTAGGACTTTCCTAAATCCAAGCCAAACAATAGGATAGTTGGGAAATTGCCGAAGTTCGCTTCGAATCTGTAATTTCTCCTACCTTTCTTCCTTTGAATTCCCAAAACAAAATGTTCCAAATTTGATCCACTCCTTATTGAAATTCCAAAATTCAATCCTTTGAAAACTTAAACTTTGAAATTCTTGAGAGCAGAATTACTGATTATTATCGAGAGTTTTCTTAGGTGATTCCCGTCACTTAAGATGTAATTAACTATAGGGGCTTGCCCTTATAGGGAATTTTAAGAACCCATGTAATATAAACCCTGTTTAATGCTTTCATATTAAACAGGGGAATTTGTCGGCTTATAAAATTGGTTCGCAGACCAAACGGATGTCACAAATCTTCTAGTTTATTTAATCGAGCCCCACCATTAAGCAGTGTGTCTATCCTTAGGGATAGATACACGGTTTGTGGTGTGGTGCTCGTTTATATAAACTATTTGGGATGTGAAATCAGTTTAATTTTCATATCTTAAAATTTTCAAACTTAAAATTATTTTTAAAATCAAATGCTACTTTCTAAATTATATATATATATATATATATTTAAATTAAATTTAAAATATAAAATTCGCCGACAATTTCTGTAGGCGACCCCTTTTCAAAAATACAACACTCAACCTAAAAATATGCAGACACTATTTTGGGTGTTTAAGCCAATTAGGGTTATTTTAAATGAATTAATTCAAAACCTTTTTTTCCTAGGGTCCTCTGGTCATAAGAAACATCACCAAATTTTCCTAGAATTTATTTCACAACATGCTAATTATTGGATTTAAAATACTCAAAACAAGAACATGAATTTGAAAAATCAATAACTTCTCATAGGATGGCCTCCGACTTTGGAAAATTCAGGGAATGTTCCCAAATTCGGAGGCTTCAAAAGCCCTATGGTCTCATGCCATGGTGAATTTCCTATATGCATGGAGAATTAAAACAATGCAGAGAGTAAATAAATCATTAAAAATGAAATACTTGATGAAATTAAATGATTTCTTTTCCACATTATTCTCCTCTGTTCACTGAGCAAGAAGATATTTTTATTTTATTTTTCTGATTTTTCTACACAAAGTGATGGATTTTTGAAGTTTAGGGAATTAAATAAATCAGAAAATCCCTATTTTTCTATTTATCCGAGTCGGCGCCGTGTCAACCTTAACATCTCTGAAGTGCTGCGTGGCGCTTTCTGATTCGACTCCGCCATCCGACTCAGCGCTCCAGGGGCCCGCTGTATCGTTCCGTCTCCTCATCCGGCGTGATCCTGGCCGTCCGTCCGCGCGTGTATTAAATGAACGGCATCCGTTCATCATCCCCAAGCGTCCTCACCCGAGAGCCGTCCACACTAAAACCCTAAGAACTCACTCATTTCTCAATGGATTTTCGTGTTCTTATGCTCTATGGATTCGTCTTGAAGAGACGAATACATCTATACAGTGATCATGCATTGAAATTAAAGCATTTGAAATAGAGAATCTCCAGAATCTCGGGATAAAGAATTAACTCATACCTTTGCTCAGAGAAGTGTGGCTTCAATCTGAGGGTTGCGTCACCTTCGATTGCATCCCAGCAAGCTCCAGATGAAGTCTCCTGGTCTGGTGAAATGCCTAGCTATGAAAGTGACCACAACCGATCACAAAGCTTGGAGGCCTGGAAGAACCGGGTGGCCCGGAAATGTGGCTTTCGGTGGGAAACTTCTCCTCTTGGTCTAGTGAAGGTGTAGGGCCGATCAATTTGAAGATTGGCTCACCGTGGCAAAGTGTCCTGGTTTTTGGGTGAAATTTCGGCTGAGAAATCGGGTTCGTTGGCGAGGATTAGGGCAAATTGACACCTGGGATCAACCGCTCTAAGTATGGAGTAGGGCTCGGAACAATTTTGGCGAGTTTCGACAAGGTTTGTGCAACTCTCTTCCATGGCCGTGAGAGGGCTCGGTTTAAATAGTAGGTGGCTGGAGAGCCTCACAGGAATGGCCAAGGGTTGGGATCGGCTGCTCTGGGCATGGGAAGAACAGCCATGGTGGCCATTGGGCATGGGGCAGCTCAGCAAGGGAGAATTCCAATGTTGGGCTCACATGTGAGCTCTCGGGCATGGTGTTTTCTAGCGGCCTGGTGGCTGGCCGGCCGGCCTCGAGTCACCATCTTGGCCGATGGGGTCGTGGCTTGGCATTAGTGCAATCAATCGAGCATGGACATGTGTAAAGAACTTGGATCAAAATGGCATGGGGATATAGCTAATCTTGGCTAGGTTTGGTCAACCCATTTCTTTGGGCTGGGTTCACCTCCCCATGGCTAGCCTTGGGCTGAGAAAATCAGTTAGGCTAGCTGGTCAAAAGGTGGTGTTCTCCTTATCCAAGAATATTTGGATTAAATCTTGGTTAAGGGGTATCATGGGTGAGGTTAAAGACTTTTAGGAATTAAGGAAAGCTCTCTCCCTCTTACCCAATGTGGCATGGTGACATGTAAAGAGGCTCTCATGGCTTCCATGTGGCTCATGCATGGCTTCATGGCTCATCTTTGGCTTGGGAAAAGTTAAGTCAATTTCATGGAAATGGGTTTAAGAAAATTTTGGTATTTTGATGGGAATTTGTATGGGGCTTAATTTGGAATGGCTTCATGATGAGTTTTGAAACTTAGGGATTGATTTAATTGAAAATATGGTGTAGAGAAATTGTCATATGGGTTTTGGATTGATTTTGGCCCTTTGGATTTTGGTGGAGATGGGCTTTAGGAAGGTTTCATGTAAGTGGGCTTTTAAGTTTAAGAATGAATTCATGGATGGGAATTTTGTAGAGGTTTGGGCCAAATAATTGTTGGGTTTGGTTTAGGGATATGTCATGAGTGATTTGAAATGAGTTGGGAGTGATTTAGATTTGAATTGGGTTGGATTTGGTCTAGATTGGTAAATGGGCCAATGTAGGTCAAATTGGGCTAACTTGGGCCAATGTTGGGCTAGGGTTGAAATTGATGTAAAATAAATGTTGGGAAATGTTTATGGGAGTGTTTCAAAGAGGTTTTGGCTTTGGTTGGGTTTTGATTTTGGGGTTTGGGCTTATTCGGGTTAGGTTTGGGTTTAGGTCAAAATTGGGCTTTTTGGCTTTGGGTTGAATTTGAGTGGAGTTTGGGTCTAAATTTTGGGTAAATCATGTTAATGTTTTGTTTGTGGGGATGTTAAGGAAGGTTTAGAAAAGTTTTGGGGTTAATTGGAGTTGAATTGGGTTAGTTTGGATTAGGTTTGGGTCATGGGTCCAAATTGGGCTTTAAGGCCAAAAGTGAAATTGGATTCAAATTTCAATTAAATTGGACTTGGATTTGGTCTAGATTGGTGTTGGGAATGTTGAATTGAAGTTTAGAATTGAATTGGACCAGGATTTGGGTCAATTGGGTAGGTTTGGCTTGACATTGGGTTCACTTAGGGTTAAAATGGATCAAATTGGGGGTTTTAACAAAGGTGGGGTAAATTGACAAAATTGGCCCATGGTGTAGTTGAACAAAATGAAATTAGGAATATTTGGGATTTTCTGGAATTTTCTGGGAATTTTCTGAATTTTTGGATTTTTGGGTCAAGAGGGGTATTTTGGGTATTTGGAGGGTATTGGGAGGTATTTTTGGAATTTTTTGGTATTTTTGGGTATGGATGATCAATTTGAGTAATGTGGGAATGTTTGGGATTGATTTTGAGAAATTTTGAGTGATTTAGGTGATTTTGCAAATTTTGGGTAGTTTCGAGGGTTTTCGGTAAGCTGTAGTGTGTAGGGTCCCGGGGGTCAAAAATTGAAAATTTGGAAAATTGAAGATTGGGTAAATGTAAGTGGAATGAAATCATTTTGGTTGAGCCTTGAAGCCATATCAAACCCACATGAGCCATGAAGGGACTCATTTTAGGCATCCACTATGTTGTTCCTAACCCTCTTAGCCAAGGGCTTAGGGGTTAAGGACCATCCATGTGAGTCACCTTTATGAGTCAGGAGGTCAAGTTAGGTATGGGTGTGCTTCTAGGATGTGTGTGAAAGTGTAGTGTATAAATGTAGTGTATGCGTAAGTCAGCCCTCACCAGACCAGGCCACCCAGGGTAGTCCTAAGGCCAAAGAGTCCTGTAGGAACTCATCCTTTAAACTTCCACATTTGATTTCAACCCTCTAGGTGATTAGGGGTCTATAGTCAAGTTTGTGGAGTTTGCAGGGAGTTAAGAAGTGGTTTGAATTTCTAAGTGGTGGGTCCCAATTCTAATCCTCTAGGATAGTCAAAGGAAAAGCCTAAGGCTATATCCTAAGTACTAAAAAGCAGAAGAGAAGACCTCATCAAAAATGAGGTCAACATTAGTAGAAGGTAAATTATCATGAGAGTTCAGATCGAACTCAACAGACGGCGCTCTTGAATGTCAAGAGTGGCAACTTTCATGATCATGAACGGGGCTTTTCCGAGTATGACTTCAAACTCACAGAAGCCAGTCCCAAACTGAATCATCAGTGATGCAAGACGAGTCTCGCAGGAGGAGGGTAAGTTGCAGGAGAAGGTCAGTGTAGAGGTTGCCATCTTTAATTGTCAAGAGAAACATTCCGAAGGATAGTGAGGGCCAATACCATATCATCATAGTGAAAACACTATGAAAAAAGATGTTCTGTGAACTGGGAAATTTTTTTTTTCATTTTGATATTTTACTATCTTTTTATTTCAATTTTTAGGTTTTCATATTTTTGTTAAAAAGGAATCTCAAGATTTAAGGAAGAGTGGATCAATCTGTCGAAGACAGGATTGAACCCGGGAGATACAAAAAGGAGGTGAAGTACAGGGCTCTATCGGAGATCCCCTTCACAACGCAGATTGCCCTAAGGAAATTTGCTTGCTGACACACCTATTGGGGGTCTGACCCCACAAGATCAAATGGAATACCTAAAGATTCTTGAACACTCCTGTTTAGGAGTGACCAAACGGATGGTCCTGAAATCCAAAGGAGTTGATCACACTTTCCTAAAAAGGAAATGGGTGAAATGTGTCAATGGAAGAATGGTAATCTGGCTCATGAGGGACATGAGCACATTACCGTATATGAATGTATTATTTCTTGATATTAATGAAGAGAGAAACTATTCCCCAGCAGAGTCGCCAGAAAACTGTCGACCATTAATAATTCTTGAGTTTTTATTATTTTTGGGTTTGTGAAATTTTTGAAGATGTTTAAAACATAGCTTTATAAAATAGAATTTTGATTTAGTTTAATATATATATATAGATTTTTAAAAATATTTTTTTAATTTGAAAAATATGAAATCAAACTGATTTCCTATAAACGTTAGTTTATATAATCAAGCGCTTCATCACAAGACATGTACCTATCTTGAAGAACAGATGCATTGCTTGGGTGAAGCTTGATCAAATAAACTAAGAAATTCATGACATCCGTTTGATCTGTAAAGCATTGTTGACCGACAATTTCTCATATCTAATATGAAGGAATTTAATAGGGTTTATAATAATCTGGGGTCTTTATGTCTCCTATAAGGGCAATCCCTTATAGTTAAATACATCTTATATGAGCGAAGTCACCTAAGCATACACTTGATATAGATAAGGAAATATTTGTATTCATGATTTCCAAAGGTAAGGTTTTCCAAGAAAATGTGATAGTCGGAAATTCAATAGGTGAATAGCTCAAGTTTTGGAAGATTTTATTTTGTCAGAATCCAAAGGAGAAAAGACTAGGAGAAGGACATATATTCAAGGAAAATCTTGATGACTTTCCAAACTATCCTATGGTTTTGCTTTGATTTAGGATATTTATTTGGCATTTCATCCTTTCAATTTATTATTTAGGAGTTAAATTCACTTGATATTGATCATGTGAATGGCCTGGAAGATAAGAGGATTTATGTCATAACCGATGACAACCTCGGAATCCTAAGACTAGTTAGGGCTTATGTTGCACAACATGGTTATGAAAGGGTCTAAAGTCAAAAGTTGAGAATTTATGTTGCACTATGTGGGCTACCTTGAAGTCCTATTGCTTATTGTTTTAATTTTGAAGGAGATTTGCTGTTGAAGATGGTCGTGCTGCCCACTATGCATGCTCCAAGCCCCTTGTCGTAGTAGGTTTAGCTTAAAGAAGTTTCAATTGAAGAGAGAAGAGAAGTGACATGTTTTGGAAATATTTAAATTGAAGTTTCTTAATATTTTTATTAGGGGAACATTAAAGTTGATTATAGAGACACCGGTTAAGTTACCACGGTTCCATCATCCCGACACCACTATTTTCATCGGATTCACTTAGTCAAAATGAATTTACTAAACTCAACTTAATGAGTTCTATACTTTCATTTAGACTGTGGGAAAATCCCGTTAGCAACACGTGGGTTAACTCCTCCAGGGATTCCCGATCATCCAAAGAAATGTTTTAATTTAGTTGCAATTTGTGATTTTTGTTTTGTTTGTTATTAAATTTTAAGTTGTTTTATATTTTGAATGTTGTGGCGGTGAATTTTTATCTTGTCTTGATTTTAATTTTGATTATGGTTTTGGTTTTGTGGCTATCTAAAAGTTCTAGTTTTCATGCAGAGCGACATTGTTGTTTAGCATGCAAGTTTGCAAGGAAAGAAAGTGAAATAGAGTGCAGGTAAGTAAATTGCATTAAAATAAAAGCATACCTAGTAGGTATTCCCATCATCTCCACATGAAACTTTAGTACTCTTACAATAAACATTTATAATTTGTAGGGAAGTAAAACCTATGGATATGTTCTCCATGAGCTTACAAAATCCTGGGTCATAATTTGGTGAATTCTATTAATTTATTTGAGAGATTTTCTCATTTAATAAATATGATAAGTTCAGTTTTCCTACAAGGTGTCCAAAAGACTTATGAAAAGATTCAAGAGAGATCCAGATACTTCACATTCCTTTTAAGCTTTCATGACGTCTTTTGAACTTATCATAGTTATTAAATGATTTATCTATTTCATACGCTTATGCTCAATGAGCCAATGTTTTAGTCATCCTGAAAAGGCAGGATAGTTATCATTTGGTGCTTTACTTAGAAATTAGTTGAGTGGGCTTTTAGGGGAAAACTTAACTTATGGAAGAATTTATCAAATTTTAATGGGCTTGTAATGTTTCAAAAGGTTGTTTAAGATTAATTATGTTTTCATTTATAATTCTTACCAATTAATTTCTTTAATGAAGCATGGCTCACTACTAAGCCCTTAAGATTTTAGTAGGTATTTTCATGTCTTTAGAGAAGGAAATTTCATGACTTTCATGATTATGATTCTTATGAGAATATTAAGTTAGCATTTGAAAACCAAATGAAGGGGAATTAAATTAGTTAGTGGAATATCAACTTCCAAAATCAACCCTTAACTTTAAGGCTCTTTTAATTTGATTTTCTTCCAACTTATGATAATTAAGGAAATTTAAATATTTATTTTGATGTGTGTTGACCTCATTTTTGATGAGGTCTTCTCTTCTTCTTTTTAGTACTTAGGATCTAGCCTTAGGCTTTTCCTTTGACTATCTTAGAGGACTAGAATTGGGATCCACCATCTAGAGTTTCAAACCACTTCTTAACTCCCTGCAAACTCCACAAACTTTACTATAGACCCCTAATCACCTAGAGGGTTGAAATCAAATGTGAAAGTTTAAAGGATGAGTTCCTATAGGACTCTTCGGCCTTAGATCGCCTCTGGTGGCCCGGTCCGGTGAGGGGGCTGACTTACACACACACTACACTCATACACTACACTTTCACACACCTCCTAAAACCACACCCATACCTAACTTGACCTCCGGACTCATGTAGGTGATTCACATGGATGGTCCTTAACCCCTAAGCCCTCGGTTAAGAGGGTTAGGAACAACATAGATGAATGCCTCAAATGAGTCCCTTCATGGCTCATATGGGCTTGATGTGGCTTCATGGCTCAACCAAAATGATTTCATTCCACTCAAATTTACCCAATCTTCAATTTTCCAAATTTTTAATTTTTGACCCCCGGGACCCTACACCCGCCTAACTTACCCAAAGCCCATGAAATTACCCAAATTTTCAAAATCACCTAAATTACCCAAAATTCCCCAAAATCAATCCCAAACATTTCCACATCACTCAAATTGATCACCCATACCCAAAAATACCAAAAATACCTCCTAATACCCTCCAAATACCCAAAATACCCCTCTTGACCCAAAAATCTAAAAATTCAGAAAATTCCCAGAAAATTTCAAAAAATCCCAAATATTCCCAATTTCATTTTGTTCAACTACACCATGGGCTAATTTTGTCAATTTACCCTACTTTTGTCAAAACCCCCAATTGGACCCACTTTAACCCTAAGTGAACCCAATGTCAAACCAAACCTATCCAATTGACCCAAATTCTGGTCCAATTCAATTCTAAACTTCAATTCAACATTCCCAACACCAATCTAGATCAAATCCAAGTCCAATTTGATTGACATTTGGATCCAATTTCACTTTTGTCCTTAAAGCCCAATTTGGACCCATGACCCAAACCTAACCCAAACTAACCCAATTCAACTCGAATTAACCCCAAATATTTTCTAAATCTTCCTTAGCATCCCCACAAGCAAAACAATAACATGATTTCCCCAAAATTTTGACATAAACCCCACTCAAATTCAACCCAAAGCTAAAAGGCCCAATTTTGACCTAAACCCAAACCTAACCCAAATGAGCCCAAACCCCAAAATCAAAGCCCAATCAAAGTCAAAACCTCTTTGAAACACTCCCATAAACATTTCTCAACATTAATTTTACATCAATTTCAACCCTAGCCCAACATCGACCCAACTTGGCCCACTTGGACCTATATTGGCCCATTCACCAAAAGAACCCAAATTCAACCCAATTCAAACCCAAATCACCCCCAATTTGCTTCAAGTCACTCATGACACATCCATGAGCTAAACCCAACAATTATGTGGCCCAAGCCTTTACCAAAATTTCATCCCAAAATCCATTTTAAAATTCAAAAGCCCACTTTCCTAAACCATCTTAAAAGCCCATCTAAAACCATTTCAAAAAGCCCAAAATCTACCCTAAAGCCCACATGACATCTCCACTTGCCATCCACTTAATAAAAGCCATTCCCTAAGTTCTAATCCCATCATCAAATAATTCCAAATCAAGCCTCATGCTAAATCACCCCTAAATACCAAAATTTTTCTTAAATCTATTTCCATGAAATTGACTCCACTTTTCCCAAGCCAAAGGTGAGCCGTGCAAGCCATGGACAAGCCACATGAAGCCATGGAAGGCTTGACATGTGATCAAGCCATTAATGGCAAAAGGAGGGCCCCCTTTCCTAATCCTTCTTAAACCCTTTTTTACCTTAATCATGTCACACACTAAACCATGCTTAGCCACCTCATCATGGATGGAGACCACACCATTCTCTCTTGGCTGACCCAAGTGATCATTTTCAGCCCAAGACCAGGCCTTGGGTGGTGAACCTAGCCCAAAACCATGGGTTGACTCATTTGAACCCAAAATGGTCTTCCCCCCATTCCATTTCAATCCAAACTCTTTACACATGGCATTTTCCAATTGCTTGCACCAAGTCCCAGCCCTGACCCACCTGACCTTGAGGGTGACCCATGCCTGGCCGGCCGGCCACCAGGCCGCCGGAAAACACCATGGCCGAGAGTTCACATGTGAGCCAACTTTGGAATTCTCCCCGTTGAGCCGCCCCATCCCCAGCGGTCATTGTAGCCGTTCTTCTCTTGCCAAGAGCAACCGATCCCAAGCCCTAACTCTCCCCGGAGGCCCTCCACCCTCTCCTATTTAAACACCACCCCTCTCGGCCATGAGACGTGCCGAAACAAACCTTAAGGAAACTCGCCAAAATTGTTCCGTACTACTCCCCATACACAGAGCACTTGATCCCCACCGAAATCCACCCGCCATTTCTTCTCCGCGAGCTCAATTTCGCAGTCGAAATCCAAGCCCAAAACCAGGACACTTCTCCACAAGGAGCCAATCCCCAAATTGATTGGTTCTACACCTTCACCGTACCAAGGGAAGGTGTCCACCAAGCAAAAGCCCCATCTCCAAAGCCACCCAGCTGCTCCACCCTCCAAGCTTTGTGATCGACCGTGGTCGAAATCCTACCTGTGCAATTCACTGCACCGGAGACTTCATCCGGAGCTTGCCGGGATCCAATCGAAGGTGAAACAACCCTCGCATCGAAGCCACACTTCTCTGAGCAAAGGTATGGCCTCACTCTTCTTCCCGAGCTTCTAAACATTCTCCATTTCTATTGCGTAAATTTCATCCCACATAAACCGTATGGATGTGTTCGTCTCCTCAAGATGAATCCATAGAGCATAAGAACACGAAAATCCATCGAGTATCGAGTGAGATATTGTGAGATTTAGTGTGGACGGCTCTCGTGCGAGGACGCTCGGGGACGATGAACGGATGCCGTCCATTCAATACACGCGCGGACGGGATGGCTCGGATGGCGTCGGACCGTGAGATGGTGCGCGAACCGCGGGGCCCGGGCCGCCGACTCAAGCGGCGGTGTCGAACGGGAGCGCGACGCGTGTGCGTTCGGAGATGCCGAGGATGACGCGGCGCCGACTCGGATAAATAGAAAATTAGGGGTATTTTCTATTTATTTAATTCCCTAAACTTGGAAAATTCATAACTTTGTGTAGGAAAATCATAAAAATAAAATAAAAATACCCTCTTGCTCAAATGAATCGGAGGAGAATAATGTGGAAAAGAAATTATTTAATTTCATCAAGTATTTTATTTTTAATAATTTATTTACTTTCTGCATATTTTTAATTCTCCATGCATGTATACAATTCACCATGGCATGAGACCATAGTGGCTTTTGAGGCCTCCGAATTTGGGAACATTCCCTGAATTTTCCAAAGTCGAGGCCATCCCTATGAAAAGTTATTGATTTTTCAAATTCATGTTACTGTTTTGAGTATTTTAATTCCAATAAATAGCATGTTGTGAAATAAATTCTAGGAATATTTGGTGATCTTCCTTATGACCAGAGGACCCTAGGGAAAATAGGTTTTGAGTTAGTTCATTTAAAACAACCCTAATTGGCTTAAACACCCAAAATGGATCCCTAATTAATTAGAGCTAACCATACATCAAATTGACTTGAAATCAATTCTTCACTGACCTTTAGGATCAGAGGAACCACCATAAAAATTCGAGGTCAATCGGACTCTAGTTAGCCCTACCAAATGGGTTGATTGAGTCATTTAGCCATTTTAAACTTTAAAAATTCATAACTTTCAAAATATCTTTCAAAAATTCACCAAATTGGTTTTGGAGCCTCTCTGTTATTAGGGGAATTTAAGAAAATTAAAATTTCAATTTTCTAAAAAAGTTGATTTTTAATATTATTTTAATATTTTTAATAATTAAAAATAATAAAAATCACAAAAACAATAAAATTCACCAAAATGTCACATTTTGAATTTTAATCACTTAGGAACAAACCCCATATTTTTCTTAGGTCTATTTAATGAGATATTAAATTTTAAAGCTCTAGGGCAATTTTAAAATTAAAAAAATGTATTTTCTAGCATTTTTACCAAAATAATTATAATAAATCATAAAAAAATCAGAAAATTGTAAAAATTGGTTCTCTGATTTCCTTGATATCAGAGAGATTTTTGAAAAATATAAAATTCATTTTTTAGCATTTATTTTATTTTTAAATTAATTAACACTCCAAAATTTAAAATAATTATAATAAAAAAAATATAATTCAAAAAATCACCAAAAATGGTCCAAGTGGTCCTCTGGTCATTAGGAATGTCCCTTATTTTTCTTAAGGACAGAAACTTTCCCTTGGTCATGTTATTAAATTTTCCTTGAAAATCTCTATTTTCTACCAAAAATAATTATATAAATAAATTAAATACAGAAAAATCACATTTTCTCCTCTCATGTCTTTATTGACATGTCAGTGAAGTCACATAAAAATTTCAAATTCATTTAAGCTCAATTTAGTGAGTTATGAAATTAGTAAGCTTAAAGGATAAAGTGGTAATTAAAATTCTAATCCTTAATTAAAACTTTAGGTTTAATAAAAAAATTAACAAGTAAGATATTTGATCCTAATCTGATTTGGATGATTGAAATTTAAATAATTAAAGGGTAGAAACCCATTAAGCAATTTAAAATAATTAAACCTTAACTAAATAATTGATTAAATTTGGAAGAATAATAAAATTGGAATTATTAAAATAGGGATATTATTAGGAAGAGATTTATTCTTTAATTTAAAAATCCCTAAATTAATCATCTCATTAATATTCAATTCTTAATTAAAATGATAACTCAAATTTAAAATATTAAAAGACTTAATCATTAAACTAAAGTTAAATTATTAAATTCTTTTAAAATTTCAATTAAAATTAAAAATAAAATTAAATTAAAAATTAAATTAAATTAAGTAAATTAAATTGAATTAAATTAAATTAAATTAAATTAAAATTAAAAGTTGAATTAAATTAAAGATTAAATTAAATTAAATTAAATAAACAAATTAAATTAAATTAAATGAATTAAATTAAATTAAATTAAATTAAATAAATAAAATCAAATTAAATTAAGTTAAATCAAATTAAAGATTAAATTAAATGAATAAAATAAATTAAATTAAATTAAATTAAATTAAATTAAATCAAATCAAATTAAATTAAAATTAAATCAAATCAAACTAAATTAAGTTAACATCAAACCAAACTAAATTGAATAGAATTAAATTAAATTAAATTAAATTAAATTAAATTAAGTCGAATTAAATATAACATCACCAAAGACAAAAGAATTCGAAATAAATCTAAAATAACTCGAACACTATTCCAAATTTAAACCCATTAATTGAAATTAAACTAAATCACAAACCATTTCAACACCAATTTACCCTCGAAAGCTTTAGTTATCATAACTCCTAAACAGTAATATTAAATGAAATGTTACTTCACTTATATGACATTCTAACATCTTAGTTCATCGAGCAAGATAACAACAAAACTCGAAATTCTCTGACGATTAATTCATTTGTATATTTAAATTCATTTGGACTTAAAACAACTCTAGTAATATTGAAAAGATGTTTAAGATTCATCTTAAACACTTTCTCAATATGATAGGATGTTTATAAGAACAATCGAACTTAATTATTCTTCGATGAAGAAAATCGTCTTCAAACAAAAACACAAGGAACCTAGACGTCATAGGAAATGACTAGCTATAGGATTAGGAATTTGGTAGAAAACCATAACCCTTACCTTAGCTTTACTCTAGGAAGTTGCTTAAATATTCTAATTGTGTTTAAGTGCAGCTTGGGATGACGGGAAGACCCTCCGAGTACGCTTTTATTTTGTTGCAATTTACCTTATCGCAATTTATTTAATCGCATCGCACTTACTTTTCTCGCATGATAAACAACCGTTGCATGAAAACCCATACCTTTAGGATAGTCCCTAAAACCGAAACCAAAACTAAATTAAAAGTCATTGCAAGATAAAATTCACCGCCACAATATTTCAAAATATAAAACAACTCAAAATTTAATCACAAACACGTAACACAAAACTACAATTACAATTAAATTAAAACGTCCCGTTGGATGATCGGGAATACCTCGGATGATGTAACCTACGTGTTGCTAACGGGATTTCCCACGGTCTAAATGAAAGTGTGGAACTCATTCAGTTGAGTTTAGCAAATTCATCTGGACTAAGTGAATCCGATAAAAATAAAGATGCCGGGAGGATGGAACCGTGGGATCTTAACCGGTGTCGTTATAATCAACTTTATGATTTGTTTTAATTAAAATATTGAAAACACTTGGAAATTAAGATTTTCTCTAAACCAAAACACTTTTCTCATCCCCTGATTTATGACTTCTAAAACTAAACCTCTGCAACAACAAGGAGCTCGGAGCATGGTGGGCAGGCACGGCCATCGTCATCGCAGAAACCCGAGTCTACTTCAAGAAAACTTTCCTAGAATTAAATAACAAAGCCATAGGACTTCGAGGTAGTTTGCCTAGTGCAACATAAATCCTCAACTCTTCGTTAGGCATTTGCATTGCAAATTAAGCCCTAACCGATCTTAGGATTCCGAGGTAATCGTCTGATACGACATAAACCCTCACATCTTCGAGGCTATTTGTATGATTCTGTCATATAAATATAAGCCCTAATTAATTAAAATTGACAAGATTAAAACATTAAATAAACATTTGGACTTTCCTAAATCTAAGCCAAACAATAGGATAGTCGGGAAATTACCGAAGTTCACTTCGAATCTGTGATTTCTCCTACTTTTCTTCCTTTGAATTCCCAAAACAAAATGTTCCAAATTTGATCCATTCCCTATCGAAATTCCAAAATTCAATACTTCGAGAACTTAAACTTTGAAATTCTTGAGAGCAGAATTATTGATTATTATCGAGAGTTTTCTTAGGTGATTCCCGTCACTTAAGATGTAATTAACTATGTGGGCTTGCCCTTATAGGGAATTTTAAAGAACCTGTGTAATATAAACCCCGTTTAATGCTTTCATATTAAGCAGTGGAATTTGTCAGCTTATAAAATTGGTTCGCAGACCAAACGGATGTCACAAATCTTCTAGTTTATTTAATCGAGCCCCACCATCAAGCAAGCGTGTTTATCCTTAGGGATAGATACACGACTTGTGGTGCGGTGCTCGTTTATATAAACTATTTTGGATGTGAGATCGGTTTAATCTCATATCTTAAAACCTTCAAATTTAAAATTATTTTCAAAATCAAATACTACTTTTTCAAAATTATTTATTTAAACTAAATTAAAAATTCGCCGAAAACTTCTGTTAGGCGACCCCCTTTTCAAAATAAAACACACAACCTAAAAATATGCCGACAACTTCTGGCGACTCCGCTGGGGAATGATTCCTCTCTCCATTTTAATCAGACAATTCTGCTTTCGAAAAATCGGTAGTGTATCCATATTCCTAGTAGATCAAGCTACCCTTCTTTCTGTTGGAATACTATGTTCATTTCTACCTTGAACGAGTATAGCCAACATTCTCTCGGATTTAGGAGCCACCGTTTAGACACCCCCGAACAGAGAGGTTCCGAGATCCTTTTACCTCATTTCGAGGTGGGGCGGACCCCCAATAAGTGTTAATTTAGGAGTGATCCTTCGAGTCAAGAAGTTTTGCATAAGACTTTCTTTTCCTTTCCAACTCTGAATCGGATTCCTTACCTTCTCTACACCTTTAAACATTCCGTTCTAAATAAACAAACCCCTATTGAATGACTCTTTTAACAAATGATTCCTTCTTATAAATACATGAACAAGAATGTGTTCGGACTCTTTTCAATTCCTTTCTTTTCGTCCTAAAGAAAAGAAGCATAACTCGGGACTGACAACCCGAATCTACCCCGCGAAATGGAAGCCCCAAAGTCGATTTTCTCCTTCACCAATGGACCGGACTTCGCTGTCTATAAGGATGAGCTGCCCGACAATGGGATCATCCGGGTTGGACAAGGATTTGAAAAAACGAATGTCAAGATCACCGACGTTTCCCTTTTTGCATTGACAAACAAAGTATCTGAAGCTAAGAAGCCGCTGATTGAATTCAACCATAGGTCAACCCAAGAGTTTCCTCCCCTGCAAAAGATCCCGACTGAGAGGAGTACTGCTGTCCGCAGGAGGACTGTTCTTCCTACCCCCACTGGTCTAGTCGTTTCTGCACCTACCCCGACTTCTGCCAAATTAAAGGGGAAAGAAATCCAGAATTATGGTGAACCTGTTACCGTGGAGGGTACAGATCTTCTCGCGAGACCTTCGTTTTTGAAATCGGGTCCGACTCAAGAATTCCATCACCGACAAGGACCCAAAGAAGAAACAAGTAGAAGGATCGCTAGAGAAGCCGTAGCCGCCGAAATTGCTTTCCCGGAGGAAATCCCGTAACCGCTCGAATATACACCGCCGCCCGAATATACACCGCCGCCCGAATACATAACACTTTTAGGAGGAAGCGAGTTCCATCCCCTCTCCGCCGTAGAGGATGAAGAAAATGTTCGCAAGATTGCCGCCGCATCGCCTCACCCCGCATATTACAACGATAAGTAGCAAGAAAAGGACTAGAACTATGCCGTTTGCTCGACTGCAAACTTTGATAGAGAAGTTAGCAAAGAAGGAAAAGTGCCCCGTATCGGAGATTCTACGAAGGATAGGGTGGGTGCCAGTCAAATCCCGTCTTGGGCCCCGAGTAGAACCCGCCATCGTGATAGAAAAGCCAAGTAAAAGAATGAAGGCTAGTTCGCCTGTCGTCGTCTCAGGATTACAGATTAGGGAGGATACCACCTTCCAAAGCATTTGGGTGATGCACCATCCGGTCCTAGACCTTCGCCGCTAGAAGGATGGTATGGCGTCCCACTCACCGGGCGCTTAAGATCGAAACAACGACTCGAGAAGGAAAGTCTCGTCAGAAGACTTGAATCTGAAGAAAGCGCCACTGCGGTAAAGGGGACTCGTGAGAAGGGGACCCGGCAGCTATCGCACGACAACCGCGAGGACGCACAGAAAGGCCCACTAGAAGATGCCATGGAAAAGTTGAGAACTGATATCCGACGATTAGCAAAAGAAAGAGAAGAGAAATTCGGAGACGAGATTGATTCATCAGAATTCATGGACGAAGAATATGCAGAAATCAACATTGTCGAAACACGAGCTTCATCAGCTTCACAAGGTGCTCCTGCAGCCGCAGAAAGAGAGGAACTAGAAGTGATGAGAAGGCAGCTTCAAGAGAAAGACGACACGATCGCCCAAATGGCGAAAAGGATGGAAGAGATGGTTGTAGCTCTAGCCACTCTCCAGAGTCAAGTGCAACCCCAAAGAGAGACACCTAGAGAGGTCATTCACATTGTAGACGGATGAAAGGAGATTACATCCGTCAACGGGGATGATCAGCTAAAAAAAGATACAACACAAAGTATGATCCCTGAAAAGGATATCAAGAGCTTGTGGAACAAGCAGAGTGCGAGAAGCCTTAGCACAATCAAAGAGCGGGACATCCATTCGGACGGGCAGACCTTATCCGGAAGAATTCGACACCGGCCCGACACCCGAAAGGCTTCGTACCACCTCTCGTTCAAAACCTTCGATGGAACCGGAACCCCCGACAAGCATGTTGCACACTTTCGTGCCGCTTGTTGCAATGCCGGCGGGAGCGATGCATTACTCTTCCGACAGCTCGTCGCCAGCTCGTCGTGGATCGCCTTCGACCGGTATGCGAATTACCAAATGGTTCGATGAAGACGTTCTCGAACTAGAGAACCTCTTCATCAAGCGATTCGCCGGAGCTTCAGCACCACATCACTATAGGTGATTTAAGTGGTAGAGAAACAAAAGCCGAACGAAACTTTGGTGGATTACATACTGCGATGGAGGAACTTAAGCATGAAGTGTGAACCACAACTACAAGAACAACATGCAGTCGGCATTTTACTTAAAAGCATTCACGGCCCGATAGCACTTCTCCTCAAAGGATTCACTATTAAGACTTTCGAGAAGTTGTTAAGCAAGGCCGGGAGCTTGCAAGAGGAGGCAAAGCAATTAAGTTTCGCCGACAAGACGGACAAGAAAAAGCCTGTGAAGACTTTCGAAAAGAAAACCGGGATCGTTGCAGCAGTCGACAAAGGCAAGCAACCGATACAAATATCGTCCGAACGACCGCAGTAACCTCAACAAAATTATCAACAACCTCGACCCAGCTATCAGTCATCTCCACAAGTATGAACAACCGCCTCGTCCGCAACGTACATTAAGGGAGCTTCGAGCAGGGAATATCCATTCAAGAATGAAGCAAGTGTCGAAAATGTTCCGTAGTCCGATGAAGACTCCGGATTTCCAGCTGCCAGAGCCTAAGAGACCAGAGGAAGTCAACAAGAAAGGTGATCCCAACTTTTGCCCCTACCACCGGATGCTTGGGCACAAGATAGAAGATTGCATTACCTTCAAAAGTTGGCTCAACGACAACCTTCGGAAAGGGAATATAACGATCCCGAAGGAGTACATGAAGGAACCCCAGAAAGGAGGTTCCATCAATGTTATCTCAACTGATCCCATCATTCCGATAGATCCCTATACGACTGACGATGGATGGACCACCACTTGGACAAGGTCTTCGAAAAGATTTTAGACAACGATCCAAACCGCTTCGGTGCGAGCTTCAATTCGTAGTTCGAAACCCGTTAAGTCGGCACTATCACTTGCGATAGAAGAACCACCTCAACAGAGACGATCGAAGAGAAGAAGAAAATCGACGAAGAAGAGAGGACCGAGACTCCTAAGGCTGGACTAGGGGCCGCTTATCCTAGGATAGTTGTTTCGATTCGGGGAGAAATCCCTCGAACCTCTCGACTCGTATGATTATCCGCTCACTTCGGTGGGATCATATAATGATAAGGGTGATGGCGTTGGCTACGTTTTGACCGTTTCTAACGATTACGTAACTAGCGACAATCCGGACATCGATTTCGATACCAACGACAATTCTCAAATCATACACAATCTCGACGATCAAAATGACGAAGAAGACATCCATCAAGGAGGCTACGAGAGTTCAACAAGCAACGAATCTATCTCGCGAGTTTCGAGGAGCTCCAAATACAATAGAGTTAGAGCCTTCGTACTCGAAGCTAATCCGAAGAACCCGTCATTCCAATTCAAGAAGAAACACCAAGAAGCTCAACACTAGATTCGAAGAAATTACGAAGTCAACTTAAGAAGTGGAAGAGTTCTACCTCCGAGAATGGGTCCAAAAGACAAAGGAAAGGTGTGGTTGTTCAAGAAGAACCAACCCCAACAGAAGAAATACCCATTCGAGAAGAAGCCGAGACACATGGAAATAAAGTGGACTACAACGTGCTAGCCCATCTTAGGAAACTACCGCCAAACCGAGCATCTACGACGCTCTCATCTTATCAAAGGAGATGAGAGAAGCTCCGATCAAGGCCTTACTTGATCCGGAAATTCGCTTAGCTCAAATGGCCGGAGATTCCTTAGATGAGGTTTGCTCGTTAAAGGAAGAGCGAGGCGTTACCTTCACTGGACAATGACCTACTACTGGGACGACAGATCACAACCGACCATTGTACATTTCAGCTTAGAATTGGGAAGTTTACACTCTCCACAGTATTGGTGGATCCAGGAGCATCAATCAATATAATGAGTCTTCGAACACTAAGCATACTTGGAAATTGATGCTCGTGAGCTCGAGGCCGACAAAATGTTATTAAGAGGATTCAACCGTAAAGGAGAAAGAGCCCTCGGATCAATAACGCTACTAATGAAGACCGGTGCCTTAGCAAAGACAACCGCAAAATTTCACATAATCGATTCGAAACGTCGTTCAACGCTCTACCGGGCCGACCATGGATACATGAAAACAGGATGATACCATCATCTCTACATCGTTGCATCAAATACTACGATGGAGGGGAACAAGCGCATCAAAGGTGACTTACAACCATTCTCTGTACATGAGATTGGAATCCATGAAGACGCAGCTTATTATGCACCACCGAAGAAAACAATCTTCTCCAGAGATACCGTAACAAATGAAGCAAAGAAAGTTCGAGACAACGAAGAACCTGAAGTTCTAGTCCAACAACTCACTCACCACTCCCTTCCGGCGAGATGGTGAAGGTTTCTCCACAACTCGCATCCGAGGTCGAGGCCGGGGACGAAGCCGTGGTAGAGACACTAGGACAGCTGGACGAGGAAACCAGCCATCAATGTTGATTGGGAAGATAAGATCGAAGAAGAAAAAGAAATCAAGCAAGAAGCAAGCAACGATAAGTCGGAAGAAGCCGCAATTCAAAATCTCCCTCGAAGATGAAAAGAATGAAGAATACAAATCAATGTACGAGAAGATTAACCACTACGTACATACTATGACCCTAACCCCGATCCATACTAACAAAATCGAGGGTATGGTGGTCAAAGAGATACGTAGCGACGGGTGCAACACCAATTAAATTCTACCGTGGTGCTTCTTCCTCCAAAACCGAAAATAATGTACAACTTGAAGATGTCACTTCATCAAAATTAATGGAATTACCTTTTGAGTGGTACTCTCCCCGTGTTCAAAATTTAATTCAACGTGGTTTCTTACCTCGACAATGGACAAAAGGTCAATCACAACGTTTTGAAAAATTATGGAATAACTCCGGTCGTCCACCCAATTCAAAGTATGGACTCGGATTCAGCACGTAAGGATCGCTTGACGATACTGAATTTTGCTTGGTTGTCACTTGCGAGTCTAATGAAAACTGCATGGAAACTACAGACGAACTCGAAGATGTACAAATTGAGACGCTCCACCAGAATTCGAAGAAGAAATTAAATCTACAATAGATGAGTTAACGGAAGTTAACTTAGGTACTAGCGAAGAGCCTAGACCTACCTTTGTTAGCTCCTTACTCAATAAAGAAGACTCCGAAGAAATAATCAAGTTATTAATGGAATTTAAAGACTATTTTGCTTGGAACTACGATGAAATGCCAGGATTAGCTCCAGAGGTCGCAGTCCATAAGCTAGGAGTGGATCCTACTTCTGTCCCAGTCAGACAAGGTCCCAAAAGAATGCGTCTAGAAATCGAACAACAAGTCATAGCCGAAGTTAAAAAGCTAATAGACGCTAAATTTGTCCGTGAAGAACAATACCCAACTTAGTTAGCCAATGTGGTGCCAGCCGAAAGAAGAATGGTCGATAGAAATTGTGTGGACTTCAGAGATTTAAACAAGGCATGTCCAAAGGATGAATTCCCTTTACCGATCCCAGAACTAATGATCGACATTGCTTCAACGCATGAGATATTCTCATTCATGGATTGATCTTCAGGATACAACCAGATAAAAATGGCTCCAGAAGATGAAAAGCTTACAACATTCAGAACGCCGATCAGAGTATTTTGCTACACAGTGATGCCATTCAGACTGAAGAACGCAGGAGCAACCTACCAGAGAGCAATGACAAGAATTTTTGATGATCTCATCCATAATCAAGTCGAATGTTACGTGGACGATGTGGTCATCAAAAGCAAAGTAAAGGAAAACCACCTGTATGATTTGAGAATTGTTTTCGAACGATTAAGACAATTTAACCTTAAGATGAATCCCTTAAAATGCGCCTTCGGCGTCACCTCCGGGAAATTCTTACGATTCGTTGTCCGACATCGTGGAATTGAAATCGACCCAGAAAAGATTAAAGCTATCTTAGAAATGCCGCCTCCCAAAACCTTAAAACAACTACGATCTTTTCATGGGAAGCTGGCATATCTTCGACGCTTTATCTCAAACTTATCAGGTAGGTGCCAGCCTTTCTCAGCACTAGTTAAAAAGGACGCCAAATTTATTTGGGAAGAGAAATGTCAGAAGGCCTTTGAGGACATTAAACAATATTTAATGACACCTCCTCGTCTTAGCAGTCCTAGCCTCGTGTAGACTGTCGATACTTTACACCGCGGCTTTAGACGACTTCTCTCGAGCCTCGTTAGCCTGTGTCAATGATGAGGGTAAAGAAAATGCTCTTTACTACTTAAGCCATCGTTTACTTTCGATGGAAGTAAGGTATCCCGCAATCGAAAATCATTTTTCGTCCTCGATCTTCGCCGCTCAAAAGCTCGTGCACTACATGCTTTCTCATAAGGTCAACTCGATCTCGAAATTTAATCCATTGCAATACTTAATGACTCGTCCAACACTTTCCGGCGACTTGCCGTATGGTCAATGATATTATTGCAATTCGATATAACTTTCGTGCCTCTTCGTGCCGTAAAGGGACAAGTCTTAGCAGACTTCTCGCAAAGACACCCTTTGCCGGCAGAATCTCCTCTCAACGACGATTTGCCGATGAACAAATAAAGAGCCTAGAAGACCCCGATGATCGACGTTGGGAATTATATTTCGACGGAGCATCTTCAAGCACACAAAGACGAAGAATCGCAGGTGATAGTGCCCGGTAAGGTAGGATTCTGGCTAATCTTTATAACACCGGAGCGGGGGATGTTAAGATACTCCTACCACTTAACAGAACCATGTACAAACAATGAAGCAGAATACGAAGCCCTCATAACGGGACTAGAATTAACAATTCAAATGGGGATAAAAGACATCAACATCTACGGGGATTCAAAGTTAATCATTCAACAGATCGCCGGACAGTACAGAATTTTAAAGCCAAGACTCGAGCAATACTTCCAGTATGTCATACAGTTGTTGGAACAAATTCCAAATGTGACGATCTACAAAATTTCCAAAAAAGAGAATGCTTTAGCAGATGCTTTAGCCCGTCTCGCAAAAGAATTTGCCTGTTTGCAAGATGAATCAGTGGAAGTGTCAGCTCACTGACGTCGGTCCTATCACGACCGACATGTACACAATACACAAATCGAAAAAGAAAAAGAATCAGCATACAAAGGATGTAAAACACAGAAGATCGGCGATAGCCATTAGTAGACTACCCGCAAACAGAAAGCTACCGGACGATAGGTCGTCGGCCCATCGGATCAAGAAAAGAACTCGTCTTACGCATTAATAAACAACACATCGTACAACGTGTCTTTCGATCAAATGCGGCTAAGGTGCCTAAGCGGGTCCGAGGCCCGTGAAATTGCTAAAGAGGTGCATTCAGGACTCGTGGCGCTCACCGCCGGGTCCGAAGATGAAAATGAAAATTAAAAGACTAGGGTACTATCGGCCCTCGATGATGACCGACCGCATGAAAATCGCCAAGAGCCGTCACCAATGCCAAGTGCACGGAGTGGTTCTACACCAACCTCCAAATGTGCTACATCCGACAATTGCGTCGTGGCCATTCGAATGTTGGGGCACAGTATATAGTGGGTCCGATAGAACCACCATCTTCAAAAGGACATCGCTTCATTCTTGCGGCTACGGATTACTTTTCCAAGTGGCGGAGGCAGCTCCACTTAGAGAAGTGAAAGCACACCACGTGCTACGCTTTTCAAGAACCAAGTTGTCTACCGTTTCGGAGTGCCGCGCAGATCATCTCGGATAATGGGTCAGCATTCAGAAGCACGCAAATCAACAATTTTGTCAGGAGACACGGAATCGACTGGCGATACTCAATAATTTACTACCCAAGAGCAAACGGCCTCGTTGAGGTTTTCAATAAAACTCTCGTTCAAATAAGAGAAATTGGCACGAGAAGTTGTTAGAAGCCTTGTGGGCCTACCGGACAACCTTCAGAACTCCTACTCAAGCTACACCTTACGCTCTGGTGTATGGGTCCGAGGCAAGATGTTACCTTTAGAGGTTCAGCCTTCCTTCACTCGGAATTGCAGCTGCAAACAAGATCACGACGAAGAGAACGCCAAATTACGACTAGAAGAATTAGAAAGCCCGGAAGGGAAAAGACTTGCAGCAGCAACGTAATTTAGAACTATACCAAGCTAAGATGGTTCAAGCCCATGACAAACCGGTCCGCCCAAGAACCTTCAAAGTTGGTGACTTAGTTCTCGTTCTCAAGAGACCTATTCTCGCACATCGCAAGATAGGAGGAAAATTTGAACCCACTCGGGAAGGACCGTTTGTGGTCGAAGCAAGATACTCGTGGAGGTTCCTACCAGCCTAGTGAATTGCCGGGAGAACGACATATGCTTCCGATCAACGGACGATACTTGAAAAAGTATTACACTACCTGATGTTTCGAAGGAATGAATTCTTCGTCCCTAAGAAACACGGGCGAAGTAATTACTTATGATTGTGTCCGAACCTAAAAAATAATAAAATGTGCTAAAATAAATAAAGTCATGATAATTAAGTTTTCCTTGTTTACTTTTCCAAATCAAAATCTCTTCCCTGATCTTATCCTACTTCATTCCTGTTAAATTTGAAAATAAAAAAAAATATATAAAAAAATGTGTCTTTAATAAACATTTTCTTAATGTTCTTGTTCTTAAGATGCCTCCCGATCCTTTTCCTTATCTTTTCACAGGGAAATGTCGAACGAGCGGTTGGTCCCGAACTTTAGAAATGGCGTAAGCCTTGCACTCGATGAAAAGAGGGTGAAAGATGGAGCGATAATCGAGATCGACTCGGATTTCGCACCGAGCGAGCCTACAAGCACGAGGAAAGTGACCGGGTCCCAGCTGATCGAGAAGAACCGCCCGGGCAGACAGTGATGAAAGTGGGTGGCCCAAGCCACCAATCCAAGAAGAAGAAAAGAAAGGCAAACACCGAAGAAGATAAGAAAATGAAGTCCGTAGTCGCTACGCAGAGGGCGAGCTTGTCAGCCGCCGCACCCACAGACATTCAAGAAGTTCGAAGAGCTACTCTCACAGCAACGCAACGAAGAAATAAGAATCGCCGTATCCGTAAGATGTTAACAAAACTAGCCGCGGACGCCGCGACGAGACAAGCTGCTAATGCCAGCACATACACTTCAAGGACACCGGTTCACCAGAACCCGAAGAAAGGAGGCCAGCTCCTAGGATAACGTAAAGGACCAGTGGGAATCTCACAAAGACCGTAAGAAAGAAGGCTACCAAGCCACCGGATAGAACCACCGCAATGCATGACCTTGTCGTAGAAGCAACCCCGGGGATGTCCCGACGTACATCATCCCCGAGGAGCCGAGGTATGCAGGAGAACGTGAAGGGATTGAACCGTATATCCCACAATATGTCACTGTGCCTCGCCATCCGCAGATCATTCCGGAATACGAGCCGGAGAGAATGCGTAATGTTGAAAAGAAAACCTTCGAATACTTCGAGAGAATTAGTGGCGTAAGAATCAATATACTAGAGGGCCCCGAGCTACATACAGACGTATTCTCAGAGTATGAACAACAGCAAATCGTGGATTACATCCTGGATTTGAAAAGAATGGGCCGAGCAGGCCACCTAAGGGAAAACACATACTCAGAACCCCGGAGATGGATGCCAGGGAAGGGAAGAATCACAATACAATGTGGATGTCGTTACAACTTTGCGGAGGACAGGAAGGGAAACCCACCGGAATACTCCGTCATGGGCAAGTGGATCCGATGTCATTAGTCATCAAGAGAATGGTAAAGAGATTGATAACATGGAGGGTACCGCCAGCAGATTGCATACCCAATAGCTCGCATTATCAACATCTACAAGCAGGTGACCGCATACCCCCACACATAGATCACCACGACTTTGTCGACCTTTCGCACAGCCTCTTTCCCGAACGAGTGCAACATCATGTTCGGATCCGACCTCCGGATAAGCAAGCCCGTGTGAGTTCCGAGGGCCAGTGAAGATACCTTTACCGGTAGGTTCCGTCATGATACCGAAGGGCAACGGAGCAGATATCGCTAAGCATTGCATACCAGGAGTACCAATGAAGCGGATCTCGCTACTTTCGTAAGGATGGACGACGTGAAGACACCTTACCATTTCCAGCACGTACCGGAGCTAGAGAGCCTCCGCCTTACGAGCCGCGAGTTACATGGAAAATATCACACCTCCAATGTACATCCATACGGCATCCTCGCCAAGGATGGCTTGGAAGGTGATGTTATCGACCATGTACCCCACTATTCGTACATGGATTTTTGATGATGCTTCTTTAGATGGATCGACAAAGATCATACATGGTCCGTTTTGAGTCTACATGGATTGTATGAGATATATTCCGCATCGAGTTGTATGATGTATCTTCGACATGATTGGAATGAAAGCGACCATGTCACATTTTTCGCCTTCAACTCTTTTAGTGCAAATTGATCGGGAAACGCCATTAAAGTTAAATGAACTTCGAACAAAGAACGTAAAAGAAATAAAAAAAAAGAGAATAAAAGAAAATTTTCCTTAAAAAACCTAAAAATGATGAACACCAAATTCACAATAAACGATAAAGTAAAATTTGAATCGTTAAAAGACAAAATGAACATAAATTTCAAATCAAATTTTAAATCAAATTCAAATTCAATCTTTCCAAATTTCAAATCCAATCTCAATCAAATTCAAATTCAATCTTTCCAAATTTCAAATCAAATTTCAATCGAGTTCAAACTCAACCTTCCAAATCTGAAATCCAATCCATTCCACTCTCTCCCTTGTCTGGGATGGAAGCGGCCGATTCCATTGACACGGATCGAATCTGATGGCGAGGAATTATATCCAATCCGAACCAGTGACTTCCGATCAACTCTTTTGAATGGGATATGTAACATCCACATATTCCCTCCTAATCTATTTCCTTCATGAAAGTCTTTTACAACTTTCATGAAATTCTCGAAACACCAAAATTCCACACTTTTCAAATCAACACTGAAAATCTTTGCAAAATCAATTACATCAAAATCAAACTTTTTGGTCGAGGATTTTACATCCAAGACTGCATTGCTTTAGGATTCTTTCCCTATTGCAATGAAATACATCAAAATCAAACTTTTGGGTCGAGGATTTTACATCCAAGACTGCATTGCTTTAGGATTCTTTCCCTATTGCAATGAAATACATCAAAATCAAACTTTTGGGTCGAGGATTTTACATCCAAGACTGCATTGCTTTAGGATTCTTGCCCTATCGCAATGAAATACATCAAAATCAAACTTTTGGGTCGAGGACTTTACATCCGAGACTGCATTGCTTTAGGTTCTTTCCATCACAATGAAATACATAAAAATCAAACTTTTGGAGTTGAGGATTTTACATCTGAGACTGCATTGCTTTAGGATTCTTTCCCTATTGCAATGAAATACATCAAGTTTAAATTTCTGGGGTTGAGGATTTTACATCCGAGACCGCATTGCTTTAGGATTCTTTCCCTATCGCAATGAAATACATCAAAATCAAATTCTCGGGTCGAGGATTTTACATCCAAGACTGCATTGCTTTAGGATTCTTTCCCTATCGCAATGAAGTACATCAAAATTCAAACTTTTGGGTCGAGGATTTTACATCCAAGACTGCATTGCTTTAGGATTCTTTCCCTATCACAATGAAATACATCAAAATCAAGCTTTTGGGTCGAGGATTTTACATCCGAGATCGCATCGCTTTAGGATTCTTTCCCTATCGCAATGAAGTACATCAAATTTAAATTCTCGGGTCGAGGATTTTACATCCAAGACCGCATCGCTTTAGGATTCTTTTCCCTATCGCAATGAAATACATCAAAATCAAATTCCCGGGGTTGAGGATTTTACATCCGAGACTGCATTGCTTTAGGTTCTTTCCCTATCGCAATGAAATACACCAAAATCAAACTCTTGAGGTTAAGGATTTTACATCTGATACCGCATTACTCTGAGATCTCTCTTCATTGTAATGATTCAATCCAATCGATTCTATTTTCTTTTGAGGTTGAAGATGTTACATCTAAAACCACGAAATTCCAATTTTCATTTCAAATCAAATCCCTTCAAATTAATTTTGACAAACTTCAATCTAAATCGAAACTCCAAATCGAAATCTAAACTCACACATCAAAACTTAAATTGAAACAAAATAAAATCTAAATCGAAATTCCCCGCATCATGTGATTTGGAATTCACCTCCTTTTCCTTTCCCCACGAGAGTTCGAGAATCTCCAGCTCGTAGATATACTTGACACTCCCCAACGAAATTCTTCTACTTCTTCCTAAGTTTGTCACTTGGACATCCGTGTTGGTTTTGCTGATCGCTTCGGCCAACACCAATACGCGCGGTGTGCTCCGTCAGCTCACCACACCTATCGGGGGTCCATTTGTTGACCTCATTTTTGATGAGGTCTTCTCTTCTTCTTTAAGTACTTAGGATCTAGCCTTAGGCTTTTCCTTTCGACTATCTTAAAGGACTAGAATCGGGATCCACCGTCTAGAATTTCAAACCACTTCTTAACTCCCCGCAAACTCCACAAACTCGACTATAGACCCCTAATCACCTGTGAGGGTTGAAATCAAATGTGAAAGTTTAAAGGATGAGTTCCTATAGGACTCTTCGGCCTTAGGACCGCCCCGGGTGGCCCGGTCCGGTGAGGGGCCGACTTACACACACACTACACTCATACACTACACTTTCACAGCACCTCCTAAAACTACACCCATACCTAACTCGACCTCCCGACTCATGTAGGTGATTCACATGGATGGTCCTTAACCCCTAAGCCCTCGGTTAAGAGGGTTAGGAACAACATAGCTGAATGCCTCAAATGAGTCCCTTCATGGCTCATATGGGCTTGATGTGGCTTCATGGCTCAACCAAAATGATTTCATTCCACTCAAATTTACCCAATCTTTAATTTTCCAAATTTTTAATTTTCGACCCCCGGGACCCTACACCCGCCTAACTTACCCAAAGCCCATGAAATTACCCAAATTTTTCAAAATCACCTAAATTACCCAAAATTCCCCAAAATCAATCTCAAACATTTCCACATCACTCAAATTGATCATCCATACCCAAAAAAACCAAAAATACCTCCCAATACCCTCCAAATACCCAAAATACCCCTCTTGACCCAAAAATCCAAAAATTCAGAAAATTCCCAGAAAATTCCAGAAAATCCCAAATATTCCTAATTTCATTTTGTTCAACTACACCATGGGCCAATTTTGTCAATTTACCCTAATTTTGTCAAAACCCCCAATTGGACCCACTTTAACCCTAAGTGAACCCAATGTCAAACCAAACCTATCCAATTGACCCAAATTCTGGTCCAATTCAATTCTAAACTTCAATTCAACATTCCCAACACCAATCTAGATCAAATCCAAGTCCAATTTGATTGACATTTGGATCCAATTTCACTTTTGCCTTAAAGCCCAATTTGGACCCATGACCCAAACCTAACCCAAACTCACCCAATTCAACTCCAATTAACCTCAAATCTTTTCTAAATCTTCCTTAGCATCTCCACAAGCAAAACACTAACATGATTTTCCCATAATTTGGACCTAAACCCCACTCAAATTCAACCCAAAGCTAAAAGGCCCAATTTTGACCTAAACCCAAACCTAACCCAAATGAGCCCAAACCCCAAAATCAAAGCCCAATCAAAGTCAAAACCACTTTGAAACACTCCCATAAACATTTCTCAACATTAATTTTACATCAATTTCAACCCTAGCCCAACATTGACCCAACTTGGCCCACTTGGACCTATATTGGCTCATTCACCAAAAGAACCCAAATTCAACCCAATTCAAACCCAAATCACCCCCAATTTGCTTCAAGTCACTCATGACACATCCATGAGCTAAACCCAACAATTATTTGGCCCAAGCCTTTACCAAAATTTCATCCCAAAATCCATTTTAAAATTCAAAAGCCCACTTTCCTAAACCATCTTAAAAGCCCATTTAAAACCATTTCAAAAAGCCCAAAATCTACCCTAAAGCCCACATGACATCTCCACTTGCCATCCACTTAATAAAAGCCATTCCCTAAGTTCTAATCCCATCATCAAATAATTCCAAATCAAGCCTCATGCCAAATCACCCCTAAATACCAAAATTTTTCTTAAATCTATTTCCATGAAATCGACTCCACTTTTCCCAAGCCAAAGGTGAGCCATGCAAGCCATGGACAAGCCACATGAAGCCATGGAAGGCTTGACATGTGATCAAGCCATTAATGGCAAAAGGAGGGCCCCCTTTCCTAATCCTTCTTAAACCCTTTTTACCTTAAGCATGTCACACACTAAACCATGCTTAGCCACCTCATCATGGATGGAGACCACACCATTCTCTCTTGGCTGACCCAAGTGATCCTTTTCAGCCCAAGACCAGGCCTTGGGTGGTGAACCTAGCCCAAAACCATGTGTTGACTCATTTGAACCCAAAATGGTCTTCCCCCCATTCCATTTCAATCCAAACTCTTTACACATGGCATTTGCCAATCGCTCGCACCAAGTCCCGTACCGACCCACCCGACCTCGAGGGTGACCCATGCTCGGCCGGCCGGCCACCGTGCCGCCGGAAAACACCATGGCCGAGAGTTCACATGTGAGCCAACTTTGGAATTCTCCTCGTCGAGCCGCCCCATCCCCAGCGGCCATGCAGACTGTTCTTCTCTTGCCAAGATGCAGCCGATCCCAAGCCCTAACTCTCCCCGGAGGCCCTTCACCCTCTCCTATTTAAACACCACCCCTCTCGGCCATGAGACGTGCCGAAAAAACCTTAAGGAAACTCGCCAAAATTGTTCCGTACTACTCCCCATACACAGAGCACTTGATCCCCACCGAAATCCCCTCGCCATTTCTTCTCTCGCGAGCTCAATTTCGGAGTCGAAATCCAAGCCCAAAACCAGGACACTTCTCCACAGCTGAGCCAATCCCCAAATTGATTGGTTCTACACCTTCACCGGACCAAGGGAAGGTGTCCACCAACGAAAAGCCCCATCTCCAAGGCCACCTAGCTTGCTCCAGCCCTCCAAGCTTTGTGATCGACTGTGGTCGAAATCCTACCTAGGCAATTCACTGCACCGGGAGACTTCATCCGGAGCTTGCCGGGATCCAATCAAAGGTGAAACAACCCTCAGATCGAAGCCACACTTCTCTGAGCAAAGGTATGGCCTCACTCTTCTTCCCGAGCTTCTAAACATTCTCCGTTTCTATTGCGTAAATTTCATCCCACATAAACCGTATGGATGTGTTCGTCTCCTCAAGACGAATCCATAGAGCATAAGAACACGAAAATCCATCGAGTATCGAGCGAGATATTAGGGATTTAGTGTGGACGGCTCTCGGTGAGGACGCTCGGGGACGATGAACGGATGCCGTCCATTCAATACACGCGCGGACGGACGGCTCAGATGGCGTCGGACCAGGAGATGGTACGTGAACCGCGGGGCCCGGGCTGCTGACTCAAGCGGCGGCGTCGAATGGGAGCGCGACGCGTGTGCGTTCGGAGATGCCGAGGATGACGCGGCGCCGACTCGGATAAATAGAAAATTAGGGGTATTTTCTATTTATTTAATTCCCTAAACTTGGAAAATTCATAACTTTGTGTAGGAAAATCATAAAAATAAAATAAAAATACCCTCTTGCTCGAGTGAATAGAGGAGAATAATGTGGAAAAGAAATTATTTAATTTCATCAAGTATTTTATTTTTAATAATTTATTTACTCTCTGCATATTTTTAATTCTCCATGCATGTATACAATTCACCATCGTACGAGACCATAGGGCGTTGAAGCCTCCGAATTTGGGAACATTCCTCGAATTTTCCAAAGTCGAGGCCATCCCTATGAAAAGTTATTGATTTTTCAAATTCATGTTACTGTTTTGAGTATTTTAATTCCAATAAATAAGCATGTTGTGAAATAAATTCTAGGAAAATTTGGTGATGTTCCTTATGACCGCAGGACCCTAGGGAAAATAGGTTTTGAAAGTTAGTTCATTTAAAACAACCCTAATCGGCTTAAACACCCAAAATGGATCCCTAATTAATTAGAGCTAACCATACATCAAATTGACTTGAAATCAATTCTCCACTGACCTTTAGGATCGTAGGAACCCACCATAAAAATTTGAGGTCAATTGGACTTGGTTAGCTCTACCAAATGGGTTGATTGAGCCATTTAGCCATTTCTGAACTTTAAAAATTCATAACTTTCAAAATAACTTTCAAAAATTCACCAAATTGGTTTTGGAGCCTCTCTGATATTAGGAGAATTTAAGAAAATTAAAATTTCAATTTTCTAAAAAGTTGATTTTTAATATTATTTTAATATTTTTAAAAATTAAAAATAATAAAAATCACAAAAACAATAAAATTCACCAAAATGTCACATTTTGAATTTTAATCACTTAGGAACAAACCCCATATTTTTCTTAGGTCTATTTAATGAGATATTAAATTTTAAAGCTCTAGGGCAATTTTAAAATTAAAAAAATGTATTTTCTAGCATTTTTACCAAAATAATTATAATAAATCATAAAAAAATCAAAAAATTGTAAAAATTGGTTCTCTGATTTCCTTGATATCAGAGAGATTTTTGAAAAATATAAAATTCATTTTTCAACATTTATTTTATTTTTAAATTAATTAACACTCCAAAACTTAAAATAATTATATTAAAAATAATATAATTCAAAAAATCACCAAAAATGGTCCAAGTGGTCCTCTGGTCATTAGGAATGTCCCTTATTTTACTTAAGGACAGAAACTTTCCCTTGGTCATCTTATTAAATTTTCCTTGGAAATCTCTATTTTCTACCAAAAATAATTATATAAATAAATTAAATACAGAAAAATCACATTTTCTCCTCTCATGTCTTTATTGACATGTGAGTAAAGTCACATAAAAATTTCAAGTTCATTTAAGCTCAATTTAGTGAGTTATGAAATTAGTAAGCTTAAAGGATAAAGTGGTAATTAAAATTTTAATCCTTAATTAAAACTTTAGGTTTAATAAAAAAATTAACAAGTAAGATATTTGATCCTAATCTGATTTGGATGATTGAAATTTAAATAATTAAAGGGTAGAAACCCATTAAGCAATTTAAAATAATTAAACTTTAATTAAATAATTGATTAAATTTGGAAGAATAATAAAATTGGAATTATTAAAATAGGGATATTATTAGGAAGAGATTTATTCTTTAATTTAAAAATCCCTAATTAATCATCTCATTAATATTCAATTCTTAATTAAAATGATAACTCAAATTTAAAATATTAAAAGACTTAATCATTAAACTAAAGTTAAATTATTAAATTCTTTTAAAATTTCAATTAAAATTAAAAATAAAATTAAATTAAAAATTAAATTAAATTAAGTAAATTAAATTGAATTAAATTAAATTAAATTAAATTAAAATTAAAAGTTGAATTAAATTAAAGATTAAATTAAATTAAATTAAATAAACAAATTAAAATTAAATTAAATTAAATTAAATTAAATAAATAAAATCAAATTAAATTAAGTTAAAACAAATTAAAGATTAAATTAAATGAATAAAATAAAATAAATTAAATTAAATTAAATTAAATTAAAATTAAATCAAATCAAACTAAATTAAGTTAACATCAAACCAAACTAAATTGAATAGAATTAAATTAAATTAAATTAAATTAAATTAAATTAAGTTGAATTAAATATAACATCACCAAAGACATAAAGAATTCGAAATAAATCTAAAATAACTTGAACACTATTCCAAATTTAAACCCATTAATTGAAATTAAACTAAATCACAAACCATTTGAACACCAATTTACCCTCGAAAGCTTTAGTTATCATAACTCCTAAACAGAATATTAAATGAAATGTTACTTCACTTATAGGACATTCAAACATCCTAGTTCACTGAGCAAGATAACAACAAAACTTGAAATTCTCGGACGATTAATTCATTTGTATAATTAAATTCATTTAGACTTAAAACAACTCTAGTAATATTGAAAAGATGTTTAAGATTCATCTTAAACACTTTCTCAATATGATAGGATGTTTATAAGAACAATTGAACTTAATTATTCTTTGATGAAGAAAATCGTCTTCAAACAAAAACACAAGGAACCTAGACGTCATAGGAAATGACTAGCTATAGGATTAGGAATTTGGTAGAAAACCATAACCCTTACCTTAGCTTTACCTAGGAAGTTGCTTAAATATTCTAATTGTGTTTAAGTGCAGCTTGGGATGACGGGAAGACCCTCCAGGTACGCTTTTATTTTGTTGCAATTTACCTTATTGCAATTTATTTAATCGCATCACACTTACTTTTCTTGTATTATAAACAACTGTTGCATGAAAACCCACAGCTTTAGGATAGTCCCTAAAACTGAAACCAAAACTAAATTAAAAGTCATTGCAAGATAAAATTCACCGCCACAACATTTCAAAATATAAAACAACTCAAAATTTAATCACAAACAGAACACAAAACTACAATTACAATTAAATTAAAACGTCCTGTTGGATGATCGGGAATACCTCGGATGATGTAACCTACGTGTTGCTAACGGGATTTCCCACGGTCTAAATGAAAGTGTGGAACTCATTCAGTTGAGTTTAGCAAATTCATCTGGACTAAGTGAATCCGATAAAAATAATGATGCCGGGAGGATGGAACCGTGGGATCTTAACCGGTGTCGTTATAATCAACTTTAAGATTTGTTTTAATTAAAATATTGAAAACACTTGGAAATTAAGATTTTCTCTAAACCAAAACACTTTTCTCATCCCTCGATTTATTACTTCTAAAACTAAACCTCTGCAACAACAAGGAGCTCGGAGCATGGTGGGCGAAGACGGCCATCGTCATCAATGAAAACTCGAGTCTACTTCGACGAAAACTTTCCTAGAATTAAATAACAAAGCCATAGGACTTCGAGGTAGTTTGCACTAGTGCAACATAAATCCTCAACTCTTCGTTAGGCATTTGCATTGCAAATTAAGCCCTAACCGGTCTTAGGATTCCGAGGTAGTCGTCTGATACGACATAAACCCTCACATCTTCGAGGCTATTTGTATGATTCTGTCATATAAATATAAGCCCTAATTAATTAAAATTGGTAAGATTAAAACATTAAATAAACATTAGGACTTTCCTAAATCTAAGCCAAACAATAGGATAGTCGGGAAATTACCGAAGTTCACTTCGAATCTGTGATTTCTCCTACTTTTCTTCCTTTGAATTCCCAAAACAAAATGTTCCAAATTTGATCCATTCCCTATTGAAATTCCAAAATTCAATCCTTTGAGAACTTAAACTTTGAAATTCTTGAGAGCGAATTATTGATTATTATCGAGAGTTTTCTTAGGTGATTCCCGTCACTTAAGATGTAATTAACTATAGGGGCTTGCCCTTATAGGGAATTTTAAAGAACCTGAGTAATATAAACCCCGTTTAAAGCTTTCATATTAAGCAGGGGAATTTGTCGGCTTATAAAATTGGTTCGCGGACCAAACGGATGTCACAAATCTTCTAGTTTATTTAATCGAGCCCCACCATCAAGCGGTGTGTCTATCCTTAGGGATAGATACACGGTTTGTGGTGCGGTGCTCGTTTATATAAACTATTTGGGATGTGAGATCGGTTTAATCTCATATCTTAAAACCTTCAAATTTAAAATTATTTTCAAAATCAAATACTACTTTTCAAAATTATTTATTTAAACTAAATTAAAAATTCGCCGACAACTTCTGTTAGGCGACCCCCTTTTCAAAATAAAACACATAACCTAAAAATATGCCGACAATGTGACAAAGATGCAATGGGTTTCTACCATTTATCTCTTTGATGTTTAAATCATTTAAACATATATGTAAGGTCATTTATTTCCCTTTTCCCATTTTGATTTAACCTAAATATTGAATAAGGTTATATTTTTCCAAAATTACAATATTACCCCTAAAGGCCTTTATCACTTCATAATTCATTAAATTTAGCTCAAATAACCTTAAAATTTTTATGTGACCCCACTTATGGGTTAATTAAAATATTAGAGGAGAAAATGTGATTTTTCAAATTTTAATTTAATTTATAGGTTTATTTTTATGCAAAAAAGGGGTTTTCAATGAAAATTCAATAACTTGTCCAAAACAAAACATATGACTTTGAAATTTCTACTGGAGGTAGAACTAAACTAGAGAACCACATGGACCAAATTTCATAATTTTTTTAGTTTTAATTTAATTATTAGACTTTTTTTAATTTTTAGAGTTTTAACTAATTATAAAAGATTTTAAAGATTGAAAATTCAATTTTATATATTTTCTTAAGTCCCTCTGAGGTCAGGGAACCTAGAGAAATAAATTTTATATTTTTCTAATTTTTATTTTAATTATTAGAATTATTTTAGTGAAAAATTAAGTAAATTCATTTTTAGCCTTTGAAAAATTAATTTAAGCTTTTAAAAATAAATATTTTGATTTTGAAGCTAAGGAAAATTATGGGGATGGTTCCTAAGTGATTAGAATATCAAATGTGACAGTTTGGTGATTTTTAATATTTTTATGAATTTTATTATTATTTAATTATTTAAATATTTAAAATATGGTTAAAAATGAAATTTTAGTAAAATTCCAATTTTATTTATAGAAAATTCCTTTGATCATAGAGAACTCTCAAAACTAATTTGGTGAATTTTTGAGTTTTATTTTAATTATTAAAATTAGTTTAATGTTTAAAATTATCATTTCATTTAGAAAATTCATTTAAATGACTAAATGAACTCCAAATGCTATGAAATTTTTTTGGGGAGTTCTCTGACCTTTAAAGTACAGTGGAGTGTTGTTTTTGTGTGATTTTCATATTTAGTAAACTCAAATTTACTTTAAATTTAGTTTTAAATCAAGTTGATGATTAGGTTATTTCTTAATGATTTAACCCATGAGAATTTTATCCTAATGTCCTCTGATCATAGGAAACCTACCATGATATTTTTAAATTTTTATAACCACCATGCTAATTTTTGGAATTAATTTATGAAAAGAAATGCAAAAACTTTGAAAAATATAGAACTCTTCATAGAGATCTCCTCTGACTTTCGAAAAATTAGGGAAGATCCCCAATGACAGAGGCTAAAACAAGCTAAAACAACAAGCCATGGTGAAATGTCTATAAACATGAAGAATTAAATGACTACATAGGGTATTTAATTAATTAAAAATTATACATACATCAAATAATTTTCAAACTATATCCACATTATTCTCCTCTGTTCACTGAGCAAGAGGGTATTTGTATTTTATTTTTATGATTTTTCTACACCAAGTTTTAGATTTTTGAAGTTTAAGTGATATGAATAATTCAAAAAAATCCATATTTTTCTACTTAAGTGACGCGGCGCCACGTAAACCTACGGTGGGTCAAAAGCACACGCGTCTCCTTCTGGTTGGGCACCTCCTTTTGAGTCAGTGTGCACTTTATGCTCCAAGAGTTCATCCGACGCAATCCTAGCCCTCGATTTGATACACGCTCGATCAGACGGCTGCGCGTATTCGTTCACAACTGGTGTGTACAGAGAACCATCCACCTTCTAGACCTAAGATCTCTCTTGTTACTCAACCAAATCACTTGGGTTTTGTTTCTAAAGCTTCATCTATCCTAGATGAACCTATCGATACGGCTTATACGTTATGAAATACATTGTACAATTATCGAGGATGAAGAATAGCTTGACAGGAAGAGTGAGCTTAATACCTTTGTCTGAGAGGGGAGGCCTCAATCAGATGGTTGTGGCAGCTTCGATTGGTCCCAATGAACCTTCATATGGAGCCTTGCATTATGGTGAAATGTCTGGACCTGAATTCGACAAATGTTGTTTTCAGGTGTTGATCAAAGTCTGGTGTAGAGGCCTTCTGTGATGGGGCTTTGATGGGGACCTTCTTCTTTCAATGCTGTGAAGGTGTGGGTGCAGTTAACTGACGTTTGGTGCACTCTGGAGCTATGGAGAAATTAGTCCTGGTTCAGGCTGAGATTTTAGTGGTGAAATTACTCTCAGATAGAGGGAATCAGTGGCTAAAGACAGTGGGATCACTATTAAGACCTCTCAGGGAAGCTCTGGAAATAATTTTGTGGAGTTTCCATGAGAAAAGTTCAGAAACTATTTTTGTCCATGGAGACCTCTATTTATCACCATGGCCATTGGGCGGAGCTCAGGGGCTGGTGATGGGTGGATTCAACTTCCTAGGTGGAGGGCAGATGAGCTCCAATGACAATTTTAGGCTGACTTGGTGATAGAGTGGAGTTTTGGTTTGCTTGGCATGGATGTGGCACTTGGTTTGGGCTCCTCCAGCTACTAGACCGGCCGGCAAGGATAGGGGAGCTGGCCATGGGTCAGGTGAGCCAGTGGTCAAGTGAGTCAGGCCGTCAAGTGAGAGCAATTAAGTTTGGTGAGAAATTTTGTCAAGGATCCATGTGGTATAAGAAAATATGGAAAGGGGATCCTCTAAATTGAAGATCCTTTGGTCCATGGCTCACTAGCTTGGGCTAAGAGCAACTAGGGTGGTTCCTAGGATCAGTTTAGTGGCCGTGGAGGGGTTGGTTTAGTCCCATTTGGTTCAATTTGATTAAATTTTTTCATGGGTTCTTTTTGGTCACCTTAGGTTCAAATTGGGCTAACTTAGGTTTGAGCTTGGGTTAAGCCCAAATGATTTAGCAATATTATGTATATGATTGTCATAAATGGTCTAGAGAATGATTGGAGTGGTTTTGGATTGGTTTAGGAATCAATTTAGCTTGATTTGGGATTTTGGTCAATTTGGGGCAAGTTGTGTTAAATTGGGTTTAGGTTAGGCTAGAGTTGGGCCCAAAGCAAATTGAAGGTTCCAAATGCATAAAGAGTTCCCAACATCAATTGGGTGGAGATTTTTGGAGTAGGGCAATCAATTTGGGAGATTTTGGGCATATGGCATGTTTGGGTCAAATATTGAGATTTTTTACTTTAGGTGGGTTTCGTTGAGACTTGGGCTCAAATTGGCAACAATTGATTGCTAAATTCAGTTTGGAGGAGTGTCATAGGAAGTTTAGAATTCAAATTGAGGAGAAATTGATTGACATTTGGCCAATTTGAGGAATTTGGGTCACTTAAGAGAAATTGGGGATTTTGGATTTTAAGTAAAATTGAACTCAAATATGGGTCAAATTGAGTTTTATTTGGTTTAGATTGGCATTGTAGATTTTGAATTAAAGTTTTTAATTGAAATTGGGCAAGATTGGGGTCAATTGGGTCGACATTGGGTTTAATTTGGGCACTTTTGGGTTAAAATGGGTCAAATTGGGGCTTTTGGATAAATTGGGCTAAATTGGCCAAAATTGGTCATGTGGTAGTTGAGAGAAATGAAATTGGGAATATTTGGGAGCTTATTAAAATTTATGGAAATTTTTTGGAATTTTTAGGATTTTGGGCTAAGAGGGGCATTTTGGTCATTTTGGGGATTTTTTGGAAAATTTGACAATTTTGGGTAATTTTGGTTAACTTTGGTTAATTTGAGTGGTAGAAAGTATTTTGGAATGATTTTTGAAGAATTATGGATAATTTGGGTGATTTTGGAAATTTTGGGGGATTTAGGGTTTTGGAGGTATTTTGGGTATTTTGAGGCAAAAGGGTTAGAAATTTGAAATTTTTTGAGAAAATTGGGATTGGTTGAAAGTGAGTAATATGGAATTATTTAGGTTAAGCCATGGACCAAGGGTCACCCTCATTTGGTCCTCTATGTGTTGGTACTAGCCAAACCCTAGGCTGAGGCTAATAGCTTCTGCAAACCACTTACATGAGTTTTCAAAGAGTTTGGAGATCAAAGGTGATGTGCCTTGTTTAGGGTTGTGAGTGTGCAGCATAAGTGTGATGTAAGCTCAAGACCTAGCTCTCCAGGGTAAATCCTAAGGTCTGACCACCTATAGGAGACTTCTGCTGGGCTTCCTTATGCTTGGTCTCTTCCTCCAAAAAGTTGGAGGTTAGGCCTTAAGCATATGAAATCTCTCTGTGAAGTGAGAAAATTTTGAATTTCTATGGAGAGGGGTTCCATGACTAGTCTTCTAAAAATGTCATCAGGAGAGTCCTATGGCTAGAGCCTAAGCTATTTCAAAGAAAGACTAGACCTCAACCAAAAGTGAGGTCAACAAAGGACGACCACATGGAAAATCTAGCAACCAGAGCTTTTAGGTATGAAAGATATTCTGAAATCTTTATTCTCCTATAGGAGCAACCGCTTATAGTTAATTACATCTTAGACAGTTAGGATTGCCTAAGAAAACTCCTAATTAATGTAAACATTCATTCTCTAAGAAATTTTAAGTGTTAAGATCAAGGAAAGAAACGTCAATGTTTGATCCTAAGGGTAATAAGTGTCATATACTACCCTAAGGTTTTAGATTTATTTTGTTTTGATGTCTTTATTTTATTATATTTTGTTGTTATTTTATTTTATTTTGTTTTAGTTTCTTTTTTTTTCATTTTGTTTGTTGTCATTTTTTAATTTTGATTTGATATATATTTTATTTTATTTTGATGTTGTCATTTTATTTTGTAGTTATTGTCTTATTATGTTTTTTTGTTTTGCTTTAAAGTTTATTGTCTTGCCATCAGAATGTTGCCCTGCAAAAATAGAGTTAACACACCCAAATAACATAAAAAGTAAACTTAACTTCAACTTGCATGGAAAATAGTGTCAGATTTATAGAAGAAATATTGTCGATCATTTTTCTTAAATTGTTCATTTTGTTGGTTACATTTTTATTTTAGACAACCCGATTTAGATGTCCATGGCTCAATCATGCTAAGCTCGTCAGATGCATTGATTTACTTAGTCTGAAAGGTGTTTAAACCAGGAATGAAAGAATCTTGTCAAAAACCACAGATTGCTTCATCTAATAAATCTTCGTAGATCAAAACATATTGTGTTTTAAGTTACGTTCGGTGATCTTTTTTTATTAAAGTTTCATTTAAGTTTTAATGTCTTTTGTCGAATTTTAAAAGTTAAAATATTTTAAGTTTTTTATGATTTATTAACTGATTAAATTTAGTTATTTTTTCATTTATTTTATTTCGATTTATTCAGTAAAAATTGCAAAGCTAGTTTAGGTTCAATTTGTATAGAACATAGTATAGGATTTTGGTTTAATTAAATAGATCCTAAGGTTTAATATTAATTATAATAAATTTATTTATAATCTAAAGTATGAAGTGACTTATGCAAAATTTTGGTGGAACCTAATGTATAAGATGATTTAGGTTCAATGTTGGTAGAACCTCAGCTATTTGAGTAAAACAACAAAACATGAAATGATTCAGGTAGAACTTAAAGTTCAATAATGCTTAGATTCAATTTTATTAGAATCTAATGTATAATGTCTCCTAAGATTTGAGTAGAATAAAAAAGGTTTGACATTACTTAGATTCAATTTAGGTAGAATTTAAGGTTTTATTGACTTAGGTTCAATATGGGTTGAACCTATAGGTTGATTTAGATTCAATATTGATTGAACATAAACTCTAAGTTGACTTAGGTTCAATGTAGGTTGAACCTAAAGTATATGTTGACTTAGGTTTAATGTTGATTGAGCCTAAGGTTTATGCGAGTTTAGGTTCAGTTGGTTTGAACCTAGGACTTAAGTTGATTTATGTTTAATGTAAGTTAAATCTAGGGTTTGGATTGACTTAGGTTCAATTTGGTTTGAACCTATAGGTTGATTTAGATTCAGTATAGATTGAACCAGACTCTAAGTTGACTTATGTTCAATGTAGGTTGAACCTAAAGTATATGTTGACTTAGGTTCAATGTAGGTTGAGCCTAAGGTATATATTGACTTAGGTTCAACGTTGATTTAACCTAAGGTATATGTCGACATAGGTTAAATTTTGGTTGAACCTAAGGTATATGTTTACTTAGGTTCAATGTAGGTTAAACCCAAAGAATTTGTTGACTTAAATTTAATGTAGGTTGAACCTAAGGTATATGTTGACTTAGGTTCAATAAAGGTTAAACTTAAGGTTTATGTTGACTTATGTTCAATATAGGTTGAATCTAAAGTATAGGTAGATGGATTTTGTTTAATGTTTAGTAGGTATCTAAGTCTAATTGGGTTAAACTTAAGTAAGGTTTAAGGTTAATTAAGCCTAATGTAAGTAATATTTAATTAGGTTAATTATGTTTAATTAGGTTTAACCTAATTATAGTTTAGGGTTTATTAAAACTAATATAATAAAGTTTTAATTAGATTAATTAGGTTTAATTAGGGTTTGACCTAATTATGCTTTAGGGTTAATTGAACCTAAATAAGTAAGGTTTAATTAGATTAATTTGATTTAATTAGGGTTAGACCTAATTATGATTTAGGTTAACTAAACCTAATATAAGTAAGGTTTAATTAGGTTTCTTAAGTCTAATTAGGGTTAGACCTAATTATGGTTTAGGATTAACTAAACCTAATGTAAGTAAGTTTTAATTACATTAATTAGGTCTAATTAGGGTTAGACCTAATTATAATTTAGGTTTGATTAAAATAATGTAAGGATTAATTAGATTAATTAGGTTTATTTAGGGTTAGACCTAATTATGATTTATGGTTAATAAAAACTAATGTAAGTAAGGTTTAATTAGATTAATTAAGTCCACTTAGGGTTGGACCTAATTATAATTTAGGGTTAAATAAACCTAATGTAAGTAAGGTTTAATTAGGTTCATTAGGTTTAATTAGGGTTAGACCTAATTAAGATTTAAGATTAATTAAACCTAATGTAAGTAACATTTAAATAGGTTAATTAGGTCTAATTAGGGCTAGACCTAATTATGGTTTAGGGTTAATTAAACCTAATGTAAGTAAGGTTGAATAGGTTAATTATGTATAATTAGGGTTAGACCTAATTATTGTTTAGGGTTAATTAAGCCTAATGTAAGTAATGTTTAATTAGAACTTTACACGTGGGCGTACCATGGCCCACAGTTTCATCTATTTCATATGGTTGGATCCGCGGTACAGCTTGATCACAACCTTCCATTTCCAATACATGAAAATTGACGTCATCCAGCCATCAATCCAAATCTGTTATAAACCGTAAACCATCCATGTTTAAGACATAAGATATTAGTGAATTTTTTTCCTAAAGCTTCATCTCAAAGATTTAAATACATCTACATGAAGATGTATATCTTTCGAAATGAATTTCTTCATAAACTTCCAAACCCAAGCATAAAATAGGTTTAAGTGTCCATACCTTTCTTTGATGAGGTGAAGCCCCAATTAAACTTGATAGGAATGATCGTTAGGTCCTTGCGAAGCTGTTTCCTAGCTCAATTTGAAGTGAAATCAGGTAAATGTATGATTTCACTGAAATGGGCTCACAGTTTAGTCTAGTAATGGGTTAGATCTTGCGACAAGAGTCAATTCTGATTTTGAACTTCCTAGTACAGCTCAGGGATAGTGTAGGAGTGGTTAATTTGAAGTTTGGAAGAGTTTTCTTTCGACCCGAAAATTTATCCTTGCTTTTAGATGAGAAATTGGACTTCTGTAATGGATTATAGAGGTCCAAACTATGGGGGATCAGATTCTTAGGTTATGGGGAACAAGTTTAGTGTTGAAGGTTTTTGGAATTGGGGACTGTAACTAGGGTTATTCTCTGCATTGAAGCTCTCAGCTTAGTTCATTGATAGGCATGGAGAAGCCATGGATATGCTTTGATTTGCTTAGGGGAGAAGGTAAACAACCTCATGATTGCTGGAGATAAGATTTTAGCTTGAAGTTAGCCATGGTTGAGCTTCTCTAAGTCCTCCATGATGAACCTTCATTAATGTGGAAATTTGTCCATGGATTTGGCTTTCTTCCATTAGGGAGATGGTGAACTGGTGAGGGGCCCATGGCTGAGTTGGTTTGAAAACCTCCACCTCAGCTCAACACATAGTATAAAAATTTAAGAATGGAATGACACCTTGCATTCCTTCATAATGACCTTCATGATGAGTTTAATTATGGTAATAAAAGTAACTTGAGTAAGGCTCTCCCTTCCATTAGATGAGGAATGAGGAGACTGGTAGCTCCACAAATAAGTTGGTTAAACCCCTTCCACCCAAGCTAAAAATTCACCAATGATTTCGTAATGGAACGACATCACCTCATACTTTAATAATGACTTCATGATGATCCTTGACTTGGGTAAAAAATGGTGGCTCATAGGTTATTAGTGGTTTACCTATGTCATGTATGCACTAATCAGTTATGGATGACTCAATACCAATAGAACATTAGTTGAATTTAATATTTAAGGGTAAAGCATGGGTTAGAGTTGCCATGGATTTGTCTTTCCATGGGCTTAAATCATGATTTTAGACTTAAATCCTAGGTCCAATAATCTTTAATATCACTCTCACTCTAATTAATTAAATGATTAATTGATTAAGAGAATAAAATAATTTGGTTAAAAGACAAAATTTTGATCAAATCAATAAAGTTGACCAAGTTTGACCAAGGTTGTCCAAGGTTGACCATGGTTAACCATGGTTGACAAATTTTGGTGCAAGGTTGACCAGGGAGACATAGTTGACCATGTCATGGTTGAGTTAGTCATGGGTGGCTATTGGATAGCTTGGTTTTATCAAATGGTTAGGTTTGACTAATTTTAAGTGTTTTTCTTGACCAAATGGTCATGTTTGACCATTTTTGTATCTTGAGTTGATCATGAGGTCAAGTTTGACCAATTTAATGTTTGGGTTGACCAAATGGTTCATGTAGTGCATTTTTAGATCCAAAAATGGCCATTTTGACCAGATTTGACAAATTTGGTGTTAGGGTTGACCAAATGGTCCATGGCATGGTTGACTAAGTTTGACCAATTTGGTCTTAGGGTTGACCAAGTGGTCCTGGGCTGGTCATTGGGGTCAAGATTGACCATTTTGACCAATTGAACAATTTGAACTTAAGGTTGACCAAACGGTCCATGGGGTGCTCATTAGATTCAATTTTGATCATTTTGATCAAGTTTGATTAATACGGTCTTAAGGTCGACCAAATGGTACATGGTGTGGTCATTGGTTAAGAATTGAGCATTTTGACCAAGTTTGACCAATTAGGTCTTTGGGATGACCAAATGGTCCATATGGTGACTTTTGGGTCAAGGGAGTTGACCAAATCAAGGTTTGTCATTACTGATCTAACTATTTTGTGATGACATCATGGTTTGATAAAAAAAAAGGTTGTAGTGGGTTCAATCCATTTTTTAGGGTTTGAGGGAAACCTAGATGAGTTCAAAGGGGTCCATATTAATGGGCCTTCTTCTATGATGAATTTATTAATCATAATGATCATTAAGACTTTAAAGAGGTGTCCGAGGATCTTGAACTAGTGCGAATGACTAAAAACCTATCATGTCTGTGGGTGTTAATTTGTGGTCTTCATAAAAGTGAGGTCAACAAGTAGTTTACAAGAAGAGAAATTGATTGAAGTTTTGAAGAATTTTAGGAAAGGATTTGGATGGACCCTGATAGACATAAAGGGGATTAGTACTTTGATATGCATGTATAGGATGTTTATGGAGAAAAATCATAAACTTAAGTCAGCTCTTCAGAGGAGATTAAACACTATCATTAATAACATCATTAAAAAAGAGATAGTAAAGTGGTTAGATGCAAGTATTATCTACCCTATTTAATATAGTACTTGGGTTAGCAAGATTCATTGTGTACTAAAAAAAAGGGAGTGAGTGTTTTGATGAATGAACAAAAAGAATTGATACCCACAAGATATGTCACTGCATAGGGTTTATGTATTAATTATAAAAAATGAAACTTAGCTAATGTGAAAAACATTTTCCTTCACCTTTTTTAGACCTGATGTTGGATATGGTAGTGATCGCGACTGTCTTAAATAAGATTTTAATAAGTATTTTTAGTTCAGTCATAAAATATAATCAGTCTAACAAGAAAACAGCCAATCTATATGTAAATATACATATAGCTCAAGTAATACAGGGCTCAAGTGGAGTTCTACTTATCGATCCCACAAGGAGGAAGCAAATCTTAAAAGCGTAGCACAGAAATCCAATATTCAAATTACAATGCACATAAAGTAATTACTAAAGTTGATAGTTTAAATATGCTAAAGATTCTAAGACCACTAAAGTACTTTCGAAACTTCGAAATATAGTTAACTACCACTACACTAAGTTTTGTATTGAAAGGTTCAAATTTGGAGAAAGTGTCCTCCCCCTTACAATGATGTTATGATGAGTGAGTGATAAAGATTAGTGAAAATTTTGTATTGTGCCAAAAAAGATCATACATATTCTTTACACTCTTCTGAGTGATATAAAGAACATTGTCTAATCCTAAGTTTAGTCTCTATATCCGTGGTTAGACTGGGAGGATACTGGCTTTCACTCTAGAGCTCCCACTTCCCTTCGCCTAAAGACTAAATCTCACTGTAGTTTCCAAACACAAGGACCAAATTGAAGATTTTAGTATGTCAGCCTAAAATCTCCAATTCTATGCCCAATAAACCATATTTCCTTTTTTATTTGTATCCAACCCTCATGAACTACATAACTCATTTATGGACATTGAATGTAATCTTCACTTTTTTTGTAGAACTCATAGTCCTTTCAGATCTTATGTTTCACAACATATTTTATCAATTCAATAGACCAGATAAAAAAGTAAATGAAGTGTGAAGTGAAAAATCATTATAATTTATTAACATTCACATGGCATATCCAATTTAAATCATCATATCACCATTTATCATTGTAAGGAGAAAGACAAAAAAATCTACCCATAATTCATGAAGAAGATATGACAAAATAAGGATATTATTTATAAAAGCGAAGTCATACAAACAATAAGAAGAAAATAAAACATATCTCAGTTTCTTCCCCAAGCAAATCCTTCAAGTTTCTTTGAATATCTTTCCCTTGTCACAACGAGACACAATTCCTTCTTAGAACAGTAAGGAAGAAGAAATCTCTCACTTTCCTACTCCTCCTACAACACTTAGAGAAGAATGACTCCTAAAACAACACTTTTCACACCAAACCCTAGACTCTAAACTCTCTACTCACTTCCTCTTTACTTCTCTCAACAATCACAACACTCAAGCAACACTCCCGCACTACACACAATGCACTCATACCCCCTTTTTTTCGCTCCAGATTCACTTTGAAATAGCCTATGGAAAAATTCCCTAAGAGATGCTTGAATAATCCCTCCAAAATTCATCCAAATACATTGAATCTTCCCTCCACCAAAATTGGGCGCCGTTGGCACCAAGATCGTCTTTTATTTGGTGTTCTCTAGATTTGAGCGCCATCGGTGCCAGAATATAGGTTTCTAGATTTTGCCTTTTTCGCTCCAAATTCATTCATTTTTGCTTATTTTTTCTCCAAATGCCTAAAATCATCATACCTTCAACAAAACATGCAAAATACCTTCTTTTAAAGTGCAATATCACCAAAAATGAGTACAAAATATATATGAAAAATTCAACGAATTTTTGGTGCATCTAAATCCCCCAAACTTAACTATTACTTCTCATCAAGTAATCCTTTAAGTAAATAGAAATATGACTCATAATAGTGAACATTACTTAAAGAATACCATGATTTTTTTTAGATGAATAAAATAGCAAAACCTTTAGAAATATTTTCAGTAACTTAGGTCAAAACTATAGGTGAGAACATTTAGTCATCAAGTCTAAAGCTCTTTTATTCATTTCAAGAATAACCATAATTTGTTACATTAAGGGTGCTTTGAAAGATCATATGAAAAAGAAGCTCATGAGAACTCTATTAGTAAGAATGCTAATACTTAAATATAAATTCAGAAATGTAATTAAACTCTTCTTTTGATCTGATTCAAGTGAAGCCTATTTTTGATTAAGCATCACCTCAAGTTTTTCCTCACAAATATTTTCTTTTTCTTTTCTATATATGGATTTCTTTTTGAATCCTTTCTTTTCTTTTATTATCTTTTTTTTTTCTTTTTTCCTTTTTTCCTTTTTAAGTGAGAATTACTATATTTCTATAACCTTTAATAAATTTGAACTTCGTACTCCTACCCTCAATGTTGGAACTTATAAAGTCTCTTTAATTTGTAGATATATATTGGCTTTTAAATGATTCATCATAGATTACCAATCTTTTATTCTCACATAAACTTATATAACTCTTAATATTTCAAAAATATAGTTTTCTTTACTTTAAATAGTCAACTCTAGTCTAATTCTCTTTTAATAAATATCTTAGCCCATAAAGTTAACCTTCATTGCTAAAAATGTTCATTTAAATCTCACTATGATATTTAAATAAAATAAAAAATTTAATTATCTAAAGTTAAGCTCTACTACCTTAAGTCATGTTAAATTTATTTTGAAAAAATATTTTAATTGAGAAGGCGTAATAGTTGATCTTTCCTTCCCCAAACTTAAGTTTTTCTGTATATATTGAATTAGTAAACGAGAGAGAAAAACAAAAGGAAAACTAACCTTTTTATGACGAGCTTTTGATACTTCTGAAGCTATGCATTTATTAATCAAAAATCTAAACTAGTAGGCATAAAACAATTAGAAGCTTTTTTTCACATAATATATTAAAGATTTACAGGGTGAATAAAATTTAAAAACATCTAATACAAACGTTTATCCATTGAAATTTCAATCTAACTAAAAACAAACAAACACAAGTTTCATTACAACTTTACTAACATATCAAATTATAATTACTTTACACATCAATCGCATTAAAGAAAATAACAAACATACAAGTTTACAAATCAATAATAAACTAAAAGAACGCTACTCTACCAGTCTTCATCTCCTTATTCTGCTTCTTGGCAAGTAGAAAATATCACACCATGAATCTCATCTGAGCATCTTGATAAGCTATATCATACTCAGTTCTTCTCTTCTGATAACCATCATTAATATTATTTTTTGTTTCTATTCCATCAATTATGCTATGAAGCCTCACAATATCACCCAGTTGTATCATCAATTGCTTGATAATATCAGAAAGAGTAGGAGTCCTAGAGGTACTAGGAGTTCTAGAGGTAGAAGATATATCATGACTAGTGAAGGGAACCTCACTACTCTTACTTCCAACTCTCCATCCTACATGAGAATCATAAGTACGAATGTTGGTCTTACTAATAGGCTTTAATTTATGGAACAACTCTTCAATACTATCAATCTCAACTCCTGATTAAATACATAATGTGTAAATCAGGGAAGGATATCCTAATCTTTCAGTGGTTTCTCCATTTACTATAGTCTGGATACTCTTATAAATAATTGCACCAATATTAATCATCTTCTTATTTTGAATACAGTAATTTAAAATTGCTCTATCTCTAGTATCTTCGCTCTGATGATAGGTAGGTAGTAATCTTGCAGAAATATAATAGAGTTGTGCTTTAGATGCAACATTTAACATAGAAGCAGGAAATTTTATTATTTGCCTTTGCTTTGTTTTCCATTCCCCTATTCCATCAGTACAAAAAACAATTACCTCATTTAAATCAATGTTCATAGTACCAAGGGATTCATACTCACAGAATTAAGTATCCCTCAATTGGTAGAAAGCATTGATTAGGTCAGGCATAATTTCTACCATTTTCCTCAAACGAACACGCGATCAACTTCTGTCCGTTGTAGATTAGCATAAAATTAACAAAATACATCAAAAATTGAAATGACATAAAACTAAAAGAGTATTTCTTTGTGCCAAACAGTAATTACCTGCTCCACAACTCCTCCCAAATTTTCAAATGCTCGATCTTGTATACACTTTTTACTTCAGAGGCTAGAGTTGAAGTGGTATTGTGCTTTAATATTTACAAACCTCTTTTCATCGAAATCCATCTTCCTCTTCCCTTTACTCATCCTTGGAGCCATTTCAAAATTTATAAAAAATGTGAAAATAAATCCAAATAAATTTCAAAATTGCAATGTAGTAAAGTCCAAAGACAATTTTTATAGGTAAGAACTTTACACCATAATTATCTCAAAGCTTTCTTCAAAAACTCCAATTTTTTAGATTTCACCAATGTAAGAGATTTCCATGGTGAAAATGAAAAATTTTTAGTTCAATGTAGGGCACGTACCAAAAGAAGATGAGAACCAACCTCTAAAATCCTCAAAAACGCTTCTAATTCAAATGCAAGCAAGCCCTAGCTATAGTTTTCAGCATTGACAAGAGGTTGAAGATGGTCAAAGTGAGGTCAACTACTCAAATTCACGATTTTAAGAAAATCTAGGAACTTTTGGGTTTTTAGCACTGTCGGCGCCAGATCGATTTTCTTATTCCAATTTTTTTGCAATTTCGATTGAAAATTTTGGGTAATTTTAGGGTTTATAGAGTATTTAAGGTAGGTTTTAGGAGCAGGGGGTCAAAAATTGAAATTTTGAAAAAAATTTGAGATTGGTTGAAGGTGAGTAATATTAACTTGTTTGAATTGAGGCATGGACCAAAGGTCACCCTCATTTTGTCCTTTATGTGTTGGTACTAGTCAAACCCTAGTCTGAGGCTAAGAGTTTGGGAAAACCACTTACATGAGTTTCCAAAGAGTTAGGGGATCAGAATTGGATGTGTTTGATTTAGGATTGTGAGTGTGAAGTGTAAGAGCTCCAGACCTCCCAGGGTTGATCCTAAGGCATGACCACCTATAGGGAATCCTATTTTATCTTCCTTATGTTTAGCCTTATTCCCTTTAGAGATTAGGGGTTAGATCCTAACATATGAAAGCCCTAAGCTAAGAAAGAAAGCATGTGGAATTTCTATGTGGTAGGGTTCCATTTCTAGTCTTCTAAGAAAAAGTCACCAGTGGAGTCTTATGACTACATGTTAGGCTATCTAAAGAAAGACTAGACCTCAACCAAAAGTGAGGTCAACAACCCCCCAAACAAATTGTTTTGTACCATTTGTATTATAGTAGGTTTATGTTCAAATGAGTTAGCTGCTATAGCATGGATTTGTATACTTAAGTGGATTTCATCTGTTATAAGGTTTGCATAATCCCTTAATGGTCTTTGTATTTGACGATGTATATTATCAATAGTTTGATTTTCAATGTTATTTTGTGATGCATTTTCAATTTCTTGAAATTATTAAGTTCTTTTTATTTTCTAATTTTTCTTATAATCCATTCTAACTCAGATTAGTAAGGCACTAAACTTTCAGATCCTAAATTACACATACAAAATTAAAATTTCAGAAAATAATAAAAAATTAATTTAATTAAAATACATAAAATAAATAAATTTTTATTTTAGATTTTTTTATACTTTTTTTTTTATTTTTTTAGATTTTTGAAATTTTTTTATAATTAAGAAATATAAAAATACAATTCTCCTAAAATAAGTCTACAGTTCAAATAAAATTTCTAAATCCAAAAGTTTCATTGTTGCCCCGACGACGGTGCCAAAAACATGGCCCGACAAGCAATTACGTAAATATTTATATTTAGAAAGATGGCCAAAAACTTGACCCAATTTATATTCAACGGCTGGTGTGAACAAATGTTTTGTTATAAAATTTAGAATTTGATTTAAAGTTCCACAATAAGAGTACTACGGAAGTATACAAATTGTTTCAAGTAATATAAAGTTTTTTATAAAAATCCCACTATCGATTCCACAGGGAAGCTGTAACTCTTTATAATGACTTAGTGAAACCTTTGCTTAAAATGCAAAAAATAATCTAGGAAAATAAGATAGCAAATCAGGTGTAAAATAAAGTTATTAAATTCCTATAATTTTAATTCTAGACCTAAAGATAAATACAAAAATTCTAACCTAATTAAATGTAGAAAAGTTCAAATTATGCAAGAAGTCTTTTCCCTTGAAATTAATTCATAATCAGTGTAGAATTTCAAATGTTTAAAGGCTTAAATGATGTTTTTCCTTTTTTTTGAAAAATAGGAGCCTACATATTATTTACCCTCTCCTGAGTGCATAAAGAACATTAACGAATCTAAAGTTAGTTTTTGATTATATGGTTATGCTAATTAGATTCTACCCTCACACTTCTAGATAACCCACTGTGCCATCTCTATAGGAGTAACCAGGGACTCAAGTTCCAATTCTAAACCAAATAAATAAAGGATCTAGCCTGTTACCCTAAAAATACCACTTCTACTCCCATCCAAACTTATCTCCATATCTATTTGCACTCTCCTTAGATCTTGGTTAACCTCCATTACAACGTTAGTATGATATTCACTAGTTGGGTGAAATCATAGCCCTCCCGGGTCATTATATTTCACAATGGATTTTATCATTACAAGTAGCCACTTTACAAAGTAAATGAAGAACCGGTGAAAATACCTTCACAATTTTTAGAAATAAAAGATGTTCTAAACAAATCAAATCCTCCACATGATTTTTTTTATTAGAACGGATAAAGAAAAGGAAAACTACTCAGAATTCATGGGGATAACAAAACAAGACATACTTTGTATTAACACTTGGACATACCAACAAAGTACAAGTACTTATCTCAAACTCTTTCCCAAAAAACACTCTAAAGTTCCCTTACTGTTCTTGACTCTAATAGACTCTCAATAAACTCACAAACATTGTGGTGGTCGGCCTCCCCACATGGTTTAGTCGACCACTTATACAAGACTGATAACTCTCAAAAACATAAGTACAACTCTCTAAGGACTCTGTTCTTATTTGGATATCTTTCTATAAATAAAGCTCTGAAAATCACCAAGGGTCACTTCATGCATCTCTTCAAAATTCATACAAATTTGATGTAAAAAAGAGCTAACTAGATCCGGCGCCTAGGAGCCATATCACATTTTGCTCCGTTTTGCCTCTTTTTACTCCGTTTTTGCTCCTTTTGCACTTAAACTTCATTTCTTGCACCTAAAATTAAAACGCATAAAATACCTTTCATTAAAGTGAAATATCCATAAAATTTAGCATAAAAGGTACATTTAAAATAAGTAATTTTAAGGCATGTCAAGTACCAAATGAAGAACAGTGGACTGCAGCGCCAGGATGGTCATGTTTAGTCTGAGACATGAATACAGCCAATCGTGGCACTGAGTTCACTCGGCTAAGTACCAAATGAAGAACGACATACCATGGAACTAAGATCATCATGTTTGGAATGAGACATGAAGGCCGCCAGCTGTGGCCCCAAGATTTCTCGGCTGAGTAGATATCCCAATATTTTTTATATGTAAGGATTTATGAAGTTGACACCACTACTTGAAGATTTTAATCTCTACAACAGCACCGAAAATGTGATCCAAAGTAAAGTAAGATTTCAAGTATACCTTTAAATAGTAAGGATTCTATGCAAGTATACATATTGTTATCAAGTAATATAAGGCTTTCCAAATAAGCCTCGAATATTAATCCCACAGAGATTGAGGTTAATCAAGGCAGATTTCAAGAGAAATTCTAGTCAACAATAGCACGCCCTAGCTTGGAAGGTCGCTAAAAGTTTGATTTTAATTAAATCCTACAATTATCACTACAATACTACTTATACTCCTAACCTAAAATACCTAGTGAAAATCAAACAGTGGTGTCTAATATATTAAATGTAATCTTTCTCATTCAATGAAATTAGTGACATGTATAAAAGTAAAACAAGTAGCGAGAGAGATTGTGACAAATAGGAGAAATTATATTCTTTACCCTTACTAGAGATGCTATAATGAACATTGGTTAATCTAAAGTTTGAATAGTTATAAATTGGGCTAGGTAGGGAAGATACTAGCTCTCACTCTAAAAATTTCTCTTATCCTTCCACCTAGAGGCTATAATCTCGCATTAAAACCTAAAATAATACAAAAAATTAGGGAGCTTTAGTCTGTCACACTAAAGCCCTCTAATTCAACACCCATCAAAGATTATTTCATTATTTATTTGCACTCAACATATGGACTACACCCTCATCCATACAATATCATGTACTTCTACCACAGTTGATTGAGACAACACCATCACGGATCTTACATGTTCTCACAATGAATTTTTTAACATAAAATTGATCAATTTTACATGTAAATGAAGAAAAAAGTAAAATCATCACAATATATTATCACTCTACTTAATTCTATATCTTACACATGCATACTAAATCATTATAAGAGGGAAGAGTAAAAAAACTACTCACTACAAATGGAGAAACAACAAGAACTTTTCTTTGAACAAGTCTTTGAAACCATCCGAACAAAGTACTAGATTCAAATTAAAATACAATGAAAATAATTATCTTTGATAAAAATCAAACTCTCCTTGTATAGAAAAAGCAATCTCCTTACAATCCTCTCCAATAACAAAGTGAAAAGAAAAGAAGAAATCTCTCTCTCTCTCACCGTGTCAACCCACTCGGTGCTCTCTCCCTAGCCTTCTTATTTTTCTCCGAGCTTCTTCTCCTCTTCCAATTCGTTCAAGAGTTTAATAGAGTTTTAAAAACATTTTCAAGCCTTATTTATAATTTACCAAGAGATGCTTAAGTGTCTCTTCAAAAGTGTTCATATTCAATGAATCTTCCAAAGGGTGCCTCAAGTGCCTCTTCAAAAGTCTTCAAAAACCTCCTTCTAACTGCCCTAAATCCTTCTCTAAAGTCCCTTTTATCATTTCTAATGAATTCCCCAAGAGACACACGAAGCACCACTTCAAAAATTGTCTAAATCTGATCTATATTCTAGAACATATGTTGAAAACCATCACTTATGCTTAAACTCTGATTTTGGGTGCTTAAACGGCCTTGTCTCTATCTGGTGGCACCTAAGCGCCACGTATGGGCGGTTAAGCACTGGGATTAGGAATTTAAGTGGCTAATTTCAACCCTCAATGCTTTGGTATGCTCCAGTTTGACTCAATTTGCTCCAGTTTGCTCTGTTTTTGGTCCATTTTTGTTTTTTGCTCCAATCACTCCAAATTCTTCAATTTAATGTAGCTACAACCAAAAAAACAAGAAAACATACCTTTAAATTGCGATATCACTATAAAATATAGCATAAAAATAGTATATTTTTAGGCACATCAAGTACCAAATGAAAAACTGTGAACTGTGGTGCCAATATCACTCTGCCTAGCCCGAGACATGAATACAGCCAATAATGGCACTGAGATAGCCCAACTGAGGAACCAAATGAAAAAAAACGGACTATGAAGTATAGTTCTTCTGGTCTGGTCCATGACATGAAAATAGCCAACTATGGCACCAAGATCGAAGTGCTGATCACCAAATTAAGAACGGTGGACCGCAGTGCCAAGATCACCTGACACAGCCTAAGACATGTAGATAGCTAGTCATGGTGCCAAGATTGCCTGGCTAAGAACCAAATGAAGAATGATGGACCACGACACCATGATCTCCCAATTCTGCCGAAACATGAAGACAGTCAGCCATGGCTCCAAGGTTGCTCCGCTGAGCACCAAATGAAGAACTGTGGGCCATAACGCTTAGAACATTGGGTCCAGAACGAGACATGAAGACAGTCAGTTATGACGCCAAGATCGCCCAACTAAGCACCAAATGAAGAAAAGGGGACCATCGAGCAAAAATCGCCATGTTCGGCTCGAGACATGAAGAAAGGCAGCCATAGCATCTAGACCACTCAGTTGAGCACCAAATGAAGAATAACAAATCGTGGCACCAAGCTCACCTATTTCAGCCCGAGACATGAAGACAATTAGTCATGGCGTCAAAATCTTTTGACTAAACACAAAATGAAGAACAATAGATCATAGCGCCAAGATCGCCCAGTTTGGCCCGAGAGATCAAGCAACCAGTTGTGGCACCAAGACCGCCCAACTTTGCACTAAATGACGAACAATTGATTTAGGGTTTAGGGTTCCAAAATCGCCCAATCTAGGCCAATACATGAAGACATGTTGAATGGTGGTGTCTAAGAGGTGTATAGTTTGTTCGCATCAATGGGAAAAAAATGCTCATATTGTAAGGGGCCCTATGCAAAGTCTTTCAAAGATAGATATAATGTGTATTCGACAATAGGGTTATGCATATATGGGAGAAAAGGAGTAGTATTATATCTCATGTCTTGTGCCATCTAGATTTTAGTTGTATGGGAGGATAATCTAATGTTTAACTTAACATCAAGCTTCTAGAAATAAATTAGAGGACTAAAACAGATATCCGTAGATCAAAAATTATTTGTTAGAATAGCAGGCTTTCTTGTTACATGTAATATACATATTTGTGATAACAATGTATATATGAGAATATTTCTCATAGACGGTGTCAAAGTATTGAGTGGTAAGAAATTTTCAGTGGTGGAATAAACATAAGCCTTAGCTCAATAAAGTTCTGCAACACAGAGAGATTAAAATGTAAGAGACAATCAAAATTTTTTTTACATGAAAATCCCTTAAAATGATAAAAAATCTCAGTTTTCGACCCAATCAAAATAATCAACTAAGAAATTAAAAGTATAGTGGTCCACTCTTTTTCTTAATTAGGGACGTCATGGGAATAAAAATTGATAATCTGAGCTATATAGTAGCAATTTGGCTGAAATAATCATAATCATGCTACCTCAACCGTTGTTGGTAGCTACAATAGATTTAGTTGATTAGAAGTCATAATTGGTGGCTACAACATTAATAGTTTGGCCACGATAAACTTATTTGATAGTTACAACTTTTGTAGTTGGTTGCAATAATTACTTGTGATAAGCAACAATGTCTGATAGTTGTTCACCTGCACTTCTTATCACAAGTTAACTTTAATTTTCAAATCACTCTTCTTATATCATTTCTTTCACCCTCATGTGAAAAATGGGCATCTATTTATAATGTTTTAGATGGGCATTTTGATAAATTTAGCTAACCTACCACCCCATGAGACAATTCATGTTGATTCATTTAATCACATCATTTTTTTAAGATTTAGATTTCAAAGACCTTGGATTAAATGATCTTAAGTTTGTTGGATTCCTCTTGTTGAGCCGCTTGATTTGAGTATAAGGTTGCCAAATATATATATATATATATATATATATATATATATATATATATATATATATATATATATATACTTTCTCCATTCATTGTTGCTCCAAGCAATGTCATATATATCTGTTGAATTCAAAATTGTTCAAGAGACCTGCCCAAGGATAGAGTGTTGAAGGATGGGGAGAGAGAGAAAGCAGAGCAATTGCACAATAATAAACGGAAATTTTTGCGTAACATTTATTCATGATATGGACCCATTTATAGGAATGAGTAATCATTTAATTACATATTGCACCCCTAAAGTACGTAGGTATGGGCATACATTAATATGGCACGTGGAGCCCATGTATTTGGTCGGACGGCTATTAGGTCGAGTGACTATTAGGCATGAGTTGCAGGCCGATCATGTGGTCCTGAGTCATCCTTGATAGGCATTGTTAGGCCACTTCACTCCTGTTATTCCCGAGATGCCATTATGATTCATGCTAATATCATTCACGGTGTATCTTTCTCAGATGTAAGCTTGTCTTCTTTAGTATCAATTTTTAATTGCTTTCTTACATTACAAGAGCCATGTCAATCTCCTTGGAATGATTTTTGTTTTTTTTTTTTTTCTTTTTTTAACTGCAATGGTTAAATTTATTTTTTCTAGGAGAGAAAGAATCGAATTTAGTTGGGATCAGGGATATATTGATCGAATTTTGATTAAAGTAAGTTTCTTAAGAATATTAAATTTATTTGAAAATAAGTTTAATACATGAAAATTCTATTAAAATTTATAATTTAATCATCTCGAAACTTTGTGGTCTAACCATTTCCAAAAAAATTATCAGTATATTAATTTTACCATTTTATAGAATAAAAATTTGTCATGATTTTAACGTTGGGGAAGAGAGGAATAGGTTAGCTTTTATTAGAATTTGTCATTAATTTATTTTGTGATATAAAAAATATTCATCAAATATTCTAATCATAATTTTATTTTAAATCAATTGGTTTTGCTTTCAGTTGAACAAAATATATCAACTGAATTTTCACTGATGTTCAATCAAATGTAAATTTCTCAGAAGGAAAAAGACAAAAAAACATATCATCTTAACGTCATACAAATAATAAGTTCTGATGCGTCATCAGCAAATTTTTATAAGTAAATTTTATTTTAATTATATATATATATATATATATATATATATATATATATATATATATATATATATATATATATCGTTATTCTTTTATAATAATATATAATTTTTTCGTTTATAAATAATATAATATTTGCAATATAAGTTTGATAATTCAAAAATAAATAAATGATCTAAGAAACAAAAAAATCAAATATTAGTACGAATTTTTCAAAATTATTGATGATGTGGAAGTCATTAATGTTTTTAGGCACTCATAGGAGTTAATTATGATTATCTAATAACACAAGGAACCTGGTTTTAATAATTGTCTAGCTGATTTGGATACATATTAAATGGCTCGGAAATTCGATGCATCAATATTTAAGTATTATATATATTTTTTACCAAAGACTACCTTAGATGCCTCAAAAAAAGGCATCTAGGTAGCAAATATCATTAAAAATGTAAAAGATTACAAAGTCTAATATAGGGGAGATTAAGAGAGTCCCCATGAAGCAAAATAGAGAGAGGCGGGGGGGGGGGGGGGGGGGAGTTCTATGTATAACAACAGTTTGATTACGCCTGCCTTGTTTAGATAACCAGAGAGCAGGTAAGTTTCCTTCTCTGGCCACAAACTGGTACCTAACATTAAATGTTGAGAGAGACAGTTGATCTATGTAACCCAAGGAAGAATCTGCCAAGTTGGGGAAGAGATCCCTCTAAGAGAGGATAACAAAATTTCAGAGTCAGATTCAATAATCAAGAAATGTATGTGACATTGGACGGAGATCTTGAGAGCCCAAAAAACTTTCATTGCTTCAGTTCCCATAGCATCAAGAGCGCATACAGGAGACTAAAAGTGTAGCAGACAATTGTCGGAATAATCTCTAAAAACCCCACCTATCTCAGCACTGCCATTAAAGAAGCTGCCATCAGTATTGGCTTTCAACCATGGTGACACAGGTTTTTGTTAACGAACTAGAGAGCACCTTTTGGGAGCCAAAGTAACAGAAACCTCCTTCTTTAAGATATTTAGGAAACCTTTGTGTTGAATTAACTTGGACAAAATGTTAAGGCAATGACTTGCCACCTGATGGGGAGAGATAGGCACCATGTCTAATTTAAGTTGATTCCTTGCCAACCAAATAAACCAAGCCATACTCCCAAAAACAGTGAAGAGTTGATGAGAATGTCAAACATGCCAATTTAAGAAAAAGGAAAACCAGATAAGGTTAATAGTTGGAATGGATAGGTGGCTGAGAAAGTTGGACACAACATTTTAAACATAAGTGCACTGGAAGAACGGATGGTCAATAGATTCCTCTTCAGTATGGCAAAAAGAACATCTAGACGGTCCCCTGATTCCTTTAAGTTTAAGGATATCATCAGAGGGGAGGATCTTGTGAAACAGTCTCCAGAGGAAGAAGGACATAGAGGGGGTAAGAAATATGTTCCAGATTAGGGATCCCCAAAGGATTTGATCCCAATGAAATAAAGAGAAGTAGATAAAGGAAGAGGAGGACTGGTGTCTAGTCTTCTTGAGATGGATCTTATCAGTACCATTGTAGTTGTGGGGTATGAAGAATTTCTGCAATAAGATTTGGAGATAGGCAATCTGGAATAAGGGAAACATCCCAAAGACCCTCCCTCCAACAGTCAGCAACAGCTAAACCAGTGTTAACATTATGGAACTCTTCCTGATAGAGTTTGTCAGTAGTGAGCCAATTGTCCAGCCAAAAGTTCACTTGTCCTTCCCCAAGCTCCAAAATAAAACTTTCTTCAGCTTTAGTTTTGATTTTCAGCAATATATATATATATATATATATATATGTATATGTATATATATGTTAGATCCTAAAATATTATTTGTGAACACGTCCCGAATGTTTAATATTGAGTGAATGAAGGAAGAGAAAAAATGACTAGCAAGTCGTGAGTTTTATTTAGAGAGAGTCAGTAAAAGTCCATTTGTTCATATTTTTCTTCCTATTTATGGAGTGCATTTTGTATAATTACAGAAAAAATGGAGTAGTTAAGGAAACTTCTATTAATACAATTGATTAATCATATAGATTTCATACAATATGGTTTTATAATTTGAATTTTAATATTAAGTTAATTTAGCCGGTTGACTCCTCTTAGATTTTGTGCCCAGTATGCTGTATAAATAGAGTCATAAGCTTTTCATGCATCTTTTGTCGTCATTTTTCCCTGATCAGCTGATTTTAGTTATGGTCGATGATCTTAGGGAACCCACATAGACCACAAGATTCTAGCAAAGGTGGGCTATGGGCCCTTCTCTTCTGTAAAGAAGATCAAAATTGGGAAAGAAAAAAAATCGAGGATCAAACTTATGTTGGTTGATCAAGAGGTCTCATCTAAGGACCCTGAGGGGGAGACATCGAAGGTCCCTCATCATGAAAACGTTCCTGAGTTGGGCATGGATGTGAGTTCTGGGGGCCAGCAAGCCTTGCTCATTAAAGGCGTCAAGGAGGGAAAAAAAGGGCAAGAGGGAATGGAGATTAGTATCTCTCCTCAGTTGCTGCTGCAAGAAGTTGAAGTCACCTTGCAACAAAAGAAGGGAGGAAGATGTCAAGAGACCATTGATCCACTTAAAAAGTACCTATTTTTATGTATTATTTATGATTCAATTTTTAAGGATATTATGCTTTAATGAAAGGTATTTTTATGTTTTTGGATATAGGCGATGAAAAAAAATTGTTCAAGGAGGAAAAAGGAGCAAAATTAGAGCTAAAAAATAAAGTTGCCAAAATTATAGGTCTGGTGCCTAGGCGCCAGTTCGATACTGAAGCAGTTAAGATTTTTAACAACTTTGGACAATTATTTTGACGGTGTTAAGCAGTTATCAGACCTTCCAGAAGACTGGAAGTTACTCATGAAACATAGGACATGTGATACAATGCATCTGGACATAGGAAAACGGTTTTAATTGTGAAGAGGTGCAATCCAAAGTGAATGGGTGTGAAGATCTAGTCACACAGTCTGGTGCCAGATCCCGGAGCCTAGGCGCCACAGTTACCTTCTAGAAGATTCATTAAATTTGGACTAATTTTGAAGAGGTGCCTTAAGCAACCCCTGGTCATTTTTGAAGCTCTATAAATAGGAGACATTTCTACATAAAAGGGAGCTCTCCCGCGCCGTAAATATTTCTAGAGAGCCACCAAATATTCTTCTTAAGTATTTAGTAAGTTTAGTTTAGTTACTTTGAGTTTTACTACTCAATTCTTTGAGTAGTAAGTGAGATTTTGTAAGATTTGGTATTGTTAAAGTATTGGGTTTTGCGTTGGAGTCAGTAGGAGTCAAAGGATCACTTGAAGGAACATTTCAGATAAGTATTTGTAACTTGGTTCAAAGTTTTATAATTATGTTTTGTTGTGTGAATTCAATGTTTTCTGAGTAGTTACTTTTCTTTCTCCTTTCAACCATGAAAAGATAATAAAGATAATTTGATTTCATTGGAGAACTTAAACTTAAATTTAAAAATTATTGTGATGATATTCATACCTGATCTTAATTTACTTTTTAAACTGGCTATTTGAATTGTTAAATTCTGTTGAAGAATTCTGAGACCTATCCAGAGATGTGTTCTTAACTAGTAGATATCACATGAGTCCTTGGGTAATCGAAGGCCATGTGCGGGTTATTCAAGGTGAAGTGCAAATGAAGAGGAAAATATTATTCATTGGGTGTAGAATTAATTAATTTTTAGAGTGACAGACTAAATTCTATTAATTTGATTTATAGAAACGGAACGAGTCACTAGTAGGGCCGTCCATAGCCACCCTTGGACATCTAGAAGTGTGAGTCAAGATTAACCCATTCTACTAATAATACATCCTGAACCAATCTTTAGATTAGCCAATGTTCTTTATACTATCGAGCGAAGCTAAAGAATAGGAATGCTTCTATTTGGCACAATACCATAATTTCAAGTACTCCACGAATAATAATTTTTCTGAAAAATCTTAGATTAGTTGAAAAAGAGAAAGTTGTTTTATTTATACTTGCATCAACCTTTACTTTATTGCTACTTTACTTGCATCTAGTAGAAATTTCATAAAACTTAAAATCTGATTTTTTAAAAGAAATAAAAATTATAATTACTTTTAATTTGAAAATCTATTAATTTCTAAAATTAATCTTCCCTGTGGGATCGATAACCAGGACTCCAATAGAGCCATGTATTACTGGATACGATACGTACACTTACGTAGTACCTCTGGTGTGCAAAATATTGTCTAAAATTATATTTGAATTTTTGCATACTACCCTTAGAAATATAAATTAAAGGATAAATTGTAGGCATAGTTACGGGTCGAGGTCGCAACAATAGTTTTTTGCGCCGTTGCTGGGGAAGTGAAAGACAATTTTTAAATTTTTCAAATTAAAAATATTTTATATACGCTTTTATTTCTTTAAAAAATACAAAAAATATTTACAAAAACAAAAATACCAAAAAGATTTTATTTTATTTCATTTTATTTCCAAATCCTTTTATTTAATTTTTATGCATAGTTTTGGATCTGAAGGATTATTACCTTTTGATTCTGAATTAGAAAGAACTGTTAAAAGAATTAGAAAATGAAAACAAATTCAAAAATATCAAGAAATGGCTAACTTACATAACAATAATGAAAATCCAATAGAAATTAATGAACAAAATGTTTTTAAACCATTAAGGGATTATACAAACCCTACAGCTGATGAACTTCATATTAGTATTCAAATGCCTGCTGTAGATGCTAATTATTTTGAGCTTAAACCTTCTATTATTCAAATGTTTCAAAATAATCAATTTGGAGGAACACCAAAAAAGGATCCAAACTTACATCTTGCTAGCTTCTTAGAACTTGTGCTACATTTAAATATAACAATGTTTTTGATGATGTTGTTAGGCTCAGACTCTTTCCTTTTTCCTTAAAAGATAAAGCAAGGATGTGGCTGAACTCATTAACAACTGGTTCTATTAAAACTTAGGCAGATATGGCACAAAAATTTCTTGTTAAATATTTCCTCCTACTAAAATTGCTAAATTAAGAAATGATATTACTTCATTTAGTCAATCTGATGGAGAGACAATTTATGAAACATAGGAAAGATTTAAAGAACTATTAAGAAAATGTACTCATCATGCTTTACCAGATTGGTTAATTATTCAAATATTTTAGAACGGACTTATTTGATCACTTAGATCTATTATAGATGCTGCTACTGGAGGTTCTTTAATGGCTAAGACATTTGATGAAGCTTATACCTTAATTGAAGAAATGGCTAACAATAATTTTTAATGGCCTTCTGAAAGAGTTAATCCTAAAAGAGTGGCAAGTATTCAAGATAATGAAGTCTTTTCTATTTTAGCTTCATAAGTGGCTGCAATATCTAAGAAATTGGATAGTTTTGCTATTAACGTATCGCATGTAAGTAATGACGATTCTGCAAATATTGATGATTCTCAAACAATGGAGACATCGCAAGCTATTGCTAATAAAACTAATAACCCTTATTCAAATTATTATAATCCAGGTTGGAAAAATCACCCTAATTTTAATTGGAATAATGGACATCAACAATGGGGTAGTAATCAAGTTAATCCAACTGGGAATTAGAACAATCAAGGAAGTTTAAATTTTAGATCTACTTATCCTCCTGGTTTTAACAATCAACAGAAAAAGTTATCTTTAGAAAAATTGATCTTGCAACTAGGTAATCAGTTACAAAGTCAAAATACTGTTATTCAAAGTATTGAGAATCAGATGGGATAAATTGCTATTTTAATTAATTACAGACCTCAAGGAACACTTCCTAACAACGTCGAACTTAATTAAAAAAAAATTGGAAAAGACCATGAACAAGAAAAAGCTGTACAACTTAGAAGTCGAAAGGAATTAAAAGAGAAAATTCAGAATGAAAAAGAAAAAGAGAGAGAGGTTGAAGAGATTGAAAAACCTAAAGAAACTCTTTCTCCAAGTAAAGATCAGACTGTAATTCCTATTAAAGTGGAATATGAAAGACCACCACCACCCTTTCCTCAAACACTAAAACAACAGAAGCTTGACTATCAATTTTCTAAGTTCTTTGAGATTTTTAAGAAACTTACCATCAACATTCCTTTTGTTGAGCTTTAAAACAAATGCCGAGTTATGCAAAATTTATGAAGGAGCAAGAAACGGAAATTTGAAGCTTATGAAATTGTTGCATTAAGTGAAGAATGTAGTGCAATAATTCAAAAGAAACTACCTCAGAAGCTTAAAGATCTTGGAAGTTTCACTGTACCATGTGCTATTGGAGAAAAATTTTGTGGAAAAACCTTATGTGATTTAGGAGCAAGTATTAATCTCATGTCATTTTCTATCTTTCCAAGGTTAGATTTAGGAGAGATTTCTCCCACCACTGTAACCCTTCAGTTAGCTGATCGATCTATTACTTATCCTAAAGCAGTTATAGAGGATGTTCTTGTTAAAGTGGATAAATTTATCTTCCCTGTGGATTTCATTGTACTGGATATGTAAGAAGATAAACAAATACCTATTAGTTTAGGGAGACATTTTCTAGCTACCGGATGTGCTATGATTGATGTGCAAAAATGAGAATTAACAATGAGAGTTAATGATCAAGTGATAACATTTAATCTTCTGAAATCAATGAGGTATCCTAACAAAGCAAAATGCTATCGGATGGATATTTCTGATTATATGATTGAAAAGCATTATCAAGAAAAATGTAAAGTCATTTCTGAATGAAAAAAATGATGAATCTATGTTATATAATGAGTCATTAACTAAAGAAATTGAAGAAGTGAACGAAGAAAATTTATTTGAAGAAACTCATTATATTCATGATAATTGGAAAATTTTAGATACGACTAAAAATGATATACTTTTACCCTCAGTTAAAAAAACCCCTGAACTGGAATTAAAAATGTTACCTGCACATTTAAAGTATGCATTTCTTAGAAATTCGATAACTTTACCTGTGATTATATCTTCAGAACTAAGCAAAGATCAAGAAGAAAGCTTTTGGTTGGACTATTGCAGATATAAGAGGAATAAGCCTTTCAATATGTAGCATAGGATTTTAATGGAAGAAAATTGTAAACCTACTATTGAACCTCAAAAAAGATTGAAACTAATTATGAAAGAGGTTGTTAAAAAAGAGATTTTAAAATGGTTAGATGCTGGAATTATTTATCATATTTCGGATAGTCAATGGGTAAGTCATATTCATTGTGTTCCGTGGAAAGGAGGAGTAACTGTCACTGTTAATGACTAAAATAAATTAATCCCTACAAGACAAGTTACTAGATGGTGAATTTACATCGACTAGAAAGGATCATTTTCCTTTACCTCTCTTGGATCAGATGCTGAATAAATTAGTTGAACACTCATATTTCTGTTTTTAGATGGATATTTTGGATATCATCAATTACCCGTTGCTCCTGAGGACCAAGAGAAAACAACATTTATAAGTCCTTATGGAACATTTGCCTTTAGAAGAATGTCTTTTGGTTTATTTAATGCACCTGCAACTTTTCAGACATGTATGATGTAAATATTATGTGATTTAATTGAAAAAGGAATTGATGTATTTATGGATGATTTTTAGTAGTTGGAACTTCTTTTGAGTCTTGCTTGGAAAATATAAAAAAAGTTCTGAAAAGATGTGAAGAAATAAATTTGGTTCTAAACTGGGAAAAATGTCAGTTTATGGTCACATAAGGAATTGTACTTAGACATAAAATTTCACAAAAAGGGATGGAAGTTGATAACGAAAAAGTGAAAATAATTGTTGAATTTCAACCACCCACTACTGTTACTGATGTGAGAATTTTTCTGGGTCATGCTGGATTTTATAGAATTTATATAAAGGATTTTTCTAAAATTGCTAAACCTCTTTGTCATTTATTAGAAAAAGAAGATAAGTTTGAATTTAATGGAGATTGTCTGAATGCTTTCAATATTCTAAAAGAGAAATTAATCACTGCACCTATCATTGTTACACCTAATTGGAGTAAACCTTTTGAATTAATGTGTTATGCAAGTGATTATGCAATTGGAGCTATATTGGGACAAAAATAAGAGAAAATTTTCAAAGTTATATATAATGCTACTAAAACTCTTAATGGAACTCAAATAAATTACACTACTACCGAGAAAGAAATCTTAGCAATAGTATATGCATTTGATAAATTTAGATTTTATTTTCTTGGAACCAAATGTATTATACATACTAATCATTCCGCTATTAAGTATTTCATGTCTAAAAAGGATGTTAAACCTAGATGGTTAAGATGGGTTCTACTTTTACAAGAATTTGATTTTCAAATAGTGGACAAAAAAGGAGCTGACAACCAAATTAATGATCATTTATCAAGCATTAAAAATGATAGTGAGAAGATTACTGAAGAATACATAAATGAGAAATTCCCTGATGAACAGTTATATGTTATTCAAGGATTACAAACGCCTTGGTATGCAGATATAGTTAATTATTTGGTTAGCAATATTTTACCACATGGATTGAATAACAAATATATTAAGAAATTCAAGAATGATTCTAAATCATATATTTGGGAAGATCCTCATTTATTTAAACTAGGCAGAGATTCTGTGATTCGAAGATGTGTACCTTATGAAGATACTTTTGCAATTATTCAAAAATGTCACGATTCTGAATTTAGAGGACACTTTGGAGTAGATAAAATAGCATTTAAAGTTTTAAATTCTGGATTTTATTGGCCTACATTATTCAAAAATGTTAGACATTATGTGAAAACTTGTGATCGATGTCAAAGAATGGGGAATATATCCAGAAAAGATGAAATGCCTCTAAGCTATATATTAGAAATTAAGATTTTTTTATGTATGAGGTTTAGATTTTATAAGACCTTTTATACCATCATCTAGAAAGATTTATATTTTATTAGCAGTTGATTATGTTTCAAAGTGGATTGAAGCTGTAGCTTTACCTAACTGTGATTCCAAAAGTGTTTCGAAATTTTTAAAGAAAATGATTTTTACATGATTTGGAATGCCGAGGGTAATTATCACAGATGGGGGAAGTCATTTCAGTTATGTAAGAATTCAATCATTACTGGAAAAATTTAGAATTAAACATAGAATTGCAACTGCTTATCACCCACAAACAAGTGGAATGGTTGAAGTATCAAATAGAGAAATTAAAAGAATATTAGAGAAGACTGTTAATCCTAAAAGAACTGATTGGGTTGATAGACTTGACTCTATATTATGGGCTTATAGAACAGCTTATAAGGCACCTATCGAAATTTCACCTTATCGGTTAGTTTGTGGTAAACATTGTTACTTACATGTTGAACTGGAACATAAAGCTTACTGGGCGATAAAGGAGTTCAATTATGATTTGAATGCTGCAGGAGAGAAGCGACTGTTACAATTGAATGAAATGGAAGAGATAAGAAATGAGTCCTATGAAAATGCAAAGATTTATAAGGAAAAAATGAAGAAATTGCATGATAAAAAGATTTTAAGAAAAATATTTGAGCCTGGACAAGAAGTATTATTATTTAATACTCCTTTAAGCCTTTTCCTGGAAAATTAAGATCTAAATGGATGAGACCATTTATAATTAAGAAAGTATCCCCTTATGGAGCAATGGATATTAAAGATCCCAATACGGGAAAAATATTTATAGTTAACGAATTAAGACTGAAGCCTTATATGGGAGAAATGAAATAGATTTACAAGGAGGCTTACGAGCTGAGTCTACCCGATTAAAATAACTGATTAGGCCGGGCAGACGACGTTAAACCAAGCACTTTGTGGGAGGCAACCCATATATTATCTTTGTGATTGTTTGTGAATTGAATTTATCTCATTCGATATGTGCCTGTTGATCACACCATTTTAATAAACCTATTTTAAGACCAAAACTTTGTAAATTTGACGATAGGTGAAATGGAGTCGAACATCGTTCCGGCGCCTAGCCACCTAAACTTGGCGCCTAAGTGCCAGCATAACCTGTGTATCGATGGTCTATCGCCTAGGAGCCATATTTCGGCGCCTAAGAGCCCCAGTTACAGGTTCATGCAAAAACCAAAAATCTTCAGTTTTTCACACGAATTCTTTCGATAAACTACCCTATATTCGTCCCCAATCCCTTAGCAAGCCTAATTTCGTCTAGCACAACTCAATTTGGAAGAGAAAAGAGAAGTTCATAAGCAATGGAGAGAGTAAATCATGGTAATGAGTTAAGAGATAAGTCTTCTAAAGATTCTCAACCTTATTTCAATGGTTATATTATAGTAAGTTTGGAGAAATTATTCAGTCATCGAGATAAGATTGATGCGGAATTGCTAAGTGTTAGAAATCGTTTACATGAGATGTATCACCAAATCGAGCACTTTGAATGGCAGACAAAGCTTCAATTCGATCATATGGCGGCCTTCAAGATTCTCAAGTGGCGATGTATGCTAAGAACAAATGGATTGACGAGAAGACGGCTTTGGAATTTCCAAGGGCGTTAGTTTTCTACCCATGCGGGCCTAGCAATCTTCATTGCGAGAGGGATGGAAATTCAAAGTTTGGAGAAGAATAGATCGTTGGTATGTTCTAGGTGTGATCGAGTCATGATTTAGTGAGATGAATATTTATTTTGTGTGTTCTTTCATTATTCAAAGTGTGTTGTTTGATTGTGAATTTGCTTTAAAATAGTGATGTTTGTGTTGTTTATTAAGAGTTGAACCTTTTAATAGTACTTTTATGTAATTTCTTGAGCTTGGAATCATTCGATTTCTTCATCTTGAGGTAAGATCTACCTTAATCCATTTATTTTTTATTTTCACCATAGATTTTTCAACTTTTGAGCAAAACCGAAAATTTTAATTTTTGGAGTTTAATCCATGGATCCGAAACTTTATTTATGTTTTTAAAGCTTAAATAAGTTAATTCTTTTAATCCTTTAATTTATTTTTCATTTTCTTTCTCCTACATTTAGATGGCTCCGAAATCTAAGTGAGGGAAAGAACAAGAAAATTTTGATCGCAGCAAATTCGCTACTACCGCAGTGCATTTTCGTTACAATGAATTTGCTATGACGAGAAAATTTATCTCGTAGAGGAGTTTCTACAATCCTGGTGGAATGATTGAAGATATGATCGTTGCACTGAACTGGCAACGATTCTGCTACTTCACTGTTGTTGCTGTGATACCAGTCGTCAGAGAATTTTAGGCTAATTTTATGGATACCGAAGATTACGAGATCTTCGTGAGAGGAGTTGGAGTATGATTTACTCCTGAAAGAATAAATATTTTCTATGGCCTGCCACCAACCATTGAGTGCTACTATTCTGGATCATCTCCATCTGAGCGAGATTTGGAGATGATTATTGCATATTTGGTACTGGAGCTTGGAAAATCTGGATCTAGAAATGGGTAAATTTTTCTTCTTCTAAGTTAAATGGTGTTTCTAAGGCCTGACATTACTTTATTTCTGTTTGCCTCCATCCATCCAACCATTTGAGTGAGGTCACAAAGGACAGAGCTATCCTCAACTACTGCATACAGAAGAGGAAGCCAATTGATGTCGGGAGTATTATTTATGATTCTGTGGAGGCCACTGCTCATTCCAGCACTTCTGTGGGATTGGGATTCCCATCTATAATTTATTCTTTGTGAGAAAGTACTGGAGTTGTTGCTGAGCTTTCAAAGGAGAAGCTCAAGTCTACCAAGCCCATTAAACGTGATAGTGTTAATATTTATGATCGACTTCAAGGTAAGAGTTCTACCGCACCCTCTAGTTCATTACCTACTTCAGGTAGACCTTCTACTTCTCGATCCTCTACTTCTGCTGCTGAGCCAACATCTAGTTTTTGGGAAAATATGCATGAAAAATTTATAAAGCAGCAGAATATGTTACTTTTAACCCAGTGTAGAGTGGATACAATAGATTTGAAAGTGGATCATTTTTCTGAGTACACCCAGAGGAAGAGTGATTTTGATGCAGAGTATTTTGAGACTCTTGTAAGATTCCTTAAGGGTGATCATTTAATTCAGTTCCCAACCTGCCCTCGATACTCACCATATGATTATCGCCAGAATAAGAATGTAGATTTTTCTTTTGATGATGATGAAGATGATGAGACAGCTAGTGATGAGTATATTTCTAGGATTAAGTAGTTGTGGTATTTATATTATGTTTTGATAATGTATTAGTTTTGGATGTAAGTGATGATTTGTTTTTATGTTTGATGCACTGTTGATGTTAGTATACTTTTGATGTTTAGACTATCTTGAGTCTGAGACACTTATTGTTGCACTGATGATTGTTGGATTGTTAGAGTTTATTTCTGTAATGAGATGTTTTGTCTCTGTTTTAGAACAGTGATCAGTACATCTATTTAGTTTAGTTATTTTTATTTAAAATTATAAAAAAAATTTTGTTGAAATTGATCCTGCTTCCTAAAATTTTTCTATATATTCTTAAACATTTCTTTATATTCATAAAAAGCATGTGTAGAAATAAAATTTTCCTTTCTAGATTATTTTTCATATGCTTAGAAAAATTCCTGGTAGAAATATGTTATTCTTTCTCTCATGCTTTAGAAATTTTCATGATTCATGTTTATACCAAAACTGAAGTTTGGGGGAAGGGAAAATTCTTTGAAATTTAAATATTATTTGTCCTTAATTACTAATATTTTCTTTAAAAATATTAACATAACATAAGGAATGAAAATTTTTTTTAAGATTACTTAAAATTTTTAATTTATAAATAATTTAGTAAACTTAACTAAAATTTTAATAATTTTGATTGATTTTAAGAATAGAATTATTTAACTTAAAGAATAATAAGATTAAAAAATTTTCTATTTATAGTAAAGAGAATTGTATTTTTAAAGTACTAAGGAATCAAGATCTTGAAAAAGAAAAGATTGAAATAATTTTTGAAAAATACTTATTAAGAATGTCATATTTATTAAGTAAAAATGTATAAGTTTTTAAATATAAGTTAAGGATAGTGAAGTTCAAAATCATTAACAGGCTATCTAGATATAGTAATCCTCAAAAATTGTGAAAAGGGGGATTGAAAAATATCCTTAAAAAAAGAAAGAAAAAGAAAAGAAAAAAGATGAAAAGAGCAAAAAAATAAATGTGAGGAGAAGCTTGAGGAGATGCCAAATCAAAAATTGGATTCACTTGAATTATCTTATAAGAAGAAAACTAATTGCATTTTAACTTAATTTTTATGTACAAGCATCCTTACTAGAAAAGTTTTCAAGAAAGTCTTTTTCTTGTAAATTATCTATGTGACCTTAATATGATAAATTACAATTATTCTTGAAATAAATGAAAATTTTAATGTCTTATGATTTGGTAGTTAAGTATTCTTTAAATTCTTAAAATTAACCTTAATTAGTGAAATTTGGTTAATGATTTACTAGAGCATTTATAAAACCAAAAATTATAAGGAATCTTAAATATTAAAATTCATTCCAAATGTTATACATTTTATGTAATAAAAAGGGTTATTTGAGGACAAGTAACATTTAAGTTTGGGGGAATTTGATCCACTTAAAAAAGTACCTATTTTTATGTCTTTTTTATGATTCATTTTTTAAGGATATTATGCTTTAATGAAAGGTATTTTTATGTTTTTGGATATAGGTGATAAAAAAAGAGTTCAAGAAGGAAAAAGGAGAAAAAAGGAGCAAAAATAGAGCTAAAAAGCAAAGTTGCCAAAATTATAGGTTTGGCGCCTAGGCACCAGAATCCGGCGCCTAGGCGCCAGTTCGATACTGAAGCAGTTAAGATTTTTGACAACTTTGGGCAGTTATTTTGACGATGTTAAGCGGTTATCAGACCTTCTAGAAGACTAGAAGTTACTCCTGATACATAGGACATGTGATATAACGCATCTGGACACAGCAAAATGGTTTTAATCGCGAAGAGGTGTGATCCAAAGTGAAGGGGTGCGAAGATCTAAGCACGGAGTCTGACACCTAGGCGCCAGATCCCGGCACCTAAGCGCTACAGATACTTTCTAGAAGATTCGTTGAATTTGGAAGAATTTTGAAGAGGTTCCTTAAGCAACCCCTGGTCATTTTTGAAGCTCTATAAATATGAGACATTTCTACAGAAAAGGGAGCTCTCCCGCGCCCGAAAATAGTTCTAGAGAGCCACCAAATATTCTTCTTAAGTATTTAGTGAGTTTATTTTAGTTACTTTGAGTGTTACTACTCAATTCCATGAGTAGTAAGTGAGAGTTTGTAAGAGTTGGTGTTGTTGAAATCTTGTGCTTTGCATTGGAGTCAGTAGGAGTCAAAGGATCACTTGAAGGAACATTTCAGATAAGTATTTGTAACTTGGTTCAAAGTTTTATAAATATGTTTTGTTGTGTGAATTTGATGTGTTCTGAGTAGTTACTTTTCTTTCTCCTTTCAACCATAAAAATATAATAAAGATAATTTGATTTCATTGGAGAACTTAAACTTAATTTTAAAAATTATTGTTATGAAATTCATACCTGATCTTAATTTACTTTTTAAACTGGCCATTTGATTTGTTAAAATCTGTTGAAGAATTCTAAGACCTATCTGGAGATGAGTTCTTAACTAGTAGATATCACATGAATCCTTGGGTAATCGAAGGCCATGTGCGGGTTATTCAAGCTGAAGTGCAAATAAATAGGAAAATATTATTCATTGGGCGTAGAATTAATATTTTTTAGAGTGAAAGACTAAATTCTATTAATTTGGTTTATAGAAAGGGAACGGGTCACTAGTAGGGCCTATCTTAGCCACCCTTGGACATCTAGAAATGTGAGTCTAGTTTAACTCATTCTACTAATAATACATCATGAACCAATCTATAGATTAGCCAATGTTCTTTATACTATCGAGCAAAGGTAAAGAATAGGAATGCTTCTATTTGCCATAATACCATAATTTCAAGTTCTCTATGAATGATAGTTTTTCTGAAAAATCATGGATTAGTTGAAAAGGAGAAAGTTGTTTTATTTATACTTGCATCGACCTTTACTTTATTGCTACTTTACTTGCATCTAGTAGAAATTTCATAAAACTTAAAATCTGATTTTTAAAAGAAATAAAAATTATAATTAATTTTAATTTGTAAATCTATTAATTTCTAAAATTAATCTTCCCTGTGGGATCGATAACCAGGACTCCAATAGAGCCCTGTATTACTGGATACGATACGTACACTTGCGTAATACCTCTGGTGTGCAAAATATTTTCTAAAATTATATATGTATTTTTGCATACTACCCTTAGAAATATAAGTTAAAGGATAAATCATATGCATAGTTACGGGTCGAAGTCACAACAACCATCTCAAAAGATACATTTATGAGTACGTAAAGATCTTTTAGTTGATGTCACTTTTTTATTTCCTTTACATTTTTCATATGCAAATGAATTGGTCGAGTTAGAGGGTCACAAAGACAATGGGCAGTCGATGATGCTGCGCAATCAGCTGTTGTAATGGCTAGTTTACAGACTAAGCTTGCAGGAGTCCTGCTTAGAGTCATTTCGAGAGGATACCAGCCATCCACTCCTTTGTCGTCGTTGTTACGGGACAGGAGGGAATGGAGCATCGGTCTCCATCCCTTGGAGCCGTGGGGGAAGATATATGAGTGACTGAGCCCTTAGTGGCGAGGGTTGTTTTATCAGCGGGATCGGTCGAAGGCCTAATCATCAATCATGTGCGGGTGGTCTCAGTCCCTCCAGTGTACATAGGCATAGTTGTGACGACACTACAGGCGGAGGTTTCTTCTTTGTGGGAAGGCCTAGTTGACATGTTTTACAAGCTGTGAGCACTTCAGGAGTCAAGCAACCTATCCAAATTCCACCGCAAGGCTGACCAAATGGAACAGCATAAGATAAGAGAGGCAATGGTACTCTGAAGATCGACTCAAAAAGGGTACGTCCTGCCAGAGGCCTTGGAAGACCCATTCATAAATCATGTTTTTTTATACCTATAATAATGTTATTTAGAAAAGAGAAGACATTTGAATAAATTTTTAAAATATGTTTGGTATATTACTCATCATTGACGATGCTTCATTTTTTTTGTTTCTGCCCTATAAATAAAGCATGAAACCGTTATTTCTTACTTTATGTGTTCTAGTTTCTGCATATGAGGTCTTGGTATTTCTTCTTTTCTCGCTTCATTCTATTGTTCATCTTCAGTTTTTTGAAATGGCACCAAAGTGCTCCTCCACACTCTTCAGTTCCATTAAGGATGCTAGTCCTTCGTGCTTGATGAAGAATGAAGTAAAGAGGTTGTAAAGGAAGTATGCTATGCAAGACAGCATCACTCTTTAAAAGTTTTTAAGGTTTATGTGGGCAATGGACCTTCTGGTCAAGGATCTGGTGTTTTACCAAGACCAGTTCAAATATGGCCTTTGGTAGCCTCTATGTGACGAGCTTTAGAGTGTCTTAAATATGTATGGGGTTATTTTGGTACAAGTAATGCTGAACTCCATAGTCGTGATAATGACATTCATTCTTTCTGCCTACAGGAGCATATTTTATGGAATATTAACCTCTTTAAGTACTTTTTCTCATTTAAGGTCGACAATGAAGGCTTTGCCATATTTTTAGCGGGGAAAGTGCTCCACTTGACATGAGTGGAGAGCAAAATAAAAGTCCAGAAGAAGAAGTTCTTGGTTGGTTCTTGTTTTGGTGCTTGGGGGATTCGTAAAGAGCTGATAAGACTCTCAGTCCAAGCCGAGAACTCTCCCGGTAATAGGGAGGTGACCAGGGACATGTTGATTGACCTTCATATGTCGATCCCGCAATATAGTACAGAGGCAATAGCTACTCGTGCGTTGGCATGTGAGATGGCAGAAGCATTGTGGTGTGACTCAGACGTTATAGAAGATTTTGGAGTGATCGAGGTGAAGGAAAAGCTGGCTACTAAGTGCTGGAAGCAGAAGCGTTCCTCAAAGTTTAGTGATTTTGAAGGAAACAAGGATCTTCTCCCTTATAGTATGCCACAAAATACCTTATCTCTATGCCTACTCATAAAGTTGTTATTCAAACCATGTTACTGGCATGGTCACTTCAATTCCTTGTAAACATTCTTGTCACTTTGTTAATGCATGGGAAGGTGAAGAGAGGGCACCTACTTCTGAAGGAACTCCGAACAAAGTCGCAGTTGTAGCTCCCTCTTCTTCTATCGCTAGCATGCAGGATGGTTCGTCACCGACCGTTGTCGCTCTACCGAATCCTTAGGCTGATGATTCTTCCTCCATTTCTTTGTCCAAAAGGGGTAAGGAGAGTTAGGTTATCGCTTTTTCTACATCTAGTTCTTCGTCAAGGGAGTTGACTTCATCCCTTAAGAGTGAGGTCCCGCCTTCACATGAGAGAATAGAGGCACTTTGGCGGTGAAAGGAGCTAATGGAGGGAGCTAACACTGCACCACCCTTCCGCCCTCCCCCCCCCATGAAAAGAAAGAGAGGGTCTGTGTGGTAACCCATGCTAGAGAGTGCCAAAAGAATATGGGAGGATGTCAACAAGTAGTTTGGTCTGTTATATCAATCCTTAGATTGGCACCCGCATATGGATGACAATAGAAAACTGCCTCCGACCATCTTGAATCTGTTGTTGTCCTGTGTGGGAACCCATGCTAGAGAGTGCCAAAAGAATATGGGAGGATGTCAACAAGCAATTTGGTCTGTTATATCTATCCTTAGATAGGCATCCGCATATGGATGACAATAGAAAACTTCCTCCAACCATCTTGAATTTGTTGTCGTTCTTATGGCTCTACTATGTTATGAGAGGCTTCAATTATGAAGATTTTCTATAGAACGCGGGCAAGTGATAGTTAATCGCGGTTCGGAACGCTTATTTCCTGGGAATGACCTCGCTCAAGGTGGAGCAATTGTTGGAAAAAGCTCAAATAGAGGACATTTCAGTGAACGTGGATCTGAAAAGGGCTCACAATGATCAGGACCTTCTGCAGCTCACGTTTATCAAGTCCATGAGGGCCAAAAAAGAATCTTTTGGTACCACAGCGGTTCTATGGAAGGAAAACATTGAGCTGAAAGAGATGGTCGCCTCGTCAGTCTCCAAGGAATAGTATGGAGATGGTTGGGCAGAGTACTTTAAACTTGGGGTGGACTATACCATTCAATGATTCATTCATCATTGTTTGGTTGATCCTAAGTATTCTAAATAGAGGAGTTATCTACTTTAACTTGAGATGAGCTAACAAAGTGCAAAGGAGAAGGATAGTTCGATGAGCTAGGAAGTGTCACCTACCCGATATGACCCTGCAAAAATGAGGACTTCTCTTCTTCCTTTTTTTATCTAAAAAATTGTTATCCTTTTGCTAAAAGACTTGTAATGTTTTCTTCACATTAATGAAAAGAATTTTTTTGGCTTTTTGTAATTATTTTTTTCTATTTTGTTTTGTAAAACTTTTTATTTTACCTCGGACATTGGCCCTCAAAGAGATCGGCTCTTGGGTCGGACCTTGGATACCAAGGAATCGATTTGATCAAGGTGCTTAGGTCGGTTAACTCTTATTTCTTCCAGACACTGGTAGTATGTCTCTTGTTTGAACGAATATTAGTCTCAATTCATCTTTTTCTCCTAGCATGGATCTTCTTTACCTGAGAGGACCAAGAATGGAGTATTCGAGGTGACTTTCGCTCCCCTTTTGTGGATCTTGTCGCTAGCGAGAAGAGAGCCACCCCAAGATCATCTACTACATAGATTTTAAGTCGACCCATGGCTAGAAGGCATTCAAGTTTTCAGACCGACAATTCAACAATCAATTTCCTGTCATTCAAGGTGAATGATTTCCCAAGAATCACTAGGTCTATTGGTGATGTTATTTGATTATTTCTCTATACCTTTCAGGGTCTTGCCTTGGTGTTACCAACTTTTGCGAGTTTTCGTGGTTACTCATCAAGCTCGGATCGTGTCATTGCCTAAGGGGGCGTACGCTCAGTACTTTTGAGGGATCCTTTTCCTTTCACAGATCTTGTTACTAATGAGTTAAAAATATTGTCCTGAGTATCCCGACACATGGGTCTTTTTGGGGTGTCTAGTCCAAGGCATGGCACAGTTTTTTAAATGTCTTGCAATCTTTGACCGATCACAGTTAGTATCCGGCCACCACAAGTTCCCCAAGTATAACAAGAGAGGTTTGAGACATACCTGGTTGGGCTCAATTCCCGAGTATCGGGAATGGGCTCATTGAATTTAATGCCTTTTCCAAGTAAGGGATATATTAGAAGCCCATTTGACTATGAAATCTCTTTTCCTTCTCTGAAAATCAACCGTCGAGATGTCCCTTGATTGTGCTCATCATTAAGTGGGTATTTTGCAAGCTTTTTTGTGGATGGGTCGCACTTCAAATGATGCTCCCAAGTATATAAAGTGGGAGGAAATTTTATCTCTTCACATTTTTACCATGTGTGATGGCTTTGCAAAAATTTGGTGAGGTTGGTTGATTTGTAGCTCTGCCAGAAGTAGGGATGACCTTCAGTGGACCAGCGAGACCCACACCTCTTTAGTTTCTTTTTCTTCAAGTCATGTGTCCAGGGGAGGGATTTTATTTGATTCGGGTGTCGAATGTCGCTCAAGTTGAAGTAGACACCCAGCTAGAAATTCCTCACATTGATTTATGTAGTGAACTTCGGGAAAAGTTAGTTTCTTTCTTTTCGAGTCATGTGTCGAGGGGAGGTATTTTATTTGATTCGGGTGTCGAACATCACTCAAATCGAGGTAGACACCCAACTAGAAATACCTCTCGTTGATGGATGTAGTGAACTTCGGGGAATGTTGGAGGAGAGCCCAGTTTCCCAAGAGGATAGTATGTCCATTCAATCATTCTTATTGGATGTTTGGAGACTTTTGGATCCTTGGACCATAGCAGTCTCGGAGCAAGGCATTGCACCTCCTGTGGCAATGATTTCCTCTCCCACTTTTTTAACTTCTCCTCATTGCATGAGAAGTTCAAATGAGACTAGAATTTCATACCAAGGCCACCAACCTATTTTATTTTGACTGCATTCTACATTTGATTTGTACTTGAGAAGCAACTAGATGCAACAGTGTTCAGAATGGATTGAGTTACAAGAATGAGGAAAGAAGCTGAAATTCTTGGAGGAAGACGCCAGCTATATTTTGACAAATTTCTTGGTCGTGAATGACCCCTCATGACAGATGTGATGATCTGTCGATGAAGCATAGGTCCAACATATTTTTAGAGAGGATCATGTCCACTTGATGGTGCGTTGCCTAGAGAGATGAGTTTGTAGTATTCTTCTCCCGCTATCAGTGACGGTTGAGCATTCTTCTCATCTTTCCAATGGTGGTTGCCAGGATTTTTGCTCGGATAATGATACTTAAAAGAATCAAGCTCTTGACAACTCACTGAAATGCCAAAACTTACCGTATGGCAAATCAGTAGTGCAACGCAATTGCACATGTCAAGTAGTTATGTTATTAGAGAGCACCGCATCCCAATCTTCTTTGGGAAAGTATCACAACTATTTTGTTAGAAAAATTTCAAATTTATTAATCTATTAAACCTAGCTTAGCCAGTTCAGTAGAATGGTTTTTAAGTCCAAATCCTAATTAATAGAAATAGATCTCAGTGTAGTAGAGGCAAAAATCAAAACAGGAATAACAATGAGAGTTCTTCAAGAAAGTTGAGGCTCATGCCTTTGTGATTCGGGGATCGTGGTGATCGTGGCTTCCTAAATATTTTCTTATGTGATCATTATCAATCAGGGATGTAGTACTCCTTATACCTATGTCTAGGTCAAAAGAAGCTTAGAATTCATGAAGTTAAGGCTTTCTTAATCCCCATGGCATTTGGCTAAATTAATCCAATCCCCTGGGATCATTACAAAATTTCACTAGAATATGTTTATCATCTTGGAAATCTGTGGTTAACTCTTCATTTCCACTACACAATGGTTACAGGTCATATTTTCATGAAACTTTTAACACCGTAGTTGGCGGGACTAAAAGTAAATGAAGTTCAGAGGTTAACCAACAATGTAAGACATCATAGACAAGAAAACAAAATCAAAAACATATCTCAGAAAATCACGATAAAACCACTATCCTTACACCACAGAGACATGAAGGAAAGACTAGCCATGCATTGTAGAGAAAGCTACAGACAAAGAATCCATGCAAATTTTCATTGCAAGAAAATGACAAAAGAAGAACATACAATAAAACTTGTATTCTCCACAGGAATAGCACCCTCTCCTCCCATACAATAGAACTCTCCAAAGCTTCTCAATAAATCAAAGGGAAGTAATCCCTCTAGAGGTTTCAGTCCAAAGAAACAAGAGAAATAGAAGAGGAATTCTTTGTCTAATCAAAACTCTATCTTTATTACAGCCTCCAACCGCCAAAACATACCTAAGATCAATCCTAAGGATTAATTTATAGGAAAATATTGACAACAACAAGAAAATTATTGCAAAAATTGGATTCTGGGAAAATGGCGGAGGCACTCTGTGAATAGGGTACAGGTGCACTGCTTACAGCACAAGTGCACCACGGTGAAGACGTGCTGACTTACGACACAGGTACTTTATGTAGATTATGTGGGCACCAAACACAGCATGAGCATTTTGGGATTAAAGCGAGTGTGCCAACAAGATGGTGCAAGTGCGCCAATCTGAAATCCTTCAATTGTGCTTTTTTCTCTCATTATTCACTCCAATTTCTCTGTTCTCCCTGTTCCCTATATAATTAAGATAAAATATACCATTCTCAAGCCTTTTATAGTATAAAATGATGTTAAAAGATGGAAAAGTATGCTATCTACATGTTACATATTTCATTCTTATCAAATCCCTAAAACTTGCCCATTACTTGCCCTCATGTACTCACATAACTCAGTTGGAATTTTATTTAATGAATATATCAAGTACTTTGTAGGTTTCTAACTCTTTCATATGTTTGTCAAGCTAAATAAAAGTTTTTAAATGTCATTGTAGATGAATTTTCTATAATAGTTAGCTTGACCATTACTTAATTCCTTGATTCTTATCCTTAAGAAAATCATATATATCATTAAATTATCATTAAATTGAGGTAATCAAAGTTTCGTTCACTAACCTTTAATGTCTTTAATTCAATTTCAGTGGATTTTATCTAGCTCAAAATTATTTAACTATTTCTTTGAAGATGACTAGAAATGGTTTTACCAAAAGATCATGGGAAGCTTTAAAACTGAAGTCTTACTTGACACCCTTCAGACGTGCAAACCTAACATTTGTCCATAGGTGTTTTTCACTTTTTACTTTTTGTTCCTTTTTTTTCTTTTCTACTTAGAATTACTATCTCTAGTAGACAACTTTTTTTCTTTTTAATTTTAATTAAGGTGAAGAGCAGTGTTTCCTAAATAGTAAAACTCAACACATAATATTTTAATGTCACACCTTTAGGCCATCTTTTCAGGCAAAGCTTAAGGTAATGCAATTTGATTAAAACGAACTAAAAAAGATTGGAACATTCTTGGTTTTCTACCTAACACTTAAGTCATATATTTTTAATAATCTATGGATTCTTTTAAGTAAAGTCTGTAGTTGTTAAGTTTTGCATCTTATTATTACTCATTAAAGTTAATCTTTTCGAAATTATTTGTTTCTACTTTCGCTAGACTATGATAAGTAGTTTTAAATAAATCGGACTTCTTAATAGGAGTTGCTAAATTTAATTTTAGTACTCTACTGAGTTATGCGAGCTACCTTTTAGGTTCAAAACAAGGTACATTTTTCCTATGGGTAATTTTATCTTAATTATAGCATGAAGCAGGGACAGGGAAATTGAAAAGGTACATTTTTTTGTTTATACTACTGCTTCATACTAATTCATAGGCAAGTTCAAGATTTAGTGGGTTACTCTTTTATCTAGGTTTATCTTCAAATTCCTCTCTTCGGACACTCCTATGGGTGATAATATAGGCTCAACTATCTCCCTCATAATATAAGGGGTTCCTTGAAAAGAGGAGTGCACTCTTCCGCAGTCATTATCCTACAATTCATCCAAATTAGCGTGCTCTTCATGGATCAACTCTTCAAATTAACCATCATGACCCTCTACTATCCTTAAAATCCCTTGGGTTACATTGCTTAAAAGGTTAGCTAACTGCCCAACTTGATTCCTATATTTTTAAGGGAATCAGCTTGACTTCGTAGCTCCTTCCCCATGTTTATTACTATATCATGTAAATACTCATTTTCTTCTAGGTAGTCACTATCCTCTTTACTCCAACTTCCTAGAGGCTCAACTTGGGTGTTCATCTATCGTTGGATCTATACACTAAGGTTATTATTGTTCGAATGGAAGCTTGGGTAGGTCAACCGACTTTGGGTGTAGGTATTGAATTATTTTCTGAAATTTAATAAGATTTACTCCAATGGCATATTATCCTCCCTAAATTTGGTTTCAAAGTGGCCCCCTATCTGTGGTCCCTACCCTAGTTGTTCTATGCTTCTATGAAGTTGGCTTGAGTTCCTCCCCAATGTTGGTTTCTTACACTAATGTCATTAGTATTCCAATTAAGTTTTGGGTAGATAGTTCAATTGGAGTTGTAGGTATTGAAAAAGGGATGTTCGAACCTAATTCCCATGAATGGGAGGTACAAATTGTAAAGACTAGCTATCAATATGTTACTATACTACTCAAAATATCCAAAATAATTTTCCTAAAGGTTATTCATTTCAAGATTTGGAGCTTTTTTTTTTTTGCTAATTGACTTAATTATTTTTATCCCCTGTAAGAAAACACAAATAAAAATGTTGTAACAAAAATAAAAAAATATACAAATCAAAAACAAGATAAATAAAATTTGCCAACTTAGATCCAAGGTTTTTCAACTAAAGTTTTCCTGACAGCATAAACAATTATTAACACCATTCCCCAACAATTGCTCAAAAAAAATTGATGCGCCAAAACATACTGCGAGACAACTCAGCTGTGCAATGCAAGTGGACCGTCAAGTAGTAATGTGGTTAGAGAGTACTGACGACGACTTTATATATGCTTAAAAATGCAAGACTTTATGAATTCAGATTTATATATTTATAATGATTTAGTAAAGTCACACATGCAACGCAAGTATACGTATCTATCAAGTAATACAGGGCTCTAATGGAGTCCTGGTTATCAATCCCATAGGGAGGGAAAATGTTCTTCAAATCAGATAATATAGCACTAAAATCCAATACCAATTGTAACAATTGCTCAAGTGTACTACAACTAGTTAATGCAAAGTACGGTAATAATAATGCTACTACAATTATTTCTACTTACTAAATTCTTTAACTAACACACACTAACTTACGTGATTTATAAGATACTTCTAAGTGGAATGTGTCTTCCCTCCTACATAAAGATTGTGATGTGTGGATGATGAAGAATTATAAATTTTTGTATTGTGCCAAATAGGAGCATATTTGCTTCTTTACCCTTAAAAGAGTACCTCCTCTTCCAAGCATGTAAAGAACATTGCCATATTTTAAGTTTAGTCACTAAGCCTAAGGCTAGGCTGGGAGGATACCGACTCTCACTACGGAGCTCCCACTCACCCTTCACCCGAAGGCTAACCATAGGCTTTAGTTACCAATCTTAAGACAAAATTGGGGATCCATTCTGTCACCATGAAACCTCCAATTTGAAGTCCATCAAAACTCATTTCCCTATTTATTTGCACTTAATCCCCATGAACTACGCAATTCATTCACGAACATTAAATGGGTTCTTCATTCTTGTTGTAGAACATTCAATTCTTTTGGAATTAATGTTCCTTAATATATTTTAACAATTCAATTGGCCGGATTGAGAAGTAAATTAAGTTCCAAATGAAAGAAACATCACAACTTTTATAACACTTTAAGGGCACATCAATTCCACATCACCACATCATCACTACTTTATGCAAGAAGAAAGGCAAAGGAAACTACTCACAAATCATGGAGAAGATATAAGAACACATGGATTTTATATATAAAAGAGGAGTCATACAAACCACAATAGTAAATACAACTTATCTCCATCTCTTCCCCAAACAAATTCTTTCCAAGTTCCCTTGATTTCTTTTCTATTCCTTGCAACACTTGATTATCTCCTTGGAACAAAGATGAAGAAGCAATCTCTCACTTTACTCCCTCTTCTCCCCTCCTTAGAGAAGAATCTCTCTTAAAATCACAAACCCAAACTCTCACTCACACTTTCCTTACACTCTCTATAGCAATCATCCTCTTCCTTTTCATCTTGAACACTTAATTTAATGTTAGAAACAAATTCCCCTAGAGTTTCTTCAAGCACACTTTCCTTACACTCTATATGTATATGTGTGTGTGTGTGTGTGTGTGTAATTTTGATATGTGGGTGAATCATATCCTAAGAAATAAAGCATAAAAAATAAAAGAGAAATAGAGAAAGACAAAGAGAAAAGTGAACAGTAATGAACCAAAAATTATGTTAATCATGTTGAGAGTGAAATATGGCGATGTTACACTTTTGCTCTTGTGGGTATTGTATAGAATATTCTAGGTATTTTACAGTTATAAGCCAATCATCATGTTGCTTTCTACTCATTCAGCTAAGCTTTTATGGCTTCGACAAGATGGGACCAGTTCAATCGGTTGGGCTCAGTTAGTGTTTTCAGTCAGCTGAGCTCGATTGCTTCAAGTCAGCATAGTTGGTTCAGCTAAATGAGTCAGTATGGCTATCGACTTTTTATAATATATGGGGGAGCTTATGGACACCCTAATATGATCAGAGATGCCAAGGGGCTAGTTCTTCCCTCAAAGCGGCTTCTTCATGTTAGTTGGCTTGAATGTCTCTTTGTATCGTTTTTGACCGAACGACTCAAATCCGATTCATTCCCTCAAGTCGGCTTTGGCCGTGCTTGCTTTAGGTTGGACAGTTGCATCAAGTCTAATAAGTGGACCTCCTGGTTTTCTATTAGTGAGCCCTCTTTTGTTGTACTCTCTTCCTTGTGGATTGTTAAGTCTTCTCAGGATTATATATGTATATATATATATATATATGTATATATATATATATATATATATATATATATATATATATATATATATATATATGTATATCTATAGACATATATATGTATATCTATAGACATATATATGTATATATATAGACATATATATGTATATATATAGACATATATATGTATATATAGACATATATATATATATATATATATATATATATATATATATATATATATACATATATGTGTGTGTGTGTGTGTGTGTGTGTGTGTGTATATAAGCAGGGTCGCGATGCTGGAGGGCTCCAGCGGCAATTTCGGGGGCGACAGGGAGCTAGGTTTCCGACCATGGCTCGTTCGGCGCTGTGCTCTCCGTTGGTGAGATCCTTCCTACTGTTCCTTCTCCATCTTCTTGTTGTATCTTATTGTAGTACCTGATTATTTCGCGGTTTGGAGATTTTTACCGGTTTTTGTGATTTGGGGCTTGCAGATTTTGATTTTACCGGTGGCTTTTGATTAAGGTTGTTTTAGTGTTACTTTTTCAGCTTCTTATGGTTATCTTCGATCTTTTTTTGGGTTCTGCGCTAGTGCCCTAGTTTATGTTGGGGGATGGCCCTGTCTTATGCCGCGGCTATGTCGGGAGGTTCATCTTTTGAGGAAGATAGCCGCTCTTGCTATTTTTTACAAGCATTTCATGATGCCCTTGAGATGGGAGGGTATTTTACTTTCATCAAAAAACTAGGGAGGAAGAACAAAAAACCTACTTTATTTTTTACTGAGGTCGAAACCAATAATCTTGCTTCAGCTTGTCGCTATTATCTAGTTGGGAAATTTTCTTATGGGAATCCAAAACTTGATTTGATCTGCTTAAAGCTTACTGGTAATTAAAAGATTGGAAGATTAGATAGGCGTCATATCCTTATTCAGCTCTCACATGATGCCGATTATACCAGAATTTTCGCGCAAAAAGTTCTAAAAATTGAGAATCATTTTATGAAAATATTGAAGTGATCGATGGATTTCGACCCTAAATCAGAGTCTCCAATTATTCTGGTTTGGGTTGCATTCCCAAGCTTAAAGGTACATTTTTTTAATTATGAAACTTTGTACATGCTTACTTCGGCTTTTGGTAAACTACTAAAGGTGGATACACCTACACTTGAAATCTCTAAGCCTCTTGAAGCTTGTGTGCTTGTCGAACAAGATATCACCAAAACTTTTCCTAATGAGATTTGGATTAGCAGTCCTCACCAAGGTTACTGGCAAGAGATCGTAATGGGCCCACATCCCGATTACTGTTCGTACTGTGGGATGTTTGGCAATAGTAATTTTGTTTGCTGCTGATTGCACCCACATTTACGGCCACAATCACAGGTTGCTCTCATTTTGAATGAGACCTACAGAAATACAGACATTCCGTCTACTCTCCTTGTTCCTGCTACTGATTCACCTCATTCCCCAACTCAGCTGGGGGATGTTGTTGTTAATGATTTGCCACTTGTGGAGAATATTCACATTATTGTAAATTATCGTCACGTCTCAAATACTGAGGTAGCGGTCGTTGAGGTTCCCCACCTTTGTCCGGTCGTTACCCCACCTCCTCCTGGGATTCCTACTATGTCGATGGAGGATAATGTGCAAATTGGTGCTGTTGTTTCTGACAGTGTTAGGATTGTTTATGTTGGTCTTTCCACTGCCGGGGGTACACAGGTTCCAATACTTGCATTTCAGCAGGTTTTTCCCAATGCGAATGAAGCAGACTCTGACCAAAAAACAAAATACATTTCTGATGTTGTGGATGTAGTTGATGTCTCCCTAATTGTGGTAGACCTGCCTATTGAGAGAGATGAGTTTCCCAAGTATTGGAGGATTGTTAATGTCAAGGCCTACAGCATGTTGATTCTGCTTAAAATGGAGGTGCCCGGTTTTCAGAAGAAGAATGAAAAGTTTACACTTCTCGGCGGAAGAAGAATGCTGGGGCACTATCCAGCTTGGAGACTTAATAAACGATACGTTAGTCACTTCTGGCAATGGCACAACACTTCAGAGTTTATTATCTTGCTCCGCTACAAGAAACATAATAAGAGGCACGACTAAACTACCTCGTCCATAGAAACTTGTGATTTGCATGTTTTATTTATTTTAAGTCTTTATCTTTTTTGTTGGGATGTATTGTATGGTTAAGGTGCATTTATTTGGCCCTCTCATACATCCCTTTGTATCCTTTTATATTTTCAATATAATCTTCCCTAGGGCTTCTTCAATATATATATATATATATATATATATATATATATATATATATAGGGAAAGAGCAACGGTGGCTCCCTACATATTAATATAAAAAAGTTGGTACATAGGGGGGTGGGAAGGCTGATCCCCAGCTAAAAGAAAATAGGAAAATACAAGACCCACTCACCCCTAGGGGGTTCAGCCTCCCACGGTACAACACACGCAAAAAATCTCCAAAAAGTACAAAGAAAAGGGTACCCAAGTAAATGTAACATACGATCAGATAGGAGAAGTAGCAAGAAAAAAGTAAATATGAGAGGTAAAGTCGAGCTTTCAAAACCGAGCCTTCCACTGTTAAGCAAAAAGACAATCATCCAAAACGACATTGTTGAAGCTTGATCCATGTGCCATCCTCCAGTCTACAAGAAACTACTACATTCAAGCCCAAAGCTGCTCCAAACATAACATTCTTCATGACAAAAAGCAGTCATCAACCAAAGCATCCATGCCCAGAAACGATGTGCCAGGCTCGCAAGAAAAAACAATTCAGCCTCAACCAAAATTAGATCAAACATGCCTTCCCTGCAAACTCAGAACATCAAATCCCAAAAAGCTTAACGCAAAGATATTCAGACCATCCCTCCCCTCATTAGATCAGTGAATGAGAAATAATAGATAGAAAAATAACCAAAAAAAGCCATAGCAACAGTAGTTCTATTTAGCGGGAAATGAGAAAAACAAAATAATTCATGCAGTCTAGCGATCTAGGACTAAGAGTATCTAATATATGGCAATGTCATAGTATCACCATGTAAGAGTATAGCCAGCTGCATATGTGGAAATGAGCCCACCAAAGGTCTATCTGAGGCATGCTTTGCTAACCAATCAACTGGCTTATTGCCCTCCATGTATATGAAGGATACAATAACCTGTAAGGAATAGTCATTGATAATAGCCCAAATCCTTCTGAATAGATAAATAAGGTTCCAAGGTATGCTAATTTTTCTGTAAAACATCTTAACAAGAAACAGGGAATCAATTTCCACATTTAAATCATGAAAATGAAAACAGATTGCATTCTTTAATGCAAGTAAGAGTGCCCAGATTTCAGCATGCAGAGGAGTATCAGCCACCACAGGAGAGGTAAAAAAATACAACATTTTACCCTTGTGATCCCTGAATAAACCCCCTGCCCCAGAAAAATCCGCATTCCAACAACCATCAATGTTAATTTTGATCCACCCGCATTCAGGTGGCTGCCATCTAACCAGAATTGGCCTTCTTATAAATTGTGGGGGGGAGGTGTAAATTTTGCAGCCCTATGATAGTAAGCTTTAATGTGAGAAATAGTTATAAGAGAAGTGGGATGCTACTTAGAATGTTTAAACGCGTTTCTGGCTTTCCACAAAAACCAAAGGACCACCATTGGGAAGCATGACAAAAAATTTCCAGCATGGGAGAGTTCTCTCCAAGCACAGAGATAGTCCTTAATACAACAGCTACTGGGCCAGCCGATGCAAAAATAAGTACCCAAAACATTCCATATGTCACTAGCATAAGAACAATTGAAAAAAATGTGAGAGGAGGATTCTTCAGCCTGTTTACAAAGAAGGCAGATAGAAGCCAATCTTAAGCCCTTCAATTTCAGAATATCATCCAAAGGAAGTAGAGAAGAGAAAAACCGCCAGTTAAAGAAGCCATCGAAGGTTTAAACAAAGCATTCCAGCTATATGCACTCCACTGCCAGTTAGAAAAAACATTCCTAGCCTTATAAAGAAACTTACTAGCAGAAATGTGGTTGGCCTTCTTCCAATGAGGCCTATCTTTTTTAGTGGTTTCAATAGGAATTTGGTTAATAAACATTGCAGCATCATTACCAACTAAATCCCTCAACTTTATGATATCCCACTTATCATTCAGCCAACAATCAGAGACAAGGGTCAAGTCATTAGTTGTGGTGCTGGAATTATAAGTTGCTTAGGGCAAACCCCAAAGCAATCATGCCAAAATGACACTTTGCCATCCCCTAATTCCCAAAATATGAAATTGCTAGTGTACTCCCTTGCCTTAATCATAGCTTTCCAAATACGAGAATCTCCAACTTTGCAAGTGACGAGTAGAAGGATGAGAATGTGAACGAGTATTTAGAGTGCATGAAATTAGCCCAAAGAGATTCTCCAAGCCTGAATTTATACCATAGTTTGCTCATATTAATCTCCACAATGTGAGGAAGGGCTTTGAGACCAAGCCCACCAGAAGTCTTGGGTTTACACAGCTTCCTCCAGGAGCACCAATGTTTCTTGGCACCACCCCCTCCCATAAAAAACTATTGAAAAGGTTCTCAATGAATTTCAGTGAACTTTTTTTGGCATTAAAGACCTGGAGTGTATATAACGGTATACTTTGTAGCACACTCGAAGTAAGAGTCAGCCTACCACCATTGGAAAGAAATTTATTCTTCCAATCATTGATTTTGCATTGAATTTTTGAGATAATTTCATCCATTTGAATTTGCTTGCATGTACCTCTTATAAGGTTGACCCTTAGATACTTAAGAGGCAAAGAAGCAACTTTAAAGCCAGTAAGAGAGGAGGCCCAATGTTTTTTACAGGGGGTTAAGTAATTGCTAAAATAAAGCTGGCACTTCTCTTTATTAAAGGATAAACCAGATCAAAATCAGTCAAAACTTTAAAGATTTGTCGAATAACAAGTTTAGAGGCATTGAAAAAAACTATAATATCATCAGCATATGCCAAATGAGAAACCTGTGTGTAAGCTTTGTTATGATAATGCGTGTGCCTATGTCGTGCTTGAAAATGATTCAGCATCCTTGATAGATAATCAAAAGCAATTATAAATATGACATGTGAAAGAGGGTCACCTTGCTTGATGCCCCTTGTAGCTGTAAAGAAGCCATATGAAGTGCCATTGACTAAAACACTGTAATAATTGTTAGCCAACCATCTCATAATTAAACTACAAAAATTTTGTTCAACACCTCTAGCAAGGAAAACATTATGTATAAATGTCTTGTTAATAGTGTAAAAAGCCTTTTTTATGTCCAATTTAATGATGAGATTACCACCTCTACAAATCCTGTCAAGATCCTCAATTAGCTCCTGAGCTAATAAAATATTATCAGTAATTTATCTTCCCTTGATAAAAGCATACTGCTGAGAGGAAATAATAATGTTTAAATGTGGTTGAAGTCTAGCAACAATGATCAGAAGCAAAAAAAGTCACTGTTAACGGGGGACACCTGTACAGTGTGTGAAAATAGATTAGAGAAATAATGAACTGCAATTAAACCAATTTCTTCAGCTGCTGTAATGACCTGCCCATCCTCAGTGATAATTTTTATAATAGAATTTGAATTAATTCTTTGTTTAATGGATGCATGAAAGTATCTGGTGTTCTTGTCCCCATTAATGAAATGAGAATCATGAGCTTTTTGTTTCAATAGATCTTCTTCCAGAGAGATATCAGCTAAGAGAGTAAAGTGAGCTTGGGAGAGCTCATGAGCTAGATCAGGACCCAAAGTTTTTCTAGCTTCCAAAGAGTTAACTAGTTGAGATTTGAGTACTCTATCATGAATATTTCCAAAGACCTCAAAGTTCCATTTTTTTAAACCTGCAGCAATAGATTTATGTAATTTTCATAGAACAAACCATGGAGAACCACAGGTTTTGTATGAAAGCAGGTTTTGTATGAAAAGTTAAAGAAAGCAAAAGAGGATTATGGTCAGAAGAAGCATGACTTAAATGTTGAACCCGAGATGTGTGATAGTAGTTAAGGAAATTGGAATTAGCAAAAAATCTGTCAAGCCTCTGGAAGAGCATACCACGCCTCCAAGTAAAAGGATTCCCTGTAAATCCCAGATCAAACAAACCTGCCTGTGAAACAAGTTCACAAATTTTTTGTATATGTGCAGAGTTAGGCCGGGTGCCACCTTTCCTTTCAACAGGAGACAGAATAGCGTTAAAGTCACCACCTACACACTAGTAATCATCTAAAGTAGAGCCAATAGCGATTAATTTATTCCATAGAAGGCACTTTTCAGAAAACAGAGAACTAGCATAAACAAACGTAATCCAGCCTTTGAAAATCTCAGCATGATAGTGCACTAAAATAAATTGTGTATCATCTTCAACAACTTGCAGATGGATATTCTTTTTCCAAAATAGCCAAATTTTGTTATTAGTATTGTTGAAATGGGAATAGAGAGGAAAAGGAGAGAGTATTTTATCCTTATGAGTGGAGACCAAACGCTCTAGAATAGCAAAAACTCCAAACGATGGATCCTGCTGATCACTGAAAATTTTATTAAGAAATTCATACCTATTTTTGATGAAATTGCACTTTAAAGAAAGGTATTTTCTTTATTTTGTTGCAGGAATGGAGAATTTAGGTGATAAAAGCAAAAATCATAAAAAGGAACGAATTTGGAGCAAAAAGGAAGAAAATAATGAAATTTATGCTGAGTCGCCGACGGCGAGATCGAGCCCGCCGACGGCGAGGCTACGAGGAGACATTTCTGAAGGAATTATAACTGTCTCGCTGACAGCGAGCCCGAGCCCGCTGACAGCAAGCTAGCGCGGTTTGAAGATCTTCTAGAAGCCTCGCCGACAGCGAGGTAGTTCGTCGCCGACGGCGAGCTAGTTCAAATGGCGCGAGATACATTGAACCCGGACACTTTTTGAAGAGATGCTTACACACCTCTTGGTCCTTTGCTCACCTCTATATATAGAGGTCGAAATTCAACATATAAGTGTGCAGTTTTTGTGTTCTAAGTGTGTGTGTTAATTGGTGTTATTGGGTGTTAAGTGTTATAAGTGTGTTATTTTGAGTCTTTAGTGAGTCTTTAGTGAGTTAGTGAGTTTTTAGTGAGTCTTGCTGTACTTGGAAGAAAGAGTCGAAAGGAACTGCGAGGAGTACGCTTAGGGATAAATCGAGATAAGTATTTGTATTTATTGTTTTTTACTTTAAATGAAATTCATGCTTAGTTTAGTTCCCATGCATTCTGAGTAGTTTATTAGTCTTTCTCCCTGTTATGAAATTAAGTGACTTGATGAACTAAAAATAGAAGTTCTTTTATATAATAAATTGTGATAATTTTTACTTAAAACTTAATTTACTTTCAAATTGGCCATTTGATTTGTTAAAATGTATTGATTATCAACTATAGTAAAAATTACATCTGATATTCGGGGAATTCAAAAGCCTTGGAAGGAGGGTGCAAATAAATATGGAAATAATATCACTGGGCGTAGAATTGAGCATTTTAGTGTGACAGACTAAAATATTCAATTCGGTCCTATTGTTTGAGAGCCGAAGTGTAGATGTTAGCCCTCGGGCGAGGGGAACGTGGGAGCTACGAAGTGGCGGTCGGTATCCTCCCGGCCTAGCCGCGGATTCGGTAATCAAACATAGGATTAGTCAATATTCTTTACACCTGGACCAAAGGGTAAAGAATAGGAATGCTCCTATTTGTCACAATACCTTAAAATTATCTATTTAAATTCATCAATCACTTAAATTTCTAAACAAGGGGAAAGATACTTTTTCTGAATAGTTAAGACTTATTTAGCAATTAGTTTAATTTCCTGCACTTTCAATACATATTAATTTTCTACTTATTTAAGTTACCTAATTAAAATACTTAGTTTACTTTATTGCACTTAAATTCAGAATTCCAAATTTTCGTATACTATTTTAAAATTATTATTATTATTTTAAAATTAGCTGTTATTAATTTTCTCTTTCCCTGTGGGATCGATAACCAGGACTCCACTAGAGCCCTGTATTACTTGATACGATATGTATACTTGCGTAGCATCCACAACATAAACAATTACAATTCTATACATATAATATAGCGGGGTTAAGTTTTTGGCGTCGTTACAATTAAATTAAAAATATCTTAATATAAAATTGTGGGTCAAGTTTTTGGTGCCGTTGCCGGGGGAAAGTAAGAAAAATTAACTAGAGTAACGGACTATTTTAAAATAATCATAATAAATAAATTAATATCTATTCTAAAAATTGTATGCGCAAATTTGGAAATGAAAATTTAATACCTTATGATTCTGAATTAGAGCGTACAATTAAAAGAATTAGAAAACAAAAGAAACAAACTATAAATTTAACACAAATGGTGAATATTCCTGAAATTCAAAATATGAACCAACAAAGACCATTAAGAGATTATGCCAAACCTACATCGAGATGAAATTCATTTAACTATTCAAAACCACGATGTAGACTGCTAATTCATTTGAACTTAAACCCGCAATTATCCAAATGGTATAAAACAATCAATTTAGTGGTTCACCTACCGAAGATCCTAACTTACATCTTGCTAGTTTTCTAGAACTTTGTGCTACTTTTAAATATCAAGGAGTATCTGACGATGCTATAAGACTTAGACTTTTTCCTTTTTCATTAAGGGATAAGGCTAAAATGTGGTTGAATTTGTTAGCACCTGGATCTATTAAAACTTGGGGAGAATTATCACAAAAATTTCTATCCAAATATTTTCCACCATCTAAAACTGCTAAGTTTAGAAATGATATAACTTCTTTTTGTCAGTTAGATGGAGAATCAATATATGAATCTTGGGAGAGATTTAAGGAACTTCTTAGGAAATGCCCACATCATGCGCTACCAGATTGGTTGATTATTCAAACCTTTTATAATGGATTAGTAGGATCTTTAAGATCAATCATCGATGCTGCTGTTGGAGGTTCATTAATGTCTAAACCATTTGATGAAGCTTATGCACTAATCGAAGAAATGGCAACAAATAATTTCCAATGGCCTGCTGATAGATTAAATCCGAAAAAGATAGCCAGCATTCATGAAAACAATGCAATATCTATGTTAGCTTCTCAAATTACAGCTATATCTAAGAAATTAGATCATTTTGGAATGAACTACTCTCCTACTTTAGAAGAAAACTCATCTGGACAAATCATAGAATCTCAATCTAATTATGAAACTTTAAATGCTTATTAATAATAGAACTAATAACCCTTATTCAAACTATTATAATCCTGGTTGGAATACTCATCCAAATTTTAATTGGAATAACACATCTAATCAACAATGGATGAATCAACCTAATCAAGCAAATCCAAACTATAAACCTAATTACCCACCTGGATTTAATAACAATAACCCTCAATTCAAAGATAAGAAATTATCTATGAATGAATTAATTTTGAATATGGGTCATCAACTACAAAATCAAGGAAATCAACTATAAATTCAAGGAAATCAATTACAAATTCAAGGAACATCTATTAAAAATATCGAAACTCGACTTGGACATATTGCTACTACGCTAAATAATATAATACCTGGAACTTTTTCTAGTAATGTGGAAATAAATCCTAAAGATCAAGGAAAAGAACAAATTAAAGCAATACAACTAAGGAGTGGAAAAGAATTAGAACCTCAAATTCAAAAAAAACTTGAAAGCCAAAAGAGGAAGTGGAAATTGAAAAGGAAACAATTCAACAAGATTCAAACTTAGAACATCCTTTAATACCTATGAAAATTTCTGTTGAAAAACCTCCACCACCATTTCCTCAACGACAAGTTCAACATAAAAAAGATAAACAATTTGTTAAATTCCTTGAAATACTAAAGAAATTAACAATCAATATACCTTTTGTCGAAGCTTTAGATCAGATGCCAAATTATGTAAAATTTAAGAAAGATATTCTAAATAAGAAAAGAAAATTCACTGATAATGAAACAGTCGCACTTAGTGAAGAGTGTAGTGTTATTATTCAGAAGAAGCTTCCTGAAAAATTGAAAGATCCTGGTAGTTTCACTATACCCTGCGCTATAGGAGAAAAATTTTATGGAAAAGCTTTGTGTGACTTAGGAGCAAGCATCAATCTAATGCCTCTATCAATTTTTAAGAGATTAGAATTAGGAAAAATTACACCTACTACAGTAACCCTTCAATTAGCTGATCGTTCGGTTACCTATCCTAAGGGAGTTATTGAAGATGTGTTAGTAAAAGTGGATAAATTTATCTTCCCAGTAGATTTTATTGTTTTAGATATGGAGGAAGATAAAGAAATTCCTATCATTTTAGGAAGACCATTTTTAGCTACTGGAAAAGCTATGATTGATGTTCAGAAATGAGAATTAACTATGAGAGTAAATGACCAAAAAGTTACCTTTAATATTGCAAAATCAATGAAATATCTTGCGCTAGAAAAAGATGATGAATGTTTTCGGATGGAAATACTTAAACATTTACAACAAGAACATTTTAAGGAATATTACGAAGAGAAATTAGAAAAAGAAAATACTGAATTAATTGAAGATAATAATGAAGAACTAGATTATATTCAGGAAAGATTTGAATTTTTGGATAATACTGAAAACATTAACAAGAATATAGTTCCATCAATTATTAAACCTCCTAAACTTGAGCTAAAAAGATTACTCGATCATTTGAAATATGCTTATTTAGGTAATTCTTCAACTTTACCGAGTTATTATTTCATCCGCATTAAACGAATCTCAAGAACAAAAACTTTTAGAAACTTTAAAAAAATATAAGAAAACCTTTGCTTGGACTTTAACGGATATTAAAGGAATTAGTCCTTCAATACTGTATGCATATAATTATTTTAGATGATGAACATAAACCTAAAGTGATCCCCAAAGGAGATTAAACCCGATAATGAAAGAAGTAGTTAAGAAAGAAATTTTAAAATGGTTAGATAATGGTATTATATATCCTATTTCCGACGAGTGCTTGGGTAAGCCCGATTCACTCGTGTTCCTAAGAAAGGAGGAGTGACCGTCACTGCCAATGAAAATAACGATCTTATTCCTATAAGACAAGTTACTGGTTGGCGTATATGTATTGATTATATGGAATTAAATACCGCCACCAGGAAAGATCACTTCCCTTTACCATTTCTAGACCAAATGTTAGATAGATTAGCCGGACATAAGTATTTTTGTTTTCTAGATGGATACACCGGTTATCATCAAATACAAATTGCTCCTGAGGATCAAGAGAAAACTACATTTACTAGTCCTTATGGAACTTTCGCTTTTCGAAGAATGCCTTTTGGATTATGTAATGCACCGGCAACATTCCCGAGATGTATGATGTCTATATTTAGTAAGTTAATTGACAATGGAATAGAAGTATTTATGGATGATTTCTCTGTATTTGGAACATCATTTGACACATGCTTAACTCATCTTGAAAAAGTATTAGAAGTATGTGAGAAAACAAATTTAGTTCTAAATTGGGAGAAAGGTCAATTTATGGTTGCGGGCGGCATTGTATTAGGGCATAAAATTTTGGAAAAAGGCATGGAAGTGGACCTCGCAAAAATTCAAGTTATAGCTAAATTACCACCTCCAACTACGGTAAAAGGGGTAAGAAGTTTTCTTGGACATGCTTGGATTCTACGGACGCTATATAAAAGATTTTTCAAAAATTACTAAACCTCTATGCCAACTTCTCGAAAAGGACAAGAAATTTGAATTTACAATCGAATGCCGGAATGCTTTTGAACTCTTAAAAGAAAAATTAATTACAACACCTATAATAGTTTCACCTAACTGGGAGAAACCATTTGAGCTTATGTGTGATGCTAGTGATTATGCTGTAGGAGCAGTTCTTGGGCAAAGATATGAAAAGATTTTTAAAGTTATATACTTATGCTAGTAAAACTCTAAATGATGTTGAAATAAATTACACAATTACAGAAAGAGAATTATTAGCGGTAGTATATGGTTTTAATAAATTTAGACCTTATCTGATTGGAACAAAATGTATCGTGCATACTGATCATTCTGCTATCAAATATTTAATGCAAAAGAAAGATTCCAAACCAAGATTAATTAGATGGATGTTATTAATGCAAGAATTCGATTTTGAGATCGTTAATAAGAAAGGAGCCGATAATCAAATTGCGGATCATTTATCAAGATTAGAAAATCATGAATTTTCTGATATTGAAAATGAAATTATAGACAGTTTTCCTGATGAACAACTATATAATATCAATGAGTGGAAAATACCATAGTATGCCGATATAGTAAACTATATAGTTAGTAATATTTTACCACCTATGCTAACTTTGTAACAAAGAAAAAATTCATCCATGATATGAAAACCTATTTTTGGGATGAACCATATTTATATAAGCAATGTAAGGATTTAATTATTAGAAGATGTGTACCTTATGAAGAAACTGAACCAATTATTCAAAAATGTCATGATTCTGATTTTGGAGGACATTTTGGGACTGATAAAACTACTTATAAGATTCTACAATCTGGATTTTACTGGCCTACTCTATTTAGAGATGTATATAGATATATTAAAACTTGCGATAAATGTCAAAGAGTAGGAAATATATCTAGAAGAAACGAAATGCCTCTAAATTTTATATTAGAAGTTGAAATTTTTGATGTTTGGGGATTAGATTTTATGGGACCTTTTATTCCTTCATTTGGAAACTCATATATATTAGTAGCTGTTGATTATGTTTCCAAATGGATTGAGGCACAAGCTTTACCTAGGAGTGATGCTATGAGTGTTTCGAAATTTCTGATGAAAAATATTTTTACTAGATTTGGAATGCCGAGAGTGATTATCACTGACGGAGGAACTCATTTTAGAAATAAATACATTCACAAACTAGTAGAAAAATACAATATTACTTATAAGATATCCACTGCTTATCATCCACAGACTGGCGGATTAGCTGAAGTATCTAATCGTGAGATTAAACGTATTTTAGAAAAATCTGTAAACCCAAATAGGTTAGATTGGTCTATTAGATTAGACAACTGCATTATGGGCTTATAGAACTGCTTATAAAACTCCGATTGGAATGACTCCTTACGAGCTTATATATGGAAAAACATGCCACTTACCGGTTGAATTAGAACATAAAGCATATTGGGTGATTAAAGAATTTAATTATAATATGAAGGAAAGTCTGGTGAGAAGAGATTGCTTGCAATTAAATGAATTGGAAGAATTAAGAAATGAATCATATGATAATGATCGGATTTATAAAGAAAATATGAAGTTATGGCATGATCGGAAGATTAATCAGAGAAATTTTGAACCAGGACAGGAAGTTTTGCTATATAATACTAGATTGAAATTATTTCCTGGAAAATTGAAGTCTCGATGGTTAGGACCTTTCACCGTAACTTAAATATTTTCATACGGAACTATAGAAATCGAAGATCCAAAAACTGGACATAAATTTAAAGTTAATGGACATAGATTAAAACTATATTTCGAAGGTATAAGACCTAACTATAAAGAGGTTTTAATGCTTAGTCAACCTGAATAATAATTGAAATTAGGTCGGGCTGACGACGTTAAACCAAGCGCTTTATGGGAGGCAACCAAATTAGTTATCTATTTTTATTGTATCTTAATAGTTAGTCTATATTATTGAAACTTTACTACTCAATTATTATTAAGAATCATCACATATTCGAACCATTATGATGAGAAAAGAAATTATTCGATTTAGAGCGAAATTGGACATTATTTTGGAATCTCGCCGACGACGAGGTCGATACTTGCCGACAGTGAGGTTCGCGCCTAAATTAAATTCAGTTTATTTATCGATCTCGTTGACAGCGAGAAATGTCCCGCCGACAGCGAGAACATGAGAGGCAGTTTTTATAACTGAGTCGCCGACGGCGAGAAACTTCTCACCGACAGCGAGGAAGTTATAAAGATGAGTTATTTATACTTTGAATGCCGATTTGGACGGTTTCAACACCAATTCCTTTGTGAAAACCCATTCTTAAATCATTCTAAATCTACCTTCTTCACTAGAATTCATTCCATTCACCATAATGGCCTCCAAATTCTTAGATTCCTCTAATTCTGGAGTGTTTAACCGGAGGAAATTTGTGAGTGCAGAAGCGTAGCAGATATTCAATAAGGTTTTGGTAAAGAAAAGAGTTATCAAGGAACGGGGATTTGTCAATCGAGGATTAGAGAATTCCACTACGAAGATAGAAGAAATGATCGCACAACGGCACTAGGAGGTATTTTGTTACACTACGTCTGCTATTGTTATTCCAGTTGTGAAAGAGTTCTACTCTAACTTACATGAGATCAACAATGGGAATGTCTACGTCTAAGGAAGATGGGTGACGTTTACTCCATCAAGAGTAAATGAATTATTCTCTATAGAAAACACCCCGGTATGTCACTATTCAAATTTTGTGCCTTCTCGATATAATATGAATGAGATATTTCGATATCTGACTGATGAACTGGAAGATTGGGAAATGCGTGAAGACGGGTATGTTAGTTTCTCTGCATCACTTTTGAATCCTGTCTCAAAGCACTGGCACTTTTTCATCTCATCTAAATTGTTACCTACTATGAGGGTAAACAAGGTTTCGAAGGAATGCGCTATATTGAATTATTGTATTCAAAATGGATTGCCTATTGATGTTGGATCAATAATTGTTAAGTCTGCATTGGGTTTAATTGTGCATGGGTCAGTTCACGGACTAGGACACCCATCTACTATTTTTGCATTATGTAGTCAGTACCAGGTTTCCGATGAAGCTTGGGAAAAGGTTCTGTTACCTTGGAAGCCACTTGATCCTACAAATATGTTCCCTACTTTGGACAATAATGATGATATTACATTTATCTCTGATAGAGCTTCACAGAATAAACTTATAGCAAGGCCTATTTCAGATAAAACGGAGTTACTTATGAAGAAAATTAAAGGAATGGAGAAAGAACTGCAGAATGTGAGAGATTTAATCGACAATATATCTGATTTATTTGATCACATTGACTGGAGGATGAAGGAACACTTTGATCATTTTGGACACCTGGAAGCTAGCTTTCTTCATTTACTGAGACAGAAGGGTTGGATCACTGAAGAATCCAGCCGGAGTTTCCCTTCAGGCCTTTCTATAACTTATTTGTGCATCATCATCATATCGAAAATATCAGAGAAGATGAAGATTCTGACATTGAAGAGTAGTAGTAAAGATTTCCATAGTATGTTTATATTTATGTTATTTGATTTAGATTTAGATTTTATTATGTGTGGAGTGATGATTTGAATATCTCAAACTTAATTGAGATATGCGTCATAGTTTTGTATCTGCATTTAGTGTGTCGTGGATTGGTTTGCGATGCTGATTAGTAGTAAGGATTGAAGTTTGAAGTTTGATTATAGAGTTTAAAATTATGTTAGTTTGTACATCTCATGGATTTCAATATTAAAGTTAATTTGTTGTGTTGTGTGAATTTGTTTGTGTATAAGTAGCTAATCTTCATATTAAATTAATAAATGATGTGATCGGAAATATAATATAAGGCAAAACAAGGATGAAAATGAGTGACGAATTTCAAAAATTTAAACTTTTGGAATCTCGCCGACGGCGAGAAAAATTCCGCCGACAGGGAGATCGATCTTGCTGACAGCGAAGAATTTCTCGCCGACAGCGGATTTTTCCCGAGAGTTTTTGGATCCAAAAAATATTATCTCGCCGACAGCAAGAAAAATCTCGCTGACAGCGAGGTCGCAAAAAACATATATTTTGACCAGTCAAAAACACTATTCATCATCCCCAACCTCTCATTTTCGCAAAAACCGACCTAGGGCTTGAGAGATCTTGGACTTGAAGCAATTTCAACACTTTTTGACACCGGATTTCATCTTCCCTTGGTAAGAGCTTCACTCCTATGCAAAAATTTTTGATTTTCACCATATATTTTCACCACATTGCAAATTTTGGGAAAAATAAAAATGTGAAAGAAATATTCGGTAGAAATCCATGGAATTTGATTTAAAATGCTTATAAATGTTGTAGGAAGCCTTCTTAGTATTATTTTTAAGTTTAGTGAAAATTTTCACGATTTTCACAGATCAATCGTATGGCTCCACGACAAAAACGTCGAGTAGAATTCGACGAAGACCGATTCATCAATGCACGAGCACAGGCTAAATATTTTGAAAACATACAAGGAAGAAAGTGCATTACGGATCGGGTTTTCAAAAATTCGGGAGGAGAAGTAGAGCGGATTATTAAGGAATGAGGTTGGGAGAATTTCTGTTACGTTCAATATAGAGCAGCTGTAGAAGTGGTTAAAGAATTTTATGCCAATTGATCACCGCTGAAGATGCACCAGTAAAGGTACGAGGATTTTTTGTAGATTTCAATGCTGCAAGAATTAACTCGTTCTATGAAGTTCATGACTCGCACTTTAGCGAGTATGAAACTTTTGGAACGATGGAAGGACCACTAGAGGAAGTCATTAACTTTCTCACTGATGGAACCGAAGTTTGGAAAATTAAGCAGCAGGAAAGAGTGAATTTTCCTCTTTATAAATTAAATGCAGTCTCCAAAGCCTGGCATTACTTTATTTGTTCTACTCTGTTACCCACATATCACCACAGTGAGGTAACACGAGATAGAGCAATTCTGAATTTCTATATTCAGAAAAATAGAAGCATCAACATTGGGAGAATTATTTATCAAAACATCCTGGCCACTCCTCGAAATGAGAGTGGAGCTGGATTGGGACACCCTGGATTAATTTTTGCACTCTGCCAACTCTCTGGAGTTGAGGCTAGAGATGATGAAGAATGGGTGGAACCTATGAAACCACTCACAACTGCCAATATTAAGAAGTATGAATCTCATGAAGGGTGGAGATCAGGAGTGAGAAGTTATTTCACTCGATCGAGTAGAGATATACCCTCTACTAGCTATGAACCTCCCGAGCCTACCACCCCTACCCTACAAGATCTCGATGAATGAATTCACCCCGCATAGGAGGAGTTTTGAGCAGGTTTGGAGAAATAATGGGGAGAAGATTTGATCATTTTGATCGAAAGGATAGATAATCCGGAGAGGAGACATGATTATGATAGTGAGTACCTCCAGCGACATTCGGAATACGAAATTGCATACTATGAAGTCGAACGTCGTTATAGGAGTGAAGATTTAGATGTTGTCTTTCCAGATTGCCCCAGGTATACTCAGTATCATCCTGCTCAGTCTTCTCAGCCTACAGATCAAGGAGGGAATGATAATATAGTTTGGGACTTTGATGTTGAAGATTAGGACTTTATTTGTTTTGTTTGTTTGATGTTAAGTTATTTTGAGGACTTTATATGTTTGTAATATTCAGTACTTTATTTTTTGAGACATTGGATGTTAGTTAGATTAATTTGCTTGAATTGTGATAATAGTTTAGTTTTTGTTTTTGTGTTAGTTAATTGCATTTGTTTTTATGTTAAATAGGATGTTAGTTTTCTTTAGTATGTTTTTATTTTATTTTGTATTGTTTTAAGTTTTTAAAATTGTTAATATGTTTGTTAAATTGTTTTAATATGTTAGTAATTCATATGTGTAATGTAGAGTTATTTTAATTGTTGTGTTTAATACTTATCTTAGATTTTATCCCTGCATTTTCTTTAAATTGTTATATATATATGGAGAATACTAACAAGATACGGGTTCAATGAAAAATGAAAAAGCCTGCAAAAATTTCAAAGAAAAAAAAGAAATACCTAAACTTCAAAGGTATGATTTATTTACTTTCCTTTTTTCATTATTTAGAGTAGGTATAAAAATTTAAGTTTGGGGGGAGATTAAAATACAAATTTAGTTATTAACTTGTTCTCAATTTCTATTTTCAAATTATTATAAAATGATTTTTATAGCAAATTTTTCAATTTAATTAATATGAATTATTTTATTTAATTATTATAAAAGGTTAAATGAAATATTTCTTGTGCTTTAATTAATTAAATAGAATAAAATCTTTGGTTAAAGGGAATAAGAATATAGTAAACTATTTTTAGTAAGGAAAACTATATTCTAAAATTAAAATTCTTAAGTATTCAAGTGAAAAAGGAAAGATTGAAAATCAATGAAGTAAAAACTATGAAGTATATATAAGCTAAGAAATATTTCTAAGTTTCAAATTTAGGAAGATGAAAATGAAGTTCAAAATTATTAACGAGCTCTCCGGATACGATAATCCTTATAAAAAAAATGAAGAGAAGCTTGAGGAGATGCCTTATCAAAATTGGCTTCATTTGAATTAACTCTAAAAGGAAAAACTTAGATATTTCCAAACTTATGTTTATGGATTAGAATTTTACCTAATAGTGTTTTCTTGAATTTCTTATCATATGAATATCTTAAGTAGTTATTCTTTTAAATATAGTCATTCCCGAAATGAATAAGTAAGCTAGAAATCTTAGATTCGATAACTAAATAATTTATTTCTATAAGATTAATTAAATTACATGAATTATTTTTTATTTAATTTTATTATGATATTAATTAATCTAATTCATAGTTATATAAATTGAAAATTATTATTATAAAACTCATTATTTTTATGTAGTACTAAAATTACTTGAGGACAAGTAATAAGTAAGTTTAGGGGATTTTGATCACTGAAAATTTTATTAAGAAATTCATACCTATTTTTGATGAAATTGCACTTTAAAGAAAGGTATTTTCTTTATTTTGTTGCAGGAATGGAGAATTTAGGTGATAAAAGCAAAAATCATAAAAAAGGAGCGAATTTGAAGCAAAAAGGAAGAAAATAATGAAATTTTTGCTGAGTCGCCGACGGCGAGATCGAGCCCGCCGACGGCGAGGCTACAAGGAGACATTTCTGAAGGAATTATAATTGTCTCGCTGACAGCGAGCCCGAGCCCTCTGACAGCGAGCTAGCGCGGTTTGAAGATCTTCTAGAAGCCTCGCCGATAGCGAGGTAGTTCGTCGCCGACGGCGAGCTAGTTCAAATGGCGCAGATACATTGAACCTGGACACTTTTTGAAGAGATGCTTACACACCTCTTGGACCTTTGCTCACCTCTATATATAGAGGCCGAAATTCAGCATATAAGTGTGCAGTTTTTGTGTTCTAAGTGTGTGTGTTAATTGGTGTTATTGGGTGTTAAGTGTTATAAGTGTGTTATTTTGAGTCTTTAGTGAGTCTTTAGTGAGTTAGTGAGTTTTTAGTGAGTCTTGCTGTACTGGAAGGAAGAGTCAAAGGAACTGCGAGGAGTCCGCTTGGGATAAATCGAGATAAGTATTTGTATTTATTATTTTTAACTTTAAATGAAATCCATGCTTAGTTTAGTTCCCATGCATTCCGAGTAGTTTATTAGTCTTTCTCCCCGTTATGAAATTAAGTGACTTGATGAACTAAAAATAGAAGTACTTTTATATATTAATAAATTGTGATAATTTTTACTTAAAACTTAATTTACTTTCAAACTGGCCATTTGATTTGTTAAAATATGTTGATTATCAACTATAGTAAAAATTACATCTGATATTCGGGAATTCAAAAGCCTTGGAAGGAGAGTGCAAATAAATATGGAAATAATATCATCTGGGCGTAGAATCGAGCATTTTAGTGTGACGACTAAAATATTCAATTCGGTCCTATTGTTTGAGAGCTGAAGTGTAGATGTTAGCCCTCGGGCGAGGGGAACGCGAGAGCTCGCAGTGGCAGTCGGTATCCTCCCAGCCTCAGCCGCGATTCGGTAATCAAACATAGGATTAGTCAATATTCTTTACACCCTGGACCAAAGGGTAAAGAATAGGAATGCTCCTATTTGTCACAATACCTTAAAATTATCTATTTAAATTCATCAATCACTTAAATTTCTAAACAAGGGAAAGATACTTTTTCCGAATAGTTAAGACTTATTTAGCAATTAGTTTAATTTCCTGCACTTTCAATACGTATTAATTTTCTACTTAGTTAAGTTACCTAATTAAAATACTTAGTTTACTTTATTGCGCTTAAATTCAGAATTCCAAATTTTCGTATACTATTTTAAAATTATTATTATTATTTTAAAATTAGTTGTTATTATTTTTCTCTTTCCCTGTGGGATCGATAACCGTGGACTCCACTAGAGCCCCGTATTACTTCGATACGATACGTATACTTGCGTAGCATCCACAACATAAACAATTACAATTCTATACATATAATATAGCGGGGTCAAGTTTTTGGCGTCGTTACAATTAAATTAAAAATATCTTAATATAAAATTGTGGGTCACCTGCAAAGGTGCTTCAGACGCTTAAGGGAGGAAGGATCAGCCACTCCCCTAATGTTCCAAACCAAATTATTAAACATGATGTCTGCTACCCCTTCTAGTGGACCTAGTAGAGGGGGGCAAAATTTCACTTTCGGAAAAAGTCGGGTCAACACTTTCATCATTAGAGGGCAAATTGACACTAGTATTTTGTTTTTTCTTTTTTTTTCTATTAGATTTTTGAATGATCCATTCTGTTTCCATATCAGAAGTGGCCTCCGAAACCTGATTAATGTTAACTCCGGAGTCAGAGTCAGAGTCAGAGTTAGCATAAGCGTGGGCGTGTGAGTTAAGGAGATTGGCCTTCTGAGGGGGGCCATGTGTTGGAACAGGACAGGATAGGGTGGGTGACAAGTGGACAGGGTTGTTAGGGTAAGGATGTTGGGATGACAAGTGGACATGATTGTTGGGGGCTAAATCATGGCAAAGGGGTAAAGTTGTTGGGGATAAAAGATGGGGATCATGATGTGCAACAATGCTAGAGATGACCTGAGTGCTCTCAAATGAAACATCAGTGGCAGGAAGCAGAATTTGAATAATTCGATCATCCTCAACCGAAAAAGAATGCTTAATTGGTGAACTGGGTTGGGGATCAATGTCAACTTCAAAGGGTGGCGCAGGATTTTGTATTGGTAAAAGTAAAACAGGGGCATCCACCCCATTGGGATTATCAAGATTGATGTTCAAATTTGGACCATCAGTTTGATCTAGAGTAGGATTATGATGAACAATGCCAACCTCTGAGATTGGTGCGGGGTTCAATGTTGGCAAATCTAAGACAGAGGTATCCTCCCCCATGGGATTATCAAGGCTTATATTCAAAGTAGATGTGGGGCCATCGGCTTAATCGAAACGAGATTATGTCTGGTCATTCTGTGGAGGTGGTATGGAGGGCAATAGAGTGCTGGGAGCTTTATCTGTAGTTGAGTTACGTTTGGATAAAAGTGGGGGTTTAAGATCAGGGTGTAGACGATAACAAATTGTCTTATGATGCCCAAACATAGCACAGTGGGAACAATATGGAGGGTGAGAGCCCATCAAAACCTTTTGCCAGTAACCTGTATGAGAGGAGCCTATCCAAACTTCATCAGGGTAAGGCTGTGTGATATCACGTTCCACCAAAAAGCATGAGACCGAAGGCTTAGTACGTTCCACTGTAGGGTTATCCACCCTTAATGGCTTACCAAAACCTTTAGCAAGAGAGTAAAGTATTTCATGATTGAATAGATGATACTTATAATCGTGGAATTTAACCCATACAGGGATAATAGGGGACTCAGCTTTAGGATCAAAATCCACACTCCATTTAAGAATCTTCATAAACCGATTGTCTATTTTTAACACTTTCCTCGCAAAGACATTTGTATAATCAACATCATTTGTTATATCAATGAGAATATGCCTACCATCAAGGGAACCTATTTTCCAAGGTCCAGTGAGTTTAAGTGAATCGAAATCTTTTCGTATCAAGTCATGCTTTGGATGACTGTAAAGAAATTTCCCTATCAGAGCAAATCGACAAGAAGAGGCCAAAATGTTTGTTTCTTCATCCGTAAGAAAAAGTGCAGGCTTACCATTTTTTCGATCAAGCTTCTTGATAAAACTATAGTTACCTCCTCCGAGTTCCCAAGCCTCATGAAAAGCTTGAGGAAAATAACATGAATGCTTCAAAACAGACGGATTGGAGTATCCGTTAACCGCATCCGCATAAGATCTCTCCATCTAAGGTGAAAACGCGAGAAAGAAACAGGATAAAAGAGATCACCAGCCGCCAAGGAACCCGCTCGTCCGAAGATCGCCATGGATGCCAGAGAGAAAAGCCCTAACCCTAGCCATTCGACTACACACACACACACACACACACACACACACACACACAAATATATATATATATATATATTTGTGTGTGTGTGTATTTATGTATATGTATGTATGTATGTATATGTATGTATGTATGTATGTATATGTATATGTATCTGTATATATAGAATTGACGTTATTGACATTACTTTGTTATTAATGAAATGTGCATGATATAGGAATTTTTAAATTGGTGTAGAAAAATACATCAGGATTCCATATGTTTTTTTTATAGCAGCGTTAGATAATTAATAGTCAAAATGAACTAACATTTGAACATAAATAAAATACATTTATTTTGTACTATAAAATGAGACACAAATTTATGTTATATCCTAAGAAAAAAAATTATACCGTCCAGTATTTCTGATCAAATATACAACTATTTAATATTTTGATTATTTTTATTCCTCTTTTATTGTTTTTTTTTTTTTTTTTTTTTCCTTCGTAGATGAGCATAGCTTTGAGGGAAAAAAACTGTATTTTTAATTTGATAATGCTAATTAAGTAATGATGCTAACATTTGCACTAAACATTAATGCAGAACTATAGCATTAACCCAATAATGCAAGAATAAAATTTAATGCTAAGCACAGAAAATCTCCTCATTCAATTATAGAACACACATATGATGCCTTTGTCATGCTTTAAATATATATATATATTCATTATATGTAATTTGAATTCTAACAATCAATGATAGTGCCCAAATATTTAAAGCATAATTAACTTACTTCTTTCCATTATATCTAAATGAATGCCTATCTCTAGTGCATCTGATAAGCATAAAACATGGGGACTCCTGTAGCTTGTAAATGCTTGGTGAAAGATCAACCTCATGCCACCTAGCTAAGATGCATTAGCTACGCCTCTCCACCCACACCATCACCTCTCCTCTTATAAATAGGTTTCTATCATCCAATTTCTTTAGATGTGTGAAGAAATATAAGGAATTTCATTGATTCTCTTCTTTCTTGACCTCTTTCGCTATTAATTTAGCGAGTCAGATAGCTAGAGAAAGAGATGACGAGCGGTGGCTTGTCTTTGGACCATCCCTGTACGTTTATCTTTGGCATCTTAGGTATGAGCAATATCAAGTAAATGACAAACAGCTTCATTTTTTTGCTTCTACAAATCAAATGGCTCTTTTAAAAAAATAATATTAATAATATTTTATTTTTAAGCTTATAATATAAAATACAATAACGTTTAAAGTCCATACTAATTACATAAAACCTGATTGCATTCATAACGAGTTTGAATATTGTTTAATATTGCAACATTTTATCTTCTAGTTCTTATATAAATTTCTTATATTATGTATACGTTTTGCAGAGATTTTTATTCAATTTCTTCCTTCTTTATTTGCGTGAACTTGAGAGGAGAAAAAATCACTTTTAAAATGTTTAAATTTATTAGATTCCATTATGTTTAATGTAGTTAGGAGCCAACAATAGCTTTAAACTTTATACACCCCTTAAGGATTTGTTTCAGGTAGCTGCAGCTTATTGAAAAATCTGTTGATAAACAGCTTATCTTGATAAGCTGCAGCAGCATCCGAATAAGTTGATTGGTCGTTTGAGGCAGCTATTTGAAAACATCTAATTTGCAGATTTTTGTGGATTAATGACAATTATGCCCCTGTTAAGTAATGTTTTTTGTAACAAAACTGGTTTGGCAATATATTTGATACTAAAGAAGCAGAAAACTCATACACAACAAGAAAAAAAAACAACCCTCACTTAATAGTGAGTATCAAGATTGATAAAAAAGAAATTAAGAAATTATTTAAATCACAATTAAAATAATGATAATATTAATTTTAAAATCGAGACGGTGTAAATCACAAGCTACACTGTCTTCCAAGGATACCGTCCAACCCCGATCACTTCTGTCAATAGGAGCAACCGAGGGAGAGGCGAGGGAGAGAGGCATGAGAGAAGTTACGTAGGGTAACAACAGTTAAGGGAAGAGACGCACAGAAGGGCGCATGAGAAAAATAACCCTTGAGCATGGAGAAGCAAACTGCTAAGGATCTATAGGAGCAATTGAGGGAGAGGCGAGAGAAAACAGACCTAGAGCAACTGCAGTCGAGCGAGGGAGAGGGGCGCAAGAGGAAATAAACCTAGGAACACAGATGGAAGACACGGGTTGCGGGGTCGATCCCTCGGCCTGCGTTTATTATAAAACTTAAACCATTATTTCCACTGCCACAGCACGAATACACGAAACAAACGGCGAGCAGGCATTTTCAAAACACCAATCATACTTTTAAGCTGCGCCAAATGGACTGTAAATCTCTTCAATTTTAATGACTTCTTGTTTACAAACATTAATTTTTAAAATATATTTTATTAATATTCAAAAGCAAGCTAATGAGCCTTTAGCTTATTACTATTATAATAATTTTTATTACAATATTTATTTTATAGCCTAGTTTAATTTTTGCAAGAATCTAGGTTCTCAATCATTACTATTAGCTAGTTAATGATTGTTGTTTATCATCTTCATATATTTTTATTTCGTTTGGTGGGGCTATTCTTTCATCGCTTAGTTTCATTCATTAGCATTTGTCCTCTTTGTTCGAAGAAATGGCAAGATAATTATGCAATATATATATATATATATATATATATATATATATATATATATATATATATTATTGTTTCTTGCATATAAAAAGCTCCCTTATGACTATTTTCTGAGAAATTATTATGTGCAGCGATCGTACGTCCGGATGATTGTCCTAATGGGTCGTCATGTAATCCATGATGACGTGCCTGCATAGAGTTTTTCACGTTTCCATCACAAACAACGTTTTGACAACATGCATTTTATAAGAATAGTTCTTTTACCGCTAATATGCCGCACACCAATTCATTAACAAAATATTGATTTTTGTTAGGATCATCTACTTTTTTATCATATTATTGTATATTAAGAAACTTAGATTAATTTAATAAAAATTTGAATATGTATATATATATATATATATATATATATATAATAAAACTGAAAATCGAATAACTAAGCAAAAAAAAAAAAAGGAGAGAAGCGTTTCCTTCTGATAATTAACAATTGCTAACTATTTTTTCTCTGTTGATTTATTTTACAGGAAATATCATATCATTCATGGTGTTTCTTTCTCCAATGTAAGGACGCTCTTCTTTCTGTCCCCTTTATTATCATTTTCAAATTGCTTTCTTACATCACAAGAGAGCACATCAATCTCCTCCAATTATATATTATTTTTTTCCTTCAATGATTAAGTTTATTTTCTCAAAGAAAAATGATATATTAGTTTGAGTTGGGATGAAAAACAAAATCAACCTCAACTTTATTGTATTTATTTTAATTTAATTCATAACAATTCGATCAAAATTTATCGTATAATATTCATCCCAAAACAAATTCAATATGTTTGATCTAAGCGTTTCAAACTTCTTGCGCCTCTTTGGACAAGCTTTAGTTGTTTGAAGAAGTAGCTGTAACACCTCAGCAATAGAAGTTATCGTTTAAAAAATTGTAGTGACTATCACAATTTTTTTTTTTCGTGAAATGTAAGACCGCGGTTTTCTGACAGTCACAACACTTTTTGAAAAAACAAGTTTTGATAAATGCCTCAAATCACGGTGCGGCACCATACCACCATTACGAGAATATTTATATTTTATTTGATAATAGCTGAAAAAAAGGAAAACATTGACTTATTGGAATCCTCCACCAAATTATATGGTCAACAAAGACAGCTTAATTAATTATTAATAGAGATTACTTCATTAAACATGGCTATAATTCTGTGATAATAGTTGATCATTTCAGCATACCAATAATACAAAAAAATTTATATTTTATGTGCAGGCCAACATTCTATCGTGTGCATAAAAACAAAACAACAGAGGGGTTTCAATCAGTACCCTATGTGGTGGCCTTATTCAGCTCTATGCTTTGGATCTATTATGCATTTATTAAGACCAATACATATCTTCTAGTCTCAATTAACGCATTTGGTTGTCTAATTGAGACATTTTATATTGTAATCTTCCTTATTTATGCACCAAAAAAAGCTAAGGTATGCCTTAATTATTGGTATTAATTGGAATTAATTAATTGAATAGTAAGTTCATGAAAATTAAATGCTGCAGATGGACACAGCCAAGTTAATCTTGCTACTCAATGTTGGGCTATTCTCTATCATTGTTCTTTGCACTCTCCTTCTCTTCAAAGGCCCTGATCGTCTCAGAACTTTAGGTTGGATCTGTGTTAGCTTCTCTATTAGCGTCTTCGCCGCTCCTCTAAGCATCATCGTAAGTAATATATACTTTTTAAGAAAAAAAGAAATTGATATTTGGCAAAGGCACAAATATCCATTTCCCTTAAGATTTTTAGCCCGGGGTTGAGAGTCCGCGTCATGTGCCTAAAATTTCATAGCTCCATCGCCATGGTGGGATTTAACCCTTGACCTGATGGGACTTACACTGACTCCACCACCAACAGCCCAAGACTTGCGGCACCATATATATACATATGATAAATTCTATTTATAATCTTCTAATTTATTTTGCAATATTCATTTAATAAATGTGCTTGAACAGAGGCTGGTGGTTCGTACAAAGAGTGTAGAGTTCATGCCTTTCTACTTGTCATTATTCCTCACCTTGAGTGCTGTTGCGTGGTTATTCTACGGACTCTTCAGCAAAGACATTTATATTGCTGTAAGCATTACATTCACTAATATTCAATATTTCAAATATACATACATACATACATATATATATATATATATATATATATATATATATATATATATATATATATATATATATATATATATATATATGTATAGATCCTCAAAATACAGAATAAACTTCAAAGGTGTTGGTATTTATGTCAGCCATCTGATCAATTTCGGACAGCTGAGATTAAATCCATGCATGAAAAATTAATGTTGATTCAAGTTTCGACTATCTAAAATGAATCCAAAAGCTGAGAAGAAGAACTTGTTATATGATTATAAATTTCAATGATTTACATACATACCACACATTTCTTACGTATTCTCATAACTAACACCTAAATTTCGATATCATATAAAATGATTTATATCATTATAAATTTTGATTGTAATATGGTTTGAATAGCTCCCAAATGTGGTCGGATTAGCGTTTGGTGCGGCTCAAATTATACTTTACATAATCTACAAGGACTGGAAGAAGGTTTCTAAGAGTTTGGGAGATGAGGAGATGGTCTCTGAATCGGCTCTTGCTTCTGAGAAGACTGTTAATAAACTTAGTGAGACCAAGACGGAGCAGAAGGAAGACAATGAGATTTGCCAAGTGTAAGAGATATACAATTCAGAATAGATTATGTTATGTATAATAAACTTAAATCTTTCTCTCCCATTTTTTTTTATTTTTTTATTTTTTTATTTTTTTTTATAAGTTAGCTGAAACTGTGGGTTTGGCTTGGTAAAAAATAATGTTGTTTTAATATGAGTTATATCTATGTGCTTTTCTACATGGAAATCTAACTATTTATCAATTTCTTATATTAATTTTTTTTCATTTGGGAAACTATGTATATATATATATATATATTAAAGATTGGTTAACGGACGGAATCGTCAACCAACCCCTTGGGCTCGTAATCTCGTTAGGTTTGGGATTGGACCTCGTGAATAAACCAATTCGAGTGCCACCTCCATATAGCAGACAACTCGCTTTGAGGGGATTCGAACTTCTGACCCGAGGGGAATTACACTGAAGAGTAGATGCTCTACCAACAGGCTGAGGACGGGGTTCTCTCAATCACTTGCATTCTTTTTATGTCTCAAATCGTTTGGGTTACTTTCATTTGAATTCAATACCCTCCTCATTTATTGCATTCATTTCCCTCTCGATCCTCTTATTCACTCGATTTTTTTAATCTGAATTTTTGTTCATTCTTCTTCTTAACCCTTCTGGGAATCAAATTGTCTACTGCAGAGTTTATTCTTGGATTCTGCAAATTCTTCTACTAATGCCAACACATTTCAGCCTTCTTCTCCGCCGACACCTCCTCCAAAATTCCAAATGGGAAACATTAAAAATATGGCTACAACTCAATGAACCACGGATAATTTTCCCATTTGGATTCTCATGTCCACAAATTATTAGAGCTAATGGGTTTGAATTCTTTCTTAATGGCACCTTGATCTACTTTCCCCCATTAACTAATGATAATTTGGTTGACAACGCCCATTATAGCTCAAAACATCGTTGCAGCTCTCTACTCTACTATCACTTCATCCATTTTACCTCGTGTTAAACCTTCATACCACTACCTCTATTTGGAAGGCCCTGTCAAAAAGACTTCAATCCTCTAATCGATCCCTTATCATACAACTCAAGACTGAGCTCCATATCACATCAGGATGAGTCTTTAAATAAATGTATTTCCACTCCTAAATGTAGACAATGTATGTCTGTTAATATTCATGGACAGTCGTTACCAAGTTCAATAAATCGTAGCAACAAACAATTTCAATTGTTACATAGTGATGTACGGGGATATACTCCTGTCTTCTCGATCTACTATCTTCTACTTGTTGATCATTGTACTCACTACTTTTGGTTAATACCTTTGGAAACCAAGTCAGAATATCTTTCAAAGTTATTCAATTGCATAAACTCATCAATATTCAATTCAATATTTGATCAAAGCACTACTGACGAATGGAGGAGAGTTTATATCTCCTACTTTCCAAACATATCTATCTTCAAAGGGGATACATCAACAATTGAGTTGTCATTAAAATTCTGAGAAAAACAACGTGGTAGAATAGAAGCACTATCAAATCATAGTAACGACACGAGCACTCTTACTCGAAGCTCAATTACCACTCAAATTTTGAACCGATGAAGTACAAACAGCTACATATCTAATAAATCGCATGCCCTCAAGGAACACAAAATGCACCTCACCGTTTCAACTACTGTACCATAAAGCTTCAAGTTATGCTCATCTGAGAATATTCGACTTATCTTGTTATTCGTGGCAACATCCAAATCTTACCAACAAGCTGTAGTCCAAAGCTCATTTTTGTATATTTATGGGTTACTCCACTCAACACAAAGGTTATCAATGTTATAACCCTACAATCAAGAAAATTTTCATAGACAGACATGTCGTTTTTTTATGAAGAATGGTTTCCTTCAAATTCCTTATCCAATAACACATGAAATTCTACTTCCAACACATACATACTGCCCCTTATGTTTGTATAGCAAAACAACAAAAATTAGCACTATTACTGGGCTGAAAGGACTTTCTGGTAATGTACAATTGCCACCAACCGATCTTTTAACACAGAAGTAGCATTTCTCACCTCAAAAACGATGTATTGAGATAAATTTAGCTATTACATTTATTTTATCCCAAAAAACCGATGTATCATAGCAGTACATATCGACTAGGCCCGCGTCTCCCACTGCATGTAAGCCTTCTAATCCTACCTACATACACCTGATGCAAACAAACCTAAAAACAGGCACTTGGAACTAAAAAAAAAAAAAGATTTACAGCTTCAACTCACTGATGTAGCCAAACCAACTAGCTTCAGTCAAGCAATCACATTTTTCTTATGAAAAGAAGCTATGTCTCAAGAATTCTTAGCACTCTAATAGCAAGGGAATTGGGAATTAGTATATCCGCCTTCTGATTGCATGGTAATATGATGCAATTGGACCTTTAAAATCAAAAGGCGCTCCAATGAGACTATTGTGAGATATAAAGTCTGATTGGTAACTAAAGGGTTCAACCAAGAATATGGAATTAAATATCTTGAGCGTTTAGTCCGGTAGCCAAAATGACTACCATTAGAATCCTTGTGACAAAGGTCATTCAAAATAACTGGGATATAATCCAACTTATTGGGTCAAATGCATTTCTACATGGGACATTCGAATAAGTAGTTTGTGTCTCAACCATAAGATTTCTAAGATTAGCAACATCCAAAATATGTTTGTCGCTTACGAAAAGTTATATATGGCCTAAACAATCACCTCATCAGTGGTATTCAACATTTTCGAAATAACTTGCTCAACAAGGTTTTCATTTAAGTAAAACAGATCTGTCTCTCCTCATATGTCAAAAGGATGGTGTCCTAACTTTTTTTTTATTTATGTGGATGATGTTCTAATAACAAGTAATTATTTGAATTTTATTTAGCATTTATTCAAAATCCTTCATAACAGGTTTCAAATTAAAGAAATTGGGCAAATAACAACATTGATAGGCAATCAATTTCACAAGATGGAATTTGGTTATCATTTAAACCAAACTTTATACACTTTAGAATTGTTAAGAATGATATACTTACTAAAAATTACTACTAAAAAAAACAACAACTAAATGTAACAACTTAATAAAATATAACAACAAGTTTGGAAATTATGGAAAAACTTTTTCCTTACAAAGAGATTTTAACCTATGTAGGATTCAAACTATTTAGAAAAAAATTGATGTACTGTGACAAATAGAAGCATACCTTATTCTTTACCCCCTCCCGATGCTACCAAAGAGCATTAGCTAACTTAAGACCGATTCCTTGACATCTTGATTCGACATTGGAACTGTCTAGCCTCTCAGCTCTAGATGCCCTTACCTAAGCAAATATATTGACCGAATCCTAGTGTCAGAGTAATAATAAAGCTAAAATGCTTAATTGTAAAGAGCTACCTAATCCTTGTTCCTCCAAGGCCACTAGCAATAAAGACACACAACAACCACTCCCGGACATCACTTTTTATAGACAACTCACCGGCATGCTACACTAGCAATAAAGACACACAACAACCACTCCCGGACATCACTCTTTATAGACAACTCACCGGCATGCTACAATATCTTACGCTCACTAGACAGAACATAGCTTATGATGTTAAACAGTGGGTGTCAACATATGCACTTACTAACGATTGAAATTTTCCAACAAATCAAACACATTCTCTGATATCTCAAAGTAACTACTCATGGAATTCGATTCACCAAGAACTCCTCTATAATTCGATCTTATTCATATTTGAAATGGGCAAGAGATCCTACTACTAGAAGATCCCTACCAAGCCATTGTACATTCTATGATGAGAATTTGATTTCATGGAAAGCCCAAAAATAAACAACAGTAACCAAATCTTTGATATAGGCAGAGTGCCAAGCTCTCTCATTGGCAACAACTGATGTCATAAAGCTACTCAAGATCAAATTGCTACTCAAAATCAAATTACACTTCAACATATAGCTACTCAAGATCAAATTACTGATGTCTTCACAAAAGTTTTATCTATATCTATTTTTCAAAGGCATAGGAATAAACATAAAATTGATCGACCATATCAGAGTTTTAGGAGGATATTAGTAGAGTTATTAAATGCTCTTAACTTTAAGTTTACTTATCAGCTGATAGGTTTATGCCTATATATAACTCTCGTCTTATTATATATAAATAACTGTTATGAAATAAAACAACTGCATCACCTTTCCCTTTTCTTTCTTAGGATTCTATCATGTCATATGCATTAATATATGTGGTATTATAGGTGTGAGTAATTGGTTTGTGGTGTTTTGTGGGCTGGTGGTTTAAAAGCATTAATTATTGAATATTCCTTTGTAAATCTTATTTATTGCTTATGGATTTACAAGTGGAAATCTAACTTAAAATATTTATTTTTGTATTTTTATTAAATACCTAAGATGGCTTATGTCTAAAACATAAGCTTAACATATATGTGCATGAGTGGATATTATAATTGATAAATATAGGATGTCTCGTGGTTTAAGGCAAGGGAATTTTATTATTATTATTATTATTATTATTATTATTATTATATAGAAAGGATGGTAAGCTCTGCTCATTGGTTGCAGCCTTTGGTGTAAGTCTCTTGGGAGATTTGAATCCCACCCATGACGGGAGGATTCGAATAAGACATCGGACCTGAAGGAGAGTCCGCTCCTCAGACAGTTCAACCTATAGGGGTTGATCGGCGGTCTCCAACTAGATCAATTAATCTTTTTTAATATATATATATATATATATATATATATATATATATATATATATATATATATATATATATATATATATATATATATATATATTAATATATATTACAAGGATGAAAGTTTGTTTAATATTTTTTATTAAAAAAATAAAGACATTTATGTTGAGTTAGAATTTTAGCAATTTAAATAAGGATTTAAACATATATTATTAAGATAAAGTGATATTGATTACACATAGTGCTAGGAATATGCGCTTATTCGGATATGTTCGTTTATCTTGAAAGGTGAACTGCGGGGTTCGATTTGCGTTCCGCGTTTAGTGCATTTACATACCACTCAGTTCTTAAAACGCCGCCGTAGTGAATAAACTGCTCCAAACAGAACCTAAATGTACGTATTCTCATAATATAATATAGAAATATTTAAATATATACCACTCACTTCTTATGTGTTTACATATCTTGCGCTGAAACTTCAATTTTTAATATACATGTCATATTGCCTTTGCTTTATTTTAATTTTTTTAAATTTAAAACAATAATATTATTTATGTGATATAAATGATTTGAATGGTATAAATGTAAAAATTAAAATTTTGGTGTTAGATATTTAAATACAGAGGTAGCCTGAATGTATATTTATAACCATGTAATTAATATATGGTTGAGATGAGAATAATCTCACATTCATAATTATTAGGTTGACCAGTTATTGCCAGAATTTTAATTATTTGAATGTAGTGTTACATGTCTAATTAATCATAGATGTTTCTGTTGATTTAACACAAAAGAACATTTATTAATATCCTACTTCTTTTAGTGGAGGCCCGGCCCGGGCCATATTTAGCCTTCAAGATTTTAAGCCCATTAACCAAAGCCAGATAATAAGTTGGGCATGAAATTAACCTCATGAAATATATAAGAAAAGAAAATATATATATTTTATGAGTGAAAATAGCTATAAAATTAAGTTGGGCAAAAAATTATCATCATGTAATCTATAAGAAATGAAAAAGTATATATTTTATGAGTGATAGATAGGGATGTCAAGAAAGTTCGTTGTTTGAAAACAGCTTATGTTCAGCTTATTAAGTAGCTTGTATAAGAATTATTCATCAAGTAAACACAAATAATTTTTTTATGCTTAAATTATAAACTAGCTGGAAGCGAACAATCCTTTATTTAATCGCATTCCACTCATTTTCGCTCGAAATAAATAAATAATTAAAAAAATAATAATTTTATAATATTTTTATATTAAAATTTTATGATTTGTGTAATAGAATAATTTTAAATAAAAAATATATTGAATTCTTTTAGGTTGATTTTTTTAATCTAATGAAGTTGCATTTAACCCCAACTATAGAACTTTCATCTCAAACCCTAAATCCTATTTAAATAATAAGTATACAAACCTAAAATACCCTTTGTCCCTATTCCCTAACCATTCGGTCGCCACCTTATTCATTTATCTCCTTTCCATCCGAGGGCAGATAGCCTCGTCTCTCATCGACTCGTCGTCTTGTTTCTTTATTTTTCATATTGAGTTCCCTTGATCTCTCGTCTGATCGTCTCTCATTGTATGATTGTGTCGTGTGCGTCGTGGCGAGCAAAAGCTTAAAAGAGTGTAAGTCTTACTATAGTTTCTCAGGTTTACTAGGTTAACTCTTTCTAAGTCCTATCATTATAATTAGAGTTGAGATCGAAGGCTTACTAGGTTATTTGTCTCTATCTCGCTTTACTCTAGATTTTCTTCTTTCTCTTCTTCAATCTATTTTTTTCGTGGCTTGGGATTTAGGGTTTTTAACTTTTGAATTTTTTTGGTGAATGTAGATTATTGTGATCGTTGGCATCAAGTTTTGATATTATGAGTGTAGGGTGTCCACTTGAATGACTCAAGACAAGCTGGTCTTCATTCATACCATCCTGAAGCTCAAGATAACCATCTAGACGTCTTGGTATTTGTCATGAGCATGAAATTAGGATTGATACTGATTTTTCCCTACCCAGGTAAATTCAACATGGTATGAGGTTGGCTTTGGCTAGGGACATATTTAACACTTGACTTGATGATCAGAGACCTTACCCCGTCCATCTAGACTCATTTACGGCCAACTAGAGTAATAAATCTCGCCCCAGACTCTACCTAGGCATTGAATTTCACAAGATGAAATCTGATTATCATTTAAACCAAAATTTATACACTTTAGAATTGTTAAATTAAATAAAGCTGGAATGCAGAATTGTAAAGAACTACCCAATCGTTGTTCCTTCAAGGCCACTAGCAATAAAGACACACAACAACCATTCCCGAACATCACTCTCTATAGACAGCTCACCAGCATGCTACAATATCTTACGGTCACTAGATCAAACATAGTTTATGCTGTTAAATAAGTGGTGTCAACATTTGCACTTACTAACAATTGAAACTTTCCAACAAATTAAACGCATTCTATGATATCTTATAGTAACTATAACTCATGGAATTTGATTCACCAAGAACTCTTCTATCGTTTGGTCTTATTCATATTTGAACTGGGCAAGAGATCCTACTACTAGAAGATCCATATCAAGCCATTGTACATTCTATGACGAGAACTTGATTTCATGGAAAGTCCAAAAATAAACAATGGTAACCAAATCTTTTATAGAGGCAGAATATCGAGCTCTCACTTTGGCAACAACTGATGTCATATGTATTCAACGACTACTAGCTATACTTAACCTATCTATGGACATTCCTACTACCATTTATTCTGATAATACATCAAAAATTACTCTGACCATTAATCCTATCTTCCATGCCCACAACAAGCACATAGAAATTGATCATCACTTTATTAGAGATCTAATAGCACCAAAATGAATTACAGTTCTGCATATAACTACTCAAGATCAAATTGCGGATGCCTTCACAAAAGCTTTATCTACATCTAACTTCCAAAGGCTTAGGAGTAGACTTAACATCGATCCACCAGATGCAAAGTTTTAGGACTATTAATAAAGTTATTAAATGTTGTTTATGCCTATATATAATTGATCTTATTATATGTAAATAACTGTTATGAAATAAAACAACAACATCACTCCCCTTTTCTTTCTTTGGATTATATCATATCATATGCATTAATATATGGTATTATAGGTGGGAGTAATTAGTTTGTGTTGTTTTGTGGGCTGGTGGTTTAAGAGCATTAATTATTGAATATTCCTTTGTAAATCTTGTTTATTGCTTATGGGTTTATAAGCGGAATTCTAAATCAAAAAATATATTTTTGTATTTTATTAAATGCATAAGTTACCTTATGTCTAAATCATAAGTTTAAAATTTATGTGCATGAAGTTCTTATATCAAATAATAGATACTATAATTGATAAATATAGGATGTCTCGTGGTTCAAGTAAAGGATTTAAGCAGTTTAGACAAGAATTTAAGCATATATTGTTAAGATAAAGTGATATTAATTAAATGTACGTAATTGAGATGCCATATTGCCTTTGCATGAAACTGTCTGTTTTAAAATATTTTAAATTTAAAATAGTAACACTATTTATTTGATATGAATGATTTGGGTGGTGTAAATGTAAAAATTAAAATTTTAGTGTTAGATATTTAAATACCTAGGTATTAGCCGGAATGAATATTAATAACCCTGTAACTAATACATGTTTGAAATGAGAATAATTTCATATTCCTAATTTTTAGGTTGATATGAATTTTAATTATTTGATTGTAACGTTACATGTCTAATTAATCATCGATGTTTGTTTTGATTTGACACAATAGAACATTTATTAATATCCTACTTCTTTTGGTGGAGGCCCGGCCCGGGCCATATTTAGCCTTCAAGATGTGAAGCCCATTATTCACGTCGGTTAAGGCTAGAATCACCAAAACCAAATAATATGTTGGGCATGAAATTAACGTCATGTAATATACAAGACAATAATATATATATATATATATATATATATATATATATATATATATATATATATATATATATATATATATATATATTATGAGTTAACAAAGCTAAAAAATTAAGTTGGGCAAAAAATTATCATCATGTAATATATAAGAAATAATAAAATATATATATTTTATGAGGATAGATAGGGATGTCAAGAAAGTCTATTGTTTGCAAGTTAGCCTTATACTCGACTTATTAAGAAGGTTGTATAGGAATTATTCATGAAGTAAACGAGATAAACACAAATATTTTTTATACATGAATTATAAACTCTTCGTAAGTGAACAACCCTTTGTTCGAACGTGTTCTGCTCATTTTCGCTTGAAATAAATATATAATTTAAAAAAAATAATATTATAATATATTTTTATTAAAATTTTATGATTTGTGTAATAGAATAATTTTAAATAAAAAATATATTAAATTCTATTAGATTGATTTTTTTTAATTTAAAGAACCTGCATTTAACCCCAACATTATAATTTTCATCTAAAACCTTAAATCCTAATAAAATAATAAGTAAATAAACCTAAAATACCCTTTGTCCATATGCCCTTACCATTCGACTGCCACCTTGTTCGTTTATCTCCTTTCCATGTCGAGGGCTGAGAGCCTCATCTCTCATCAACTCACCATTTAGTTTCTTTCTTTTCCATCTTAAGTTCCCTTGAGCTCTCGTCTGATCGTCTCTCATTGTGTGGTTGTGACATGGGCATCATGGCTGGCAAAAGCTTAAAAGAGTGAATGTCTTACTACAGTTTCTCAGGTTTAACAAGTTAAATATTTCTAAGTCCTATCATTATAATTAGAGTTGAGATCGAAGGCTTCCTAGGTTATTTGTCTCTATCTCGCTTTATTCTAGTTTTCTCTTCTTTCTCTTCTTTAATCCATTTTTATTGTGCCTTGGAATTTAGGGTTTTTAACTTTTGAATTTTTTGGTGAATGTAGATTACTGTGATTGTTTGTATCAATTTTTAATGTTACGAGTGTAGGGTGTCCACTTAAACGATTCAAGACGAGCTGGTGTTCATTCATACCATCCTGAAGCTCAAAATACCCATCAAGACGTCTTGGTACTTATCATGAGCATGAAATTAGGACGGATACCGATTTTTTCCTACCCAAATAAGTTCACCATGGGATGGGGTTGGCTTTAGCTTAGGACATGTTTAACACACGACTTGATGATCAGAGACCTTACCCCATCAATCTAGACTCATTACAGCCAACAAGAGCAATAAAACTCGTCCCAGGCTCTAGCTAGTGTTTCAGTTCACTTCGCATCGTTTGAGAATGACCACTATTTTGAGGGGTTATTCCAGTTTTACGGCGCATCTGTGGGCATTTTTCAATGGTTATTGATCATTTCCCATCTTTTTAGGATCTTTCGGAAGGGAACTCGTCTGAAACCTCTGTCGCGCTCTGAATAACTAACATTAATTTTTGACCTGGCGGGACCATGCAAAGTTCTGGCGTCGTCATGCTAAAACTACCTGACACCATGCTCATGACAAAGTCATGGAGTAATTACGCCACTAATATGTCATAGGCATGCCAAGACACTTCCGTGACCATGCTAATTTGGGAAATGGTCATGCCAACCTTCAGAAAATGAAGGCTTTATGCTCTTAGGCCCGGCGTGGCCAAACCTAGTTCGGGCGTGGTCACGCCAAGCCTACAGCTTGCCCAACCAAAAATGTTAACCTTTTCCTCTTCATTTCTTGGCCGCTTCCCCACTGGCCATGATGAGTTTAGGGGGTTAAATGAGAGTGCAACGTGTGGCATCCACCTCCCAAGAAGCTTATGGGTGAATGTCAAGTTGAAGAGGCATAATATTTTAAGCATTGGAGGAAAGTTTCCCTCCAATTTCATTGGTAACTTGGAGTGCTAATGTACCATTCTGACAATAAGCTAAGGAAGAGCTCATTTGGATAGGGGATTTCCTGCTAGAGCTGAAGGGCGAGCATAAGGAGCAAAAGGGAAGCTAGCATCTTCTTCTTCCTCTTCCACTTTAATTCCTCCACCAAAACTCATATTCTCTTCATCATATCTAAGACAAAAGGGTGTGCGCTTCTTAAGAGCTGCATTCAAAGATAAGGATAAACAAGGGCATCTTCTTTCATAAAAAGAGATTCATCAACTCATTAGAGAAGGAAGAAGGAAATCCATGACCTCCTTTCATAAGAAGAGCTTCATCTTTTCATTAGAGAGGGAGGAAAGGAAAGCTTCGTGACATCTCCTATAGTAAGGAGAGCTTCATCCTACAATAAGAAGCATGACATCAGCCAGCATAGTGGTAAGATTTTTTCAAACCCTTGCATTATATTTTTCAAGAGCCCCTAGGCTAGATGTTTGAGATTTAAGGATTAGGGCTTTTGTGCTAGAGGGAGGACCTCTAGGGTAGGAAGCTTTCATTGACAAATCCCTAAAGAATTTTGAGTATTTTCCCCTTGCAAAACCTTAGCACCCAAAACCTTTCGTCTAGAATACAAATAATCCTGCAACTATTCAACGACCTTAACTCTTCATGAATGTGCTAAGGCCAAATTACAAAAGCTATGTCTATGAGTGTTGGCACCATTTTTGGATGTTGCATGTGTGGGATGTCCACCTTAGCGCATCAGGGTTATGCTTCATGCATGTGTTATTTCCTGTAGCTCAAGGCATCCGGTTGAGAATCTTCGGTGCGTATTGAAAGACACGTAGCCAGGGTCATTCTGCTAGGCTTTGACTTTCACTTGGGCGAAGGTCGATCATTATTTTGCTCGTCTGATGACTCCGCTTTGGCTTTCACTTGGGCGAAGGTCGGTCAGCATTTTGTTCGTCTAATGAATCTGAATAGACAAACAAGTATTATTCATAATGTCACACATGAAACAAGTTTAAATTTGCTCATCCATTAGTGAATTTGTCCAGATGACTTAGGGTGAAAAACGGACTGCCCGAGCTGTTGACCTCACTTTTGTTGAGGTCTGGTCTTTCTTTAGAAGAGCCTATGGTATAACCATAGAACTTTTCTGGTCACCATGTGACTAGTGATGGAACCCTTACCCGAAATTTAAAACACTTCTTTGCTTCACTTGAAGTTTCAAATGCTTAAATTCTAACCTTTAAGTACTTAGGAGGATGAGACAAAGCATAAGGAACCTCAAGAGGAGTTCCCTGAAGCATGGTCAAGCCTTAGGACTCACCCTGGGTAGTCTGGTCTGAGTCAGGCTCACACACACACACACCTAAAATCTATACTTACACTCGCATATACTGGATCCCCTACTCCTTTGGAAACTCATGTGGGTGGTTCCCCAAGCTCTTGGCTTTAGGCTAGGATTTAGCTAAAATCGACACATGGAGGATCCAAAGTGGGGTTTCTCTTGATCCATGGCTTAAGGTGGTTGAAATTCTCAATTGACACCCAATTTTACCTAAAATTCCAACCTCTGACCCTTTTACCCCTAAACTCTGCCAAATAATAAAATTGCCCCTATAACCCTAATTTTGACCAAAATCCTAAATTTGTCCAAATTACCCAACATTCTCCAAAGATCATCCCAAAATATTCTCTACCATTAAAATTAACCAAAATCCACCAAAATACCCAAAATTCTCAAAATACCCTGAAATTAGCCAAAATTATCAAAATGCCCCTCAAATTCCAAAAATTTTCAAAAATTCCAAAATCATCCCAAATGTCCCCAAAACTAATTAAAACCACATCATTTGACCCAATTCGATTAAATTGACCTATTTTGACCAAAATCCCCAAATTGCCCCTTAAGACCCAAAATGCCTAAATCCCCTCCAATGTCCACCCAATTGATCCCAATCTCTCCCAATTTCAATTCTAAACTAAAATTCATCATCCCTAATCCTAATTGAAACCAGATCAAAGCCCAATTTGACCTAATGTCAAAATCAATTTCAACCCAAACCGAAAAGCCCCAATTTTGGCAATATGACCCAAATCCCCCAAATTGAACCCCATGATTTAGTTAATTTTCCCAATTTGAATTCTAAAATCTTCCTAACAGTCCCCCAAACTAAATGGATCCCCCAATTCAACCTTATTTGAGCCTAAACCTCACCCAAATCCAAACCAAGTCAAAATCCCCAATTTTGTCCTAAACTAGCCACACACCCAAATGTCACCAAATTAAATGCCTTAACCCCAAAATTTCCACCCAATTTCTATCCAAAATACTTCATGACAATCACCCACATCAAATTGAACCATTAATTGAACCCTAGTCAAGCTCTAGCCTAACCCAAACCCAAGTTTAACCCAACATGCCCAAAATTGACCAAATGTCCAAATTCCACCAAATTCACTTCCAAATCAACTCAAAATCACTCCAATCCTCTTATAAAACCTTTGTGACAATCATACACACCATTTTGAACAATCATTCAGATTTAACCCAAGCTTGAACCTAACCTAGCCCAATTTGAACCATAATAACCCAAAGTGAATCAAAACTCAAATGTCACCCAAACTTAGCCAAATTGACAAAGCCAAGTCCACCACAGCAGCCAAGTGGACCTTAAGACCCAAACTAGATCCACTTAGCCCAACCTACTTTTGTCATGGACCAAGGGTCCCATAAATTAGAGGATTTCATCCCATTTATGGCCGAACCAAAAAAGATTTCTTACTCAAAAGCCATCACCGGCCAACTTAATCACCATTACTGTCCATTGGCTCACCTGACAACTCTAACCTGAGCACCACCCTGGTCAGTCGACCTAGTCACCGGAGGAGCCAAAACGGAGAGCCACCTCAGACCAAGCCAATCCCTATTCCACCCATCCAATATGTTCAGCTTTGATTGGTCACTAGCGCTGCTCATCCCTCCACCTCAGCAACTAATTGCACCCACCAGCAAGCCTTAAGCTTCACCATAGCCATGGCTATTTAAGCCATCACCTCTCATGACCAAGTAAAGGAGAACACAATAAACTTAGGGGAAACTCTGTCCAATTGCTCCCAAAGCTTCCCACATACCTCCTAAGCTCAACCCCTTGCTCTTAGCCACCCACAACCACCACCTAAGGCCAATTTATCTATTGAAATTTTCCTTAAAACTAGGACACTTTTTGTCACAACCCCACAATGCACGAAACCTCTAATCAATTTCCCCTACATCATCACAAGGCCAAACAAAGAAGATCCCCCACAGAAGCCCCATCATAGAGCCTCTCCAAACCAGACTTCCCTCAGACCTGGAATCACCTCCTGATCGAGTTCTGGTGCAGACCTAAGGAGAGCTCAAACTGGTGCCTGCAGGAGCTACGTAAGGTCAAAACGAATGTGCTGAACACTTCTGATTGAGGCCTCCCTTCTCAGACTAAGGTGAAGAACTCTTCCTCTAACTCGAGCCTAAATTTTATCTCTATGCATATATATTGTATTTCATACTGTATAAACTGTATAGAAAGGTTTGTCTTGGTCAGATGAGTCTATAAGATCAAAACCGAGTCATTTTGGTTGAGTCTAGCTCGAGTTCTTAAGCCTGGAAGGTGGAGGGATTTCAGCATGAACCAGTTGGGGATGATGAAAGAGTGTCATTGGATCACGCGTGTATTAGACAAACGACTCTGATTACGCTGGATAAAACAGTAGTGCGTAAAGTGCGGGATACATGGCTGTCGATTCAGATGGCGGCGTTGAATGGGAGCGCGCCGCATGAGAGTTCAGAGCTGAGAAGGATTTCATGGCGCGACATGGTTTAAATAGAAAATACGGTATTTAGGATTTATTTAAATCAGAAAACCTTAGAAAATCCATGACTTGGTGTGGACACATCAAAAAAATAAAATAAAAAACTCTAATGCTCACTGAATAGAGGATAACAATGTGGAAATATATTTGAGGTTATTTGACTTATATTTTATTTTTAATTAATTAAAAACAGTAAATAATACTTAAGTCATAATTTGCTCCATACTTTTCACCATGGCATGATGTTTGGAGGGCTAAAAGGCTATGTGGTTAGGGGTCTTCTCTAATTTTTCCAAGGTCAGGGGCATCTCTAGCCAGATATCCCTAATTGTTAAATTAATCCCCTCTATTTTGGTATAAAAATTATAATTATTAAAATATTAATCAGAAAAATACAAAACTTATTTTGGTAGATTTACTGTGATTAGAGGACAACACTGCCGTTGCCGGTCCCAAGCCCGGATGTGAAAAGTGGAGGGTTGCGTTAGGTAGTCGACAGCCAGCGTAAAACTTGTCGAAAAAATAATGACATGAATCCTTTTGATCATTGTGTAAGTGCTAGGGCGTCCCCTGGAAGCGACACGCTGTATGGCCTGAATACAGTGGAAAGTGTGCAAGGGCCGCTACACCGACGCCCGGGTGTAGTGTCAAGTAAGCAAGAGTTCCCACATTACTGACAGATGCGGGTAAAGAAGTTAGTCCATGATACTAGTATTAGGATAGGATCTTGGAATATAGGTACTCTCAATGGTAAACTAATGGAATTGGTTGATATTATGATCCATAGAAAGATAAATATCCTTTGTATTCAAGAAACTAAATGGGTTGGAGAAAAAGCTAAGGAGATTGATAACTTAGGTTTTAAACTATGGTATTCTGGTAAGAGTCGTACTAGAAATGGTGTAGGTGTAATTATAGATAAGAGTTTGAAAGATAATGTTGTTAAAATTAATAGAGTTGGAGATAGAATTATAGCACTTAAGATTATTATTGATACTAAGATTTTTAATATTATAAGTGCTTATGCTCCTCAAGTTGGTTTAGATATAGGCTCTAAAGATAAATTCTGGAATGATTTAGAAGACTTAATACACTTGATACCCCTTGAAGAAAAAATTTTTATTGGAGGAGATTTAAATGGACATATCGGTAGAGTGGTAGAAGATTTCAGAAATATTCATGGTGGCTACGGTTATGGAGCTATTAATGAAGAAGGTAGAGCCATTTTAGATTTTGCTTTAGCGTATGATATGATTATTACTAATACTTTATTGAAGAAAAGAGATGAGCATCTTATTACTTATAAGAGTGGATCTAATAAAACACAAATTGATTATTTTCTTATGAGAAGAAGAGATCGTCGAGATTGTAAGGATTGTAAGGTCATTCCAAGTGAGCAATTAAGTACCCAACATCGATTATTAGTTCTAGATTTTAAGATGATAAATTGTAAAATAAAAAATACTAGGATTCAACAGCGTAGAATAAGATGGGGGCACCTAAAAGACACTAATAAAATTATTTTTATGACTAAAATTCAAGATTTAAATATTTGGGATGTTCATGAAGACGCGAATGTTATGTGGGAAAAATTAACTAATACTATTAAATAAGTGGCTAAAGATGTACTTGGAGAATCAAAAGAAAAAGTTTCTATAAATAAAAATAGTTGGTGGTGGAATAATAATGTGCAAGAAAAGATAAAATATAAGAAGTTATGTTATAAAAATTGGTTTAAATGTAAAAGCGTAGAGAACTGGGAAAAATATAAAACGGCTCGCAAGGAGTCTAAAAGAATAATCTGTGACGCTAAAAATTCTGCTTTTAGTGATCTTTATAACATGTTAGATACTAAGGAAGGTGAAAAATATATGTATGAACCAACCAAACAAAGAGAAAAGAAAAGTAAAGATTTAACTCAAGTAAAGTGTATTAAAGATGAAAATCAAAAAGTGCTTTTCTTAGAAAAAGATATTCAACATATGTGGGTGAGTTATTTTGATAAACTTTTTAATGATGATGCTGAAAGTTCAATCGACCTTAGTGATCTTAATATCGTTAGTAATAATAAAACTTTTCATTTTTATCGTCGCATTAGTAAAAAAGAAGTTGATGAGGCTTTAAAGAAAACCAAGGGGGGAAAGTCTGTAGGACCTGATGATATCCCAATTGAAGTGTCGAAATGTTTAGGTGATTTGGGGGTTTCCTGGCTTACTAAACTTTTTAATATTATTTTAAAAACTAAAAGGATGCCCGAGGAGTGGAGAAAGAGCATTTTGGTCCCCATTTTTAAGAATAAAGGAGATGCACAAGAGTGTGCAAATTATAGAGGAATTAAATTGATGTGTCATACTTTAAAATTATGGGAGAGGGTAATTGAACATAGGTTAAGACGTATTACGAAGATATCTCATAATTAATTTGGATTTATGCCTGAGTGTGTCTACCATGGAAGCTATACATTTATTGAGAGGTTTGATGGAGAAGTACGGAGATAATAAGGAGGATCTACATTTGATTTTTATTGATTTAGAAAAAGCTTACGATAAGGTTCCTAGAGATGTTCTTTGGAGAGTCCTCGAGAAGAAAGGTGTTGATATGACTTATATTCAAGTCATTAAAGATATGTATGCTAGAGCCGTTACATGTGTTCGAACTGCAGGAGGATTGACCAAGTATTTTACTATTTCGTTGGTTTACATCAAGGATCGGCTTTAAGCCCATATCTTTTGCTTTATTTATGGATGGTCTTACTCGGGCATTTACAAGAGGATGTACCTTGGTGTATGCTTTTTGCTGATGATATCCTCCTTGTGGATAAGACAAGGGAAAAAGTTCAGGAAAAACTTGAATTATGGAGGTCTACATTGGAGTCTAAAGGTCTTCGTTTGAGTAGAACTAAAACTGAATACATGAAATGTAATTTTAGTAATAGTAGGTCTAGTGACAGAAGTGTAAGTTTGGGTGATCAATTTTTTAAAAGGTGTGAACGATTTAGATATCTCGGGTCCATTGTTCAAAGCGATGGTGATATAGATGGGGATGTTAATAGTAGAATTCAGGTTGGTTGGTTGAAGTGGAGGAATGCGTCCGACCTATTGTGTGATAGAAAAGTACCGCTTAGACCGAAAGGAAAATTTTATAAGATGGTGGTGAGACCTTCAATGCTCTATGGTGTTGAATGTTGGCCTTTAAAAGAGAAGCATAATGTTAAGTTAAGTGTTGCCGAGATGAGAATGATTAGGTGGATGAGTGGCTTTACACTTAGAGACAAAATGCGAAATGAATATATTCGTAATAGGGTTGGAGTTGCACCCGTGACGGATAAAATTAGAGAGAGTCGCCTTAGATGGTTTGGTCACATTAAACGTCGACCACCTGATGATCCGATTAGGAGAGTTGATGTTTTAAATACAACTTATGTTAAGAAAGGCGAGCAGGCGACCTAGGAAAACTTGGGCTTATTGCATAAAAATGATCTTAATTTATTAGAATTAAACGAAAATTTGACACTAAATAGGACGCAATGGAGAAAAAGGATTCATGTAGCCGACCCCACTTAGTGGGATTAAGGCTTTGTTGTTGTTGTACTGTGGTTAGAGGACCCTAGAAAAAATATAAAATGAGTTTAAATAATTAAGACTAGCACTAATGATAATTTACTCATTAAAATCATTTAAAATTAAATAATTAAAATAAATTGCAAAAATCATAAAAATGACCTTCTACTATTAGAAACAAATAGAGGAGCTCCCTATAAAAATTTAAAGTTAATTGGTTATAATAATTAAAATATAAGTAGTAACCAAAGAAACTTAAAGAAAAATAAAATGAGAATTAAAACAAATATTCACTTTTAAACTATATCTAATATTTAAATAAATTAAAAATATTTAAAAATAAAAAAAATCACAAAAATATTAAAATACACCAAAATGTCACATTTTATCTCCTAATCATTTGAGAACCATTAAAATAATATTCCTAATTTTCTAAGTAATGATATTAATTTTTTAACGCTTTAAATAATTTTTAAAGACTTAAAATGAATTTTCCTTAATACTTCAATAAAATAATTACAATAATTAAAATATAAATAAAAAATATATGAAAGTTACTCATCTAGTTTCCCTAGACTCAGAGAGATTTAGGAAAAATAAAAAACTTAATTTCCAACTTAAATAATATTTTATATTTAATTAATATTGAAAATAAACAAATAATTCTAATAATTAAAATAAAACTCAACAAATCATAAAAATTGGTCGAAGTGGTCCTCTAACCAAGATGAATCTCTAATAATTTTCTTATAGATAGATAATTTGTTTTATTGAATTTTTGAATTAATACTGAGAATCCCTATTTTTGCATTTAAATAATTATAAAAATTAAATTAAAATTAGCAATTCACATTTTCTCCTATGATATTTTAATTATCCCATAAGTACATAAAAATTTCAAATTCATTTGAGTTTTTTTAATAAAGTATGAAGTGATAAGGCCTTAAGGGCAAAATTGAAATTTTGAAATTTAAGCCTTAATAAAATATTTAGGCCTAACCAAAGGGAAACGGGTAATGAATGATCATAATTGACATATTTAGATGATTTAAATATAAGGGATATAATGGTAGAAACCAATATCACATTTTACACATTAAGAATAAAATGGTAATTTTCTCTATTATTATAATTGGTAGATAATTGAAATTAGATGATTATGAAGTGAGGGGTTTGACTTTGGAAGGTAATAATACACTAATTTAGAACCCCTAACTAATGGGTTCATGAAAATTCAATATATCGATAAGGATCAAATCCATCACAAACTTAATATTTCTTAAAATTACAAATTTACTCATTAAGTGTTAAGGGCTTAGTAGTGAGCTAGCCTTAATCTAATTTGACTTAAACAAACTTTAGAAAAATAAAATATAATCAAAATTGAACATTTTAAAACACTACATGCTCAAATCTAAAATTAAATTGGCTAAATTCTTAATAAATCAATTTGCCCCTAAGGGCCTTTACCCACATAATTTATAAATAAAATATCAAGTGATGGTTACCTCACTCATTGGAATAATTAAAACATCAAGCTATTGGCCATTAAAGATTTAGAAACGGTCGGTCACCGGAATAGGAATCTCGTCGCCCGGTTTAAAATAAATTTAATTAAATACATTTATGTAATTTCAGAAAATATCATTTTTAATTTTAAAATATGAAATCAAACCGGTCTAATACATACAATAGTTTAAATAATCAAACACTACACCACAAGCTATGCATCTATCCTGAAGGATAAACACATTGCTTGATAGTGACGCTTGATTTTTAAATAAACTAAGATATGTATTACATCCGTTTGGTCTGCGAACTTTTATGTTGATTGATAACTTCCCCTATCTAATATGAAGTAATTAGATAGGGTTTATATTAATTTGGGGTCTTTAAGTTTTCTATAAGTGAAATCCCATATAGTTAATTACATCTTAAATAACTGAAGTCACTAAAGAAAACTCTTGATTTAGATCAGAAAATATTATTTTCATGACTTCCAATAGGTAGGTTCTTCAAAGTATTGTGGTAATAGTAAATTCAATAGGTGAGTGGCTCAATCTTGGAACAGTTATTATAGGAATCCAAAGGAATAGAAGGCTAGTGGAAAACACGGCTCCAAGAAGAATTTTGGTGATTTCTCAAACTATACCATTATTTGGCTCCAATGTGAGATAATTATTTAGTGTTTCATCCTACCAATTTTATTATTTAGGGCTTCCACTTGATACCTGTCATGTGAATAGCCTAAAAGATAGGAGAATTTATGTTGTATCAGACGACAACCTCGAAATCCTAAGATGAGTTAGGGCTTATATTGCAAGAGGTGCAAAGGCCTAAGGAGATAAAGTGAGGGTTTATGTTGCACTAGGAAAATTACATCGAAGTCCTATGACTTGTTGTTTAATTCTAACGAATGATTTGTTATAGTAGACTTGTTTGTTCTCTCAAAGATGTTCTTTTGTACATCTTAGTTGTGTTGTCCACTGTGCATGCTCCAAGCTACATCTTTGTAGAGGGTTTCAAATTTTAGAAATGTCAAATTGAAGAGATGAGAGAACTATTGTGTTTTAGAATGTTTAAATTGAGGTGTCTTAATGTATTATTAGGGGGAATATTTAAGTTGATTATGGCGACACCGGTTAGGATCCCACTGTTCCCTCATTCCGGTACCACCATTTTCTTTGGATTCACTTAGTCCAGATGAATCTACCAGATTCAGCTAAATGAATTCATTACTTTCATTCAAACTGTGGGAATCTCATTAGCTTGAATTTTAATTTAGTTTTAATTTAGTTTCACTTGTGTTTTTATTTTGTTTGTGATGAAATTTAGAGTTGTCTTATATTTTGATTGTTGTAGTGGTGAATTTTATCTTTGTTTTGTTTTAATTTTAATTTTGGTTTTGGTTTTGCAGCTAACCTTAAAGTTTCAGTTTTAACATGCAGGATGACTAACCCACTTTTTAATGTTTACAAAAATAGCAACGGCACCAAAAACTTGATCCCGTTTAATATATATTTAATTTTATGATGGAATGTATAATGTGGATTCTACGCAAGTATACATATCGTATCAAGTAATACAGGGCTCTAGTGAAGTCCTGATTATCGATCCCACAGGGAAGTTTTAAAAGATTTGTAACAGCTAAATTTAAAAGGATTTACTTACTAATATAGTATACGGAATTTAGAATACTTAACTAAAGAGATCTAATAGTAAACTAATGCTTTAAAAAAAGTTGATTTAAAGATTTTAGAAAAAGTATCCTTCCCCTTGTTTATTAGAAACTTAAGTGAATGATGAATTCAAATGGATTTTTTTATTGTATTGTGACAAATAGGAGCATTCATATTCTTTACCCTTTGGTCCAGGTGCAAAGAACATTGACTAGTCTTATGCTTCGATTACCGAATCTGCGGCTAGCCGGGAGGATACTGGCCGCCACTTCGTAGCTCCCACGTTCCCCTCACTCGAGGGCTGACATCTACACTTCAGCTCTCAAACAATATGACCGAATTGAATATTTTAGTCTGTCACACTAAAATGTCCAATTCTATGTCCGATAAATAATATTTCCCTATTTATTTGCACCGTCCTTCCAAGGCTTTTGACTTTCCTGAATATTGGATGTAATCTTTACTATAGTTGATAATTCAACATATTTTAACAATTTAATTGGCCAGATTGAAAGTAAATTAAGTTTTAAGTAAAAGATTATCACAATTTATATTAGGCACTTTTATTTAATTTCATCAATTCACATAATTTCATAAACAAGGAGAAAGACTAAGAAAACTACTCAGAATGCATCGGAATTAAACAAAGCTTGAATTTCATTAAAAGTTAACAACAATAAACAAAGATACTTATCTCAATTTCCTCCCTGCGTACTCCCTGAAGTTCCTTTGACTTTTCCTTCTAGTACAAGACACTTCTTAACTCACTACTTACACTTACTCACACTAAACTTCAACTTAGACTCAAAAACACACTAATAGAATACTCTAAGACTCCTAAAATAGACACACTACATACTAAAATTTGTCCTCTATTTATAGAGGTAGACAAAGGTCCAAGGGGTACTTAAGCACTTCTTCAAAAAGCATCCAGGTTCAATGTATCTGGCATTTTGAACAGTCTCGCCGTTAGGGAGAAAAGACCTCGCCGTCAGCGGGGCTTCTAGAAGGTCTTCAAACCGCGCGACCTCGCTGTCGGCGGGCTCGGGCTCGCTTTCGACGAGGTAGTTGCAAACCTTTAAGAAATTCTCTTTATAATCTCGTCGTCGGCGGGCTCGATTTTGCCGTCGGTGACTTAGTTCATTTTGCATGTATTTCTTCCTTTTTGATCCAAATTTGCTCTATTTTATGCTTTTTTTCTTCCATCACTTATAAATCTTCGTTCTTGCAATAAAATAAAGAAAATACCTTTCTTTAAAGTGCAATTTCATAAAAAATAGGTATGAATTTCTTAACATATTTTTCTATGATCAAAATCCCCCAAACTTAATTATTACTTGTCCTCAAGTAATTTTTATACTAAATAAAAACAATGATTTTTGTAATAGAATTTTTTAAATTCAAATAAACTATGAATTAAATTTAAATAATACTATAGTAAAGTTAAATAGAAATATTTTTAAGTAATTAAATTAACTTTATAGATATAAGATGATTTAGTTATCAGATCTAAGATTTCTAGCTCTCTATTTATTTCAGGAAAGACTATATTAACAAGAGTGATTTACTTAAGATATTTAGATGATAGAAAGTTCAAGAAAACACTATTTAGTAAAATATTAATCCATATATATAAGTTTAGAAATATATTTGAGTTTTACCCTTTAGGTTGATTCCATTGAAGCCAATTTTTGATAAGGCATCTCCTCAAGCTTCTCATCACTTTATATTTTTCTTTTCTTTTCTTTTTTTTCTTTTTGGATTGATTTTCAATCCTTCTCTTTTTCTTTTTCAAGTGAGGATTATTGTATCTGGATAGCCTGTTCATAATTTTGAACTTCAACTTTCTCTTCCTAAATTTGAAACTTAAAATATTTCTTTGCTTATATGTATTTCATAGCCTTTACTTCATTGAGTTTCAATCTCTTCTTTTTCACCTACATACTTAAGAATTTCAATTTTTTTAATATAGTTTCCCTTACTTTAAATAGTTTACTATATTCTTATTCCTTTTAACCAAATATCTTATTCTATTAAATTAATTTGGATTTCTAGAAATATTCTATTCAACTTTCTATAATAATTACATAAATTAATTCAAGTTACTGAATTAAAAATTATTACAGAAAATCAAATAATAATAAGTTTTTTTTTAAACATAGAAATTGAGAACAATTTAATAATTAAATTTGTATTTTCCCTCCCCCAAACTTAAATTTTTCTATCTATTTCTAAATGGTGAAAAGGAAAATATACAATGAATTTACATCATACCTTTAAGCTTTAGGTATTTTTTTTCCTTGAAATTTTTGCAGGCTTTTTCATTATTTAAAGAACCTGTACTATTAGTATTCTTCCATATATATAGTATTTAAAAGAGAGTGCTGGGTAAAGAAATTTTTAAATAAGTATAAAAACACAAACAGATTAAAACTTAATCTACTATTACACATCCAATCAACTGGGTTACTAACACAATCTAAAATTAAAATTCACAATTTATAACACTTGAACAACACATTTAAAGAAAAACTAACATATTACCTTAAAGAGAATTTGCATACTAATTTAACATATATAAAAAGTCTAACATAACAGCTTAAGTAATTTAAAACAAACACACAAACTCCACAGTCCACAGAAAGTACATAACAATTTCACACAAAGTAATAAAGTTCTTAAAATAACAATTAATCTAAACAAACCAAATAAAGTCTCTAATCTTCAGCATCAACATCCCAAACTATATCATCTCCCTGATCTCCAGGCTGAGAAGGCCGAGCAGTCGATATCGTGTGTAGCGGGGGCATTCAGAAAGACAACATCTAATTCACCTCTCCCGTAACGACGTTCAGCCTCATAATATGCTATTTCGTATTCCGAATGTCGCCGGAGATATTCACCGTCATAATCATGTCTTCTCTCCAAGCCTCCAATCCTTTGGTCCATATGCTCAAACTTCCTTTCCATGTTCTCTCCAAATTTTTCAAAACTCTTTATATGTAGGGTCAGCTCATTCATCAGATCATGAAGGGTAGGGGTGGTGTACTGAGAGGGGTCATAACGAGTAGAAGGTATATCTCTACTCGATGAAGGCATATAACTCCTCGTCCCTGATCTCCATCCTTCGTGGTATTCATACATCTTAATATTAGCCGGAGTGATGGGCCTCATTGGTTCCACCCATTCCTCATCATCTCTAGCCTCAACTCCAGAGAGTTAGCATAGTGCAAAAATCAGACCAGGGTGTCCTAGTCCTCCTCCACTTTCACTTCGTACAGTGGCTAATACATTCTTATAAATAATATTTCCCACATTTATAATTTTCTGATTCTGAATACAATAATTCAGAATTGTTTTATCTCTTGTTACCTCACTGTGGTGATATGTGGGTAACAAGGTAGAATAAATGAAGTAGTGCCAGGCCTTAGATAATGCATTTAACATTGAAAGAGGAAAATTTACCCTTTAACGTCGCTTTATCTTCCAAACTCCTTTCCCGTCGATGAGAAAGTTTATCACCTCTTCTAGTGGTCCTTCCATTGTTCCAAAAGTATCATAGTCACTCGGTATACGGTGTCACGTACCTCATAAAACGAATTAATCCTAGCAACGACTGAATTCAACCAAAAATCCTCTTACTTTAATCGGTGCATCTTCAATTGCAGTCAGATCGACATAAAATTCCTTGACAACTTCTAAAGCAGCCCTGTTTGTGGTATAACAAAAATTTTCCCATCCTCTTTCCTTAATTATTCGTTCCACTTCTCCGTCATGATTTTTGAAAACTCGATCTTGAATACATTTTCTGGCTTGAATGTTGTGAAAATATCTTGACTGTGCCCTTGCATTCACAAATCGAGTTTCGTCGTAATCCAACCTTCGTTTTTGTCGAGGAGCCATTTCGTTCGATCTATGAAAATCACAAAAATTCTAACTAAACTTCCAATTTATTACTAAAATGGCTTCCTATAGCAACTGAAATCCATTTAAATCGATCTCCATGAATTTCTTCCAAGTATTTTCTTCATATTTTGAATTTTTCCAAAATTTCCCAATGTAGAAGAAATTCATGGTGAAAATCAAAAATTTTTGCATAGGAGTGAAGCACTTACCAAGGGGAAATGAAATTCGGTATCAAAAAGTGTTGAAAACGCCTCAAATCTAAGATCTCACGAGCCCTAGGTTGGTTTTTTCGAAGTTTTGAGGAAGGGGATGATGAATAGTGTCGTTGACTGGTCAAATATAGGACATTTTGCGATCTCGCTGTCGGCAAGATTTTTCTCGTCGTCGGTGAGCTAATTAATTTACCAAGGCCAAAGTTTCTGGAAAATCTCGCTTCGGCTAGATCGTTCTCGCTGTCAGCGGGATTTCTCTCGATGTCGGCGGGATAATTCTCGCTCGGCGAGCTCTCAAAAATTTTAAATATTTAAAATTCTTCAATAATTTTCAACCTCGATTTGGCCCTAATTATTCTTTCGATCACTTAATTTGATAATTTAGTATGAAGACTAGATACTTATACTCACAAAAAGTTCACACAAACAATATAACTTTATATATGAAATCCATAATACTTACAAACTTCATACTTTTAAACACTAACACTAAAGACTTCAATACTTCAAACTCTCATAAATACTCAGCATTGCAATCCACACCACAACACTCTAAATGCTGAGACATAACAAATACATATAATTTCATCAAATCTGACATGATCAAATTTAAAGTTTAAATCATAGTAAAACCTAATTCCAAATTGTCGGCATATTTTTAGGTTGTGTTGTATTTATAAAATGGGTCGCCTACAGAAATTGTCGGCGAATTTTAGATTTTAAATTTGATTTAAATATATATATATATATATAATTTAGAAAGTAGCATTTGATTTTGAAAATAATTTTAATTTTAAAAATTTTAAGATATGAAATCAAACTCGATTTCACATCCCAAATAGTTTATATAAACGAGCACCGCACCACAAACAGTGTATCTATCCCTAAGGATAGACACACTACTTGATGGTGGGGCTCGATTAAATAAACTAAAAGATTTGTGATATTTGTTTGGTCTGCAAACCAATTTTATAAGCCGACAAATTCCCCTGCTTAATATAAATGAATTAAGCAGGGTTTATATTACCTGGGTTCTTAAAATTCCCTATAAGGGCAAGCCCCTATAGTTAATTACATCTTAAGTGACGGGAATCACCTAAGAAAACTCTCGATAATAATCAATAATTCTGCTCTCAAGAATCTCAAAGTTTAAGTTTTCAAGGGATTGAATTTTGGAATTTCAATAGGGAATGTATCAAATTTGGAACATTTTATTTTGGGAATCCAAAGGAAGAAAGGTAGGAGAAATCACAGATCCAAAGTGAACTCCGGTAATTTCCCGACTATCCTATTGTTTGGATTGAATTTAGGAAAGTCCTGATATTTATTTAATGTTTTGATCTTGCCAATTTTAATTAATTAGGACTTATAGTCGTATGACATGATCATACAAATAACTTCTCAAGATGTGAGGGTTTATGTCGTATCGGACGACTACCTCGGAATCCTAAGACCGGTTAGAGCTTAATTTGCAATGCAAATGCCTAACAAAAGGTTGAGGATTTATGTTGCACTAGGCAAACTACCTCGAAGTCCTATGGCTTAATTATTTAATTCTTAAGAAAGTTTTGCTGAAGCAGATTTAGGTTTTACTGATGACGATGGTCGTGCTGCCCACCATGCTCCGAGCTCCTTGTTGCAGAGGTTTAGTTTTAGAAGTCATAAATCAGGAGATGAGAAAAGTGTTTTGGTTTAGAGAAATTCTTAATTTCCAAGTGTTTTTTATGCTTTAATTAAAACAAATCTTAAAGTTGATTATAACAACACTCGTTAAGATCCCACGGTTCCATCCTTCCAAGCATCGTTATTTTTATCGGATTCACTTAGTCCGGATGAATTTGCTAAACTCAACTAAATGAGTTCCACACTTTCATTTAGACCATGGGAAATCCCGTTAGCAACACGTAGGTTACATCATCCGAGGTATTCCCGATCATCCAACAAGACGTTTTAATTTAGTTGTAGTTGTAGTTTTGTATTCTGTTTGTGATTAAATTTTGAGTTGTTTTATATTTTGAAATGTTGTGGCGGTGAATTTTATCTTGCAATGACTTTTAATTTAGTTTTGGTTTTAATTTTAGGGACTATCCTAAAAGTGTGGTTTTCATGCAACAGTTGTTTATCATGCAAGAAAAGTAAGTGCGATGCGATTAAATAAATTGTAATAAGGTAAATTGCAATAAAATAAAAGCGTACCTGGAGGGTCTTCCCGTCATCCCAAGTTGCACTTAAAACACAATTAGAATATTTAAGCATTTAAAGCAAGTCCCTAGGTAAAGCTAAGGGAAGGATTATGGTTTTATACCAAGTTCCTAATCCTATAACTAGTCATTTCCTATGACGTCTAGGTTCTTGTGTTTTGGTTTAAGAACGATTTTCTTCATCAAAGAACAATTAAGTTCAATTGTTCTTATAAACATCCCATCATATCGAGGAAGTGCTTAAGACGAGTCTTAAACATCTTTTCAATATTTCTAGGATTATTTTTAAGTCCAAGAGAATTTAATTATACAAATGAATTAATCGTCCGAAATTCAAGTTTTGTTGTTATCTTACTCAGTGAACTAGGACATTTGAATATCCTATGAGGGAAATAACATTTCACTTAACGTTCTATTTAGGAGTTATGACAACAAAAGCTTTTGAGGGCAAATCGATGTTCAAATGGTTTGTGATTTAATTTAATTTCAAGCTAATAGTGCTTAAATTTGAATAATGTTCAAGTCGTTTTATATTTAGTTTTGAATTTCTTTATGTCTTAGGTGATGTTATTTTTTTAATTCAATTTAATTTAACTTTAATTTAATTTAATTTAATTTAATATGATTTAATTTAATTTAATTTGATTTAATTTGATTTAATTTAATTTAATTTGATTTAATTTAATTTAATTTAATTTAATTTAATTTAATTTAATTTAATTTAGTTTAATTTAATTTAATTTTATTTTTTATTTTAATTTAATATTTTTTTTTATGTTTTAAAGATGATTTAATTTTAATTATTAAAGTATTAATTTAATTGAAATTTTAAAAGGATTTAATTTAAATAATTTAACTTTAATTTAATTTAATGATTAAGTCTTTTAGCATTTTAAATCTTAAATTTGGATTATCATTTTAATTAGGAATTAAATATTATTGAGATGATTAATTTAGGGATTCTTAAATTAAAGAAAAAATCTCTTCCTAATAATATCCCTATTTTAATAATTCCAATTTTATTATTCTTCCAAATTTAATCAATTATTTAATTAGGGTTTATTTCAATTATTTTTAAATTGTTTAATAGGTTTCTACCCTTATTATTTAAATTTCAATCATCCAAATCAGATTAAGATCAAATATTTTACTTTTTCATTTTATTAAGCCTAAAGTTTTAATTAATGGTTAAAATTTTAATTACCATTTTGCCCTTCAAGCTTACTAATTCCATAACTTACTAAATTGAGCTTAAATGAATTTGAAATTTTTATATGACTTCACTCATATGTCAATAAAGGCATTAGAGGAGAAAATGTGATTTTTCTGTATTTAATTTATTTATGTAATTATTTTTGGTGGAAAATAGGGATTTCCAAGGAAAATTTAATAATATGACCAAGGGAAAGTTTCAGTCCTTAAGAAAATTATGAAACATTCCTAATGACCAGAGAACCACTTGGACCAATTTTGGTGATTTTTTGAAAAATATTATTTTTATTATAATTATTTTGAGTTTTGGAGTATTAATTAATATAAAAATAAAATAAAGGTTGAAAAATGAATTTTATATTTTTCAAAAATCTCTCTGATATCAAGGAAATCGGAGAATCAATTTTTATAATTTCTTGATTTCTCTTTGATTTATTAGAATTATTTTAGTGGAAATACTAAAAATATACATTTTTTTAATTTTAAAATTACCTTAGGGCTTTAAAATTTAATATCTCATTATAGAGACTTAAGAAAAATATGGGGTTTGTTCCTAAGTGATTAAAATTCAAAATGTGACATTTTGGTGAATTTTATTATTTTTTAATTATTAAAATATTAAAATAATGTAAGAAAATCAACTTTTTGAAAAATTGCAATTTTATTTTTCTTAAATTCCCCGATATCGAGAGGCTCCAAAACCAATTTGGTGAATTTTTGAATAGTATTTTGAAAGTTATGAATTTTTAAAGTTTAAATTATCTAAATGGTTTAATCAACCCATTTGGTGGGGCTAACCAAGTCCAATTGACTTCAAATTTTTATGGTGGGTTCCTCTGATCTTAAAGGTCAGTGGAGAATTGATTTCAGGTCAATTTGATGTATGATTAGCTCTAATTAATTAGGGACCTATTTTGGGTGTTTATGCCAATTAGGGTTATTCCAAGTGGATTAATTCAAAACTTATTTTTCCTAGGTTCCTCTGGTCATAATAAACATCACCAAAATTTTTCTAGAATTTATTTCACAATATGCTAATTATTGAAATTAAAATACTCAAACTAGCAACCTAGAGTTGAAAAATCAATAACTCTTCATAGGGATCGCCTCTGACTTTGGAAAATTCAGGGAATCTTCCCAAATTCAGAGGCTTCAAAAGCCTTATGGTCTCATGTCATGGTGAATTGTATACATGCATGGAGAATTGAAAATGTGCAGAGAGTAAATAAATTATTAAAAATCAAATACTCAATGAAATTAAATGATTTCTTTTCCACATTATTCTCCTCTGTTCACTGAGCAAGAGGGTATTTTTATTTTATTTTTATGATTTTTCTACACAAAGTTATGCATTTTTCAAGTTTTGGTAATTAAATAAATAAGAAAATAGCCTAATTTGCTACTTATCCACGCGGCGCCCTGTCATCCTCGGCATCTCTGAACGGCCACGCGGCGCACTCCCATTCGGCCCCGCCTTCCGAATCAGCGCCACGCGGCTCGCGGTTCACGTATCATCTCCTGGTCGGACGCTATCTGAGCCGTCCGTCCGCGCGTGTATTGAATGAACGACATCCGTTCATCGTCCCCAAGCCTCCTAGCCCGAGAACCGTCCGTCTTCTAGGCCTAAGATCTCACTCGATACTTGACCAAATTGAACGTTCTTATGCTCTATGGATTTGTCTCGAGAAGACGAACACATCCATACGGCTTATGTCGCATGAAATCGACTCAATAAAAATGGAGAATGTTCGAAGCTCGGGAAGAATAGTGAGGCCATACCTTTACTCGCAGAAGTGTGGCTTCGATTCGAGGGTTGTGTCACCTTCGATTGCGTCCCAAGCAAGCTCCAGGATGAAGTTTCCGGCCCGGTGAATTGTCTAGGTAGGATTTCGACCACGACCGATTACAAAGCTTCGGAGTCCGGAATAGATGGGTGGCCCGGAGAGGGGCTTTATCTCGTGGACTTCTTCCTCGGTCCGGTGAAGGTGTAGGATCAATCAATTTGGGGATTGGTCCACTGTGAATAAGTGTCCCGGTTTTGTGCTCGAAATTCGAACTCAAAATCGTGCTCGCCTAGATGGAATTGGGGCTGGAATCTAGTGGGAATCAAGTGCTCTATGTGTAGAGAGTGGTCCGGAATGATTTTGGCAGAGTTTCCTTAAGGTTGGTTCAACACCTCTCCCATGGCCGAGAGAGGGGGTGTTTAAATAGGAGAGGCTGGAGGGCCTCCCAGGGGGAGTTAGGATCGGGATCACCTGCTTCGGCAAGAGAAGAATGACCGCAATGACCACCGAGGATGGGGCAGCTCAGCAGTGGGAATTCCAAACTTCGGTTCCTCCCAAGGTCTCGGCCATGGTGTTTTCCTACGACCTGTGCGGCCGGCCGGCAGTGCATGGGTCACCCTCGTGTCCAGTGGGTCGTAGTCGGAGGTTTATGCGATCAATTGGCCATGGACATGTGTAAAGGGCTTGGATTAAAATGGTATGGGGAGAGGCTCATTTTGGGTCCAAATGGGTCAACCCACCATTTTGGGTTTGGTGCACCCTTCCAAGTTTTGGTTTTGGGCTGGGAGAATCATGTGAGTCAACCTACCAAAGGTAGTGAAGTCCACATCAAGGATTATGTGGCAAAGTATGGTTTAGAGTGTATCATGTTTAAGGTAAAAAGGGTTTAAAAAAGGTTTAAGAAAGAGATCCCCTCTCTTGCCATTAATGGTTCGGTGAGGTGGAAAGTGGATTCCATGGCTCTCATGGCTCCTATGGGGCTCATGCATGGCTTCATGGCTTGCCTATGGCTTGCACATAGCTTGGCTTACTTGTATGAAAATGGATTTTGACATTTTTGATAAATGTATGAGAGTTTAACATGAAGCTTGATTTAGAACAAATTCATATTTTATTGGAACTTTAGGTATGGTTTTAATTGAAGTCATGATGAAGAAGAGTGTCATGTGGGCTTTGTATGAATTTTGGGCCTTTAAAATTTAGTGAAGATGGGCTTTTGGATTTCAAAACAAATTTTAGGTTGATAATTTTGTAAAGGATTGGATCCAATAAGTGTTGAATTTAATTTAGGAAGATTTCATGATGATTTGGAATAAATTTGAAGTGGTTTGGGCTTGAATTGGGTTGGATTTGGACCTCTTTGGTAAATGAGCCAATGTAGGTCAAATTGGGCTAACTTGGGCCAATGTTGGGCTAGGGTTCAAATTAATGTAAAATTAATGTTGGGAAATGTTTATGGGAGTGTTTCAAAGAGGTTTTGACTTTGATTGGGTTTTGATTTTGGGGTTTGGGCTTATTTAGGTTAGGTTTGGGTTTAGGTCAAAATTGGGCTTTTTGGCTTTGGGTTGAATTTGAGTGGGGTTTGGGTCTAAATTTTGGGTAAATCATGTTAGTATTTTGTTTGTGGTAATGTTGAGGAAGGTTTAGAAAAGGTTTGGGGTTAATTGGAGTTGAATATGGTTAGTTTGGGTAAGGTTTGGGTCATGGGTCCAAATTGGGCTTTAAGGCCAAAAGTGAAATTGGATTCAAATGTCAATCAAATTGGACTTGGATCTGGTCTAGATTGGTATTGGAAATGTTGAATTGATGTTTAGAATTGAATTGGACCAGAACTTGGGTCAATTGGGTAGGTTTGGCTTGACATTGGGTTCACTTAGGGTTAAAATGGGTCAAATTGGGGTTTTGACAAAAGTGGGGTAAATTGACCAAATTGACTTATTGTGTAGTTGAATAAAATGAAATTAGGAATATTTGGGATTTTCTGGAATTTTCTGGGAATTTTCTGAATTTTTGGATTTTTGGGTCAAGAGGGGTATTTTGGGTATTTGGAGGGTATTGGGAGGTATTTTTGGAATTTTTGTTATTTTTGGCTATGGATGATCAACTTGATTGGCGAGGAAATGTTCAAGGTTAATTTTGGGGAATTTTGGGTGATTTGGAAATTTTTAAAAATTTGGATAATTTCAAGGCTTTGCAGTGTAAAGTGTGTAGGGTACCGGGGTCAAAAATCGAAAATTTACAAAATCGAAGATCGAGTAATTGTAAGTGGAATGAAATCATTTTGGTTGAGCCATGAAGCCATATCAAGCCCACATGAGCCATGAAGGGACTCATTCGAGGCATCCACTATGTTGTTCCTAACCCTCTTACCAGGGCTGTAGGGTTAAGGACCATCCATGCGAATCACCTTCATGAGTCGGAGGTCAAGTTAGGAATGGGTGTGTTTTTAAGAGGTGTGTGAAAGTGTAGTGTATAAGTGTAGTGTGTGTGTAGGTCAGCCCTTCACCGCACTAGAGCCACCTGTAGGCGGTCCTAAGGCCAAAGAGTCCTATAGGAACTCATCCTTTAAACTTCCACATTCGATTTCAACCCTCTAGGTGATTAGGGTTCTACGATCAAGTTTGTGGAGTTTGCAGGAGTTAAGAAGTGGTTTGAATTTCTAAGTGGTGGGTCCCAATTCTAATCCTCTAAGATAGTCAAAGGAAAAGCCTAAGGCTAGATCCTAAGTACTAAAAAGAAGAAGAGAAGACCTCATCAAAAATGAGGTCAACAAATGGACCCCCAATAGGTGTGGTGAGCTGACGGAGCACACCGCGTGTATTGGTGTTGACCGAAGCGATCAACAAAACCAACACAAATGTCCAAGTGACAAACTTAGGACAAAGTAGAAGAGTTTCCGCTGGGGAGTATCAGGTATATTTCCAAGACTGGAGATTCCTGAACTCTCGCTGGGGAATGGAAAAGGAGGTGAACTCCAAATCACAAGATCTGGGGAATTCGATTTAGATTTCAGTTTCATTTCATGTTCAAGTTTTGATGTGTAAGTTTAGATTTTGAGTTTTAATTTAGATCGAAGTTTGATTTAAAATCAATTCGAGGAAATTTGGATTTAAAATGAGAATTGAAACCTAGGTTCCAACCTCGGGATCGAAAGGAAAACCGGAATTTAGGTACCGACTTCGGAGTGAGAATCGTAGTTTAAGTGTCGACGGAAAAGGATGAGAATCGAATTTAGGTACTCGATCTCGAAAGGGATGAGAATTGAAATTTAAATATCAATCTCGAAAGAGAGTCGAAATGTAGGTATCAACCTCGAAAAGGATGAGAATCGAATTTAGGTAATCGATCTCGGAATGAGAACTGGAATTTAGGTACCGACCTTGAAAATGAGAATTGAAATTTAGGTATCAATCTCGGAAGAGAGTCAAAATTTAGATATCGACCTAGAAAAGGATGAGAATCAGAATTTAGGTACTGATCTTGGAATGAGAACTAGAATTTAGGTACTAGTCTCGAAATGAGAGCTGGAATTTAGGTACCAGTCTCGGAAGTTTAGAATTGAAATTTAGGTATCAATTCGAAAGAGAATTGAAATTTAAGTATCGATCTCGAATGAGAGTCAGCATTTAGGTACCGACATAGAAGGAAGAGAACTGGAATTTAGGTACCAGTCTCAGAAATGAGAATTGAAATTTAGGTATCAATCTCGGAAGAGAGTCACAATTTAAATATCGACCTCGAAAAGGATGAGAATCAGAATTTAGGTACTGATCTCGGAATGAGAACTAGAATTTAGGTACTAGTCTCGAAATGAGAGCTGGAATTTAGGTACCAGCCTCGGAAGTTTAGAATTGAAATTTATGTATCAATTCGAAAGAGAATCGACATTTAGGTATCGATCTCGAATGAGAGTCAGAATTTAGGTACCGACCTCGAAGGAAGAGAACTGGAATTTAGGTACCAGTCTCGGAATTTAGAGTTGAAATTTAGGTATTAATTCGAAAGAGAATCGAAATTTAGGTATCGAACTCAGATGAGAGTCGGAATTTAGGTACCGACCTCGAAGGAAGATAACTAGAATTTAGGTACCAGCCTCGAAATTTAGAATTGAAATTTAGGTATCAATTCGAAAGAGAATCTAAATTTAGGTATCGATCTCAGATGAGAGTCGGAATTTCGGTACCGACCTCGAAGGAAGAGAACTGGAATTTAGGTACCAGCCTCGAAATCCAGAATTGAAATTTAGGTTTCAATTCAAAAGAGAATCGAAATTTAGGTATCGATCTCAGATGAGAGTCGGAATTTAGGTACCGACCTCAAAGGAAGAGAACTGGAATTTAGGTACCAGCCTCAAAATTTAGAATTGAAATTTAGGTATCAATTCGAAAGAGAATCGAAATTTAGGTATCGATCTCAGATGAGAGTCGGAATTTAGGTACCGACCTCGAAGGAAGAGAACTGGAATTTAGGTACCAGCGTCGAAATCCAGAATTGAAATTTAGGTTTCAATTCAAAAGAGAATCGAAATTTAGGTATCGATCTCAGATGAGAGTCGAAATTTAGGTACCGACCTCGAAGGAAGAGAACTGGAATTTAGGTACCAGCCTCGAAATCCAGAATTGAGATTTAGGTATCAATTCGAAAGAGAATCGAAATTTAGGTATCGATCTCAGATGAGAGTCGGAATTTAGGTACCGACCTCGAAGGAAGAGAACTTGAATTTAGGTACCAGCCTCAAAATCCTGAATTGAAATTTAGGTTTCAATTCAAAAGAGAATCGAAATTTAGGTATCGACCTCAGATGAGAGTCGAAATTTAGGTATCGACCTCGAAGGAAGAGAACTGGAATTTAGGTACCAGCCTCAAAATTTAGAGCTGGAATTTAAGTACCAGTCTCAGAAGTTTAGAATTGAAATTTAGGTATCAATTCAGATGAGAATCGAAATTTATGTATCGATCTCGGATGAGAGTCGGAATTTAGGTACCGACCTCGAAGGAAGAGAACTGGAATTTAGGTACCAGCCTCGATAGTTGTAATGTATGAAGAGGGACCCAGCCTCATGCCATCAGAACCAAATCGAACAAAGTTTGTGGCTCCGTGTCAATATAACTAGTCGATCCTCTAAGACACAGAAGAAAGAGAAATGAAAGGAGCTGGTAAGTGTACCAAGCTGAAAAGACTTGACTTAGCAATAAGTCGAGGAAAATATTCAAATTTCAAAAGAGTTTCAAATAGATTTTGATTGAGAGAAGAATTGAAAGGTTCGAATCAGAGGATTCAGATCGAAATTCAATTTGAGATTTAGATTCATTTTGTTTTAGTGATTCAATTTCATTTTCTGGTTAATTAGAGCTCATGTTAATTTGGAGTTTGTTTTGACATTCAGATTTTTAAAAGATTTTTCGTTCATTTTCTTTTTCATTTTCTTTCCCCTTTTTTCATGTTCATTTTGTTTGTCTTTTAACGATTCAAATTTATTTTATCATTCATTTAATGTTCATGTGAATTTGGTGTTCATCATTTTTTTTAGATTTTTAAGGAAAGTTTTCTTTTATTCTTTTTTGTTTCTTTTCTGTTCTTTGTTCGAAGTTCATTTAACTTTAATGGCGTTTCTCAGTCAACTTGCCTAAAAGAGGTGAAGGCCAAAAATGTGACACGGTCACTTTCATTCCAATCATGTTGAAGATACATCATACAACTCGATCTGGAATACATCTCATACAATCCATATAGACTCAAAACGGACTATGTATGATATTTGCCGATCCATCCAAAAAAAAAGGTATCTGTCAAAAATCCATGTCTGAAAAGTGAGGTACATGGTCAATAACATCACCTTCCAAGCCATCCTTGGCAAGGATGTCGTATGGATGTACGTTGGAGGTGTGATATTTTCCATGTAACTCACGGCTCGTAAGGCCGGAGGCTCTCTAGCTCCGGGTCTGGCTGGAAGTGGTAAGGTGCTTTCCTGTCATCCATCCTTCTGAAAGTAACTGAGATCCGCTTCATTGATACTCCTGGTATGCAATGTTTAGCGACATCTGCTCCGTTGCCCTTTAGTATCATGAAAGAACCTACCGGTAATGGCATCTTTACTGGCCCTCGGAACTCACCTGGGCCTGCTATTTGGAGGTCAGATCCGAACATGATATTACACTCGTTCGTAAAAGAAACCGTGCGTAAAGGTCCGACAAAGTCGTGGTGATCTATGTGCGGGGGTATGCAATCACCCTTCTTATAAATATTAATGATGCAACTCGTCTGGGTATGCAATCCGCTGGCAGTACCCTCCATGCTATCATTCTTTTTACCATCCTTTTGATGACTAATGGCATCGGATCCACTCGGCCATGACGGAGTATCCCCGGTGGGTTTCCCTTCCCGTCTTCTCGCAAAGTTGTAGCAAGCATCCACATTGTATTGTAATTCTCCCTTCCCCGGCATCCATCTCCGTGGTTCCGAGTAAGTGTTTTATCTTAGTGCGGCCCGCTCGGCCCATTCTTTTCAAATCCCGGATGCGATCCACGATTTGTTGTTGTTCGTATTCCGAGAACACGTCCGTATGTAGCTCGAGGCCTTCTAGTATATTGATTCTCCTCGCCTCGATTCTCTCGAAGTATTCAAAAGTTTTCTTCTCGACATTCTGCATTCTTTCTAGCTCGTATTCTGGAATAATCTGCAAATGGCGAGGCCTGGTGACGTATTGTGGGATATATGGCTCAATCCCTTCACGTTCTCCTGCATACCTCGGCTCCTCGAGGATGGTGTCCGTCGGGACATCCTCCGGGGTTGCTTCTGCAACGAAGTTATGCACTACGGTGGCTTTATCTGGTGGCGTTGTAGCCTTCCTTCTTCTGTTCTTCTTAAGATTTATGTGGTCTCTTCTGTTATCCTCGGAGCTGGCCTCCTTCCTTCAGGTACCTGGTGAACTGGCGTCCTTTAAGTATATGTACTGGCAGTAGCAACTGCCTCGTCGCGCTGGTCCGCTGCTAGTTTAGTTAACATCTTGCGGATACGGCGATTTTTATTTCTTCGCCGAGTCGTCGTGAGAGTAGCTCTTCGTACTTCCCGAATTTCGTAGGCGCGGCGCCGACAAGCCTCGCCCTCTGCCGTAGCGACTACGTACTTGATTCTCTTGTCTTCTTCGAGTGCTTGTTTTCCTTTTCTTGCCGCTCGGAGTGGTGGCTCGGGCCACCCACTTTCATTACTATCCGATCGGGCAGCTCCTCTCGGTCAATCGGGACCCGGTCACTTTCCTCGTATTGCGAGCCCGCCGGTGCGAAGTCCGAGTCAATCTCTATTATCGCTCCATCTTTCACCCTCCTATCGTCGAGTGCAAGGCTTACACCATTTCTAAAGTTCGGACCAACCGCCCGTTCGACATTTCCCCGCGAAAAGACAAGGAAAAGGATCGGGGGTCGTACTAAGAACAAGAACGTTAAGAAAATGTTTATTAAAGACAGCTTTTTTTTATTATTCCTTTTATATTTTTAAATTCAACAGAATGAAGTGGGATAAGATCGGGAAAGAGATTTTGATATGGAAGAGAAAACAAGGAAAACTTTATTATCATGATTTTATTTATTTTAGCACATTTTTTATTATTTTTGGGTTCGGACCCTACTCATAAGTAATCGCTTCACCCGTGCTTCTAGTGGATGAAAAAAATCCATTCCTTCGAAACATTAGGTAGCGTAATACTTTTTCAAGTATCGTCCATTGATCGGAAGCATATGTCGTTCTCCTTGGCAATTCACTAGCTGGTAGGAGCCTCCTGGGTAGACTGCCTCAACCACAAACGGCCATTCCCAAGTGGGTTCAAATTTTCCTCCTATCTTGCGGTGTGCAAAAATAGGTCTTTTGAGAACGAGAACTAAGTCACCAACTTTGAAGGTTCTTGGGCGGACCAATCTGTCATGGGCTTGAACCATCTTACCTTGGTATAGTTCTAAATTCCGCCGTGCCGCAAGTCTTTTCCCTTCCAGGCTTTCTAATTCCTCTAATCGTAATTTGGCATTCTCTTCTCGTCGTGATTTTGTTTGCAACCGCAATCCCGAGTGAAGGAAGCCGGACCTCTAAAGGTAACATCGCTCGGACCCATACACCGGAGCGTAAGGTGTAGCTTCGAGTAGGAGTTCGAAGGTTGTTCGTAGGCCCATAAGGCTTCTAATAACTTCTCGTGCCAATTTCTCTTATTATCATCCAAGGTTTTCTTTAAGATTTGAACGAGAGTTTTATTAAAAGCCTCGACCAGGCCGTTTTCTCGGGTAGTAAATTGTCGAATATCGCCAGCCGATTCCGTGTCTCCCGACAAAATTGTTGATTTGTGTGCTTCCGAATGCCGACCCATTATCCGAGATAATCTCGCGCGGCACTCCGAAACGGTAGAACAACTCGGTTCTCGAAAAACCGTAGCACGTGGTGTGCTTTCACTTCTCCGAGTGGAACCGCCTCGCCCACTCGGAAAAGTAATCTGTAGCCGCAAGAATGAAGCGATCTCTTTTTGAAGATGGTGGTTCTATTGGACCCACTATATCTGTGCTCCAACATTCAAATGGCCACGACGTAATTGTCGGATGTAGCATATTTGGAGGTTGGTGTAGAACCACTCCGTGCACTTGGCATTGGTGACAGCTCTTCGACGATTTTCATGCAGTCGGTCATCATCGAGGGCCAGTAGTACCCTAGTCTTTTAATTTTCATTTTCATCTTTGGACCCGACTGGTGAGCACCACAGAGTCTTGAATGGATCTCTTTAACAATTTCACGGGCCTCGGACCCGCTTAGGCACCTTAGCCACATTTGATCGAAAGACCTTTTGTATAACGTGTTGTTTATTAATGCATAGGACGTAGTTCTTTTCTCGATTCGATGGGCTAGCGACCTATCGTCCGGTAGTTTTCTTGTTTGCAGGTAGTCTATTAATGGTTGTCACCAATCTTCTGTGTTTTCTGTCACTGTTGTAACTGATTCTTCCTTTTCTGATTTGTGTATTGTGTCTATGTCGAGCTGTAATAGGACCTGACACCCGTGAATTGACACTTCCACCGATTCATCTTGCAAGCGTGCAAATTCTTTTGCGAGGCGAGGCTAACGCATCTGCTAAAGCGTTTTCTCTCCTGGGAATTTTGTAAATTGTCACATTCGGAATCTGTTTCAACAACTGTATGGCATACTGGAAGTATTGCTCGAGTCTTGGCTTTAAAATTCGGTACTGTCCGGCGATCTGTTGAATGACTAACTGCGAATCCCTATAGATGTTGATGTCTGTTATCCCCATTTGAATAGTTAATTCCAGTCCTGTTATGAGGGCTTCGTATTCTGCTTCGTTGTTTGTACACGACACTGTCAAGTGGTTGGAGTATCTTAACATCCCCCGCTCCGGTGTTATGAAGATTAATCTGATCCCTGCCTTACCAGGCACTATCTCTTGCGATTCTTCGTCTTTGTGTGCCGAAGATGCTCCGTCGAAATATAATTCCCAACATCGATCATCGGGGTCTTCTAAACTCATTATTTGTTCATCTCGCAAATCGTCATCGAGAGGAGATTCGCCGCAAAGGGTGTGCTACGAGGAAGTCTGCTAAGACTTGTCCCTTTACGGCACGAAGAGGCACGAAAGTTATATCGAATTGCAATAATATCATCGACCATCTGGCAAGTCTGCCGGAAAGCGTTGGACGAGTCATCAAGTATTGCAATGGATTAAATTTCGAGATTAGGTCGACCTTATGAGAAAGCATGTAGTGCCCGAACTTTCGAGCGGCGAAGATCGTGGCCAAACAATGCTTTTCCATTGCGGGATATCTTATTTCCGTCGAAGTAAACGACGGCTTAGGTAGTAAAGAGCATTTTCTTTACCCTCATCATCGACCTAGGCTAACAGGGCTCCGAGAGAGTCGTCTAAAGCCGCGGTATAAAGTATCAGCGGTCTACCTGAGACTGGGGCTGCTAAGATAGGAGGTGTCATTAAGTATTGTTTAATGTCCTCAAAGGCCTTCTGGCATTTCTCTTCCCAAATAAATTTGGCGTCCTTTTTAACTAATGCCGAGAAAGGCTGACACCTACCTGACAAGTTTGAGATAAAGCGTCGAAGATATGTCAACTTCCCTTGAAAAGATCGTAGTTGTTTTAAGGTTTTGGGAGGCGGCATTTCTAAGATAGCTTTAATCTTTTCTGGGTCGATTTCAATTCCACGATGTCGGACAACGAATCCTAAGAATTTCCCGGAGGTGACGCCGAAGACGCATTTTAAGGGATTCATCTTAAGGTTAAATTGTCTTAATCGTTCGAAAACAATTCTCAAATCATATAGGTGGTCGTCCTTTACTTTGCTTTTGATGACCACATCGTCCACGTAGCATTCGACTTGATTGTGGATGAAATCATCAAAAATTCTTGTCATCGCTCTCCGGTATGTCGCTCTCGCGTTCTTCGGTCCAAATGGCATCTCCGTGTAGCAATATACTCCAATCGGCGTTCGAATCGCCGTAAGTTTTTCATCTTCTCGGAGCCATTTTTATCCGGTTGTATCCCGAAGATCCATCCATGAATGAGAATATTTCATGTGTCGAAGCAATGTCGATCATTAATTCTGGGATCGGTAGAGGGAATTCATCCTTTGGACATGCCTTGTTTAAATCTCTGAAATCCACACAAATTCTGATCTGACCATTCTTCTTCCTAACTGGTACCACAATGGCTAACCAAGTCGGGTATTGTTCTTCGCGGACAAATTTAGCGTCTATTAGCTTTTTAACTTCAGCTATGACTTGTTGTTCGATTTCTAGACGCATTCTTCTGGGACCTTGTCTGAATGGGACAGAAGCAGGATCCACTCCTAGCTTATGGACTGGCGACCTCTCGAGCTAATCCCGGCATCTCATCGTAGTTTAAAGCAAAACAGCTCTTTAAATTCCATTAATAACTCGATTATTTCTTCTGAGTCTTCTTTATCGAGTAAGGAGCTAACAAAGGTAGGTCTAGGCTCTTCGCTAGTACCTAAGTTAACTTCCGTTTACTCATCTATTGTAGATTTGATCTCTTCTTCGAACTCTGGTGGAGCGTTTCCAATTTGTAAATCTTCAAATTCTTCTGTAGTTTCCATGCAGTTTTCATTAGACTCGCAAGTGACAACCAAGCAAAATTCAACGATCGTCAACCGATCCTACCGTACCGAATCCGAGACCATGTTTTGAATTGGGTGGACGACCGGAGTTATTCCATAATTTTTCAAAATGTTGTGATCGACCTTTTGTCCATTGTCGAGGTAAGAAACCACATCGAATTAAATTTCGAACACAGGGAGAGTACCACTCAAAAGGTAATTCCATTAATTCTCGATGAAGTGACATCTTCAAATTGTACATTATTTTCAGCTTTGGAGGAAGGAGCACCACGGTAGAATTTGATCGGCTTTGCACCGCCGCTACGTACCTCTTTGACCACCATACCCTCGATCTTATTAGAATGGATCGTGGTCGTGGTCATAGTATGTACATAGTGGTTAATCTTCTCGTACATCGATTTATATTCTTCATTCTTTTCATCTTCGAGCGGGATCCCGAATTGCGGCTTCTTCCGACTTATTGTCGCCGCTTCTTGCTTGATTTCTTTTTCTTCTTCGTAACTATCTTCCCAATCAACATTGATGGCCGGTTTCCTCTATCCAACTCGTCCTAACGTCCTCGCCACGACCTCGTCCCCGGCCTCGACCTCGGATGCGAGTTGTGGAGAAACCTTCACCATCTCGCCGTAAGGGAGTGGTGAGTGATCGTTGGACTAGAACTTCAGTGTTCTTCGTCGTCCCGAACTTCCTTTCGCTTCATTCGATATGGTATCTCTCGGAGAAGATTGTTCTCTTCGGAGGTGCGTAATAAGCTGCATCTTCATGGATTCCAATTTCATGTACGGAGAATGGTTGTAAGTCACCTTTGATGCACTGTTCCCCTCCATCGTAGTATTTGATGCACTGGTGTAGGGATGATGGTACGATACTGTTTTCATGTATCCATGGTCGGCCCAGTAGAGCGTTAAATGACGTTTCTGAATCAATTATGTGAAATTTTGCTGTTGTCTTTGCTAAGTCACCGGTTTTCATTAGCAGTGTTATTGATCCGAGGGCTCTTTCTCCTTTCTGGTTGAATCCTCTTAATAACATTTTGTCTGTTTCAAGCTCGCGAGCATCAATTTCCAAATATGCTAGCGTCCGAAGATTCATTATGTTGATCGATGCTCCCGGATCCACCAATACTCCGGAGAGTGTAAACTTCCCTATTGTAACTGAAATGTACAACGGTCGGTTGTGGTCTGCTGTCCCAAGTAGTAGGTCATTGCCCGTGAAAGTGACACCTCGCTGTTCCTTTAACGAGCAAACCTCATCTAAGGAATCTCCGGACATTTGAGCTAAGCAAATTTCTGGATCAAGTAAGGCCTTGATCAGAGCTCCTCTCATCTCCTTTCGATAAGATGAGAGCATCGTAGATGCTCAGTTTAGCTGGTAGTTTCCTAAGATGGGCTAGCACGTTGTAGTCCACTTTATTTTCATGTGTCTCGGCTTCTTCTCGAATAGGTATTTCTGCTGCCGGGGTTGGTTCTTCCTGAACAACCACCTGCTTTCCTTTGTCCTTTGGACCCATTCTCGGAGGTAGAACTCTTCTACTTCTTAAGTTAACTTATGTAATTTCTTCTGAATCTAGTATTGAGTTTGCTGGTGTCTCCTTTTGAATCGGAATGACAGGTTCTTCTGGAATAGCTTCAGAGTCTGAAGGCTCTAACTCTATCGTGACTGGAGCTCCTCGAAACTCGCAAATAGATTCGTTGCTCGTTGAACTCTCGTAGCCTCTTCGTGGATGTCTTCTTTGTCATTGTGATCGTCGAGATTGTATATGATTTGAGAATTGTCATTTGTATAGGAATCGATGTCCGGATTGTCGCTAGTTACGTAATCGTTAGAAACAGTCAAAACGTAGCCAACGCCATAACCCTTATCATTATAAGATCCCACCAGAGTGAGTAAATAATCATACAGAGTCAGAGGTTCGAGAAATTTCTCCCTCGAATCGGAAACAACTATCCTAGGATAAGCAGCCCCTAGTCTAGCCTTAAGAGCCTCGGTCTTCTCTTCTTCATCGATTTTCTTCTTCTCTTCAATCGTCTCATGTTGAGGTGGTTCTTCTATCGCAAGTGATAGTGCCGAATTGACAGGTTTCGAACCCTGAGTTGATGCTAGAACCGAAGCGGTTTTGATGCGATCCAAAATATTCTTCGCAGACTTTGTCCAAGTGGTAGTCCATCCATCATCAGTCGCATAGGGAGCTAACGGAACAATGAGATCCATCGAGATAACATCGACGTAACCTCCTTTCGGGGTTCCTTCATGTACTCCTTCGGGATCATTATATTCCCTTTCCGAAGATTGTCGTTGAGCCAACTTTTCAAGGTAATACAATCTTCTATCTTATGCCCAAGCATCCGTGGTAAGGGCAAAAGTCGGGATCACCTTTCTTGTCGACTTCTTCTAGTCTCTTAGGTTCTGGTAGTTGGAAATCTGGAGTCTTCATCAGACTGCGGACTGCGGAACATTTTCAGCACTGCCTCATTCTTGAACGGATACTCCCTGTTCAAAAGCTCCTTTAGCGTACATTGTAGACGAGGCAGTTGTTCATACTGTCGGGATGACTGATAGCTGGGTCGGGGTTGCTGCGGCCTTTCTGACGGTATTTGTATCGGCTGCTTGCCTTTATCGACAGCTGCGACGATCCCGTACTTCTTTTCAAAAGTTTTCACGGCTTCGTTTGTCTCGTTTTGTCGAGTGAAACTTAATTGCTTCGCCTCCTCTTGCAATCTTCTAGCCTTGCTTAACAACTTCTCAAAAGTCTTAATAAGTAAATCCTCGAGGAGAAGTGCTATCGGGCCATGAATGCTCTTAAGTAAAATGCCGATCGCATGTTGTTCTTATAGCCGTGGCTCACACTTCATACTTAGATTTCTCCATCGAAGTATGTAATCCACCAAAGTTTCGTTCGGCTTCGCTTTCTATCACTAAATCACCTATAGTGATGTGGTGCTGAGCTCCGGCAAATCGCTTGATGAAAAGGTTCTCTAATTCTGAAAATGTCTTCACCAAACCGTTCGGTAATTTTGCATACCAATTAAAGGCGATCCCTGACAGGCTGCTGACAAATTGTCGGAAGAGTAAAGCATCACTTCCGCCGGCATTGCAACAACTGGCACGAAAGTGTGCAACATGCTGCCGAGGGTTTCTGGTTCCATCAAAGGTCTTGAACAGAGGTGGTACAAAGCCTTTCAGATATTGGACAACGTCGAATTCTTCAGGGTAAGTTCTACCCGTCCGAATGGATGTCTCGCTCTTTGATTGTGCCAAGGCTTCTCGCACCTGCTGTTCCACCATGATCTTAATATCCTTTTCCGGAATCATGCTTTGTGTTGCATCCTTCTTTAATTGATCATCCCCGTTGACGGACGTAATCTCCTTTCCTCCGTCTACAATGTGAATGACTTCGGGGGTGTTTCTCTTTGGGGTTGAACCCGACTCGGGGAGTGGCTAGGGCTACGCTCATCTCTTCCATCCTTTTTGCCATTTGGGCGATCGTATCATCTTTCTCTTGAAGCCGCCTCCTCATTACTTCCGGCTCCTCTCTTTCGCGGCCGCAGGGGCACCTTGTGAAGCCGACCAAGCTCGTGTTTCAACCATGTTAATTTCTCGCATATTCATCATCCATGAACTCGACGAGTCAACTTCATCTCCGAATTTCTCTTCTTTCCCTTGCTAATCGCCGAATATCGCTCTTAGCTTTTCTATAGCATCTTCTAGTGGTCTTTTCCGTACATCCTTGCAGCTTGTCATGTGATAATTGTCGAGTTTCCTTCTCATGAGTCCCTTTTATCGCGGTAGCACTTTCTTCGACTCAAGTCTCCCGACGAGACTTTCCTTCCTGTGTTGTTGTTTTAATCTTAATTGCCCGGTCATGGGATGCCATACCATCCTCCTAGCAGCGAAGGTCCGGGACCGTATGGTCCATCGCCCAAATGCTGGAAGGTGGTATCCTCCCTAATTTGTAGTCTTGAAACAACGACAGGCGGACTAGCTTTCATTCTCTTATTCGGCTTTTCTGCAGTGATAGTAGGCTCTACTCACGGCCCAAAACGAGATTTGGCCGGCACCCACCCTATCCTTCTTAAAATTTTTGATACAGGGCATTTTTCTTTCTTCGCTAACTTCTCTATCAAGATTTGCAGTCGAGCAAATGGTGTAATTCTAGCCCTTTTCTTACGGCTATCGTTGTAATATACGGGCTGAGGCAATGCGGCAGCAATCTTGCGAACATTTTCCTCATCCTCTCGCAACGGAGAGGGGATGGAACCCGCTTCCTCCCAAAAGTGGTATGTATTCAGCAAGCAAGTGTATACTCGGCAGCTTCGGAATTTCTTCTAGGAAAGCAACTTTAGCAGCTCCGGCTTCTCTAGCAATCCTTCTACTTCGTTCCTTCTCCGAGTCCGTGTCGCCGATGGAATTCTCGAGCCGGACCCGATTTCAAAAACGAAGGTTTCACAGAAGATCCGTACCCTCCACTGCAATCAGGTTCATCACAGCTTCGAATTTCCTTCTCCTTTAGTCTGGCAGAAGCTGGGGTAGGTGCAGAGACAACTAGACCAGTGGGGGTAGCAACAACAGTCCTTTTGCGAAAAACACTACTCCTTTCAGATGGAATCTTTTGCAGAGGAGGGAATTCATGAGTTAACTTGAGGTTAAACTCAATCAACGGCTTCTCAGTTTCTGGCGCTTTGCTCGTGAGTGAAAAGAGATTGACGTCGGGATTTTGATGTCGGTGTCCCCGAATCCTTGTCCGAATCGAAAAATTCCATTGTCAGGCAGTTCGTCCTTGAACACGGCCAAGTCGAGTCCGTTGACGAAGGAGAAGATCGGCTTTGGGGCTTCCATTTCGCAGGGCGCATCTCAAGTGTTAATCTCCGAATCGTGCTTCTTTTTATCGTACAACTTATGACGACAAAGAAAAAGTCCGAACACATTTCTGTTTACCTTAGTGTATTTGTGATATTAAAAGAAAATTTTTTTTTCGAAAAGATTTGTTCGTTAGGAAGGAGAATTATTAAAAGAAGGAGAGTTGTAGGAAGAGTAAAAGGAATTGATTAGGAACTGGAAAAGGAAGAGAAAGTCTTGTAGAAACTTCTCGACCCGCAAGACCGCTCCTAAACTAATACCTATCGGGGTCCACCCCACCTCGTAAATGAGGTAAAGGATCTCGGAACCTATCTGTTTAGGGGTGTCTAAACAGTGGTTCCTAAATCTGAGAGAATGTTGGCTATACTTGTTCAAAGTAGAAATGAACATAGTATTCCAACGGAAAGAAGGGTAGTTTGATCTATTAGGAACATGGATACACTACCGATTTTTGAAAGCAGAATTATCCGATTAAAATGGAGAGAGGAATTTTCCTCACGTGAGTCGCCGAAGTTGTCGGCATATTTTTAGGTTGTGTTGTATTTTGAAAAGGGGTCGCCTACAGAAATTGTCGGCGAATTTTAGGTTTTAAATTTGATTTAAATATATATATATATATATATAATTTAGAAAGTAGCATTTGATTTTGAAAATAATTTTAAGTTTAAAAATTTTAAGATATGAAATCAAACTGATTTCACATCCCAAATAGTTTATATAAACCAGCACCGCACCACAAACCGTGTATCTATCCCTAAGGATAGACACACTACTTGATGGTGAGGCTCGATTAAATAAACTAAAAGATTTGTGATATTTGTTTGGTCTGGGAACCAATTTTATAAGCCGACAAATTCCCCGCTTAATATAAATGAATTGCGGTGGTTTATATTACCTCGGGTTCTTAAAATTCCCTATAAGGGCAAGCCCCTATAGTTAATTACATCTTAAGTGACGGGGATCACCTAAGAAAACTCTCGATAATAATCAATAATTCTGCTCTCCAGAATCTCAAAGTTTAAGTTTTCAAGGGATTGAATTTTGGAATTTCTATAGGGAATGGATCAAATTTGGAACATTTTATTTTGGGAATCCAAAGGAAGAAAGGTAGGAGAAATCACAGATCCAAAGCGAACTCCGTAATTTCCCGACTATCCTATTGTTTGGATTGAATTTAGGAAAGTCCTGATATTTATTTAATGTTTTGATCTTGCCAATTTTAATTAATTAGGACTTATATTCATATGACATGATCATACAAATAAACTTCGAAAATGTGAGGGTTTATGTCATATCTGACGACTACCTCGGAATCCTAAGACCGGTTAGGGCTTAATTTGCAATGCAAATGCCTAACAAAAGGTTGAGGATTTATGTTGCACTAGGCAAACTACCTCAAAGTCCTATGACTTAGTAATTTAATTCTTAAGAAAGTTTTGCTGAAGCAGATTCAGGTTTTGCTGATGACGATGGTCGTGCTGCCCACTATGCTCCGAGCTCCTTGTTGTTGCAGAGGTTTAGTTTTAGAAGTCATAAATCGTGAGATGAGAAAAGTGTTTTGGTTTAGAGAAATTCTTAATTTCCAAGTGTTTTTTATGTTTTAATTAAAACAAATCTTAAAGCTGATTATAATAACACCTGCTAAGATCCCACTGGCTCCATCCTTCCGACATCGTTATTTTTATCGCATTCACTTAGTCCGTATGAATTTGCTAAACTCAACTAAATGAGTTCCACACTTTCATTTAGACCGTGGGAAATCCCGTTAGCAACACGTAGGTTACATCATCCGAGGTATTCCCGATCATCCAACAAGACGTTTTAATTTAGTTGTAGTTGTAGTTTTGTATTCTGTTTGTGATTAAATTTTGAGTTATTTTATATTTTGAAATGTTGTGGCAGTGAATTTTATCTTGCAATGAATTTTAATTTAGTTTTAGTTTTAGTTTTAGGGACTATCCTAAAAGTGTGGGTTTTCATGCAACAGTTGTTTATCATGCAATAAAGTAAGTGCGATGCGATTAAATAAATTGTAATAAGGTAAATTGCAATAAAATAAAAGCGTACCTGGAGGGTCTTCCCGTCATCCCAAGCTGCACTTAAAACACAATTAGAATATTTAAGCATTTAAAGCAAGTCCCTAGGTAAAGCTAAGGGAAGGATTATGGTTTTCTACCAAGTTCCTAATCCTATAACTAGTCATTTCCTATGACGTCTGGGTTCTTGTGTTTTGTTTAAGAACGATTTTCTTCATCAAAGAACAATTAAGTTCAATCTTTCTTATAAACATCCCATCATATCGAGGAAGTGCTTAAGACGAGTCTTAAACATCTTTTCAATATTTCTAGGATTATTTTTAAGTCCAAGAGAATTTAATTATACAAATGAATTAATCGTCCGAATTCAAGTTTTGTTGTTATCTTACTCAGTGAACTAGGACATTTGAATATCCTATGAGGGAAATAACATTTCACTTAACGTTCTATTTAGGAGTTATGACAACAAAAGCTTTTGAGGGCAAATTGATGTTCAAATGGTTTGTGATTTAATTTAATTTCAGTTAACGGTTTAAATTTGAATAGTGTTCAAGTTGCTTTATATTTATTTTTGAATTTCTTTATGTCTTAGATGATGTTATTTTTTTAATTCAATTTAATTTAATTTTAATTTAATTTAATTTAATTTAATATGATTTAATTTAATTTAATTTGATTTAATTTAATTTAATTTGATTTAATTTAATTTAATTTAATTTAATTTAATTTAATTTAAATTTAATTTTAATTTTATTTTTTATTTTAATTTAATATTTTATTTTTTTATGTTTTAAAGATGATTTAATTTTAATTATTAAAGTATTAATTTAATTGAAATTTTAAAAGGATTTAATTTAAATAATTTAACTTTAATTTAATTTAATGATTAAGTCTTTTAGCATTTTAAATCTTAAATTTGGATTATCATTTTAATTAGGAATTAAATATTATTGAGATGATTAATTTAGGGATTCTTAAATTAAAGAACAAATCTCTTCCTAATAATATCCCTATTTTAATAATTCCAATTTTATTATTCTTCCAAATTTAATCAATTATTTAATTAAGGTTTATTTCAATTATTTTTAAATTGTTTAATAGGTTTCTACCCTTATTATTTAAATTTCAATCATCCAAATCAGATTAAGATCAAATATTTTACTTTTTCATTTTATTAAGCCTAAAGTTTTAATTAATGGTTAAAATTTTAATTACCATTTTGCCCTTCAAGCTTACTAATTCCATAACTTACTAAATTGAGCTCAAATGAATTTGAAATTTTTATATGACTTCACTCATATATCAATAAAGGCATTAGAGGAGAAAATGTGATTTTTCTGTATTTAATTTATTTATGTAATTATTTTTGGTGGAAAATAGGGATTTCCAAGGAAAATTTAATAATATGACCAAGGGAAAGTTTCTGTCCTTAAGAAAATTTTGGGACATTTCTAATGACTAGAGGACCACTTGGACCAATTTTGGTGATTTTTTGAATTATATTATTTTTATTATAATTATTTTGAGTTTTGGAGTATTAATTAATTTAAAAATAAAATAAAGGTTGAAAAATGAATTTTATATTTTTCAAAAATCTCTCTGATATCAAGGAAATTAGAGAATTAATTTTTACAATTTTTTGATTTCTCTTTGATTTATTAGAATTATTTTAGTGGAAATACTAAAAATATACATTTTTTTAATCTTAAAATTACCTTAGGGCTTTAAAATTTAATATCTCATTATAGAGACTTAAGAAAAATATGGGGTTTGTTCCTAAGTGATTAAAATTCAAAATGTGACATTTTGGTGAATTTTATTATTTTTGCAATTTTATTTTTTTAAAATTCCCCTGATATCAGAGAGGCTTCAAAACCAATTTGGTGAATTTTTGAAAAGTATTTTGAAAGTTATGAATTTTTAAAATTTAAATTAGCTAAATGGTTTAATCAACCCATTCGGTGGGGCTATCCAAGTCCAACTGACTTCAAATTTTTATGGTGGGTTTCTCTGATCCTAAAGGTGAGTGGAGAATTGATTTCAGGTCAATTTGATGTATGATTAGCTCTAATTAATTAAGGACCTATTTTGGGTGTTTAAGCCAATTAGGGTTATTCCAAGTGGATTAATTCAAAACCTATTTTTCCTAGGTTTCTCCGAGTCATAATAAACATCACCAAATTTTTCTAGAATTTATTTCACAATATGCTAATTATTGGAATTAAAATACTCAAACTAGCAACCTAGAGTTGAAAAATCAATAACTCTTCATAGGGATGGCCTCGACTTTGGAAAAGTCGTGGAATGTTCCCAAATTCGGAGGCTTCAAAAGCCCTATGGTCTCATGTCATGGTGAATTGTATACATGCATGGAGAATTGAAAATGTGCAAAGAGTAAATAAATTATTAAAAATCAAATACTCAATGAAATTAAATGATTTCTTTTTCACATTATTCTCCTCTGTTCACTGAGCAAGAGGGTATTTTTTTTTATTTTTATGATTTTTCTACACAAAGTTATGCATTTTTCAAGTTCTGGTAATTAAATAAATAGGAAAATAGCCTAATTTCCTACTTATCCACGCGGCGCCCTGTCATCCTCGGCATCTGACTCAGCGCCCTCCCATTCAGCGCCCTCCCATTCTGGTAATTAAATAAATAGGAAAATAGCCCTCCCATTCGGCGCCGCCTTCCGACTCAGCGCCACGCGGCCCGCGGTTCATGTATCATCTCCTGGTCCGACGCTATCTGAGCCGTCCGTCCGCGCGTGTATTGAATGAACGACATCCTTTCATCGTCCCCAAGCCTCCTAGCCCGAGAACCGTCCGTCATCTAGGCCTAAGATCTCACTCGATACTTGACTAAATTGAACGTTCTTTTGATCTATTGATTCGTCTCGAGAAGACGAACACATCCATACTGTTTATGTGGCATGAAATTGACTCAATAAAAATGAAGAATGTTCAGAAGCTCGGGAAGAAGAGTGAGGCCATAACTTTGCTCGCAGAAGTGTGGCTTTGGTCCGAGGGTTGTGTCACCTTCGATTGCGTCCCGAAGAAGCTCCGGATGAAGTCTCCCGGCCCGGTGAATTGTCTAGGTAGGATTTCGACCACGGCCGATTACAAAGCTTGGAGTCCGGAACGGATGGGTGGCCCGGAGAGGGGGCTTTTGCCGTGGACTTCTTCCCTGGTCCGGTGAAGGTGTAGGATCAATCGATTTGGGGATTGGTCCACTGCGAAGAAGTGTCCCGGTTTTGTGCTTGAAATTTGAACTCAAAATTGAGCTCGCCTAGAGGGAATCGGGGCCGGAATCCAGTGGAAATCAAGTGCTCTATGTGTAGAGAGTAGTCCGGAATGATTTTGCGCGAGTTTCCTTAAGGTTGGTTCAACACCTCTCCCATGGCCGAGAGAGGGGGTGTTTAAATAGGAGAGGCTGGAGGGCCTCCCAGGGGGAGTTAAGGACTGGGATCAGCTGCTCTTGGCAAGAGAAGAACAGCTGCAATGACCACTGGGGATGGGGCAGCTCAGTAGGTGGGAATTCCAAACTTTGGTTCCTCCCAAGGTCTCGGCCATGGTGTTTTCCGCGACCAGTGCGGCCGGCCGTGCAGCATGGGTCACCCTCGTGTCCAGGTGGGTCGTAGTGGAGGTTTGTGCAGTCAATTGGCCATGGACATGTGTAAAGGGCTTGGATTAAAATGGTATGGGGAGAGGCTCATTTTGGGTCCAAATGGGTCAACCCACCATTTTGGATTTGGTGCACCCTTCCAAGTTCTGGTTTTGGGCTAGGAGAATCATGTGAGTCAACCTACCAAAGGTAGTGAAGTCCACATCAAGGATTAGGTGGCAAAGTATGGTTTAGAGTGTATCATGTTTAAGGTAAAAAGGGTTTAAAAAAGGTTTAAGAAAGAGATCCCCTCTCTTGCCATTAATGGTTTGGTGAGGTGGAAAGTGGATTCCATGGCTCTCATGGCTCCTATGGGGCTCATGCATGGCTTCATGGCTTGCCTATGGCTTGCACGTAGCTTGGCTTACTTGTATGAAAATGGATTTTGACATTTTTGATAAATGTATGAGAGTTTAACATGAAGCTTTATTTAGAACAAATTCATATTTGATTGGAACTTTAGGGATGGTTTTAATTGAAGTCATGATGAAGAAGAGTGTCATGTGGGCTTTGTATGAATTTTGGGCCTTTAAAATTTAGTGAAGATGGACTTTTGGATTTCAAAAAAAATTTTAGGTTGATAATTTTGTAAAGGATTGGATCCAATAAGTGTTGAATTTAATTTAGTAAGGTTTCATGAATGATTTCGAATAAATTTAAAGTGGTTTGGGCTTGAATTGGGTTGGATTTGGACCTCTTTGGTAAATGGGCCAATGTAGGTCAAATTGGGCTAACTTGGGCCAATGTTGGGCTAGGGTTCAAATTAATGTAAAATTAATGTTGGGAAATGTTTATGGGAATGTTTCAAAGAGGTTTTGACTTTGATTGGGTTTTGATTTTGGGGTTTGGGCTTATTTGGGTTAGGTTTGGGTTTAGGTCATAATTGGGCTTTTTGGCTTTGGGTTGAATTTGAGTGGGGTTTGGGTCTAAATTTTGGGTAAATCATGTTAGTGTTTTGTTTTTGGGGATGTTGAGGAAGGTTTAGAAAAGGTTTGGGGTTAATTGGAGTTGAATTGGGTTAGTTTGGGTCATGGGTCCAAATTGGGCTTTAAGGCCAAAAGTGAAATTGGATTCAAATGTCAATCAAATTAGACTTGGATCTGGTCTAGATTGGTGTTGGGAATGTTGAATTGAAGTTTAGAATTGAATTGGACCAGAACTTGGGTCAATTGGGTAGGTTTGGCTTGACATTGGGTTCACTTAGGGTTAAAATGGGTCAAATTGGGGGTTTTGACAAAAGTGGGGTAAATCGACAAAATTGACATATGGTGTAGTTGAACAAAATGAAATTGGGAATATTTGGGATTTTATAGAATTTTCTGGGAATTTTCTGAATTTTTGGATTTTTGGGTCAAGAGGGGTATTTTGGGTATTTGGAGGGTATTGGGAGGTATTTTTGGAATTTTCGGTATTTTTGGCTATGGATGATCAACTTGATTGGTGAGGAAATGTTCAAGTTTAATTTTGGGGAATTTTGGGTGATTTGGAAATTTTGAAAAATTTGGGTAATTTCAAGGGTTTTGGATAAAGCTAAAGTGTGTAGGGTCCCGGGGTCAAAAATCGAAAATTTGCAAAATTGAAGATCGAGTAATTGTAAGTGGAATGAAATCATTTTGGTTGAGCCATGAAGCCATATCAGGCCCACATGAGCCATGAAGGGACTCATTCGAGGCATCCACTATGTTGTTCCTAACCCTCTTAGCCGAGGGCTTAGGGGTTAAGGACCATCCATGCGAATCACCTTCATGAGTCGAGAGGTCAAGTTAGGAATGGGTGTGTTTTTAGGAGGTGTGTGAAAGTGTAGTGTATAAGTGTAGTGTGTGTGTAGGTCAGCCCTTCACTGCACAGTGCCACCCAGTAAGCGGTCCTAAGGCCAAAGAGTCTTATAGGAACTCATCCTTTAAACTTCCACATTCGATTTCAACCCTCTAGGTGATTAGGGGTCTACGATCAAGTTTGTGGAGTTTGCAGGGAGTTAAGAAGTGGTTTGAATTTCTAAGTGGTGGGTCCCAATTCTAATCCTCTAAGATAGTTAAAGGAAAAGCCTAAGGCTAGATCCTAAGTACTAAAAAGAAGAAGAGAAGACCTCATCAAAAATGAGGTCAACACAAATCAACACATATATACACACAAATATAACATAAGATAGAAATCTTTACTACTCCTCAGTGTCTGAACTAACATCCTCTCTGATATTCTTGATGTGACGCAGGTGCACAAATATATTGTAGAAAGGCCTGAAAGGGAATTCTGCAGTAGATTCTTCATCAATCCACCCTTTCTGTCTCAATAAATGAATAAAACTGGCCTCCAGATGTCCAAGTATGATCAAAGTGCTCCTTCATCCTCCAGTCAATGTGATCAAACATATCAGAGATATTATCGATGGAATTCATCACGTTTTCCAACTCTTTCTCTAATCCTTTAATCTTTTTCAGAATGAAATTTGTTTTATCAGTAAGGGGCCTCACTAAAAGAATGTTTTGTGATGCTCTATCAGAAATAATGGTAATCTCATCATTGTTATCTAAAGTTGGAAACATATCCGTAGTATCGAGTGGTTTCCATGGCAAAAGTACCTTTTCCCACGCCTCATAAGAAACATGGTATCGATCGCATAAAGCAAATATAGTCGATGGGTGTCCAAGTCCATGAACTGACCCATGCACAATCAATCCCAATGCAGACTTTACTATAATTGATCCAACATCGATAGGTAGTCCAATTTGAATACAATAATTTAATATAGTGCATTCCTTTGAAACTTTATTTACCCTTATAATGGGTAATAATTTTGATGAGATAAAGAAATGCCAATGCTTTGAGACAGAGTTAAGAAGTGATGCAAAGAAACTGACATACCCATCTTCGTGCAACTCCCAATCATCAGGTTCGTCGGTCAGGTATCTATAAATCTCGTTCATATTGTATCTTGAAGGAAAAAAGTTTGAATAATGACAGACAGGGGTATTCTCTATAGAAAATAATTCATTTACCCTTGAAGGAGTAAATGTTACCCATCTTCCTCTGACGTAGACACTTCCATTGTTGATTGCATGTAGATTAGAGTAAAACTCTTTAACTACAAGAATAACTACAGCGGATGTCGTATAGCAAAATACTTCCCAATGTCGCTGCACAATCATTTCTTCAATTTTGGTTGTGGAATTCTTTACTCCTCTGTTGACAAATCCCCTTTCTTTAATAAGTCACTTCTTCATCAAAACTTTGTTGAAAATACGTTGGGCCTCTGAACTGACGAATTTTCTTCAGTTGAAAACTCTAGTTTTTGTGGTTTCTAAGAGTTTGGTGGCCATTTCGGATTGAAAAGAATGGTCTCTAGTCGTTTCTTGGGAAGAAAACAGTGTAAAAATGAATTTGGGATAGTTTTCTACAAAGAAATGGCTTTAGAACCGTACAAAACCGCACATAAAACTTAAGAAACCAATTTTTCAACTGCCTCGCCGTCGGCGGAAAGTTTCTCGTCGTCGGCGAGCTAGTAATATATGGCACGTGATCTTGCTGTCGGCGAGCTTGGGCTTGCTGTCAGTGAGATTCGGTAAAATTGCCCAATTTCGCTCTGGTCTGAATAATTTCTGATCTCATCATATAGGTTTGAATTTGTGATGATTCTAATTAAAAATTGAATAGTAAGATTTATTTTAATATTACAGACTCACTAATTTGTATATAATTAAAATAAAAGACTACTATGGGTTGCCTCCTATAAAGCGCTTGGTTTAACGTCGTCAGCCCGACCTAATTTCAGTTAGTAATCGAAGTCGACTAAGCATTAAAACCTCTTTAAAATTTGGTCTTCTACCTTCGAAATATGGTTTTAATCTATGTCTGTTTACCTTAAATCTATGTCCTATTTTTGGATCTTCAATTTCTATAGTTCCATATGAAAATATTTGAGTTATAGTGAAAGGTCCTAACCATCGAGATTTCAATTTCCCAGAAATAATTTCAATCTAGTATTATATAGCAAAACTTCTTGTCCCGATTCAAAATTTCTCCGATTAATCTTCCGATCATGCCATAATTTCATCCTTTCTTTATAAATCCTATCATTATCATATGATTCATTCCTTAATTCTTCTAATTCATTTAATTGCAACAATCTCTTCTCACCAGCCTTCTTTCATATTATTATTAAATTCTTTAATCGCCCAATATGTTTTATGTTCTAATTCAACTGGTAAGTGGCAAGTTTTTCCATATATAAGCCTGTAAGGAGTCATTCCAATCGGAGTTTTATAAGCAGTTCTGTATGCCCATAATGCAGTGTCTAGTTTTATAGACCAGTTCAATCTATTAGGGTTTATAGACTTTTCTAAAATACGCTTAATCTCTTGATTAGAAACTTCAGCTAATCCACTAGTTTGTGGATGATAAGCAGTTGATATCTTATGAATAATATTATATTTTTCTACTAGTTTGTGAATATATTTATTTCTAAAAAGAGTTCCTCCATCAGTGATAATCACTCTCGGCATTCCAAATCTAGTAAAAATATTTTTCATTAAAAATTTTGAAACGCTTTTAGCATCACACCTAGGTAAAGCTTGCGCTTCAATCCATTTGGAAACATAATCAACAACTATTAATATATATGAGTTTCCAAATGAAGGAATAAAAGGTCCCATGAAATCTAATCCCCAAACATAAAAAATTTCAACTTCTAATATAAAATTCAGAGGCATTTCATTTTTTCTTGATATATTTCCTACTCTTTGGCATTTATCACGGGTTTTTATATATCTGTATACATCTCTAAATAGAGTAGGCAAGTAGAATCCAGATTGTAGAATTTTATACGCAGTTTTATCTGTCCCAAAATGTCCTCCAAAATCAGAATCATGACATTTTTGAATAATTGGTTCAGTTTCTTCATAAGGCACGCATCTTCTAATAATTAGATCCTTACATTGCTTATATAAGTATGGTTCATCCCAAAAGTATGTTTTAGTATCATGAATAAATTTGTTCTGTTGTTGCAAAGTTAACATAGGTGGTAAAATGTCACTTACAATATAATTTACTATATCAGCATACCAAGGTATTTTCCACACATTTATATTATATAGTTGTTCATCAGGAAAACAGTCTATAATTTCATTATCAGAATCAGATAATTCATGATATTCTAATCTTGATAAATGATCAGCAATTTAATTATCAGTTCCCTTTTTGTTAACGATCTCAAAATCAAATTCTTGCATTAATAATATCCATCTAATTAATCTTGGTTTATAATCCTTCTTTTGCATTAAATATTTTATAGCAGAGTGATCAGTATGCATAATACATTTAGTTCCTATTAGATAAGGCTGAAATTTATTAAAAGCATCTACAACTACTAATAATTCTCTTTCAGTAATTGTATAATTTATTTCAGCATCATTTAGAGTTTTACTAGCATAATATATAACTTTGAAAATCTTATCATATCTTTGCCCAAGAACTGCTCCTATAGCATAACCACTAGGATCACACATAAGCTCAAATGGTTTCTTCCAACTAGATGAAACTATTATAGGTGTTGTAATTAATTTATCTTTTAATAATTCAAAAGCATTCAGACATTCAGTTGTAAATTCAAATTTCTTGTCCTTTTCAAGAAGTTGGCATAGAGGTTTAGTAATTTTTGAAAAATCTTTTATATAACATCTGTAGAATCCAGCATGTCGAAGAAAACTTCTTACCCCTTTTACCGTTGTTGGAGGTGGTAATTTAGCTATAACTTGAATTTTTGCAGAGTCTACTTCCATGTCTTTTTCCGAAATTTTATGCCCTAATACAATGCCGCCTGCAACCATAAATTGACATTTCTCCCAATTAAGAACTAAATTAGTTTTCTCACATACTTCAAATAATTTTTCATGATGATTTAAGCATGTGTCAAATGATGTTTCAAATACAGAGAAATCATCCATAAATACTTCTATTCCATTATCAATTAATTTACTAAATATTGACATCATACATCTCTGGAATGTTGCGGGTGCATTACATAATCCAAAAGGCATCCTTCGAAAAGTGAAAGTTCCATAAGGACTAGTAAATGTAGTTTTCTCTTGATCCTCAGGAGCAATTTGTATTTGATGATAACCGGTGTATCCATCTAAGAAACAAAAATACTTATGTCCGGCTAATTTATCTAACATCTGGTCTAGAAATGGTAAAGGGAAGTTATCTTTCCTGGTGGCTGCGTTTAATTTTCTATCATCAATATATATTCGTCCTTCAGTAATTTGTCTTATAGGAATAAGATCATTATTTTCATTAGCTTTTACGGTCACTCCTCCTTTCTTAGGCACACAATGAATTGGGCTTACCCAAGCACTGTCAGACATAGGATATATAATACTATTATCTAACCATTTTAAAATTTCTTTCTCGACTACTTTTTTCATTATCGGGTTTAATCTCCTTTGGGGATCTACTTTAGGCTTATGTTCATTATCTAAAATAATTCTGTACATACAGATTGAAGGACTAATTCCTTTAATATCTACTAAAGTCCAATCAAAAATTTTCTTATATTTTTTTATGGTATCTAAAAGTTTTTGTTCTTGAGATTCATTTTATTCAGATGAAATAATAACTGGTAGAGTTGAAGAATTACCTAAGTTCAAATGATTATGTAACATTTTTAACTCAAGTTCAGGAGGTTTAATAATCGATGGAACTATATTTTTTTTCAGTGTTTTCTGTATTATACAAAAATTCAAATTTCACTTGAATATAATCTAGTTCTTCATTTATATCGGCTTTTTCAATTAATTTAGTATTTTCTTTTTCTAATTTTTCTTCATAATATTCATTAAAATGTACTTTTTGTAAATGATCGAGTACTTCCATTCAAAAACACTCATCATATTTTTCTAGCGCAGGATATTTCATTGATTTACCAATATTAAAAGTAACTTTTTGGTCATTTACTCTCATAGTTAATTCTCTTTTCTGAACATCAATCATAGCTTTCCCAGTAGCTAAAAATGGTCTTCCTAAGATGATAGGAATTTCTTTATCTTCTTCCATATCTAAAATAATAAAATCTATAGGGAAGATAAATTTATCCACTTTTACTAAAACATCTTCAATAACTCCCTTAGGATATGTAACAGAACGATTAGCTAACTGAAGATTTACTGAAGTAGGTGAAATTTCTCCCAATCTTAATCTCTTAAAAATTGATAGAGGCATTAGATTGATGCTCGCTCCTAAGTCACACAAAGCTTTTCCATAGAATATTTCTCCAATAGCGCAGGGTATAGTGAAACTACCAGGATCTTTTAATTTTTCAGGAAGCTTTTTCGAATAATAGCACTACACTCCTCACTAAGTGCAACCGTTTCATTATCGGTAAATTTTCTTTTTTTATTTAGAATATCTTTCATGAATTTTACATAGTTTGGCATCTGTTCTAAAGCTTCTACGAAAGGAATATTTATTGTTAATTTCTTCAAAATTTCAAGGAATTTAGCAAACTGTTTATCTTTTTTATGTTGATTTAGTCGTTCTAGTATAGTGGTGAGTATTCCCGCCTGTCACGCGGGTGACCCGGGTTCGATCCCCTGCAACGGCGCCAAAAACTTGACCCACTTTTTAATGTTTACAAAAATAGCAACGACACTAAAAACTTGATCCCGCTTAATATATATTTAATTTTATGATGGAATGTATAATGTGGATTCTACGCAAGTATATGTATCATATCAAGTAATACAGGGCTCTAGTGGAGTCCTGGTTATTGATCCCATAGGGAAGTTTTAAAAGATTTGTAACAGCTAAATTTAAAAGGATTTACTTACTAATATCGTATATAGAATTTAGAATACTTAACTAAAGAGATCTAATAGTAAACTAATGCTTTAAAAAAAGTTGATTTAAAGGTTTTAGAAAAAAGTATTCTTCCCCTTATTTATCAGAAACTTAAGCGAATGATGAATTCAAATGGATTTTTTTTATTGTATTGTGACAAATAGGAGCATTCCTATTCTTTGCCCTTTGGTCCAGGTGCAAAGAACATTAACAAGTCCTATGCTTGATTACTGAATCTGCGGCTAGGCCGGGAGGATACTCGCTGCCACTTCGTAGCTCCCACGTTCCCCTCACCTGAGGGCTAACATCTACACTTCAGCTCTCAAACAATAGGACCAAATTGAATATTTTAGTCTGTCACACTAAATGTCTAATTCTACGTCTGTTAAATAATATTTCCCTATTTATTTGCACCCTCCTTTCAAGGCTTTTGACTTCCCTGAATATTGGATGTAATCTTTACTATAATTGATAATTCAACATATTTTAACAATTCAATTGGCCAGATTGAAAGTAAATTAAGTTTTAAGTAAAAGATTATCACAAGTTATATTAGGCACTTCTATTTAATTTCATCAATTCACATAATTTCATAAACAAGGAGAAAGACTAAGAAAACTACTCAGAATGCATGGGAATTAAACAAAGCATGAATTTCATTAAAAGTCAACAATAATAAACAAAGATACTTATCTCAATTTCCTCCCCAAGCAGACTCCTGGAAGTTCCTTTGACTTTTCCTTATAGTACAACACACTTCTTAACTCTCTACTTGCACTTACTCACACTAAACTTCAACTTAGACTCAAAAGCACACTAATAGAATACTCTAAGACTCCTAAAATAGACACACTACATACTAAAATTCGTCCTCTATTTATAGAGGTAGACAAAGGTCCAAGGGGTACTTAAGCACTTCTTCAAAAAGCGTCCAGGTTTAATGTATCTGACATTTTAAACAGTCTCGTCGTCGGCGAGAAACGACCTCGCCGTCAGCGGGGCTTCTAGAAGGCCTTCAAACCGCGCGATCTCGCTGTCGGCGGGCTCAGGCTCCCTGTCGGCGAGGTAGTTGCAAACCTTTAAGAAATTCTCTTTATAATCTCGCAGTCGGCAGGCTCGATTTTGTCGTCGGCGACTTAGTTCATTTTGCATGTATTTCTTCCGTTTTGATCCAAATTTGCTCTATTTTATGTTTTTTTCTTCCATCACTTATAAATCTTCGTTCCTGCAATAAAATAAAGAAAATACCTTTCTTTAAAGTGCCATTTCATAAAAAATAGGTATGAATTTCTTAACATATTTTTCTGTGATCAATGACCTTGTTATTTAACATGCAATCTTGTTTTTTTTTTAAAATAATTCATAGAACGTAGGAAGGTAAATGCAAGAAAAGATAGTGTTGTAAACTGTAAAAGCACACTAGTCCTCTTCTCGCGCTCAAGCTGAAACTTTAGCCTTGCAATGCATATATATATAATTTTGTTGGAATTAAAACATGCTTGTAGGAAAAGCAGAGAAGGCCTATAGATAGGTTTGTCGTGAGCTTACCGACTCCTATATCATGACTTGATAGGTCCTATTTGTTTAAGTGTATAGATGAATTTTCAAGTAAGGCATAATAAGTTTAATCATACTCCAAGATATTCAAAAGGTTATGAGAAGGGTTTAGGGGCCAGGCCCCTGACATTTCACATTCCTCTGAAATGTCTCGAGTTCATTCAAACTTATTATCTTGCCTGATGATTTATCCTTTTCATACCATTATGCTCAATGCACACTGATGTTTTAATTATCCCAAAGAATGGGGTAAATATCACTTGGCATTTCATTTGTGGGTTATGTAAGTGAAGACCCTCTAGGGACAAATTGGTATATTAAAAAGACTTAGCATATTTTTTAGTTTTTGAGTTGGGCTTGCAGTGTTTTAAAAGTGTCTTAAAATTGATTGAATTTCTTTTCTAAACCTCATTAGTACAATTCAGATCATGCCTAGTTCACTACCAAGCCCTTAAGAATTGATGGGTATATTTGTAAATTTAGACAAAAATCAACTTATGTGATCATGATTCTTATTAAAATACTGGATCGTCATTTAAATACCAACTAAGGGTTTTAAATCCATGAGTTATCAACTTCCAGAAACCATAACCTTAAACTCGGGATCATTTGGTTTTGATTATCTTCTAAATTAGAGTAATTAGTGAAATTACAAATTTATCCTTTAATATAACACAAGTGAGATGGATTTCTACTACTTATCTTTTTATGTTTCAATCATTTAGACATGTTAATTAAAATCATTAATTACCCATTTACCCTCTTAGTTAAGCCTAAACATTGATTAAGGTTAAATCTTCAAGATTACAATTTTGCCCTTAAGGCTCTAACACTTCATAATTCACTAAATTCAACTCAAGTGACTTTGAAATTTCTTATATTACCTCACTTATGCGTCAATTAAAACATCAGAAGAGAAAATGTGATTTTTCTAACTTTAATTTAATTTATATAATTATTTACATGCAAAAATGGGGATTTTCAAAGATAATTCTATAACTTATTAAAATCACAATATTTACTCTTAGGAAAATTACTGAAGGTTCACCTATACCAACGAACCACTTGGATAAATTTTCATGATTTTTTGAATTTAAATTTAATTATTATAATTATTTTAAGTTCTGGAGTATTAATTAAATATAAAATATTTTTAATTGGAAAATTGAATTTTATATTTTTACTAAATCTCTCTAAGTCCAGGGAACCCAAAAAAAGAAGTTTCATATTTTTTGTGGTTTATATTTTAATTTTTAGAATTGATTTAGTGAAAAATTAGAGGAAATTCATTTTAATCTTTAAAAATTATTTTATGTTTTTAAAAATTAATATCTATACTAAGAAAATTAACAAAATTATTTTAATTGTCCCCAAATGATCAGGAGACTAAAGGTAACATTTTACTGAATTTTAATTTTTTTGTGATTTTTTTATTATATTTAAATTTTTTAGTTATTTAAATATTAAAAATATGCTTACAAGTGAAATATTTGTTTTAATTCCAATTTTATTTTTTATAAGTTCATCTAGTTATTAGAATCTCCCAAAACCAATTTCATAATTTTTCAACTTATATTTTAATTATTATAATTATTTTACTTCCAAAATTGTCATTTGACATAAAAAATCATGTTTAGTGATCAAATTAACTCTAATTAATCTCAAATTTTTATGAGTTCCTCTGATATTAATGTACAGTGGAGAAACAATATTATGGTTTAATGATTTATTTTTACAACGAGTTCCTTTTGTCCATTTTTATTTTTTTATTTTAATGATTTAATTACAATTAGGGTGAGTTTTAATGACTTAAATCACAATTATATTTTTCCTATGGTTCTCTTGTCATAGTGAACCCACAAAATTTATTTTGTATTTTTTTGATTAGTTTACTAATTATTATAATTATATTACCAAAATAGAGGTGATTATCTTGAAAATTAAAGATCTCTACATAGAGATCTCCCCTAACCTTGTAAAATTCAGGGAAAATCCTTCATGACAAACATAACAAAAAACCTAAAGCTTAAGACATGGTGAAAGATCTATGCCAAAATATACTTAAAACATGTAATACTGTGTTTAATTAATTAAAAATCATGCTGCATCAAGTAACATGAAGCTATTTCCACATTATTCTCCTCTGTGTGCTGAGCAAGTGAGTATTTTTATTTTATTTTTTGTAATTTTTCTACACCAAGTTATGTATTTTCTAAGGTGGACTGAATTAAATAAATAAAAAGTATCCCCATTTTTCTACTTAAATAGCTCAACATCGCTTCAACCTATGATGGATCAAAAGCACACATGGTAACTCCGCCATCTAACTCAGTGCTGACTAGGCTCCGCGATTTCGCTCCATCTCTCCATCTGATGCGATCTGAGCTGTCCGTCCGATACACACGCGATCAGACAACGCTGGTTCATCGTCCTCAACTGTTTTAACCTGAGAGCCGTCCATCTTCTAGCCTTAAGAAATAGGGCTATTCTAAATCAAATTGAGCACTGTTTGTTTCTAAAGACTCGTCTAGTCCAGAAGAACCTATCTATACGACTAACCTAGCTTGAAATCGACCCAATATGCATGGAGAATCAGAATGAGCTTAAGAAGGCGGAAGAGTTCTATACCTTAGTCTGAGAGGGGAGACCTCAATTAGATGGTTGCAAAATATTTAGGGAGGTCCAACGAGCTCACAGATGAAGTGCCTTGTTGTGGTAAATTGCCTAGACATAAATTCGACCAGACTCGATTTCAAGTGTTGATCAAAGTCAAGGTTGGAGGGGGTATGTGATGGGGCTTTTGTGAGGGATCTGCTTCTTTCAATGTAAGGTTGGTGTAGACTCAATCATTTTGAAGTTTGATGCAGTGTGGAGGTGTGGTGAAGTTTGTCCCAGTTTCAGCTAGAAATTGGGCTGGGAAATTGGCTCTAGATAGTGGGAGTTAGGGCTGGAGAATGATGGAGATTGACTCAAGAGGTCTTGAGGATGCTCTGGAGGCAATTGGCAGAGTTTCCCCAGGAAATTTCAATAACTCTCCTTTGGCCATGGAGAGGGTGGTGCTTAAATAACTATGGAAGTGTCAGCCGTCAACGATTTAGAAATTGTTGGTCGCCAGAAAGAGTGTCTCGACGCCCGGTTTAAAATAGATTTAATTTATTATTTGTATGTAATTTGAGAAAATAATATTTTTAATTTGAAAAATATGAAATCAATCTGATCTCATATAAATATTAATTTAAATAATTGAGCACTTCAACACAAGCCATGTATCTAATCCAAAGAATAGATGCATTGCTTGGTGGTGAGGCTTGATCAAATAAACTAAAGGATCCATGACATCCATTTAGTCTGCGAACCAGTTATTTTGATCGACAACGTCCCCTATCTAATACAAAAGAATTAGATAGGGTTTATATTAATCTGGGGTCTTTAGGTTTCTTATAAGGGCAAACATCTATAGTTAATTACATCTTAGATAACCGAGGTTACCTAAGAAAACTCTTTATTTAAATCAGAAAATATTATTTTCATGACTTCCAAAAGGTATGATCATCAAGGAAATGTGGTAATAGGAAATCCAATAGGCGAGTGACTCAAGTTTAGAATAGTTATTGTAGAAATCCAAAGGAAGAGAAGGCTAGGGGAAAACACAGCTCCAAGATGAATCTTGGTGACTTCCCAAACTATCCTACTGTTTGGCTTCAATTTGAGGTATTTATTTAATGTTTCATCATGCCAATTTTATTATTTAGGGATTACATTCACTTGATACCGATCATGTAATAGCCTGAAGGATAGGAGAATTTATATCATATCAAATGATAACCTCAGAATCATAAGATGAGTTAGGGTTTATATTGCACGAAGTGCAAAAACCTAAAGAGATAAAGTGAGGATTTATGCAGCATTAGACAAACTACCTCGAAGTCTTATGGCTTGTTATTTAATTCTAAGGAATTTTGCTATTGAAGATGGCCATGCTGCCCACAATTGTATTCTTCATGTGCCTCGTTGAACTACCTAAAAAATACCCATTTTTATGCCTTATTTATTATTCAATTCTTAAGGATACTATGTTTTAATGAAAGGTATTTTCATGTTTTTGGATGTATATGATTAAAAAGAGTCCAAGAAAGAAAAAGAAGGAAAAAGGAGCAAAAAGGAGCAAAAATGGAGCTTATGGAGCAAAATATTGGATTGATTGGCCTGGCGCCTAGGCGCCAGAATCCGGCGCCTAAGCGCCAGATCGATACAGACGCTGTCAAGATTTTTGATGACTTTGGGCAGTTATTTCGACGATATTAAGCAGTTATTGGTGCTTCTAAAAGACTGGAAGTTACTCCTAATATATAGGACATGTCATACAATGTATTTGGACATAAGGAAACGGCCTGGATCATGAAGAGGTGTGATCCAAAGTGAAGAGGTGCGAAAGACTTGGTCACGGAGTCCGGTGCCTAGGCACCAGATCCTGGCACCGAGGTGCGACAGTTACTTTCTAGAAGATACATTGAGTTTGGATAAATTTTGAAAAGGTACCTTAAGCAACCCCTGGTCAAATTCAGAGCTCTATAAATAGGAGCCAACTCTACAGAAAAAATCGCACCAACCCCCACCCCCCCTCTTAGTACACATACCCATTTTAGCATCTTCTCTCCTCTCTTTAGTTTTATTTAGTCTCTTCCATACTTAGGGTTCCACTTTACTTTGTATCTAGTGAGTTTATTTTGAGTATTCATTATGTGTTATTGTTGTTGGAGTCTTTCATCATTGCTTTGGAGCCAATAGAAGTCAGCGGATCACTTGAAGGAACACTTCAGATAAGTATTTGTACTTTGGTTCAAAGTTTTATAAATATGTTTTGTTGTGTTATTTCAATGTGTTATGAGTAGTTAGTTATATTTTTCCTTTCATCTATGAAAAGATAATAAATTAATTAAATTTTGTAGGAGAATTAAATTTAAAATATTTTAAAATATTGTGATGATATTAATACCTAATCTTAGTTTACTTTTTATATTGGCCATTTAAATTGTTAAAACCTGTTGAAGAATTTTAAGACCTATCTGGAGATAAATTCTTAACTAGTAGATATCACATGAATCCTTAGGTAATCTTAGGCTATACGCGGATTATTTAAGGTGACTTATAAATAAATAGGAATATATTATTTAATGGGCGTAAAATTAATTAGTTTTTAGAGTCACTGACTAAATTCTAATAATTTAGTTTATAGAAAGGTAATGGGTCACTGGTAGGGCCGACCATAGCCACCCTTGGACATCTAGTAGTGTGAGTCTAGATTAACTCATTCTACTAATAAAACATCCTGAGCCGATCTATAGATTAGTCAATGTTCTTTGCACCTGGACCAAAGGGTAAAGAATAAGAATGCTTCTATTTGGCACAATACCATAATCTAAATTCCCTACAAAATATAATTATTCTATAAATCTTGGATTAGTTGAAAAGGAGAAAGTCTTTTTTATACTTGCATTAAATTTTAATTACTGCTTGCTTTACTTTATTACTGCTTACTGCTTACTTGCTTATAGTAAAAATTATTAGTAAATCAAATTTAAAAATATAAAAAAAGGATGTATAAATTGCATTTAATTTGAAAATTTCAAAATATTTCTTACATTTCTTACTTTTTATAAAGTTACTACCCCTGTGGGATCGATAACTAGGACTCCACTAGAGCCCTGTATTACTTGAACGATATGTATACTTGCGTTTAAAATTGTGACGTTTACAATAATTATTATAAAATCTAAATATAAATTAATAATAGTAAACCTCACACATCAAGTTTTTGAAGCCATTTGCTAGGAATTAAATATTCTAAAAAGTGGTATCAAATTCTTGTATTTTAAAGCATATATAAAGTCACATCGCATCAAGTTTTTGGCGCTGTTGCCGGGGATATGATAAATAAAAAGTAAAGAAAAAGATAAAATAAAATAAAATATAAATATAAATATAAATATAAAAACAAAACAACAAAACAAAACAAAAATATTTTTTAAATTTTATGCGTAGTTCTGGATCTGAAGGATTACTACCTTTTGATTCTGAATTAGAAAGAACAATTAAAAGAACTAAAAAAGGAAAACAAATTTCAAAACATTAAGAAATGGATGAATTACATAATAATAATCAAAATCTAATCAAAATTAATGAACAAAATAATTATAAACAATTAAGGGAATATGCAAATTCTACAGCTGATGAACTTCATGTTATTATTCAAATTCTAGCTGTAGATACTAATTCTTTTGAGCTTAAACCTTCTATTATTTAAATGGTTCAAAATAATCAATTTGGAGGAACACGTAATGAGGATCCAAATTTACATATTGCTAGTTTTTTAGAACTTTGTGCTACCTTTAAATATAATAATGTTTCCGATGATGTTATTACGCTTAGGCTCTTTCCTTTTTCCTTAAAAGATAAAGCAAAAATGTGGCTTAATTCATTAACAACTTGTTCTATTAAAACATGGCCAGATATGACACAGAAATTCCTTGCTACATATTTTCCACCTTCTAAAACTGCTAAATTGAGAAATGACATTACTTCATTTACGTAATTTGATGGTGAAACAATTTATGAAGCTTGGGAAAGATTTAAAGAATTATTAAGAAAATGTCCTCATCATGTTTTACCAGATTGGTTAATTATTCAAACATTTTATAATGGACTTATTGGATCACTTAGATCTATTATTGATGCTGCTGCTGGTGGTTCTTTAATGGCTAAGACATTTGAAGAAGCCTACACTTTAATTGAAAAAATGGCTAATAATAATTTTCAATGGCCTTCTCAAAGGGTTAATCCTAAAAGAATGGCCAGTATTCTAGATAATGAAGCCTTTTCTATTTTAGCTTCACAAGTGGCTGCGATGTCTAAGAAATTAGATAATTTTGCTATTAATATATCTCATGTAAGTAATGACAATTCTGCAAATTCTGATGACTCTCAAACAATGGAAACTTTGCAAGCTATTGCTAGTAAAACTAATAACCCTTATTCTAATTACTATAATCCTGGTTGGAAAAATCATCCTAATTTTAATTGGAGTAATGGACATCAAGTTAATCTAAATTGGAACAATCAAGGAAATTCAAACTATAAACCAACTTATCCTCCTGGTTATAACAATCAACAGAAAAAATTGTCTGTAGAAGAGTTGATCTTGCAACTAAGCAATCAGTGTTGACCTCATTTTTGATGAGGTCTTCTCTTCCCTCTTTAGTGTTTAGGTTCTAGCCTTAGGCTTTTCCTTTGACTATCTTAGAGGACTAGAATTGGGACCCATCCCTTAGAAATTTGAACCACTTCTTGCCTCCCTGGAAACCCCACAAGCTTAATTGTAGACCCCTAATCACCTAGAGGGTTGAAATTAAATGTGAAGGTTTAAAGGATGAGTTCCCTATAGGATTCTTTGGCCTTAGGACCACCCTGGGTGGCTTGGTCTGGTGAGGGTTGACTTACACACTCACTACACTCACTCTCTACACTCTCACACACACAATCCAAATCCTAAAACCACACACATACCTAACTTGGCTCCTTGACTCATGTAGGTAATTCATATGGATGAACCTTAACCCCTAAGCCCCTGGCTAAGAGGGTTAGGAACAACATAGTGAATACCTCAAATGAGTCCTCTCATGGCTCATATAGGCTTAACATGGCTTCATGGCTCAATCAAAGTGCTTCCATTTTACTCATATTTGATCAATCTTCTTTTCTTTTCAAAATCTCAATTTTTGGCCTCGGGGCCCCGGCCCCACCAAACCTACCAAATGCCATTGGAACTACCCAAAATTTGCAAAATCACCTAAATTACTCAAAATTCCCTAAAACCATTCCTAAACATTTCTCTCCACTCAAATTGATCATCCATAGCCAAAAATACCAAAAATTCCAAAAGTACCCCCCAATACCCTCCAAATACCCAAAATGCCCCTCTTAGCCAAAAAAATCCAAAAATTCAGAAAATTCCTAGAAAAATCCAAAAAATCCCAAATATTCCCAATTTCATCTTGTCCAACTACACCATGGGCCAATTTTGTCAATTTACCCCACTTTTACCAAAACCCCCAATTTAGCCCATTTTAAACCCAAGAAAACCGAATGTCAAACCAAATCACCCCAATTGGTCACAATTTTGGTCCAATTCAATTCTAAACTTCAATTCAATATCCCCAATATCAATATAGACCAAATTCAATCCCAATTTGATTGGCATTTGAATCCAATTTCATTTTAAAAGCTTAAGACCCAATTTTGACCCATGACCTAAACCTAGCTCAAACCAACCCAATTTAATCCCAATTTGACCCAAATCTTCTCTAAAACCTTCCTAGCATCCCCACAAACAAAACACTAACATGATTTGCCCAAAATTTGGACCCAAACCTTACTCAATTTCAACCCAAACCCAAAATTCCTTAAATGGGCCTACACAAACCTAACCCAAATGGGCCCAAATCCCAAAATCAAAACCCAACCAAATTTTAAACCTATTTGTAACACCCCCATAAACATTTCCCAACATTAATTTTACATCAATTTCAACATTAGCCCAACTTTAGCCCAAGATAGCTCATTTTGACCCATTTGGACTCTATTACCAAAGAGGCCCAAATTAGACCCAATCCAATTCCAAATCACCTCAAACTTGCTTCAAATCACTCATGACACTTCCCTAAACCAAACCCAACAATTACTTGGCCCAAACTTTTACAAAAAAAATCCCATCCATAAATTTATTTTTAAGCCTAAAGCCCACCTTTTTAAACCTTCCTAAAAGCCCATTCCTAAAATAATTTCAAAAGTCCAAACCCATCCTAAGGCCCACATTACAATCTCATCTCATCCCCACTCAATTAAAATCATCCCTAAGTTCTAGATTAGCCATCAAATTTTTCTAAACTAAGCCATATGCCAAATCCTATCAAATCACCCCTAAATTACCAAAATTCCTAAAGTCCTCTTTCATGAAAGTTGACTTAGCTTTTTCCAAGCCAAAGGTGAGCCATGAAGTCATGCATGAGCCACATGTGAGCCATGAAAGCCTTGGACACCTCACCATACCCAAGATGGCAAGAGGAGGAGGCTCTTTCCATATTCCCTTAAGGGGATTAGCCACTTCCATGATTCCACTAAACCTTGCTTAAACTTAATTGTACTTGGATGGTGACCCTTCCCCACTAATTAAGCTGACCTAAACCACTTTCCCTTCAGCCCAAACTAGCCATGGGGAGGTGCACCTAGCCCAATCCATACATTTGACCAAACTTAGCCAAAATACACCCTTACCTCATTCCATTTTAATTCAAACACTTTACACATGGCCATTGCCAATTCCCTACACTAAACCCCAACCCTGGACCTCCTGACCCTGAGGGTGACCCATGTCTGCCGGCCAGCCACCTGGGCAGCCGGAAAACACCACACTCGAGAGCATCATGTGAGCCCAAGCTTGGAATTCTCACCTGCTGAGTTGCCCCATGCCCAATGGCCACCATGGCTGTTCTTCTCCTCACCTGAGCAGCTGATTCCAACCCCTAACTCCCCCTGGGAGGCCCTCTAGCCTCTCCTATTTAAACACCACCTCCTCTCGGCCAAAGGAGGTGCTGAACCAAAACTTACTGAAACCTTGCCAAAATCATCCCAGACCACTCTCTACACATAGAGAACTTGATCCCCACTGAAATCCCCCTGCCATTTCCTCTCTGTGAGCTCAATTTCAGAGTTGAAATTCAAGCCCAAAACCAGGACACTTCACCACAGTAAGCCAATCTCTAAATTGATTGGTCCTACCCCTTCACCAGATCAAGAGGAGAAGTTTCCCAGCAAAAGACCCCCTCACCAGGCCAGCCATTGCTTCCAGCCTCCAAGCTCTGTGATCAGGCTTGGTCGAAATCATACCTAGACAATTCACCAGGCCAAGGGACTTCATCTGGAGCTTTCTTGGACCCAATCGAACGTGACACAACTCTCAGATCGAAGCTTCACTTCTCTGAGCAAAGGTATGGACTCACTCTTCCTCCCGAGCTTCCAGAGATTCTTCATTTAGTTTGGGTCAATTTCAATGCATGCTTACCATATGGATGTGTTCGTCTCTTCAAGACGAATCCATAGAGCATAAGAACTCAAAAATTTGTTGAGAATTGAGTGAGAAATTAGGGTTAGAAGGTTGACGGTCACGGGTTCACACCAGTCGTAGACGATGACTGGGAACCGTTGGATCGCGAGTGTATTGAGCGGACGGCCAGGATCGCACCGGATGGAGCAACGGGACATGAACCACATGGCCTTTCGGAGCTGCCAAGGATGGCGTGGCGCCGCGTGGATAAGTAGAAAAATAGGCTATTTTTCTATTTATTTAATTCCCAGAACTTCAAAAATTCATAACTTTATGTAGAAAAATCCTAAAAATAAAATAAAAATACCCTCTTGCTTAGTGAACAGAGGAGAATAATGTGGAAAAGAAATCAAGTAATTTCATTAAGTATTTTATTTTTAATGATTTATTTACTCTCTGCACTATTTCAATTCTCCATGCATATAGGAAATTCACTATGGCATGAGAACATAGTGGCTTTTGAAGTCTCCGAACTTGGGAACATTCCCTGAATTTTCCAAGGTCGGAGGTCATCCCTATGAGAAGTTATTGATTTTTCAAGTGCATGTTACTCGTTTTGAGTGTTTTAATTCCAATAATTAGCATGTTGAGAAATAAATTCTAGGAAAATTTGGTGATGTTTCTTATGACCAGAGGGACTTAGGAAAAATAATTTTTGAGCTAATTCACTTTGAACAAGCCTAATTGGTCTAAACACCCAAAATTGAACTTTAATTAATTAGGGTTAACCATTCATCAAATTAACTTAAAAATAATTCTCCACTATCCTCTAGGGATAGGAGAACACAACATAAAAATTTGAGATCAATTGGACTTGGTCAGCCCCACCAAATGGGTTAATTAAGCCCCATGAATGAAATCAAACTTTAAAAATTCATAACTCACAAAATACTTTTTAAAAATTCACAAAAATGGTTTTGGAGCTTCTCTGATATCATAGTAACTTAGAAAAATTAAAATTATAATTTTCTAAAAAAGTTGCTTTTTATCATTATTTTAATATTTTTAATAATTAAAAAATAATAAAAATCACAAAAATATTAAAAATCAACGAAATGTCATATTTTGAATTCTAAACACTTAGGAAGAAACCAAATATTTTTCTTAAGTCTCTAGGATAAGATATTGAATTTTAAAGGTTTAATGTAATTTTTAATATTAGAAATGTATTTTTTCAACCTTTTCACTAAAATAATTCTAATAAAACAAAGAAAAATCAGAAAATTATAAAAATAGGTTTTCTGGTTTCTCTGATATTAGAGAGATTTTTCAAAAATATAAAATTCATTTTTCAACCTTTATTTTATTTTTAAATTAATTAATACTCCAAAATTCAAAATAATTATAATAAATAAAATAAAATTCAAAAAATCACCAATATTAGTCTAAATGGTCCTATGGTCATTAGGAATGCCCCATAATTTTCTTAAGGATAGAAACTTTTTCTTGGTCATCTTATTGAATTTTCCTTAAAAATCCCTATTTTCCACAAACAATAATTATATAAATAAATTAAATACAAAAAAATCACATTTTCTCCTCTAATGTCTTAATTGACATGTGAGTGAAGCCACATAAAAATTTCAAATTCATTTAAGCTCAATTTAGTGAGTTATGGAATTATTAAGCTTTAAGGGCAAAATGGTAATTAAAATTTTAACCCTTAATTAAAACTTTAGGAGAGAGTAAAATATTTGATCCTAATCTGATTTGGATGATTGAAATTTAAATAATTAAAGGATAGAAACCCATCAATCATTTTTAAGAATAAACCTTAATCAATTAATTAATTAAATTTGGAAGATTAATAAAAATTGAAATTATTAAAATAGGGATATTATTTAGAAGACATTTATTCTTTAATTTAATAGTCCCTAAATTAATCACTTTAATAATATTTAATTTCCAATTAAAATGATAATCCAAACTCAAGATTTAAAATGCTAAAAGACTTAATCATTAAATTAAATTAAAATTAAAACATTTAAATTAAATCCTACCAAAATTTCAAGTAAATTAATACTTTAACAATTAAATTAAATCATATTTAAAACATAAAAAATAAAATATTAAATTAAAATTAAAATAAAATTAAATTAAAAATTAAATTAAATTAAATGAAATTAGATTTAAATTTAAATTAAATTAAATTAAAACATATTAAATTAAATAAAAAAATAAAAAAAATAAAATCAAATTAAAATAAAATTAAAATTAAATTAAAAATTAAAATAAAATTAAAATTAAGACTAAACCAAATTAAATTAAATTAAATTAAATTAAATTGAATTGAATTAAATATAACATCACCTAAGACATAAAGAATTCAAAATAAATCTAAAACAACTTGAACACTATTCCAAACTTAAACCCATTAACTAAAATTAAATTAAATCACAAATCACTTAAACATCAATTTGCCCTCAAAAGCTCTTGTTGTCATAACTTCTAAATAGAGTATTAAGTGAAGTGTTTTTTCACTTATAGGATATTCAAATGTCCTAATTCACTGAGCATGATAACAAAACTTAAACTCCTGGATGATTAATTCACTTGTATAATTAAATTCTCTTAGACTTAAAACAATCCTAAAGGTGTTGAAAAGATGTTTAAGACTCGTCTTAGGCACTTCCTCAATATGATAGGATATTTATAAGAACAATTGAAATTAATTGTTCTTTGATGAAGAAAATCGTCCTTAAACCAAAACACAAGAACCTAGACGTCATAGGAGATGACTAGCTATAGGATTAGGACTTTGGTAGACAACCAAAACCTTTCCCTTAGCTTTACCTAGGTACTTGTTGGAATACTTAAATGCTCTGATATGTGTTTCAAGTGCAGCTTGGGATGACGAGAAGACCCTCCAGGTATGCTTTTATTTTATTGCAATTTACCTTCTCGCAATTTAATTAATCGCAATGCACTTTACTTTTCTTGCATGATAAACAACTGTTGCATGAAAACCAAAACCTTTAGGATAGTCCCTAAACTAAAACCAAAATTAAATTAAAAATCATTACAAGATAAAATTCACCGCCACAACATTTCAAAATATAAAACAACTCAAAATTTAATCACAAACAGAACACAAAACTACAATTGCAACTAAATTAAAACGTCTCGTTGAATGATCGGGAATACCTCGGATGATGTAGCCCACGTGTTGCTAACGGGATTTCCCACAGTCTAAATGAAGGTGTGGAACTCATTCGAGTTGAGTTTAGCAAATTCATCCGGACTAAGTGAATTTGATGAAAATAACGATGCTTGGGATGACGGAACCGTGGGATCTTAATCGGTTCCGTTTAAACAACTTTAAGATTTGTTTTAATTAAAATATTAAAAACACTTGGACTTTAAGATTTCTAAACCAAAACACTTTTCTCATCTCTTGATTTTCACCTTCTATAACTAAACCTCTACAACAACAAGGAGCTTGGAGCACGGTTGGCAGCACGACTATCTTCGTCAGCAAAACAACTCTACATCAGCTAAACATTCCTAGAATTAAACAACAAAGCCATAGGATTTCAAGGTAGTTTGCCTAGTGCAACATAAATCCTCAACTCTTCGTTAGGTATTTTCATGATCATGTCATGTAAATTAAGCCCTAACCGGTCTTAGGATTCCGAGGTAGTCGTTTGGTACGACATAAACCCTCACATCTTCAAGGCTATTTGTATGATTTTATCATACAAATATAAGTCCTAATTAATTAAAATTGGCAGGATGGAAACATTAAGTAAATTTTCAAATTAAAGCCAAACCATAGGATAGTGTGGGAAGTTGCCAAGATTCTTCTTGGATCCTCAGCTTCTCCTACTTATCTTTCTTTGGACTCCTGAAAATAAATGTTCCAAATTTGAGCTAATCCCTTTTGAAATTTCAAAAATGCGGTTCTTCGAAAACCTTAAACTTTAAAATTCTTGAGAGCAAAACCACTCGATCATTATCGAGAGTTTTCTTAAATGATTCTCGTCATTTAAGATGTAATTAACTATAGGGGCTTGCCCTTATAGGGAACTTTAAGAACCCGGGTAATATAAACCCCGCTTAATTCCTTTATATTAAGCAGGGGAACTTGTCGGCTTATAAAATAGGTTCGCAGACCAAACGGATGTCACAAATCTTCTAGCTTATTTAACTGAGCCCCATCATCAAGCAGTGTGTCTATTCTCAGGGATAGATATACAGTTTGTGGTGTGGTGCTCGTTTATATAAACTATTCGGGATGTGAGATCAGTTTGATGTCATATCTTAAAATCTTCAAATTTAAAAATTATTTTCAAAATCAGATACTACTTTTCAAATTATTTATTTAAATTAAATTAAAAATTCACCTACAATTTCTGTTAGGCGACCCCTTTTCAAAATACAACACACAACCTAAAATATGTAGACAATCAGCTACAAAGTCAAAACACTGCTATTCGTAATATTGAGAATCAGATGGGTCAAATTGCTAATTTCATTAATTACAGACCTCAAGGAACACTGCCTAGCAATGTCAAAGTTAATCCTAAAGAATCTGGAAAAGAACATGAACAAGAAAAAGCTGTACAACTCATAAGTGGAAAGGAATTAACAGAAAAATCACGGAATAAGATTGAAAAAGAGAAAGAAGTTGAAGAGATTGAAAAGCCTAAAGATACCCTTTCTCCAAGTAATGATCAGACTATTGTACCAATTGAAGTGGAAGTTGAAAGATCACCACCACATTTTCCTCAAAAACCTAAACAACAGAAGCTTAACCATTAATTTTCTAAGTTATTTGAAATTTTTAAGAAACTTACCATCAACATTCCTTTTGTTGAAGCTTTGGAGCAAATGCCAAGATATGCAAAATTTATGAAGGATATTTTAAGTAAGAAGAGAAAATTTGAAGCTTATGAAACTGTTGCATTAAGTGAAGAATGTAGTGCAATAATTCAGAAGAAATTACCTCAGAAACTTAAAGATCCTGGAAGTTTCACTATACCATGTGCTATTGGAGAAAAAATTTATGGAAAAACCTTATGTGATTTAGGAGTTAGTATTAATCTCATGCCATTTTCAATCTTTCGTAGGTTAGATTTAGGAGAGATTTCTCCTACCACTGTAACTCTGCAGTTAGCTGATCGATCGATCACTTATCCTAAAGGAGTTATAGAGGATGTTCTTGTTAAGGTAGATAAATTTATATTCCCTGTGGATTTCATTGTTCTATATATGGAAGAAGATAAAGAAATACCTATCATTTTAGGGAGACATTTTCTAGCTACCAGTCAAGCTATGATTGATGTCCAAAAAGGAGAATTAACGATGAGAGTTAATGATCAAGAGATAACATTCAATGTTCTGAAATCAATGAGGTATCCTGATAAAAGAAAAATGTTACCGGATGGATATTTTTGATTATATAATTGAAAAGCATTATGAAGAAAAATGTAAGGTCATTTCTGATTATAAAGATAAAGAATATATGTTATATAATGAGTCATTAAATGAAGAAATTTTATTTGAAGAAACTCATTATATTCATAAAAATTGGGAAATTTTAGACAAATCTAAAAATGATATACTTTTACCCTCATTTGAAAGAGCCCCTGAACTGGAATTAAAAAGTTACTTGCACATTTAAAGTATGCATTTCTTGGAAATTCATCAACTTTACCTGTAATTATATCTCCAGATTTAAGCAAATATCAAGAAGAAAAATTAATAGGAGTTCTAAAGAATTATAAGAAAGCTTTTAGTTGGACTATTGCAGATATAAAAGAAAAGAGTCTTTCAACCTGTATTCATAGGATTTTAATAGAAGAAAATTGTACACCCACTATTGAACCTCAAAGAAGATTAAACCCAATTATGAAAGAGGTTGTCAAGAAAGAGATTTTGAAATGGTTAGATGCTGGAATTATTTATCCTATTTCGGATAGCCAATGGGTGAGTCTTATTCATTGTGTTCCGAAGAAGGAGGAGTAACTGTCATTGATAATGAAAAAAATGAGCAAATCCCAACAAGACAAGTTACTGGTTGGCGTATTTGCATTGACTATAAAAAATTAAACAACACCACTAGAAAGGATCATTTTCCTTTACCTTTCTTGGATCAAATGCTGGATAAACTAGCTGGACACTCATATTTCTATTTTCTGGATGGATATTCTAGTTATCATCAATTACCCGTTGCTCCTAAGGATTAAGAAAAGACAACATTTATAAGTCCTTATGGAACATTTGCCTTTAGAAGAACGCCTTTCGGTTTATGCAATGCACCTGTAACTTTTCAAAGATGTATGATGTTAGTATTCTGTGATTTGATTGATAAAGGAATTGAAGTATTTATGGACGATTTTTCAGTTTTTGGAACTTCTTTTGAATCTTGCTTGGAAAATATAACGAAAGTTTTGAAGAGATGCGAAGAAACAAATTTAGTTTTAAACTGAGAAAAATGTCAATTTATGGTCACAGAAGAAATTGTACTTGGACATAAAGTTTCAAAAATAGGGATGGAAGTTGATCAGGCAAAAGTGAAAATTATTGCTGAACTGTAACCACCTACTACCGTTACTGATGTGAGAAGTTTTCTGGGTCATGCTGGATTTTATAGGAGATATATAAAGGATTTTTCTAAAATTTCTAAACATCTTTGCCATTTATTGGAAAAAGAAGCTAAATTTGAATTTAATGAAGATTGTCTGAATGCGTTCAATATTCTGAAAGAAAAATTAATCACTCCACCGGTCATTGTTGCACCTGATGGTAATAAACCTTCTGAATTAATGTGTGATGCAAGTGATTATGCAATCAGAGCTATATTAGGACAAAAATATGAGAAAATTTTCAAAGTTATATACTATGCTAGGAAAACTCTTAATGAAACTCAAATAAATTACACTACTACTGAAAAAGAGCTTTTAGCAATAGTATATGCCTTTGATAAATTTAGACCATATCTTCTTGGAACAAAATGTATCGTACATATTGATCATTCTGCTATTAAGTATTTAATGTCTAAAAAGGATGCTAAACCTAGATTGATCATATGGGTTTTACTTTTGCAAGAATTTGATTTTAAAATTGTAAATAGGAATGGAACTTACAACCAAATTGCTGATCATTTATCAAGAATAAAAATAATAATGAGAAGATTTATGAAGAAAAGATAAATGAGAAATTCTTGGATGAGCAATTATATGTCATTCAAGGATTACAAATGCCTTGGTATGCAGATATAGTTAACTACTTGGTTAGAAATATTTTACCTTATGGGATGAATAATAAATATATTAAAAAAATTCAAGAATGATTGTAAATCATATATTTGGGAAGATCCTCATTTATTTAAAATAGGAAGAGATTTTGTGATTCGATGATGTGTACCTTATGAAGAAACTTTTACAATTATTCAAAAATGTCACGATTCTGAATTTGGAGGACACTTTGGAGTTGATAAAACTGCATTTAAAATTTTAAATTCTAGATTTTATTGGCCTACTTTATTTAAAGATGTTGGACATTATGTGAAAACTTGTGATCGATGTCAAAGAATGGGAAATATATCCAGAAAAGATGAAATGCCTCTAAACTTTATATTAGAAATCGAAATTTTCGATGTATGGGGTTTAGACTTTATGGGACCTTTCGTACCATCATCTGGAAATATTTATATTTTTTTAGCAATTGATTATGTTTCAAAGTGGATCGAAGCTGTAGCTTTACCTAACTGTGATTCCAAATGTGTTTCGAAATTTTTAAAGAAGATGATTTTTACAAGATTTAGAATGCCCGGGATAATTATCACGGATGGGGGAAGTCATTTCGAAATATAAGAATTCAATCATTGCTTGGAAAAATTCGAATTAAACATAGAATTGCAACTTCTTATCATCCTCAAACAAGTGGAATGGTCGAAGTGTCAAACAGAGAAATTAAAAGAATATTAGAAAAGATCGTTAATCCTAAAAGAACTGACTAGGTTGATAGACTTGATTCTGCATTATGGGTTTATAGAACAGCTTATAAGGCACCTATCAGAATGTCACCTTATTGGTTAATTTATGATATACATTGTCACTTACCTGTTGAACTTGAACATAAAGCTTATTGAGCGATAAAGGACTTCAATTATAATTTGAATACTACAGGAGAAAAAAGATTATTACAATTGAATGAAATGGAAGAAATAAGAAATGAGTCATATGAAAATGCAAGAATTTATAAGGAAAGAATGAAGAAATTGCATGACAAAATGATTTCAAGGAAAATATTCGAGCCTGGACAAGAGTATTATTATTTAATGTTCGTTTAAAACTTTTTCCTAGAAAATTAAAATCTAAATGGATGGGACCATTTATAATTGAGAGAGTATACCCTTATGGAGCTGTGGATATTAAAGATCCCAAAACTGCAAAAGTATTTAAAGTTAACGGATTAAGACTGAAGCCTTATATGGGAGAAATGAAATTAAATTACAAAGAGGCTTATGAGCTGAGTCTACACGATTAATTCAATTAATTATATCGGGCTGACGACGTTAAACCAAGCGCTTTGTCGGAGGCAACCCATATTTATTAGTGTGAGTTAAATTATTGTTGTAAGATTATGCCTTGGTCTTGACTAAATTTATATATAACTTCTGGAAATAGAAGGCTAACAAGTCTGTAATGGCTTAAGCTAAACATTTTCTTGAAGTATATAGAATTTAGACTTGGACCACTCCATGACAAATGTGAGTAAAAAGGAGATTGACCCACTTTTTATATGTATGCAATTTAAGTTAATAGTAACGGCACCAAAAACTTGATCCCACTTTAAATATAGTTATATGATTTAATGTATAATGTGGATTCTACGCAAGTATACGTATCGTATCAACTAATACAGGGCTCTAGTGGAGTCCTGGTTATCGATCCCATAGGGAAGTTTTTAACCGATTTTTTATCAGCTAAATTTAAGGGAATTACTTACTAATCTAGTAGACTGAAATCAAAAGCAAACTTCAAGTAAACTAATGCTTAAAATAAAGTTGAATTAATTAATTCAGAAAAAGTATCATTCTCCTTGTTTTTAGAAAATTAAGTGAACTGATGAATTTAAATAGAATTTTTTAAAATTGTATTGTAACAAATAGGAGCATTCCTATTCTTTACCCTTTGGTCCAGGTGTAAAGAACATTGACTAATCCTATGTTTGATTACTGAATCTGCGGCTAGGCTGGGAGGATACCGGTCGCCACTTCGCAGCTCCCACGTTCCTCTCACCCGAGAGCTAACATCTACACTTCGGCTCTCAAACATAGAGATCGAATTGAGTATTTTAGTACGTCACACTAAAATATCCAATTCTACGCCCCATAATTAATATTTCCCTATTTATTTGCACCCGCCTTCCAAGGCTTTTGACTTCCCGAATATTGGATGTAATTTTTACTATAGTTGATAATTCAACATATTTTAACTACTCAATTGGCCAGATTGAAAGTAAATTAAGTTTTAAGTAAAAATTATCACAATTTATTTATACTATATTAGGTGCTTTTATTTAATTTCATCGATCCGCATAATTTTCATAAACAAGGAGAAAGACTAAGAAAACTACTCAGAATGCATGAGAATAAAATAAAGCATGGATTTCATTTAAAGTTAACAACAATAAACAAAGATACTTATCTTAATTTCCTTCCCAAGAAGACTCCTTGAAGTTCCTTTGACTTTTCCTTCTAGTACAGCAACTAATTAGCACTCAATTAAACTAATGAACTCACTAAACTCACTCAACTAAATTAAACTCACACAAATTACACTAGAAATGAACACACAGAAGACTCAAAAGACACACACACACTCTAGAATTCAGCCTCTATTTATAGAGGTAGGAAAAGGTCCAAGGGGTGTTTAAACACCTCTTCAAAAAGTGTCCAGATTCAATATATATGCATTTTGAACTAGCTCGCCGTCGGCGGGAAACGACCTTGTCGTCAGCGGGCTTCTAGAAGGTCTTCCAACTGCGCGAACTCGCTGTCGGCGGGCTCGGGCTCGGTGTCGGTGAGGTAGTTATAATTCCTTTAGAAATTTCTCCTCACGATCTCGCCGTCGGCGACCTCGATCTTGCCATCGGCGAAGTAGTTATATTTGCATGAATTTCCTTCTTTTTGATCGAAATTTGCTCCATTTCATGTTTTTTTGCTTTTATCATTAATAAATCTTCATTCCTGCAATAAAATAAAGAAAATACCTTTTTTTAAAGTGCGATTTCATCAAAAATAGATATGAATTTCTTAATGAATTTTTCTGTGATCAAAATCCCCCAAACTTAATTATTACTTGTCCTCAAGTAATTTTAATACTAAATAAATAATAATAATGATTTCTATATTATAATTTTTTCAATCCAGATAATATATGAATTAAATTTAAATAACATTATAATAAAGTTGACTAAAAGTATTTCTAAGAAATTAAATTAACTTTATAGAGATAAGATTATTTAGTTATTAGCTCTACGATTTCTAGCTTTCTATTTATTTCAGGAACGACTATATTTAAAAAAATAGTAAATTACTTAAGATATTTAGATGATAGGAAGTTCAAGAAAACACTATTTAGTAAAATACTACCCCATAAATATAAGCTTAGAAATATAATTAAGTTTTACCCTTTAGGTTGATTCCATTGAAGCCAATTTCTGATAAGGCATCTCCTCAAGCTTCTCCTCACTTATATTTTTCTTTTCTTTTCTTTTCTTTTCTTTTTCTTTTCTTTTCTTTTTTTCTTTTCTTTTTCAAGTGAGGATTACTGTATCTGGATAGCCTGTTAATAATTTCGAACTTCAATTTCTCTTCCTAAATTTGAAACTTAAAATATTTCTTTGCTTATATATATTTCATAGCCTTTACTTCATTGAGTTTCTATCCTTTCTTTTTCACTTAAATACTTAAGAATTTTAAATTTTTAGAATATAGTTTCCCTTATTTTAAATAGTTTACTATATTCTTATTACTTTTAACCAAATATCTTATTCCATTTATTGATTGAATTATTAGAAATATTTTCTTTAACTTTATATAATAATTAAATAAAGTAACTCATATTTATTGAATTGAAAATTACTATAGAAAATCATTTAATAATAATTTTTGAAAATAGAAATTGAGAACAATTTTAATAATCAAATTTGTATTTTTACCTTCCCCCAAACTTAATTTTTTCTATCTTTACTTCTGTCGGCATATTTTTTAGGTTGTGTGTTTTATTTTGAAAAGGGGTCGCCTACAAAAATTGTGCGGCGAATTTTTAATTTAATTTAAATAAATAATTTGAAAAGTAGTATTTAATTTTTGAAAATAATTTTAAATTTGAAGATTTTAAGATATGAAATCAAACCGATCTCACATCCCAAATAGTTTATATAAACGAACACCGCACCATAAACCGTGTATCTATCCTAAGGATAGACACACTCGCTCGATGGTGGGGCTCGATTAAATAAACTAGAAGATTTGTGACATCCTTTTGGTCCGCGAACCAATTTTATAAGCCGACAAATTCCCCGCTTAATATGAAAGCATTAAACGAGGTTTATATTACTCAGGTCCTTTAAAATTCCCTATAAGGGCAAGCCTCTATAGTTAATTACATCTTAAGTGACCGGAATCACCTAAGAAAACTCTCGATAATAATCGGTAATTCGCTCTCAAGAATTTCAAAGTTTAAGGTTTTCGAGGATTAAATTTTGGAATTTCAATAGGGAATGGATCAAATTTGGAACATTTTGTTTTGGGAATTCAAAGGAAGAAAGGTGGGAGAAATCACAGATTCGAAGCGAACTTCGGTATTTCCCCGACTATCCTATTGTTTGGCTTGGATTTAGGAAAATCCTAATATTTATTTAATGTTTTGATCTTGCCAATTTTAATTAATTTGGACTTATATTTGTATGATAAAATCATACAAATAACCTCGAAGATATGAGGGTTTATGTCGTACTAAACGACTACCTCGGAGTCCTAAGACCGGTTAGGGCTTAATTTACATGACATGATCATGCAAATGCCTAACGAAGAGTTGAGGATTTATGTTGCACTAGGCAAACTACCTCGAAGTCCTATGGCTTGGTTATTTAATTCTAAGAAAGTTTTGCTAAAGTAGATCCGAGTTTTGCTGATGACGATGGTCGTGCTGCCCATTGTGCTCCAAGCTCCTTGTTGTTGCAGAGGTTTAATTTTAGAAGTCATAAATCAAGAGATGAGAAAAGTGTTTTGGTTTAGAGAAAATCTTAATTTCCAAGTGTTTTTTGTGTTTTAATTAAAACAAATCTTAAAGTTGATTATAACAGCACCGGTTAAGATCCCACGGTTCCATCCTTCTGGTATCGTTATTTTTATCGGATTCACTTAGTCCAAATGAATTTGCTAAACTCAACTGAATGAGTTCCACACTTTCATTTAGACAGTGGGAAATCCCGTTAGCAACACGTAGGTTACATCATCCGAGGTATTCCCGATCATCCAACAGGACGTTTTAATTTAGTTGTAATTGTAGTTTTGTGTTTTGTTTGTGATTAAATTTTGAGTTGTTTTATATTTTGAAATGTTGTGGCGGTGAATTTTATCTTACAATGACTTTTAACTTAGTTTTGGTTTCAATTTTAGGGACTATCCTAAAGGTGTGGGTTTTCATGCAACAGTTGTTTATCATGCAAGAAAAAGTAAGTGCGATGCAATTAAAGAAACTGCAATAATGTAAATTGCAATAAAATAAAAGCGTACTCGGAGGGTCTTCCCGTCATCTCAAGCCGCACTTAAAACACAATTAGAATATTTAAGCAAGTTCCTAGAGTAAAGCTAAGGGAAGGGTTATGGTTTTCTACCAAATTCCTAATCCTATAACAAGTCATTTCCTATGACGTCTAGGTCCTTGTGTTTTGGTTTGAGGACGATTTTCTTCATCAAAGAATAATTAAGTTCAATTGTTCTTATAAGTATCCTATCACATTGAGGAACTGCTTAAGAAGAATCTTAAACATCTTTTCAATATTACTTAGAATTGTTTTAAGTCCAAATGAATTTAATTATACAAATGAATTAATCGTCCGAGGATTCAATTTTGTTATCTTGCTCAGTGAACTAGGACATTTGAATGTCCTATAAGTGAAGTAACATTTCATTTAATGTTCTGTTTAGGAGTTATGATAACCAAAGCTCTCGAGGGCAAATTGGTGTTCAAATGGTTTGTGATTTAGTTTAACTTCAGTTAAAGGGTTTAAATTTTGAATAATGTTCAAGTTGTTTTATATTTAATCCCTTTATGTCTTAGGTGATGTTATTTAATTCAATTTAATTTAAATTTAATTTAATTTAATTTGGTTTAGTTTTAATTTTAATTTAATTTAACTTGATTTTAATTTTAATTTTAACTTGATTCTATTATTTAATTTAATTCAATTTAATTTGATTTGATATGAATTAATTTAATTTAATTTAATTTGATTTAATTTAATTTAATTTAATTTCCTTTAATTTAATTTAATTTAATTTAATTTAATTTGATTTAATTTAATTTAATTTAATTTAATATGTTTTAATTTAATTTAATCTTAATTTAATATTTTTTTAATTTAATTTAGTTTAATTTAATTTAATTTAATTTAATTTAATTTAATTTGTTTATTTAATTTAATTTAATTTACTTAATTTGTTTGATTTAATTTAATTTAATCTTTAATTTAATTTTATTTTTAATTTTAATTTAATTGAAAATTTAAAAGACTTTAATAATTTAACTTTAATTTAATTTAATGATTAAGTCCTTTAACATTTTAAAACTTAAATTTGAATTATCATTTTTAATTAGGAATTAAATATTATTGAGACGATTAATTTAGGGATTTTTAAATTAAAGAATAAATCTCTTCCTAATAATATCCCTATCTTAATAATTCCAATTTTATTATTCTTCCAAATTTAATCAATTATTTAATTAAGGTTTATTTTAATTATCTTCAAATTGTTTAATAGGTTTCTACCTTTTAATTATTTAAATTTCAATCATCCAAATCAGATTAAGATCAAATATTTTATTTGTTAATTTTATTAAACCTAAAGTTTTAATTAAGGGTTAAAAATTTTTAATTACCATTTTGCCCTTCAAGCTTAATAATTCCATAACTCACTAAATTGAGCTCAAATGAACTTGAAATTTTTATGTGACTTTACTCATATGCCAATAAAGACATGAGAGGAGAAAATGTGATTTTTTTTGTATTTAATTTATTTATGTAATTATTTTTGGTGGAAAATAGGAATCTCCAAGGAAAATTTAATAATATGACCAAGGGAAAGTTTCTGTCCTTAAGAAAATTATGGGACATTCCTAATGACTAGAGGACCACTTGGACCAATTTTGGTGATTTTTTAAATTATATTATTTTTATTATAATTATTTTAAGTTTTGAAGTATTAATTAATTTAAAAATAAAATAAAGGTTGAAAAATGAAATTTATATTTTTTAAAAATCTCTCCGATATCAAGGAAATCAGAGAATCAATATTTGCAATTTTCTGATTTTTCTTTGATTTATTATAATTATTTTAGTGAAAATGCTAGAATATACATTTTTTTTATTTTAAAATTACCTTAGGGCTTTAAAATTTAATATCTCATTAAATAGACCTAAGAAAAATATGGGGTTTGTTCCTAAGTGATTAAAATTCAAAATGTGACATTTTGGTGAATTTTATTATTTTTTTGATTTTTATTACTTTTTAATTATTAAAATATTAAAATAATACCAAAAAATCAACTTTTTTAGAAAATTGAAATTTTAATTTTCTTAAATTCCTCTGATATCAGAGAGGCTCCAAAACTAATTTGGTGAATTTTTAAAAAGTATTTTGAAAGTTATAAATTTTTTAAAGTTTAAAATGACTAAATGGCTTAATCAACCCATTTAGTAGGGCTAACCAAGTCCAATTGGCTTCAAATTTTTATGGTGGGTTCCTCTGATCCTAGAGGTCAGTAGAGAGTTAATTTCAAGTCAATTTGATGTATGGTTAGCTCTAATTAATTAAGGAGATATTTTGGGTGTTTAAGCCAATTAGGGTTATTTTAAATGAATTAATCCAAAATCTATTTTTCCTAGGGTCCTCTGATCATAAGAGACGTCACCAAATTTTCCTAGAATTTATTTCACAACATGCTAATTATTGAAATTAAAATACTTAAAACAGCAACATGAATTTGAAAAATCAATAACTTCTCATAGGGATGGCCTCTGACTTTGGAAAATTCGGGGAATGTTCCCAAATTCAGAGGCTTCAAAAGCCCTATGGTCTCATGCCATGGTGAATTTCCTATATGCATGGAGAATTAAAACAATGCAGAAGGGAAATAAATTATTAAAAATAAAATACTTGATGAAATTAAATAATTTCTTTTCCACATTATTCTCCTCTGTTCACTGAGCAAGAGTGTAATTTTATTTTATTTTTCTGATTTTCCTACACAAAGTTATGGATTTTTTAAGTTTAGGGGAATTAAATAAATCAAAAATACCCTAATTTTTTATTTATCCACGCGGCGCCATGTCAACCTCGGCAGCTCCGAAAGGCCACGCGGGGTGTTCTGGTTCGACGCCGCCATCTGACTCAGCGCTCCGGGGCCCCGCTGTGTCGTTCCATCTCCTGATCCGACGCGATCCTGGCCATCCGTCCGCGCGTGTATTAAATGAACGGCATCCGTTCATCGTCCCCAGGCGTCCTTACCCGAGAGCCGTCCACACTAAATCCCTAATATCTCACTCAATACTCAATGGATTTTCGTGTTCTTATGCTCTATGGATTCGTCTTGAATAGACAAATACATCTATACGGTGATCATGCATTGAAATTAAAGCATTTGAAATGGAGAATCTCCAGAAGCTAGGGATGAAGAATTAGCTCATACCTTTGCTCAGAGAAGTGTGGCTTCAATCTGAGGGTTGTGTCACCTTTGATTGGATCCCAGCAAGCTCCAGATGAAGTATCCTGGCCTGATGAATCACCTAGGTATGATTTCGACCAAGCCCGATCACAAAGCTTGGAGTTTGGAACAGATGGGTGGCCTGGAGAGGGGGCTTTTGCTGGTGGACTCCTTCCCTTGGTCTGGTGAAGGTGTAGGACCAATCAATTTGAAGATTGATCCACTGTGGAGAAGTGTCCCGGTTTTGGGTGGAATTTTGGTCGAGAAATCGAGTTCGTTGGTGGGGATTAGTGCAAATTGGCACGGGGGATCAACTCGCTCTAAGTATGGAGAGTGTTCGGCACAATTTTGGCGGGGTTTCGGTAAGATCCGGTTCGGCACCTCTCATGGCCGAGAGGGGGTGGTGTTTAAATAGGAGAGGGTGGAGGGCCTCCCGGGGAGAGTTAGGGCTTGGGATCGACTCGCTCTTGGCAAGAGAAGAATAGGCCGCAATGGCCACCGAGGATGGGGCATCTCAGCGAGTGAGAATTCCAAGTTTGGGCTCACATGTGAGCTCTCGGCCCGGTGGTTTCCGGCGGCCGTGGTGGCCGGCCGGCCATGGTCGGGTCACCCTCAAGGTCGTGGAGGTCGTGGTCGAGGCTTAGTGCGATCAATCGGCCATGGACATGTGTAAAGGAGTTGAATTGAAATGGAATTGGGGAGGAGCTAATTTTGGCTTGATTTGGTCAAGTCCACCTTTTGGGCTTGGTTCACCTCCCCATGGCCGATTTGGGCTGAGGGAGGATCAGATGAATCGACTAGGAAGGGGTACTGAAGTCACCATCCATGAATATTTTGATTAATCATGGATTAAGGTGAAGCATAAAAGGGTTAAAACCTTTTTAAGGGGGCTTAAAAGAGGCTCCTCCTTTTGCCATTAATGGCTTGATCACATGTCAAACCTTCCATGGCTTCATGTGGCTTGTCCATGGCTTGCATGGCTTGTCTTTGGCTTGGGAAAAAGCTTGGTCAATTTCATGAAAATGGATTTTAGAAATTTTTGCTAATTTGATGGGAATTTGTATGAAGCTTGATTTGGAATGGTTTAATGATGATTTTGAAACTTAGGGGTGATATCAATTAGAGGTATGATGAAAAGAAATTGCCATGTGGGCTTTAGGGCCAATTTTGGGCTTTTGTATTTGGTGGAAATGGGCTTTTAAAATGGTTTAGGGAAGTGGGCTTTTGGATTTTAAAATGGATTTTAGGATGGAATTTTGGCAAATTCTTGGGCCAAATAATTGTTGGGTTTAGCTCATAGATGTGTCATGAGTGACTTGTAGCAAATTGGGAGTGATTTAGGTTTGAATTGGGTTGAATTTGGGCTCCTTTGGTGAATGGGCCAATATAGGTCAAATTGGGCTAACATGGGCCAATGTTGGGCTAGGGTTGAAATTGATGTAAAATTAATGTTGGGAAATGTTTATGGGAGTATTTCAAAGAGGTTTTGGCCTTGGTTGGGTTTTGATTTTGGGGTTTGGGCTTATTTGGTATAAGTTTGGGTTTAGGTCAAAATTGGGCCTTTTAGCTTTGGGTTGAATTTGAGTGGGGTTTGGGTCTAAATGTTGGGCAAATCATGTTAGTGCTTTGTTTGTATGGATGTTAAGGAAGATTTAGAAAAGATTTGGGGTTAATTGGAGTTGAATTGGGTGAGTTTGGGTTAGGTTTGGGTCATGGGTCCAAATTGGGCTTTAAGGCCAAAAGTGAAATTGGATCCAAATGTCAATCAAATTGGGCTTGGATTTGGTCTAGATTGGTGTTGGGATTGTTGAATTTAAGTTTAGAATTGAATTGGACCAGAATTTGGGTCAATTGGGTAGGTTTGGTTTGACATTGGGTTCACTTTGGGTTAAAATGGGTCAAATTGGGGGTTTTGACAAAATTATGGTAAATTGACAAAATTAGCCTATGGTGTAGTTTAACAAAATGAAATGGGGAATATTTGGGATTTTCTGGAATTTTTTGGGAATTTTTTGAATTTTTGGATTTTTGGGTCAAGAGGGGTATTTTGGGTATTTGGAGGGTATTGGGAGGTATTTTTGGAATTTTTGGTATTTTTGGCTATGGATGATCAATTTGAGTGGAGAGAAATGTTTAGGAATGATTTTGGGGAATTTTGGGTGATTTGGAAATTTTGAAAAATTCGGGTAGTTTCGAGGTTTTGGGTAGGCTAAGCGGGTGTAGGGTCCCGGGGTCAAAAATTGAAAATTTGGGAAATTGAAGATTAGGTGAATGTAAGTGGAATGAAATCATTTTGGTTGAGCCATGAAGCCATATCAAGTCCACATGAGCCATGAAGGGACTCATTTGAGGCATCCACATTGTTGTTCCTTTCCTCTTAGCCAAGGGCTTAGGGGTTAAGGACCATCCATGTGAATCACCTTTATGAGTCAGGAGGTCAAGTTAGGTATGGGTGTGTTTTTTTGGAGGTGTGTGAAAGTGTAGTGTATAGGTGTAGTGTGTGTGTAAGTCAACCCCTTCACTGCGACCGAGCCACCTGGGGTAGTCCTAAGGCCAAAGAGTCCTATGGAACTCATCATTTAAACTTCCACATTTGATTTCAACCCTCTAGGTGATTAGGGGTCTACAGTCAAGTTTGTAGAGTTTGCGGGGAGTTAAGAAGTGGTTTGAATTTCTAAGTGGTGGGTCCCGATTCTAGTCCTCTAAGACAAGTCAAAGGAAAAGCCTAAGGCTAGATCCTAAGTACTAAAAAGAAGAAGAGAAGACCTCATCAAAAATGAGGTCAACAAATGGACCCCCAATAGGTGTGGTGAGCTAACCAAGCACACCGCGCGTATTGGTGTTGACGGAAGAGATCAACAAAACCAACACAGATGTCCAAGTGACAAACTTAGGACAAAGTAGAAGAGTTTCCGCTGGGGAGTGTCAAGTATATCTCTGAGACTGGAGATTCCTAAACACTCGCTGGGGATAGGAAAAGGAAGGTGAATTCCAAATCACGTGATATGGGGGAATTTCAATTTAGATTTTATTTTGTTTCAGTTTAAGTTTTGATGTGTGAGCTTAGATTTCAGTTGGAGTTTCAATTTAGATTTAAGTTTTGTTAAGATTAATTTGAAGGGATTTTGATTTGAAATGAGAATTGGAACTTTGTGGTTGTAGATGTAACATCTTCAACCTCAAAAGAAAATTGAATTGATTGGATTGAATCATTACAATGAGGAGAGATCTCAGAGCAATGCGGTATTGAATGTAAAATCCTTAACCTCAAGAGTTTGATTTTGATGTATTTCATTACGATAGGGAAAGAATCCTAAAGCAATGCAATCTCGGATGTAAAATCCTCAACCCCAAGAAATTTAAATTTGATTTATTTCATTGCAATAGGGAAAGAATCCTAACGCAATGCAGTCTCAGATGTAAAATCCTCAACCCCAAGAAATTTAAATTTGATGTATTTCATTGTAATAGGGAAAGGATCCTAAAGCAATGCAGTCTCGAATGTAAAATCCTCAACTCCAAAAGTTTGAATTTGATGTATTTCATTGCAATAGGGAAAGGATCCTAAAGCAATGCAATCTAGGATGTAAAATCCTCAACTCCAAAAAGTTTGAATTTTGATGTATTTCATTGCGATAGGGAAAGAATCCTAAAGCAATGCAGTCTCGGATGTAAAATCCTCAACCCAAAAGTTTGAATTTGATGTATTTCATTGCGATAGGGAAAGAATCCTAAAGCAATGCGGTCTCGGATGTAAAATCCTTAACCCCAAGAATTTGAATTTGATGTATTTCATTGGATAGGGAAAGGATCCTAAAGCAATGCACTCTCGGATGTAAAATCCTCAACCCCAAGAATTTGAATTTGATGTATTTCATTGCGATAGGGAAAGAATCCTAAAGCAATGCAGTCTCGGATGTAAAATCCTCAACCCCAAGAATTTGAATTTGATGTATTTCATTGCGATAGGGAAAGGATCCTAAAGCAATGCAGTCTCGGATGTAAAATCCTCAACCCCAAGAATTTGAATTTGATGTATTTCATTGCAATAGGGAAAGGATCCTAAAGCAATGCAGTCTCGGATGTAAAATCCTCAACTCCAAAAAGTTTGAATTTTGATGTATTTCATTGCGATAGGGAAAGAATCCTAAAGCAATGCAGTCTCGGATGTAAAATCCTCAACTCCAAAAAGTTTGAATTTTGATGTATTTCATTGCAATAGGGAAAGAATCCTAAAGCAATGCAGTCTCGGATGTAAAATCCTCAACTCCAAAAAGTTTGAATTTTGATGTATTTCATTGCGATAGGGAAAGAATCCTAAAGCAATGTAGTCTCGGATGTAAAATCCTCAACTCCAAAAAGTTTGATTTTGATGTATTTCATTGCAATAGGGAAAGAATCCTAAAGCAATGCAGTATCGGATGTAAAATCCTCAACTTCAAAAAGTTTGAATTTGATGTATTTCATTGCAATAGGGAAAGAATCCTAAAGCAATGCAGTATCGGATGTAAAATCCTCAACTTCAAAAAGTTTGAATTTGATTAGTCATTGACATTGCAAAGATTTGTAGTGTTGATTTGAAAAGTGTGGAATTTTGGTGTTTCGACAATTTCATGAAAGTTGTAAAAAGACTTTCATGGAAGGAAATAGATTAGGAGGGAATATGTAGATGTCACATATCCCGTTCAAAAGAGTTGATCGGAAGCCACTGGTTTGGATTGGATACAATTCCTCGCCATCAGATTCGATCCGTGTCAATGGAATCAACCGCTTCCATCCCAGACAAGGGAGAGGGTAGAACGGATTGGATTTCAGATTTGGAAGGTTGAGTTTGAACTTGATTGAGATTTGATTTGGAATTTGGAAAGTTGAATTTGAACTTGATTTAAAATTTGATTTGAGATCTGGAAGATCAAATTTAAAATTTGATTGAGATTTGGAATCTGGAAAGATTGAATTTGAATTTGATTTAGATTTGATTTGAAATTTGTGTTCATTTTGTTTGTCTTTTAACGATTGAAATTTATTTTATTTATGTAATGTCCATGTGAGTTTGGAGTTCATCATTTTTAGATTTTTAAGGAAAGTTTTTTTTTTCATTTTTTTTATTATATTTTTTTTTGTTTCTTTTTTGTTCTTTGTTCGAAGTTCATTTAACTTTAATGGCGTTTCCCGACCAATTTGCACAAAAGAGGTGAAGGCCAAAAATGTGACATGGTCACTTTCATTCCAATCATGTCGAAGATACATCATACAACTCGATCCGGAATACATCTCATACAATCCATGTAGACTCGAAACGGACTATGTATGATCTTTATCGATCCATCCAAAGAAGCATCCGTCAAAAATCCATGTATCGAATAGTGGGGTACATGATCAATAACATCACCTTCCAAGCCATCCTTGGCAAGGGTGCCGTATGGATGTACGTTGGAGGTGTGATATTTTCCATGTAACTCACGACTAGTAAGGCCGTAGGCTCTCTAGCTCCGGTCCAGTCGGAAATGGTAAGGTGTCTCACTCGTCGTCCATCCTTCGAAAGTAACCGAGATCCGCTTCATCGGTACTCCCGGTATGCAATGTTTAGCGACATCCGCTCCGTTTCCTTCGGTATCATGACGGAACCTACCGGTAATGGTATCTTCATCGGCCCTCGGAACTCACTCGGGCCTCGCTATCCGGAGGTCGGATTCGAACATGATGTTACACTCATTCGGGAAAGAGACTGTGCAAAAGGTCTGACAAAGTCGTGGTGATCTATGTGCGGGGGTATGCAGTCACCCTGCTTGTAAATGTTAATAATGCAGCTATTGGGTATGCAATCTGCTGGCAGTACCCTCCATGTTATCAATCTTTTTCCCATTCTCTTGATGACTAATGGCATTGGATCCACCTGGCCATGACGGAGTATTCCCGGTGGGTTTCCCTTCCTATCTTCCGCAAAGTTGTAATAGCATCCATATTGTATTGTAATTCTACCTTTCCCTGACATCCATCTCTGGGGTTCTGAGTAGGTGTTTTCTCTTAGGTGGCCCGCTCGGCCCATTCTTTTCAAATCCCGAATGCAATCCACGATTTGTTGTTGCTCATATTCTGAGAATACGTCTGTATGTAGCTCGAGGCCTTCTAGTATATTGATCCTTCTGCCTCTGATTCTTTCGAAGTCTTCAAAAGTTTTCTTTTAGACATTCTGCATTATTTCCAGCTCGTATTCTGGAATAATCTGCAAATGGCGGGGCCTGGTGACGTATTGTGGGATATACGGCTCAATCCATTCACGTTCTCCTGCATACCTCGGCTCCTCGGGGATGATGTCCGTCGGGACATCCCCGGGGTTTCTTCTGCAACAAGGTCATGCATTACTGGTGGTTCTATCTGGTAGCATGGTAGCCTTCTTTCTTCTGATCTTAGTGAGATTTCCCTGGTCCTTTCTGTTATCCTAGGAGCTGGCCTCCTTTCTTCAGGTTCCTGGTGAACCGGTGTCCTTGAAGTGTATGTGCGCGTGCAGAGCATCGCCTCGTCGCGCCGGTCCGTCGCTAGTTTGGTTAACATCTTACGGATACGGTGATTCTTATTTCTTCGTTGCGTTGTTGTGAGAGTAGCTCTTCGAACTTCTTGAATCTCTGTGGGCGCGGCGCTGACAAGCCTGCCCTCTACTGTAGCGACTATAGACTTGATTTTCTTGTCTTCTTCAGTGTTTTTCTTTCTTTTCTTGTTGCTGGATTGGTGGCTTGGGCCACCCACTTTCATCACTGTCTGCCCGGGCAGTTCTTCTCGGTCAACTGGGACCCAATCATTTTTCTCGTATCGCGGGCTCGTCGGTGCGAAGTCCGAGTCGATCTCGATTATCGCTCCATCTTTCACCCTCTTTTCATCGAGTGCGAGGCTTACGCCATTTCTAAAGTTCGGGACCAACCGCACGTTCGACATTTCCCTGCGAAAAGACAAGGAAAAGGATCAGGGGCTGTACTAAGAACAAGAACATTAAGAAAATGTTTATTAAAGACAGTTTTTTTTATTATATGTTTTTTATTTAACAGGAATGAAATGGGATAAGATCAGGAAAAAGATCTTGATATGGAAGAAAAAACAAGGAAAACTTTATTATCATGATTTTATTTATCTTAGCACATTTTTTATTATTTTTGGGTTCGGACCCAGTCATAAGTAATTGCTTCGCCCGTGCTTCTAGGATATAGAATTCATTCCTTCGAAACATCAGGTAGCGTAATACTTTTTCAAGTATCGTCCGTTGATCGGAAGCATATGTCGTTCTCCCTGGTGTCGGCATATTTTTGAGTTATGTGTTTTATTTTGAAAAGGGGTCGCCTACAAAAATTGTGCGGCGAATTTTTAATTTAATTTAAATAAATAATTTGAAAAGTAGTATTTGATTTTTGAAAATAATTTTAAATTTGAAGATTTTAAGATATGAAATCAAACCGATCTCACATCCCAAATAGTTTATATAAACGAACACCGCACCACAAACCGTGTATCTATCCTAAGGATAGACACACTGCTTGATGGTGGGGCTTGATTAAATAAACTAAAAGATTTATGACATCCGTTTGGTCTGCGAACCAATTTTATAAGCCGACAAATTTCCCTGCTTAAAATGAAAGCATTAAACGGGGTTTATATTACTCGGGATCTTTAAAATTCCCTATAAGGGCAAGCCCCTATAGTTAATTACATCTTAAGTGATGGGAATCACCTAAGAAAACTCTCGATAATAATCAGTAATTCTGCTCTCAAGAATTTCAAAGTTTAAGGTTTTCAAGGGATTGAATTTTGGAATTTCAATAGGGAATGGATCAAATTTGGAACATTTTGTTTTGGGAATTCAAAGGAAGAAAGGTGGGAGAAATCACAGACTCGAAGCGAACTTCGGTAATTTCCCGACTATCCTATTGTTTGGCTTGGATTTAGGAAAGTCCTAATATTTATTTAATGTTTTGATCTTGCCAATTTTAATTAATTTGGACTTATATTTGTATGATAAAATCATAAAAATAGCCTCGAAGATATGAGGGTTTATGTCGTACTAAACGACTACCTCGGAGTCCTAAGACCGGTTAGGGCTTAATTTACATGACATGATCATGCAAATGCCTAACGAAGAGTTGAGGATTTATGTTGCACTAGGCAAACTACCTCGAAGTCCTATGGCTTGGTTATTTAATTCTAAGAAAGTTTTCGTTGAAGTAGATCCGAGTTTTCTTGATGACGATGGTCGTGTCGCCCACTGTGCTTCAAGCTCCTTGTTGTTGCGGAGGTTTAGTTTTAGAAGTCATAAATCGGGAGATGAGAAAAGTGTTTTGGTTTAGAGAAAATCTTAATTTCCAAGTGTTTTTTGTGTTTTAATTAAAACAAATCTTAAAGTTGATTATAACGACACCGGTTAAGATCCCACGGTTCCATCCTTCCGGCATCGTTATTTTTATCGGATTCACTTAGTCCAAATGAATTTGCTAAACTCAACTGAATGAGTTCCACACTTTCATTTAGACCGTGAGAAATCCCGTTAGCAACACGTAGGTTACATCATCCGAGGTATTCCCGATCATCCAACGGGACGTTTTAATTTAGTTGTAATTGTAGTTTTGTGTTCCGTTTGTGATTAAATTTTGAGTTGTTTTATATTTTGAAATGTTGTGGCGGTAAATTTTATCTTGCAATGACTTTTAACTTAGTTTTGGTTTCGGTTTTAGGGACTATCCTAAAGGTGTGGGTTTTCATGCAACAGTTGTTTATCATGCAAGAAAAAGTAAGTGCGATGCAATTAAAGAAATTGCAATAATGTAAATTGCAATAAAATAAAAGCGTACCTGGAGGGTCTTCCCTTCATCCCAAGCTTTGCTCAGAGAAGTGTGGCTTCAATCTGAGGGTTGTGTCACCTTCGATTGGATCCCAGCAAGCTCCAGATGAAGTCTCCTGGTCTGATGAATCGCCTATGTAAGATTTCGACCAAGCCTGATCACAAAGCTTGGAGTCTGGAACAGATGGGCGGCCTGGAGAGGGGGCTTTTGCTGGTGGACTCCTTCCCTTGGTCTGGGGAAGGTGTAGGACCAATCAATTTGAGGATTGATCCACTGTGGAGAAGTGTCCTGGTTTTGGGTGGAATTTTGGCTGAGAAATTGAGTTCCGTTGGTGGGGATTAGGGCAAATTGGCACTCGGGGATCAAGCTCGCTCTAAGTATGGAGAGTGTTCGGCACAATTTTGGCGGTGGTTTCGGTAAGATCTGGTTCGAGCACCTCTCTTGGCCGAGAGGGGGTGGTGTTTAAATAGGAGAGGGTGGAGGGCCTCCCGGGGAGAGTTAGGGCTTGGGATCAGCTGCTCTTGGCAAGAGAAGAACAGCTCGCAATGGCCACTCGGGGACGGGGCGGCTCAGCAGGTGAGAATTCCAAGTTTGGGCTCACATGTGAGCTCTCGGCCCGGTAGTTTACGGCGGCCGTGGTGGCCGGCCGGCCGGGGTCGGGTCATCCTCGAGGTCGGGAGATCGGGCTGGGGCTTAGTGCGATCAATTGGCCATGGACATGTGTAAAGGAGTTGAATTGAAATGGAATGGGGGAGGAGCTAATTTTGGCTTGATTTGGTCAAGTCCACCTTTGGGCTTGGTTCACCTCCCCATGGCCGATTTGGGCTGAGGGAGGATCGGATGAATCGGCTAGGAAGGGGTAGAGAAGTCACCATCCATGAATATTTTGATTAATCATGGATTAAGGTGAAGCATAAAAAGGGTTAAAACCTTTTTAAGGGGGCTTAAAAGAGGCTCCTCCTTTTGACATTAATGGCTTGATCACATGTCAAACCTTCCTTGGCTTCATGTGGCTTGTCCATGGCTTGCATGGCTTGTCTTTGGCTTGAGGAAAAGCTTGGTCAATTTCATGAAAATGGATTTTAGAAATTTTTGGTAATTTGATGGGAATTTGTATGAAGCTTGATTTGGAATGGTTTAATAATGATTTTGAAACTTAGGGGTTATATCAATTAAAGGTATGATGAAAAGAAATTGCCATGTGGGCTTTAGGGCCAATTTTGGGCTTTTGTATTTGGTGGAAATGAGCTTTTAAAATGGTTTAGGGAAGTGGGCTTTTGGATTTTAAAATGGATTTTAGGATGGAATTTTGGCAAAGGCTTGGGCCAAATAATTGTTGGGTTTAGCTCATAGATGTGTCATGAGTGATTTGGAGCAAATTGGGAGTGATTTAGGTTTGAATTGGGTTGAATTTGGGGTCCTTTGGTGAATGGGCCAATATAGGTCAAATTGGGCTAACTTGGGCCAATGTTGGGCTAGGGTTGAAATTGATGTAAAATTAATGTTGGGAAATGTTTATGGGAGTTTTCCAAAGAGGTTTTGGCCTTGGTTGGGTTTTGATTTTGGGGTTTGGGGTTATTTGGGTTAAGTTTGAGTTTAGGTCAAAATTGGGCCTTTTAGATTTGGGTTGAATTTGAGTGGGGTTTGGGTCTAAATGTTGGGCAAATCATGTTAGTGTTTTGTTTGTAGGGATGTTAAGGAAGATTTAGAAAAGATTTGGGGTTAATTGGAGTTGAATTGGGTGAGTTTGGGTTAGGTTTGGGTCATGGGTCCAAATTGGGCTTTAAGGCCAAAAGTGAAATTGGATCCAAATGTCAATCAAATTGGACTTGTATTTGGTCTAGATTGGTGTTGGGATTGTTGAATTGAAGTTTAGAATTGAATTGGACCAGAATTTGGGTCAATTGGGTAGGTTTGGTTTGACATTGGGTTCACTTTGGGTTAATATGGGTCAAATTGGGGGTTTTGACAAAAGTAGGGTAAATTGACAAAATTGGCCTATGGTGTAGTTGAACAAAATGAAATTAGGAATATGTGGGATTTTCTGGAATTTTCTGGGAATTTTCTGAATTTTTGGATTTTTGGGTCGAGAGGGGTATTTTGGGTATTTGGAGGGTATTGGGAGGTATTTTTGGAATTTTTGGTATTTTTGGCTATGGATGATCAATTTGAGTGTAGAGAAATGTTTAGGAATGATTTTGGGGAATTTTGGGTGATTTGGAAATTTTTGAGAAATTTGGGCAGTTTCAAGGGTTTTGGGTAGGCTAAGCGGGTGTAGGGTCCCGGGGGTCAAAAATTGAAAATTTGGGAAATATAAGATTAGGTGAATGTAAGTGGAATGAAATCATTTTGGTTGAGCCATGAAGCCATATCAAGTCCACATGAGCCATGAAGGGACTCATTTGAGGCATCCACATTATTGTTTCTATCCCTCTTAGCCAAGGGCTTAGGGGTTAAGGACCATCCATGTGAATCACCTTTATGAGTCAGGAGGTCAAGTTGGGTATAGGTGTGTTTTAGGAGGTGTGTGAAAGTGTAGTGTATAGGTGTAGTGTGTGTGTAAGTCAACCCCTTCACCAGACCAGCCACCCAGGGTAGTCCTAAGGCCAAAGAGTCATATAGGAACTCATCCTTTAAACTTCCACATTTGATTTCAACCCTCTAGGTGATTAGGGGTCTAAAGTCAAGTTTGTAGAGTTTGCAGGGAGTTAATAAGTGGTTTGAATTTCTAAGTGGTGGGTCCCAATTCTAGTCCTCTAAGACAGTCAAAGGAAAAGCCTAAGGCTAGATCCTAAGTAATAAAAAGAAGAAGTGAAGACCTCATAAAAAATGAGGTCAACACCTGGCAATTCACCAGCTGGTAGGAACCTCTTGAGTATACTGCTTCAACCATGAACGGTCCTTCCCAAGTGGGTTCAAATTTTCCTCCTATCTTGCGGTGTGCAAGAATAGGTCTTTTGTGAACGAGAACAGAACTAAGTCATCGTAGCTCCAAGCAAAACAGTCTTTAAATTTCATTAATAACTTTATCATTTCTTCGGAGTCTTCTTTATTGAGTAAGGAGCTAACAAAGGTAGGTCTAGGCTCTTCGCTAGTACCTAAGTTAACTTCTGTTAACTCATCTATCGTAGATTTAATTTCTTCTTCGAATTTGGCGGAGCGTCTCCAATTTGTACATCTTCGAGTTCGTCTGTAGTTTCCATGCAGTTTTCATTAGGCTCGCAAGTGACAACCAAGAAAAATTCAGTATCGTCAACTGATCCTACTGTGCCGAATCCGAGTCCATACTTTGAATTGGGTGGACGACCGGAGTTATTCCATAATTTTTCAAAACGTTGTGATTGACCTTTTGTCCATTGTCGAGGTAAGAAGCCACGTTGAATTAAATTTTGAACACAGGGAGAGTACCACTCAAAAGGTAATTCCATTAATTCGATGAAGTGACGTCTTCAAATTGTACATTATTTTCGGCTTTGGAGGAAGAAGCACCACGGTAGAATTTAATTGGCTTTGCACCGTCGCTACGTACCTCTTTGACCACCATACCCTCGATCTTGTTAGAATGGATCGGGGTTAGGGTCATAGTATGTACGTAGTGGTTAATCTTCTCGTACATTGATTTGTATTCTTCATTCTTTTCATCTTCGAGGGAGATCTTGAATTGTAGTTTCTTCCGACTTATTGGCGCTGCTTCTTGCTTGATTTCTTTTCCTTCTTCAGAACTATCTTCCCAATCAACATTGATGGCTGGTTTCCTCTGTCCAACTGTCCTAGCGTCTCTACCACGACCTCGTCCCGGCCTCGACCTCGGATGCGAGTTGTGGAGAAACCTTCACCATCTCGCCGGAAGGGAGTGGTGAGTGATCGTTGGACTAAAACTTCGAGTTCTTCGTTGTCCCGAACTTTCTTTGCTTCATTTGTTACGGCATCTCCGGAGAAGATTGTTTTCTTTGGTGGTGCATAATAAGCTCGCATCTTCATGGATTCCAATTTCATGTACGGAGAATGGTTGTAAGTCACCTTTGATGCACTTGTTCCCCTCCATCGTAGTATTTGATGCACCGATGTAGAGATGATGGTACCATCCCGTTTTCATGTATCCATGGTCGGCCCGAGTAGAGCGTTGAACGACGTTTCGAATCAATTATGTGAAATTTTGCGGTTGTCTTTGCTATGTCACCGGTCTTCATTAGTAGCGTTATTGACCCGAGGGCTCTTTCTCCTTTCTGGTTGAATCCTCTTAATAACATTTTGTCGGCTTCGAGCTCGCGAGCATCAATTTCCAAGTATGCTAGTGTTCGGAGACTCATTATATTAATTGATGCTCCTGGATCCACCAATACTCTGGAGAGTGTAAATTTTCCGATTATAATCGAAATGTACAACGGTCGGTTGTGATCTATCGTCCCAAGTAGTAGGTCATTGTCCGTGAAGGTAACACCTCGTTGTTCCTTTAACGAGCAAACCTCATCTAAGGAATCTCGGTGCCATTTGAGCTAAGCAAATTTCTGGATCAAGTAAGGCCTTGATCAGAGCTTCTCTCATCTCCTTTGATAAGATGAGAGCGTCGTAAATGCTCAGTTTGGCCGGTAGTTTCCTAAGATGGGCTAGCACGTTGTAATCCACTTTATTCCCATGTGTCTCGACTTCTTCTCGAATGGGTATTTCTTCTGCTGGGGTTGGTTCTTCTTGAACAACCACCTGCTTTCCTTTGTCTTTTGGACCCATTCTCGGAGGTAGAACTCTTCCACTTCTTAAGTTGACTTCGTAATTTCTTCCGAATCTAGTGCCGAGCTTGCGGTGTCTCCTCCTGAATCGGAATGACAAGCTCTTCCGGATTAACTTCAGAATCTGAAGGCTCTAACTCTATTGTGACTGGAGCTCCTCGAAACTCGCAGATAGATTCGTTGCTTGTTGAACTCTCGTAGCCTCCTTGATGGATGTCTTCTTCGTTATTTTGATCGTCGAGATCGTGTATGATTTGAGAATTGTCGTTGGTATCGAAATCGATGTCCGGATTGTCGCTAGTTACGTAATCGTTAGAAACGATCAAACGTAGCCAACGCAATCACCCTTATCATTATATGATCTCACCGAAGTGAGCGGATAATCATACGGAGTCGGAGGTTCGAGGGATTTCTCCCCGAATAGAAACAACTATCCTAGGATAAGCAGCCCCTAGTCTAGCCTTAGGAGTCTTGGTCCTCTCTTCTTCTTCGATTTTCTTCTCCTCTTCAATCGTCTCCTGTTGAGGTGGTTCTTCTATCGCAAGTGATAGTACCGGCTTAACAGGTTTCGAACTCTGAATTGAAGCTCGCACCGAAGCGGTTTGGATGCTGTCTAAAATCTTTTTTGAAGACCTTATCCAAGCGGTAGTCCATCCATCATCAGTCGTATAGGGATCTATCGGAATGATGGGATCAGTTGAGATAACATTGATGGAACCTCCTTTCTGGGGTTCCTTCATGTACTCCTTCGGGATCGTTATATTCCCTTTCCGAAGGTTGTCATTGAGCCAACTTTTGAAGGTAATGCAATCTTCTATCTTGTGCCCAAGCATCCGGTGATAAGGGCAAAAGTTAGGATCACCTTTCTTGTTGACTTCCTCTGGTCTCTTAGGCTCGCGCAACTTGGAAATCTGAGTCTTCATCGGATCGCGGAACATTTTTAGTACTTGCTTCATTCTTGAACGGATATTCTCTCGCTCGAAGCTCCCTTAATGTACGTTGCGGACGAGGCGGTTGTTCATACTCGTGGAGATGACCGATAGTCTGGGTCGGGGTTGTTGATAATTTTGTTGAGGTTGTTGCGGCCGTTCGGACGATATTTGTATCGGTTGCTTGCCTTTGTCAACTGCTGCAACGATCCCGGATTTCTTTTCAAAAGTCTTCACAGGCTTTTGCTTGTCCGTCTTGTCGGCGAAACTTAATTGCTTCGCCTCCTCTTGCAAGCTCCCGGCCTTGCTTAACAACTTCTCGAAAGTCTTAATAGTGAATCCTTTGAGGAGAAGTGTTATCGGGCCGTGAATGCTTTTAAGTAAAATGCCGACTGCATGTTGTTCCTGCAGTTGCGGTTCACACTTCATGCTTAAGTTCCTCCATCGAAGTATGTAATCCACCAAAGTTTCGTTCGGCTTTTGTTTCTCTACCACTAAATCACCTATAGTGATGTGGTGCTGAGCTCCGGCGAATCGCTTGATGAAGAGGTTCTCTAGTTCCGAGAACGTCTTCACCAAACCATTTGGCAATTCCGCATACCGGTCGAAGGCGATCCCCGACGGACCGCCGACGAACTCGTCGAAGAGTAGTGCATCGCTCCCGCCGGCATTGCAACAACCGGCACGAAAGTGTGCAACATGCCGTCGGGGGTTCCTGTTCCATCGAAGGTCTTGAACGCGAGGTGGTACGAAGCCTTTGGGTACTTGGACAGCGTCGAATTCTTCCGGGTAAGGTCTACCCGTCCGAATGGATGTCCCGCTCTTTGATTGTGCTAAGGCTTCTCGCACTCCGCTGTTCCACCAAGCTCTTGATATCCTTTTCAGGGATCATACTTTGTGTTGTATCCTTTTTCAGCTGATCATCCCCGTTGACGGATGTAATCTCCTTTCCTCCGTCCACAATGTGAATGACCTCTGGGGGTGTCTCTCTTTGTGGTTGCATTTGACTCTGGAGAGTGGCTAGAGCTACGCCCATCTCTTCCATCCTTTTCGCCATTTGGGCGATCGTGTCGTCTTTCTCCTCGAAGCCGCCTTCTCATCGCTCGGCTCCTCTCTTTGCGGCTGCAGGAGCACCTTGTGAAGCTGATGAAGCTCGTGTTTCGACCATGTTGATTTCTGCATATTCGTCGTCCATGAATTCCGATGAATCAATCTCGTCTCCAAATTTCTCTTCTCTTTCTTTGCTAATCGTCGGATATCGGTTCTCAACTTTTCCATGGCATCTTCTAGCGGGCTTTTCTATGCGTCCTCGCGGTTGTTGTGCGATAGCTGCCGGGTCCCCTTCTCACGAGTCCCCTTTATCGCAAGTAGCACTTTCTTCGCATTCGAGTCTCTCGGCGAGACTTTCTTTCTCGGTCGTTGTTTCAATCTTAACTGCCCAGTAGTGGGACGCCATACCATCCTTCTAGCAGCAGAAGGTCTAGGACCAAATGGTCTGTCAGCCAAATGCTGGAAGGTGGTATCCTCCCTAATCTGTAATCCTGAGACGACGACAGGCGGACTAGCCTTCATTCTTTTACTTGGCTTTTCTGTCATGATGGTGGGTTCTACTCGGGGCCCAAGACGGGATTTGACTGGCACCCGCCCTATCCTTCGTAGAATCTCCGATACGGGGCACTTTTCCTTCTTTGCTAACTTCTCTATCAAAGTTTGCAATCGAGCAAACGGCGTAGTTCTAGTCCTTTTCTTGCCGCTTATCGTTGTAATATGCGGGCTAAGGTAATGCGGCGACGAATCTTGCGAACATTTTCTTCATCTTCTGCGGCGGAGAGGGGATGGAACCCGCTTCCTCCCAAAAGTGGTATGTATTCGAGCAGCGGTGTATATTCCGGCAGCGGTGTATATTACGGCGACGGTGTATATTCAGCGCTTCCGGATTTCCTCCGGAAAGCAATTTCGGCAGCTACGGCTTCTCTAGCGATCCTTCTACTTCGTTTCTTCTTTGGGTCCTTGTCGGTGATGGAATTCTTGAGCTGGACCCGATTTCGAAAACGAAGGTCTCACGAGAAGATCCGTACCCTCCACGGTAACGGAGTTCACCATAATTCCGGATTTCTTTCCCCTTTAATTTGGCGGAAGTCGAGGTAGGTGCGAAACAACTAGACCAGGTGGGGGTAGTAAGAACGGTCCTCCTGCGGACAGCGAGTACTCCTCCCGAGTCGGGATCCTTTGCGGGGAGGAAACTCTTGGGTCGACCTAAGGTTGAACTCAATCAGCGGCTTCTTAGCTTCGGATACCTTGTTCGTCAGTGTGAAAAGGGAAACGTCGGTGATCTTGACATTCGTGTTTTCAAATCCTTGTCCAAATCGGATGATCCCATTGTCGGCAGCTTCATCCTTATAGCACGGTGATGTCCGATCCATTGGTGAAGGAGAAAATCGACTTTGGGGCTTCCATTTCGCGGGGTAGATTCGGTTGTCGGTCCCAAGTTATGCTTCTTTTCTTTAGGATGAAAAGAAAGGAATTGAAAAGAGTCCGAACACATTCTTGTTCATGTATTTATAAGAAGGAATCATTTATTAAAAGAATCACTTATTAGAGGGTTTGTTTATTCGAACGGAATGTTCAAAGGTGTAGAGAAGGTAAGGAATCGATTCGGAGTTGGAAAGGAAAAGAAAGACTTATGCAAGACTTCTCGACTCGAAGGATCACTCCTAAACTAACACCTATCGGGGTCCACCCCACCTCGAAATGAGGTAAAAGGATCTCGAAACCTCTCGTTTAGGGGTGTCTAAACGAGTGGCTCCTAAATCCGAGAGAATGTTGGCTATACTTGTTCAAGGTAGAAATGAACATAGTATTCCAACGGAAAGAAGGGTAGTTTGACCCATTAAGGACATGGATACACTACCGATTTTTGAAAGCAGAATTATCTGATTATAATGGAGAGAGGAATTTTCCCCAGCGGAGTCGCCAGAAGTTGTCGGCATATTTTTAGGTTGTGTATTTTATTTTAAAAAGTGGGTCGCCTAACAGAAGTTGTCGGCAAATCTTTTAATTTAATTTAAATAAATAATTTGAAAAGTAGTATTTGATTTTGGAAATAATTTTAAATTTGAAGGTTTTAAGACATGAGATTAAACCGATCTCACATCCCAAATAGTTTATATAAACAAGCACCGCACCACAAACCGTGTATCTATCCTTAAGGATAGACACACTGCTTGATGGTGGGGGCTCGGTTAAACAAACTAAAAGATTTGTGACATCCATTTGGTCTGCGAACCAATTTTATAAGCCGACAAATTCCCCTGCTTAATATGAAAGCATTAAATAGGGTTTATATTACTCAGGTTCTTTAAAATTCCCTATAAGGACAAGCCCCTATACTTAATTACATCTTAAGTGATGGGAATCACCTAAGAAAACTCTCGATAATAATCAATAATTCGCTCTCGAGGATTTCAAAGTTTAAGTTTTCAAGGGATTGAATTTTGGAATTTCAATAGGGAATGGATCAAGTTTGGAACATTTTGTTTTGAGAATTCAAAGGAAGAAAGGTAGGAGAAATTACGGATTCGAAGTGAACTTCGGTAATTTCTCGACTATCCTATTGTTTGGCTTGGATTTAGGAAAGTTCTAATGTTTATTTAATGTTTTAATCTTGTCAATTTTAATTAATTAGGGCTTATATTTATATGACGAGAATCATACAAATAAGCCTCGAAGATATGAGGGTTTATGTCGTATCAGACGACTACCTCGGAATCCTAAGACCGGTTAGGGCTTAATTTGCTATGCAAATGCCTAACGAAGAGTTGAGGATTTATGTTGCACTAGGCAAACTACCTTGAAGTCCTATGGCTTTGTTATTTAATTCTAGGAAAGTTTTGCTGAAGTAGACTCAGGTTTTGCTAATGACGATGGCCGTGCTGCCCATCATGCTCCGAGCTCCTTGTTGTTGTAGAGTTTTAGTTTTAGAAGTCATAAATCAGGGGATGAGAAAAGTGTTTTGGTTTAGATAAAATCTTAATTTTTAAGTGTTTTCAATATTTTAATTAAAACAAATCTTAAAGTTGATTATAACGACACCGGTTAAGATCCCACGGTTCCATCCTTCTGGCATCATTATTTTAATCGGATTCACTTAGTCCGGATGAATTTGCTAAACTCAATCGAATGAGTTCCACACTTTCATTTAGACCGTGGGAAATCCTGTTAGCAACACGTAGGTTACATCATCCGAGGTATTCCCGATCATCCAACATGACGTTTTAATTTAGTTGTAATTGTAGTTTTGTGTTCTATTTGTGATTAAATTTTGAGTTGTTTTATATTTTGAAGTGTTGTGGCGGTGAATTTTATCTTGCAATGACTTTTAGTTTAGTTTTGGTTTCAGTTTTAGGGACTATCCTAAAGGTGTGGGTTTTCATGCAACAGTTGTTTATCATGCAAGAAAAAGTAAGTGCGATGCGATTAAATAAATTGCAATAATGTAAATTGCAATAAAATAAAAGCGTACCTGGAGGGTCTTCCCGTCATCCCAAGCTGCACTTAAAGCACAATTAGAATATTTAAGCAAGTTCCTAGGTAAAGCTAAGGGAAGGGTTATGGTTTTCTACCAAATTCATAATCCTATAGTTAGTCATTTCCTATGACGTCTAGTGTTCCTTGTGTTTTGGTTTGAAGACGATTTTCTTCATCAAAGAACAATTAAATTTAGTTGTTCTTATAAACATCCTATCATATTGAGAAAGTGTTTAAGAAGAATCTTAAACATCTTTTCAATATTGCTAGAATTGTTTTAAATCCAAATGAATTTAATTATACAAATGAATTAATTGTCCAAAAATCTCAAGTTTTGTTATCTTGCTCAGTGAACTGGGACATCTGAATGTCCTATAAGTGATGTAACATTTCATTTAATATTCTGTTCAGGAGTTATGATAACTAAAGCTTTCGAGGGTAAATTGGTGTTCAAATGGTTTGTGATTTAGTTTAATTTCAATTAATGGGTTTAAAATTGGAATAGTGTTCAAGTTATTTTAGACTTATTTTGAATTCTTTATGTCTTTGGTGATCCTATATTTAATTCAACTTAATTTAATTTAATTTAATTTAATTGAGTTTTAATTTAATTCAATTTAATTTGGTTTAACTTAATTTAGTTTGATTTGATTTAATTTTAATTTAATTTAATTTAATTTAATTTAATTTAATTTAATTTAATTTAATCTTTAATTTGATTTAACTTAATTTAATTTGATTTTATTTATTTAATTTAATTTAATTTAATTTAAGTCATTTAATTTAATTTAATTTATTTATTTAATTTAACTTAATTTAATCTTTAATTTAATTCAACTTTTAATTTTAATTTAATTTAATTTAATTTAATCCAATTTAATTTACTTAATTTAATTTAATTTTTAATTTAATTTTATTTTTTAATTTTAATTGAAATTTTTAAAAGAGTTTAATAATTTAATTTTAGTTTAATGATTAAGTCTTTTAATGTTTTGAATTTGAGTTATCATTTTAATTAAGAATTGAATATTAATGAGATAATTAATTTAGGGATTTTAAAATTAAAGAATAAATCTCTTCCTAATAATATCCCTATTTTAATAATTCCAATTTTATTATTCTTCCAAATTTAATCAATTATTTAATTAAGGTTTAATTATTTTAAATTGCTTAATGGGTTTCTACCCTTTAATTATTTAAATTTCAATCATCCAAATCAGATTAGGATCAAATATTTTACTTGTTAATTTTTTATTAAACCTAAAGTTTTAATTAAGGATTAAAAATTTTAATTACCACTTTACCCTTTAAGCTTAATAATTTCATAACTCATTAAATTGAACTCAAATGAACTTGAAATTTTTATGTGACTTCACTCATATGTCAATAAAGACATGAGAGGAGAAAATGTGATTTTTCTGTATTTAATTTATTTATATAATTATTTTTTGGTAGAAAATAAAGATTTCCAAGGAAAATTTAATAACATGACCAAGGGAAAGTTTCTGTCCTTAAGAAAATTAGGGGACATTCCTAATGACCAGAGAACCACTTGGACCAATTTTGGTGATTTTTTGAATTATATTATTTTTATTATAATTATTTTAAGTTTTGGAGTGTTAATTAATTTAAAAATAAAGTAAAGGTTGAAAAATGAATTTTATATTTTTCAAAAATCTCTCTGATATCAAGGAAATTAGAGAATTAAATTTTACAATTTTCTGATTTTTCTATGATTTATTATAATTATTTTAGTGAAAATGCTAGAAAATACATTTTTTTTAATTTTAAAATTACCCTAGAGCTTTAAAATTTAATATCTCACTAAATAGACCTAAGAAAAATATGGGGTTTGTTCCTAAATAATTAAAATTCAAAATGTGACATTTTGGTGAATTTTATTATTTTTGTGATTTTTTATTATTTTTTAATTATTAAAAATATTAAAATAATATTAAAAATCAACTTTTTTAGAAAATTGAAATTTTAATTTTCTTAAATTCCCCTAATATAAAAGAGGCTCCAAAACCAATTTGGTGAATTTTTGAAAGATATTTTGAAAGTTATGAATTTTTAAAGTTTAAAATGACTAAGTGGCTTAATCAACCCATTTAGTAGAGGCTAACCAAGTCCAATTGACCTCAAACTTTTATGGTAGATTCCTCTGATCCTAAAGGTCATTGGAGAATTGATTTCAAGTCAATTTGATGTATGGTTAGCTCTAATTAATTAGAAACCTATTTTGGGTATTTAAGCCAATTAGGGTTATTTTAAATGAACAAAATCAAAACCTATTTTTCCTAGGGTCCTCTGGTCATAAGGAACATCACCAAATTTTCCTAGAATTTATTTCACAACATGTTATTTATTGGAATTAAAATACTCAAAACAGTAACATGAATTTGAAAAATCAATAACTTTTCATAGGGATGGCCTCGACTTTGGAAAATTCGGGGAATGTTCCGAAATTCAGAGGCTTCAAAAGCCCTATGGTCTAATGCCATGGTGAATTGTATACATGCATGGAGAATTAAAAATATGCAGAGAGTAAATAAATTATTAAAAATAAAATACTTGATGAAATTAAATAATTTCTTTTCCACATTATTCTCCTCTCGTTCACCGAGCAAGAGGGTATTTTTATTTTATTTTTATGATTTTCCTACACAAAGTTATGAATTTTTGAAGTTTAGGAAATTAAATAAATAGAAAATACCCCTAATTTTCTATTTATCCACGCGGCGCCGCGTCATCCTCGGCATCTCCGAACGCACACGTGTCACGCTCCCATTCGACGCCGCCATCTGAGTCAGCAACCCGGGCCCCGCGGTTCTCGTACCGTCTCCTGGTCCGACGCCATCTGAGCCGTCCGTCCGCGCGTGTATTTAATGGACGACATCCATTCATCGTCCCCGAGCGTCCTCACCCGAGAGCCGTCCACACTAAATCCCTAAGATCTCACTCGATACTCAATGGATTTTCATGTTCTTATGCTCTATGGATTCGTCTTGAGAAGACGAACACATCCATACGGTTTATGTGTTATGAAATTTACGCAATAAAAATGGAGAATGTTCAGAAGCTCGGGAAGAAGAGTGAGGCCATACCTTTGCTCAGAGAAGTGTGGCTTCGATCTGAGGGTTGTTGCACCTTCGATTGGATCCCGATGAAGCTCCGGATGAAGTCTCCCGGTGCAGTGAATTGCTCAGGTAGGATTTCGACCACAGCCGATCACAAAGCTTGGAGGCTGGAGCAATTGGGTGGCTCTGGAGATGGGGCTTTTGCTGGTGGACACCTTCCTCGGTCCGGTGAAGGTGTAGAACCAATTAATTTGGGGATTGGCTCACCGTGGAGAAGTGTCCCGGTTTTGGGCTTGGATTTCAACTCCGAAATTGAGCTCGCGGAGAAGAAATGACGGGGGATTTCGGTGGGGATCAAGTGCTCGTGTATGGGGAGTAGTACGGAACAATTTTGGCAGAGTTTCCTTAAGGTTTTGTTTCAGCACCTCTCTTGGCCGAGAGGGGTGGTGTTTAAATAGGAGAGGGTGGAGGGCCTCCCGGGGAGAGTTAGGGCTTGGGACCAGCTGCTCTTGGCAAGAGAAGAACAGCTACAATGGCCACTGGGGATGGGGCAGCTCAGCAAGGGAGAATTCCAAAGTTGGCTCACATGTGAGTGTTGACCTCATTTTTGATGAGGTCTTCTCTTCTTCTTTTTAGTGCTTAGGATCTAGCCTTAGGCTTTTCCTTTGACTATCTTAGAGGACTAGAATTGGGATCCACCTTCTAGAATTTCAAACCACTTCTAAACTCCCTTCAAGCTCCACAAACTTGACTATAGACCCCTAATCACCTAGAGGGTTGAAATTAAATGTTGAAGTTTAAAGGATGAGTTCCTATAGGACTCTTTTGCCTTAGGACTGCCCTGAGTGGTCTGGTCTGGTGAAGGGGATGACTTACACACACACTACACGTATACACTACACTTTCACACACCTCCTGAAACCACACCCATACCTAACTTGACCTCCTGACTCATGTAGGTGATTCTCATGGATGGTCCTTAACCCCTAAGCCCTTAGCTAAGAGGGTTAGGAACAACATAGTGAATGCCTCAAATGAGTCCCTTCATGGCTCATGTGGGCTTGATGTGGCTTCATGGCTCAACCAAAATGATTTCATTCCACTTACATTCACCTAATCTTCAATTTTCCAAATTTTCAATTTTCCAAATTTTCAATTTTCCAAATTTTCAATTTTCCAAATTTTCAATTTTTGACCCCCGGGACCCTACACCCACCTAGCCTACCCAAAACCCTTGAAACTACCCAAAATTTCCAAAATCACCTAAATTACCCAAAATTCCCCAAAATCAATCCCAAACATTTCCACATCACTCAAATTGACCATCCATACCCAAAAATACCAAAAATTCCAAAAATACCTCCCAATACCCTCCAAATACCCAAAATACCCCTCTTGACCCAAAAATCCAAAAATTCAGAAAATTCCTAGAAAATTCCAGAAAATCCCAAATATTCCCAATTTCATTTTGTTCAACTACACCATGGGCCAATTTTGTCAATTTACCCTACTTTTGTCAAAACCCCCAATTGGATCCATTTTAACCCAAAGTGAACCTAATGTCAAACCAAACCTATCCAATTGACCCAAATTCTGGTCCAATTCAATTCTAAACTTCAATTCAACAATCCCAACACCAATCTAGACTAAATCCAAGTTCAATTTGATTGACATTTGGATCCAATTTCACTTTTGGCCTTAAAGCCCAATTTGGACCCATGACCCAAACCTAACCCAAACTCACCCAATTCAACTCCAATTAACCCCAAATCTTTTCTAAATCTTCCTTAGCATCCCCACAAGCAAAACACTAACATGATTTGCCCAAAATTTGGACCCAAACCCCACTCAAATTCAACCCAAAGCTAAAAGGCCCAATTTCGACCTAAACCCAAACCTAACCCAAATGAGCCCAAACCCCAAAATCAAAGCCCAACCAAAGTCAAAACCTCTTTGAAACACTCCCATAAACATTTCTCAACATTAATTTTACATCAATTTCAACCCTAGCCCAACATTGGCCCAACTTGTCCCGCTTGGACCTATATTGGCCCATTCACCAAAGGAGCCCAAATTCAACCCAATTCAAACCCAAATCACCCCCAATTTGCTTCAAGTCACTCATGACACATCTATGAGTTAAACCCAACAATTATTTGGCCCAAACTTCTACAAAATTCCCATCCATAAATCTATTTTTTTAAACCAAAAGCCCACTTACATGAAACCTTCCTAAAAGCCCAAATTTTATACTAAAGCCCATATGACAATTCTTCTCATCATGCCCTTAATTAAAATCAATCCCTAAGTTTGAAAATTCATCATGAAGCCATTCCAAATTAAGCCCCATACAAATTCCCATCAAAATACCAAAATTTTTCTTAAATCCATTTCCATGAAATTGACTTAACTTTTCCCAAGCCAAAGGTGAGCCATGAAGCCATGCATGAGCCACATGGGAGCGATGAGAGCCATGGAATCTACTTTCCACCTCACCATACCCAAGATGGCAAGAGGAGGAGGCCCTTTCCATATTCTCTTAAGAGTGATTAACCACTTCCATGACTCCACTAAACCATGCTTAGACTTAATTGTACTTGGATTGTGACTTGACCCCACTAATCAAGCCGATCCAAGTGACTTTCCCTTCAGCCCAAATTGACCTTGGAGGGTGAACCTAACCCAAAACCAAGGGTTGACCCATTTAGAACCAAAACTAGCCCTTTCCCATTCCATTTCGATTCAAACCCTTTACACATGTCCATGGCCAATTGATCGCACAAACCTCCAGCCCGACCCACCCGGACCCGAGGGTGACCCATGCTGCCGGCCAGCCGCCCGGGTCGCCGGAAAACACCATGGCCGAGAGCTCACATGTGAGCCCAACTTGGAATTCTCACTCGCCGAGTCGCCCCATCCCCGCGTGGCCATTGGAGCCGTTCTTCTCTTGCCAAGAGCAGCTCGATCCCAAGCCCTAACTCTCCCTGGGAGGCCCTCCACCCTCTCCTATTTAAACACCACCTCTCTCGGCCATGAGAGGTGATGAAACAAACCTTAAGGAAACTCTGCCAAAATTGTTCCAGACTACTCCCCATACACAGAGCACTTGATCCCCACTGAAATCCCCCTGCCATTTCTTCTCTGTGAGCTCAATTTAAGAGTTGAAATCTAGGCCCAAAACTAGGACACTTCTCCACAGTGAGCCAATCCCCAAATTGATTGGTTCTACACCTTTACCAGACCAAGGGAAGGTGTCCACCAGCAAAAGCCCCATCTCCGAGCCACCCGGTTGCTCCAGGCCTCCAAGCTTTGTGATCGGGCTTGGTCGAAATCACACCTAGACAATTCACCGGACCGGGAGACTTCATCCGGAGCTTGCCGGGATCCAATCGAAGGTGCAACAACCCTCGGATCGAAGCCACACTTCTCCGAGCAAAGGTATGAGCTAATTCTTCATCCCGAGCTTCGGAGATTCTCCATTTCAAATGCTTTAATTTCAATGCATGATCACCGTATAGATGTATTCGTCTCTTCAATACGAATCCATAGAGTATAAGAACACGAAAATCCACTGAGTATCGAGTGAGATCTTAGGGATTTAGTATGGACGGCTCTCGGGTGAGGACGCTCGGGGACGATGAACGGATGCCGTTCATTTAATACACGCGTGGACGGACGGCTCAGATGGCGTCGGACCAGGAGACGGTACGAGAACCGCCGGGCCCGGGCTGCTGACTCAGATGGTGGCGTCGAATGGGAGCGCGCCACGCGGCGTTTCGGAGCTGCCGAGGTTGACGCGGCGCCGCATGGATAAATAGAAAAATAGGGATTTTTTCTATTTATTTAATTCCCTAAACTTCAAAAATTCATAACTTTGTGTAGGAAAATCATAAAAATAAAATAAAAATACTCTCTTGCTCGATGAACGAGAGGAGAATAATGTGGAAAAGAAATTACTTAATTTCATCAAGTATTTTATTTTTAATAATTTATTTACTCTCTACATATTTTTAATTCTCCATTCATGTATACAATTCACCATGGCATGAGACCATAGGGCTTTTGAAGCCTCTGAATTTGGGAACATTCCCTGAATTTTCCAAAGTCAGAGGTCATCCCTATGAAAAGTTATTGATTTTTCAAGTTCATGTTACTCGTTTTGAGTATTTTAATTCTAATAAATAGCATGTTGTGAAATAAATTCTAGGAAAATTTGATGATGTTCCTTATGACCGAGAGGACCCTAGGAAAAATAGGTTTTGAGTTAGTTCACTTAAAACAACCCTAATTGGCTTAAACACCCAAAATGGATCTCTAATTAATTAGAGCTAACCATACATAAAATTGACTTGAAATCAATTCTCCACTGACCTTTAGGATCGGAGGAACCCACCACAAAAATTTGAAGTCAATTGGACTTGGTTAGCCCTACTAAATGGGTTGATTAAGCCACTTAGTTATTTTAAACTTTAAAAATTCATAACTTTCAAAATATCTTTCAAAAATTCACCAAATTGGTTTTGGAGCCTCTCTGATGTTAGGGGAATTTAAGAAAATTAAAATTTCAATTTTCTAAAAAAGTTGATTTTTAATATTATTTTAATATTTTAATAATTAAAAAATAACAAAAATCACAAAAATAATAAAATTCACCAAAATGTCACATTTTGAATTTTAATCACTTAGGAATAAACCCCATATTTTTCTTAGGTCTATTTAGTGAGATATTAAATTTTAATGCTCTAGGGTAATTTTAAAATTAAAAAAAATGTATTTTCTAGCATTTTCACTAAAATAATTATAATAAATCACAGAAAAATTAGAAAATTGCAAATTTTGATTCTCTGATTTACTTGATATCAGAGAGATTTTTGAAAAATATAAAATTCATTTTTCAACATTTATTTTATTTTTAAGTTAATTAATACTCCAAAACTTAAAATAATTATAATAAAAATAATATAATTCAAAAAATCACCAAATTTGTCCAAGTGGTCCTCTAGTCATTAGGAATGTCCCCTAATTTTCTTAAGGACGAAACTTTCCCTTTGTCATGTTATTAAATTTTCCTTGAAATCTCTATTTTCTACCAAAAATAATTATATAAATAAATTAAATAAAGAAAAATCACATTTTCTCCTCTCATGTCTTTATTGACATATGAGTGAAGTCACATAAAAATTTCAAGTTCATTTGAGTTCAATTTAGTGAGTTATGAAATTATTAAGCTTAAAGGGTAAAGTGGTAATTAAAATTTTTAATCCTTAATTAAAACTTTAGGTTTAATAAAAAATTAACAAGTAAAATATTTGATCCTAATCTGATTTGGATGATTGAAATTTAAATAATTAAAGGGTAGAAACCCATTAAGCAATTTAAAATAATTAAACCTTAATTAAATAATTGATTAAATTTGGAAGAATAATAAAATTGGAATAATTAAAATAGGAATATTATTAGGAAGAGATTTATTCTTTAATTTAAAAATCCCTAAATTAATTATCTCATTAATATTCAATTCTTAATTAAAATGATAACTCAAATTCAAAACATTAAAAGACTTAATCATTAAACTAAAATTAAATTATTAAACTCTTTTAAAAAATTTCAATTAAAATTAAAAAATAAAATTAAATTAAAAATTAAATTAAATTAAGTAAATTAAATTGGATTAAATTAAATTAAATTAAATTAGAATTAAAAGTTGAATTAAATTAAATTAAATTAAATTAAATTAAATTAAATTAAATGAATTAAATTAAATTAAATTAAATAAATAAAACAAAATTAAATTAAGTTAAACCAAATTAAAAATTAAATTAAATGAATTAAAATTAAATTAAATTAAATTAAATTAAATCAAATCAAATTAAATTAAATCAAATTAATTTAATGTAACATCAAGTCAAAGTAAATTGAATTAAATTGAATTAAATTAAATTAAAACTCAATTAAATTAAATTAAATTAAATTAAATTGAATTAAATAACATCACCAAAGACATAAAGAATTCAAAATAAATCTAAAATAACTTGAACACTATTCCAAATTTAAACCCATTAATTGAATTCAAACTAAATCGCCAATTTACCCTCGAAAGCTTTAGTTATCATAACTCCTAAACAGAATATTAAATGAAATGTTACTTCACTTATAAGACATTCAAACATCCTAGTTCACTGAGCAAGATAACAACAAAACTTGAAATTCTTGGACGATTAATTCATTTGTGTAATTGAATTCATTTGGACTTAAAGCAATCCTAGAAATATTGAAAAGATGTTTAAGATCCTTCTTAAACACTTTCTCAATATGATAGGATGTTTATAAGAACAATTAAATTTAATTGTTCTTTGATGAAGAAAATCGTCTTCAAACCAAAACACAAGGAACCTAGACATCGTAGGAAATGACTAGCTATAGGATTAGAAATTTGGTAGAAAACCATAACCCTTACCATAGCTTTACCTAGGAACTTGCTTAAATATTCTAATTGTGTTTTAAGTGCGGCTTGGGATGACGGGAAGACCCTCCGAGTACGCTTTTATTTTATTGCAATTTACTTTATTGCAATTTATTTAATCGCATTGCACTTACTTTTCTTGCATGATAAACAACTGTTGCATGAAAACCCACACCTTTAGGATAGTCCCTAAAACTGAAACCAAAACTAAGTTAAAAGTTATTGCAAGATAAAATTCACCGCCACAACATTTCAAAATATAAAACAACTCAAAATTTAATCACAAACAAAACACAAAACTACAATTACAACTAAATTAAAACGTCCCGTTGGATGATCGGGAATACCTCGGATGATGTAACCTACGTGTTGCTAACGGGATTTCCACGGTCTAAATGAAAGTGTGGAACTCATTCGACTGAGTTTAGCAAACTCATCCGGACTAAGTGAATCCGATAAAAATAATGATGCCGGAAGGATGGAACCGTGGGATCTTAACCGGTGTCGTTATAATCAACTTTAAGATTTGTTTTAATTAAAACATAAAAAACACTTGGAAATTAAAATTTTCTCTAAACCAAAACACTTTCCTCATCCCCGATTTATGATTTCTAAAACTAAACCTCTCGCAACAACAAGGAGCTCGTAACATGGTGGGCAGCACGGCCATCGTCATCGAAGAAACCTGAATCTACATCAACAAAACTTTCCTAGAATTAAATAACAAAGCCATAGGACTTCGAGGTAGTTTGCGTAGTGCAAGCATAAATCCTCAACTCTTCGTTAGGCATTTGCATTGCAAATTAAGCCCTAACCGGTCTTAGGATTCCGAGGTAGTCGTCTGATACGACATAAACCCTCACATCTTCGAGGCTATTTGTATGATTTTGTCATATAAGTATAAGCCTTAATTAATTAAAATTGGCAAGATTAAAACATTAAATAAACATTAGGACTTTCCTAAATCTAAGCCAAATAATAGGATAGTCAGGAAATTACCGAAGTTCACTTCGAATCTGTGATTTCTCCTACTTTTCTTCTTTTGAATTCCCAAAATAAAATGTTCCAAATTTGATCCATTCCCTATTGAAATTCCAAAATTCAATCCTTTGAGAACTTAAACTTTGAAATTCTTGAGAGCAGAATTATCGATTATTATCGAGAGTTTTCTTAGGTGATTCCCGTCACTTAAGATGTAATTAACTATAGTGGGCTTGCCCTTATAAGGAATTTTAAAGAACCCGGGTAATATAAACCTTGTTTAATGCTTTCATATTAAGCAGGGGAATTTGTCGGCTTATAAAATTGGTTCGCAGACCAAACGGATGTCACAAATCTTCTAGTTTATTTAATCGAGCCCCACCAACAAGCAGTGTGTCTACCCTTAGGGATAGATACACGGTTTGTGGTGTGGTGCTCGTTTATATAAACTATTTGGGATGTGAGATCGGTTTAATCTCATATCTTAAAACCTTCAAATTTAAAATTATTTTCAAAATCAAATACTATTTTTCAAAATTATCTATTTAAATTAAATTAAAGATTCGCCGACAACTTCTGTTAGGCGAAACCCTTTTCAAAATAAAACACACAACCTAAAAATATGCCGACAGTGAGCTCTCGGCCATGGTGTTTTCCGGCGGCCTGGTGGCTGGCCGGCCAGGCATGGGTCACCCTCAAGGTCGGGTGGGTCGTGGCTGGACTTGGTGCAAGCAATCGGCAAATGCCATGTGTAAAGGCTTTGATCCAAAGTGGAATGGGGCATGGCTAGTTTTGAGCCTAAATGGGTCAACCCACCCATTTGGGCTTGGTGCACCCCTCAAGGTGGCTTTGGATGCTGTGGGGGATCAAAGGGATCAGCTGGTTTGGCATGGAGAAGTCTCCATCCAAATATATTTGGATTAAATTTAAGTTTAGGTGAAACATGATTAAGGCTAATGAGCTTTAGCGATTAAGGAAAGCCCTCCCTCTTCTTACCCAATATGGCATGGTGGAGTGTCCAAGGCTCTCATGGCTCACATGTGGCTCATGCATGGCTTCATGGCTCACCTTTGGCTTGGCAAAAAGTTTGGTCAATTTCATGAAAATGGATTTTAGGAATTTTTGGTAACTTGATGGAAATTTGTATGAAACTTGATTTGGAATGATTTGATGATGAATTTAGGACTTAGGGAATGGCTTTTATTTAGTGGATGGCAAGTGGAGATGTCATGTGGGCTTTAGGGTAGATTTTGGGCTTTTTAAAATGGTTTTAGATGGGCTTTTAAGATGGTTTAGGAAAGTGGGCTTTTGAATTTTAAAATGGATTTTGGGATGAAATATTGGTAAAGGCTTGGGCTAAATAATTGTTGGGTTTAGCTCATGGATGTGTCATGAGTGACTTGAAGCAAATTGGGGGTTATTTGGGTTTGAATTGGGTTGAATTTGGGTTCTTTTGGTTAATGGGCCAATATAGGTCCAAGTGGGCCAAGTTGGGCCAATGTTGGGCTAGGGTTGAAATTGATGTAAAATTAATATTGAGAAATGTTTATGGGGGTGTTTCAAAGAGGTTTTGACTTTGGTTGGGATTTGATTTTGGGGTTTGGGCTCATTTGGGTTAGGTTTGGGTTTAGGTCAAAATTGGGCCTTTTAGCTTTGGGTTGCATTTGAGTGGGGTTTGGGTCTAAATTTTGGGCAAGTCATGTTAGTATTTTGTTTTTTGGGATGCTAAGGAAGATTTAGAAAATATTTTGGTTTAATTGGAGTTAAATTGGGTGAGTTTGGGTTAAGTTTGGGTCATGGGTCCAAATTGGGCTTTAAGGCCAAAAGTGAAATTGGATCCAAATATCAATCAAATTGGACTTGGATTTGGTCTATATTGGTGTTTGGAATGTTGAATTGAAGTTTAGAATTGAATTGGACCAGAATTTGGGTCAATTGGATAGGTTTGGTTTGACATTGGGTTTACTTTGGGTTAAAATGGGTCAAATTGGGGGTTTTGACAAAAGTAGGGTAAATGGACAAAATTGGCCCATGGTGTAGTTGAAAAAAATGAAATTGGAAATATTTGGGATTTTTTAGAATTTTCTGAGAATTTTCTGAATTTTTAGATTTTTGGGTCAAGAGGGGTATTTTGGGTATTTGGAGGGTATTGGGAGGTATTTTTGGAATTTTTGGTATTTTTGGGTATGGATGATCAATTTGAGTGATGTGGAAATGTTTGGGATTGATTTTGGGGAATTTTGGGTGATTTGGAAATTTTGAAAAATTTGGGTAATTTCAAGGGTTTTGGGTAGGCTAGGCGGGTGTAGGGTCCCGGGGGTCAAAAATTGAAAATTTGGAAAATTGAAGATTAGGTGAATGTAAGTGGAATAAAATCATTTTGGTTGAGCCATGAAGCCATATCAAGCCCACATGAGCCAAGAAGGGACTCATTAGAGGCATCCACTAAGTTGTTCCTAACCCTCTTGCCAAGGGCTTAGGGGTTAAGGACCATCCATGTGAATCACCTACATGAGTCGGAGGTCAAGTTAGGTATGGGTGTGGTTTTAGGAGGTGTGTGAAAGTGTAGTGTATGAGTGTAGTGTGTGTGTAAGTCAGCCCTCTCACCGCACTGAGCCACCTGTGGCGGTCCTAAGGCCAAAGAGTCCTATAGGAACTCATCCTTTAAACTTCCACATTTGATTTCAACCCTCTAGGTGATTAGGGGTCTACGATCAAGTTTGTGGAGTTTGCGGGGAGTTTAGAAGTGGTTTGAAATTCTAGAAGGTGGATCCCAATTCTAGTCCTCTAAGATAGTCAAAGGGAAAGCCTAAGGCTAGATCCTAAGCACTAAAAAGAAGAAGAGAAGACATCATCAAAAATGAGGTCAACAAATGGACCCCCAATAGGTGTGGTGAGCTAACCAAGCACACCACGCGTATCGGCGTTGACCGAAGAGATCAACAAAACCAACACAGATGTCCAAGTGACAAACTTAGGACAAAGTAGAAGAGTTTCCGCTGGGGAGTGTCAAGTATATTTCCGAGACTGGAGATTCCTGAACTCTCGCTGGGGAAAGGAAAAGAAGGTGAATTCCAAATCACATGGTCTGGGGAAATTTCAATTTAGATTTTATTTTATTTCAATTTAAGCTTCAATGTGTGAGTTTAGATTTCAATTTGGAGTTTCAATTTAGATTGAAGTTTGTCAAAATTAATTTGAAGGGATTTGATTTGAAATGAATATTGGAGTTTTGTGGTTTTAGATATAACACCTTCAATCACAAAAGAAAATTGAATTGATCGGATTGAATCATTACAATGAGGAGAGATCTCAGAGTAATGTGGTATTGGATGTAAAATCCTTAACCTCAAGAGTTTTATTTTTGATGTATTTCATTGCAATAGGGAAAGAATCCTAAATCAATGCAGTCTCAGATGTAAAATCCTCAACCCCAAGAACTTGATTTTGATGTATTTCATTGCTATAGGGAAAGAATCCTAAGGCAATGCAGTTTCGGATGTAAAATCCTCAACTCCAAAAGTTTGAATTTGATGTATGTCATTGCGATAGGGAAAAGAATCCTAAGGCAATGCAGTCTCGGATGTAAAATCTTCAACCCCAAGAACTTGATTTTGATGTATTTCATTGAAATAGGGAAAGGATCCTAAAGCAATGCAGTCTCGGATGTAATATCCTCAACTCCAAAATTTTGATTTTGATGTATTTCATTGCGATAGGGAAAGGATCCTAAAGCAATGCAGTCTCGGATGTAAAATCCTCAACTCCAAAAGTTTGAATTTGATGTATTTCATTGTAATAGGGGAAAGAATCCTAAAGCAACGCAGTTTCGGATGTAAAATCCTCAACCCCAAAAAGTTTGAATTTGATGTATTTCATTGCAATAGGGGAAAGAATCCTAAAGCAATGAAGTTTCGGATGTAAAATCCTCAACCCCAAAAGTTTGAATTTGATGTATTTCATTGCGATAGGGAAAGGATCCTAAAGCAATGCAGTCTCGGATGTAAAATCCTCAACCCCAAAAGTTTGATTTTGATGTATTTCATTGCGATAGGGAAAGGATCCTAAAGCAATGCAGTCTCGGATGTAAAATCCTCAACTCCAAAAGTTTGATTTTGATGTATTTCATTGTGATAGGGAAAGGATCCTAAAGCAATGCAGTCTCGGATGTAAAATCCTCAACTCCAAAAGTTTGAATTTGATGTATTTCATTGCAATAGGGGAAAGAATCCTAAAGCAATGCAGTTTCGGATGTAAAATTCTCAACTCCAAAAAGTTTGAATTTGATGTATTTCATTGCAATAGGGGAAAGAATCCTAAAGCAATGCAGTTTCGGATGTAGAATCCTCAACTCCAAAAAGTTTGAATTTGATGTATTTCATTGCTATAGGGAAAGAATCCTAAAGTAATGCAGTCTCGGATGTAAAATCCTCAACTCCAAAAAGTTTGAATTTGATGTATTTGATCTTGTAAAGATCCGTAGTGTTGATTTGAAAAGTGTGGAATTTTGGTGTTTCGAGAATTTCATGAAAGTTGTAAAAGGTTTTCATAGAAGGAAATATGTTAGGAGGGAGTATGTAGATGTTACATATCACATCCAAAAGAGTTGATCGAAAGTCGATGGTTTAGATTGGATACAATTCCTCGCCATCGGATTCGATCCGTGTCAATGGAATCAACCGCTTCCATCCCGTACAAAGGGGAAGAGTAGAACGGATTGGATTTCGATTTGGGAGATTGAATTTGAGATTGATTGAAATTTGATTTGAAATTTGATTTGAAATTTGGGAAGCTTGAATTCGAAATTTGATTTAGATTTGATTTGAAATTTGGAAGATCAAATTTGAAATTTGATCGAGATTGGATTTCAAATTTGATTGAGAATTTGATTTGAGATTCGGGTTGATTGAATTTGAAATTTGGAAGGATGAGTTTGAACTCGATTGAAATTTGATTTAAGATTTGATTCGAAATTTATGTTCATTTTGTCTGTCTTTTAATGATTCAAATTTTATTTTATCGTTTATTTAATGTTCATGTGAATTAGGTGTTCGTCATTTTTAGATTTTTAAGGAAAGTTTTCTTTTATTCTTTTTGTTTCTTTTCTGTTCTTTGTTCAAAGTTCATTTAACTTTAATGGCGTTTCCCAGTCAATTTGCACAAAAGAGGTGAAGGCCAAAAATGTGACATGGTCACTTTCATTCCAATCATGTCGAAGATACATCATACAACTTGATCTGGCATATGTTTCATACAATCCATGTAGACTCAAAACGGACTATGTATGATCTTCGTCGATCCATCTAAAGAAGCATCTGTCAAAAATCCATGTCTGAATAGTGAGGTACATGGTCAATAACATCACCTTCCAAGCCATCCTTGGCAAGGATGCCGTATGGATGTACATTGGAGGTGTGATATTTCCCATGTAACTCACAGCTCGTAAGGCCGGAGGCTCTCTAGCTCCGGGTCTGGTTGGAAATGGTAAGGTGTCTTCCTGTCGTCCATCCTTCGAAAGTAACCGAGATCCGCTTCACCGGTACTCCCGGTATGCAATGCTTAGCGATATCCGCTCCGTTTCCCTTCGGCATCATGACGGAACCTACCGGTGAAGGTATCTTCACCGGCCCTCGGAATTCACCTAGGCCTGCTATCCGGAGGTCGCATCCGAACATGATGTTACACTCGTTCGGGAAAGAGATCGTGCAGTAAGGTCCGACAAAGTCGTGGTGATCTATGTGCGGGGGTTTGCGATCACCTTGCTTGTAAATGTTAATAATGCAGCTATTGGGTATGCAATCTGGCCGGCGATACTCTCCATGTTATCAATCTTTTTACCATTCTCTTGATGACTAATGGCATTGGATCCACCTGGCCATGACAGAGTATTCCTGGGGGGTTTCCCTTCCTATCTTCCGCAAAGTTGTAACAGCATCCACATTGTATTGTGATTCTTCCCTTCCCTGGCATCCATCTCCGGGGTTCTGAGTATGTGTTTTCCCTTAGGCGGCCCGCTCGGCCCATTCTTTTCAAATCCCGGATGCAATCCACGATTTGCTGTTGTTCATACTCTGAGAATACGTCTGTATGTAGCTCGAGGCCCTCTAGTATATTGATTCTTCTGCCTCTAATTCTCTCAAAGTATTCAAAGGTTTTCTTTTCAACATTCTGCATTCTCTCCAGCTCGTATTCCGGAATGATCTGCAGATGGCAAGGCCTGGTGACATATTGTGGCATATACGGTTCAATCCCTTCACGTTCTCCCCGCATACCTCGGCTCCTCGGGGATGATGCTCGTCGGGACATCCCCCGTGGTTGCTTCGCAACAAGGTCATGCGTTACGGTGGTTCTATCCGGTGGCGTGGTAGCCTTCTTTCTTCGATCTTTGTGAGATTTCCCCGGTTCTTTCGTTATCCTAGGAGCCGGCCTCCTTTCTTCGGGTTCTCGGTGAACCGGTGTCCTCGAAGTGTATGTACTCGGCATTAGCAATCGTCTCGTCGCGCTGGTCCGCAGCTAGTTTTGTTAACATCTTACGGATACGGCGATTCTTATTTCTTCGTTGCGTTGCTGTGAGAGTAGCTCTTTGAACTTCTTGAATGTCTGTGGGCGCGGCGCTGACAAGCCTGCCCTCTGCTGTAGCGACTAGCGTACTTCATTTTCTTATCTTCTTCGGTGTTTGCCTTTCTTTTCTTCGTCGCTGGATCGGTGGCTTGGGCCACCCACTTTCATCACCGTGTCCGCCCGGCAGCTTCTTCTCGGTCAACCGGGACCCGACCACTTTCCTCGTATCGTAGGCTCCGCTGGTGCGAAATCCGAGTCAATCTCGATTATCGCTCCATCTTTCACCCTCTTTTCATCGAGTGCAAGGCTTACGCCATTCTTAAAGTTCGAGACCAACCGCCCGTTCGACATTTCCCCGCGAAGAGACAAGGAAAAGGATCGGTGGGTCGTACTAAGAACAAGAACATTAAGAAAATGTTTATTAAAGACACATTTTTTTTATATATATATTTTATATTTTCAAATTTAACGAGAATGACGTAGGATAAGATCAGGGAAGAGATTTTGATTTGGAAAAGAAAACAAGGAAAACTTAATTATCATGACTTTATTTATTTTAGCACATTTTATTATTTTTGGGTTCGGACCCAATCATAAGTAATTACTTCGCCCGTGTTTCTTAGGGATGAAGAATTCATTCCTTCGAAACATCAGGTAGCGTAATACTTTTTCAAGTATCGTCCGTTGATCGGAAGCATATGTCGTTCTCCCCGGCAATTCACTAGCCGGTAGGAACCTCCCGAGTATACCGCTTCAACCACAAACGGTCCTTCCCAAGTGGGTTCAAATTTTCCTCCTATCTTGCTGCCGTGCAAGAATAGGTCTCTCGAGAACAAGAACTAAGTCACCAACTTTGAAGGTTCTTGGGCGGACCCGCTTTGTCATGGGCTTGAACCATCTTAGCTTGGTATAGTTCTAAATTTTGTTGCGCTGCAAGTCTTTTCTCTTCCAGGCTTTCTAATTCTTCTAGTCGTAATTTGGCGTTCTCTTCTGTCGTGATCTTGTTTGCAACTGCGATTCTGAGTGAAAGAAACTAAACCTCTAAAGGTAACACTGCCTCGGACCCATACACCAGAGCGTAAGGTGTAGCTTGAGTAGGAGTTCTGAAGGTTGTCTGGTAGGCCCATAAGGCTTCTAACAACTTCTCGTGCCAATTTCTCTTATTATCGTCCAAAGTTTTCTTTAAAATTTGAACGAGAGTTTTATTGAAAGCCTCAGTGAGGCCGTTTTCTCTTGGGTATTAAATTGTTGAGTATCGCCAGTTGATTTCGTGTCTCCAAACAAAATTGTTGATTTGCGTGCTTCTGAATGCTGACCCATTATCTGAGATGATCCTGCGCGGCACTCCGAAACGGTAGACAACTTGGTTCTTGAAAACCGTAGCACGTGGTGTGCTTTCACTTCTCTAAGTGGAACTCGCCTCTCGCCCATTCGGAAAAGTAATCCGTAGCCGCAAGAATGAAGCGATGTCCTTTTGAAGATGGTGGTTCTATTGGACCCACTATATCCGTGCCCCAACATTCAAAAGGCCACGACGCAATTGTTGGATGTAGCACATTTGGAGGTTGGTGTAGAACCACTCCGTGCACTTGGCATTGGTGACGGCTCTTGGCGATTTTCATGCAATCGGTCATCATCGAGGGCCGTAGTATCCCTAGTCTTTTAATTTTCATTTTCATCTTCGTACCCAATCGGTGAGCGCCACGCAGTCCCGAATGCACCTCTTTAACAATTTCACGGGCCTCGGACCCGCTTAGGCACCTTAGCCACATTTGATCAAAAGACCTTCTGTATAATGTGTTGTTTATTAGTGCGTAAGACAGAGTTCTTTTCTTGATCTCATGGGCTAGCGACCTATCGTCCGGTAGCTTTCCGTTTGCGGTGTAGTTCATCAATGGCCGTCGCCAATCTTCCGTGTTTTCTCGTCACTATCGCAACCGATCCTTTTTCTTTTCCCGATTTGTGTATTGTGTCCATGTCGAGCCGTGATAGGACCCGACGTCCATGAACCGACACTTCCATCGATTCATCTTGCAAACAGGCAAATTCTTTTGCGAGACGGGCTAAAGCATCTCGCTAAAGCATTTTCTTTTCTCGGGAATTTTGTAGATCGTCACATTTGGAATTTGTTCCAACAACCGTATGGCATACCTGGAAGTATTGCTCGAGTCTTGGTTTTAAAATTATGTACTCGTCCGACGATCCGTTGAATGATTAACCGTGAATCCCCGTAGATGTTGATGTCTCGTTATCCCCATTTGAATGGTTAATTCCGGATTCCGTTATGAGGGCTTCGTATTCTGCTTCATTGTTTGTACATGGTTCTGTTAAGTGGTAGGAGTATCTTAACATCCCCCGTTCCGGTGTTATAAAGATTAGCCCGATTCCTGCCTTACCGAGCACTATCACTTGTGATTCTTCGTCTTTGCGTGCTGAAGATGCTCCGTCGAAATATAATTCCCAACGTCGATCATCAGGGTCTTCTAGGCTCATTATTTGTTCATCTGGCAAATCGTCATTGAGAGGAGATTCTGCCGGCAAAGGGTGTGTTGCGAGGAAGTCCGCTAAGACTTGTCCCTTTATGGCACGAAGAGGCACGAAAGTTATATTGAATTGCAATAATATCATCGACCATCCGGCAAGTCCGCTCGGAAAGTGTTGGACGAGTCATCAAGTATTGCAATGGATTAAATTTCGAGATCGGGTTGACCTTATGAGAAAGCATGTAGTGCCCGAGCTTTTGAGCGGCGAAGATCGTGGCCAAACAATGCTTTTCAATTGCGGGATACCTTACTTCCGTCCGAAGTAAACGACGGCTTAAGTAGTAAAGAGCATTTTCTTTACCCTCATCATTGACCTGGGCTAACATGGCTCCGAGAGAGTCGTCTAAAGCCGCGGTGTAAAGTATCAGCGGTCTACCTGAGACTGGTGCTGCTAAGACAGGAGGAGTCATTAAATATTGTTTAATGTTCTCGAAGGCCTTCTAGCATTTCACTTCCCAAATAAATTTGGCGTCCTTTTTAACTAGTGCCGAGAAAGGCTGACACCTACCTGACAAGTTTGAGATAAAGCGTCGAAGATATGCCAGCTTCCCTTGAAAGGATCGTAGTTGTTTTAAGGTTTTGGGAGGCGGCATTTCTAAGATAGCTTTAATCTTTTCCGGGTCGATTTCAATTCCACGATGTCGGACAACGAATCCTAAGAATTTCCCGGAGGTGACGCCGAAGGCGCATTTTAAGGGATTCATCTTAAGGTTAAATTGTCTTAATCGTTCGAAAGCAATTCTCAAATCATACGGTGTGGTTGTCCTTTACTTTGCTTTTGATGACCACATCGTCCACGTAGCATTCGACTTGATTGTGGATGAGATCATCAAAAATTCTTGTCATTGCTCTCTCGGTAGGTTGCTATTGCGTTCTTCGATCCGAATGGCATCACCGTGTAGCAAAATACTCCGATCGGCGTTCCGAATGCCGTAAGCTTTTCATCTTCCGGAGCCATTTTTATCTGGTTGTATCCTGAAGATCCATCCATGAATGAGAATATCTCATGTGTCGAAGCAATGTCGATCATTAGTTCTGGGATCGGTAGAGGGAATTCATCCTTTGGACATGCCTTGTTTAAATCTCTAAAGTCCACACAAATTCTGATCTGACCGTTCTTCTTTCTGACTGGCACCACATTGGCTAACCAAGTCGGGTATTGTTCTTCACGGACAAATCTGGCGTCTATTAGCTTTTTAACTTCGGCTATGACTTGTTGTTCGATTTCTAGATGCATTCTTCCGGGACCTTGTCCGACCGGGACGAAGTAGGATCCACTCCTAGCTTATGGACTCGCGACCTCCGGAGCTAATCCCGGCATCTCATCGTAGCTCCAAGCAAAACAGTCTTTAAATTCCATTAATAACTTGATCATTTCTTCGGAGTCTTCTTTATTGAGTAAGGAACTAACAAAGGTAGGTCTAGGCTCTTCGCTAGTACCTAAGTTAACTTTTGTTAACTCATCTATTGTATATTTAATTTCTTCTTCGAATTCTGGCGGAGCGTCTCCAATTTGTACATCTTCGAGTTCGTCTGTAGTTTCCATGCAGTTTTAATTAGGCTCGCAAGTGACAACCAAGCAAAATTCAGTATCGTCAACTGATCCTACTGTGCCGAATCCAAGTCCATACTTTGAATTGGGTGGACGACCGGAGTTATTCCATAATTTTTCAAAACGTTGTGATTGACCTTTTGTCCATTGTCCAGGTAAGAAGCCATGTTGAATTAAATTTTGAACATAGGGAGAGTACCACTCAAAAGGTAATTCCATTAATTCTGATGAAGTGACATCTTCAAATTGTACATTATTTTCAGTTTTGGAGGAAGAAGCACCACGGTAGAATTTAATTGGCTTTGCACCGTCGCTACGTACCTCTTTGACCACCATACCCTCGATCTTGTTAGAATGGATCGGGGTTAGGGTCATAGTATGTACGTAGTGGTTAATCTTCTCGTACATTGATTTGTATTCTTCATTCTTTTCATCTTTGAGGGAGATCTTGAATTGCGGCTTCTTCCGACTTATTGCCGCTGCTTCTTACTTGATTTTTTTTCCTTCTTCAGAACTATCTTCCCAATCAACATTGATGGCTGGTTTCCTCTGTCCAACTGTCCTAGCGTCTCTACCACGACCTCGTCCCTGGCCTCGACCTCGGATGCGAGTCGTGGAGAAACCTTCACCATCTCGCCGGAAGGGAGTGGTGAGTGATCGTTGGACTAGAACTTCAGGTTCTTCGTTGTCCCGAACTTTCTTTGCTTCATTTGTTATGGTATCTCTGGAGAAGATTGTTTTCTTCGGTGGTGCATAATAAGCTGCATCTTCATGGATTCCAATTTCATGTACGGAGAATGGTTGTAAGTCACCTTTGATGCACTGTTCCCCTCCATCGTAGTATTTGATGCACTGATGTAGAGATGATGGTACCATCCTTTTTTCATGTATCCATGGTCGGCCTAAGAGAGCGTTGAACGACGTTTCGAATCAAATATGTGAAATTTTGCGGTTGTCTTTGCTAAGTCACCGGTCTTCATTAGTAGCGTTATTGACCCGAGGGCTCTTTCTCCTTTCCGGTTGAATCCTCTTAATAACATTTTGTCAGCTTCGAGCTCGCGAGCATCAATTTCCAAGTATGCTAGTGTTCGGAGACTCATTATATTAATTGATGCTCCTGGATCCACCAATACTCTGGAGAGTGTAAATTTTCCGATTGTAACTGAAATGTACAATGGTCGGTTGTGATCTGCTGTCCCAAGTAGTAGGTCATTGTCCGTGAAGGTAACACCTCGTTGTTCCTTTAACGAGCAAACCTCATCTAAGGAATCTCAGGCCATTTGAGCTAAGCAAATTTCTGGATCAAGTAAGGCCTTGATCAGAGCTTCTCTCATCTCTTTTGATAAGATGAGAGCGTCGTAAATGCTCAGTTTGGCCGGTAGTTTCCTAAGATGGGCTAGCACATTGTAGTCCACTTTATTCCCATGTGTCTCGGCTTCTTCTCGAATGGGTATTTCTTCTGCTGGGGTTGGTTCTTCTTGAACAACCACCTGCTTTCCTTTGTCTTTTGGACCCATTCTCGGAGGTAGAACTCTTCCACTTCTTAAGTTGACTTCGTAATTTCTTCGAATCTAGTGTTGAGCTTGCCGGTGTCTCCTCCTGAATCGGAATGACAGGCTCTTCCGGATTAACTTCAGAATCTGAAGGCTCTAACTCTATTGTGACTGGAGCTCCTCGAAACTCGCAGATAGATTCGTTGCTTGTTGAACTCTCGTAGCCTCCTTGATGGATGTCTTCTTCATTATTTTGATCGTCGAGATTGTGTATGATTTGAGAATTGTCGTTGGTATCGAAATCGATGTCCGGATTGTCACTAGTTACGTAATCGTTAGAAATGATCCAAAACGTAGCCAACGCCATCACCCTTATCATTATATGATCTCACCGAAGTGAGCAGATAATCATACGAAGTCGAGGTTCGAGGGATTTCTCCCCGAATCGAAACAACTATCCTAGGATAAGCGACCCCTAGTCTAGCCTTAGGAGTCTTGGTCCTCTCTTCTTCGTCGATTTTCTTCTCCTCTTCAATCGTCTCCGTTGAGGTGGTTCTTCTATCGCAAGTGATAGTACCGGCTTAACGTGTTTCGAACTCCGAATTGAAGCTCGCACCGAAGCGGTTTGGATGTCGTCTAAAATCTTTTTGAAGACCTTGTCCAAGCGGTAGTCCATCCATCGTCGGTCGTATAGGGATCTATCGGAATGATGGGATCGGCTGAGATAACATCGACGGAGCCTCCTTTCCGGGGTTCCGTCATGTACTCCTTCGGGATCGTTATATTCCCTTTCCGAAGGTTGTCATTGAGCCAACTTTTGAAGGTAATGCAATCTTCTATGTTGTGCCCAAGCATCCGGTGATAAGGGCAAAAGTTGGGATCACCTTTCTTGTTGACTTCCTCTGGTCTCTTAGGCTCCGGCAGCTGGAAATCCGGAGTCTTCATCGGATCGCGGAACATTTTTGGTATCGCTTCATTCTTGAACAGATATTCTCTGCTCAGAAGCTCCCTTAATGTACGTTGCGGACGAGGCGGTTGTTCATACTGTGGAGATGACTAATAGCTGGGTCGGGGTTGTTGATAATTTTGTTGAGGTTGCTGCGGCCGTTCGGACGATATTTGTATCGGTTACTTGCCTTTGTCAACTGCTGCAACGATCCCGGATTTCTTTTCAAAAGTCTTCACAGGCTTTTGCTTGTCCGTCTTGTCGGCGAAACTTAATTGCTTCGCCTCCTCTTCCAAGCTCCCGGCCTTGCTTAACAACTTCTCGAAAGTCTTAATAGTGAATCCTTTCGAGGAGAAGTGCTATCGGGCCGTGAATGCTTTTAAGTAAAATGTCGATCGCATGTTGTTCTTGTAGTTGTGGTTCACACTTCATGCTTAAGTTCCTCCATCGAAGTATGTAATCCACCAAAGTTTCGTTCGGCTTTTGTTTCTCTACCACTAAATCACCTATAGTGATGTGGTGCCGAGCTCCGGCGAATCGCTCGATGAAGAGGTTCTCTAGTTCCGAGAACGTCTTCACCGAACCATTTGGCACTCCGCATACCCGCCGAAGGCGATCCCCGACGGACCGCCGACGAACCTGTCGGAAGAGTAGTGCATCGCTCCCGCCGGCATTGCAACAACTCGGCACGAAAGTGTGCAACATGCCGTCGGGGTTCCCGTGCCCATCGAAGGTCTTGAACGGAGGTGGTACGAAGCCTTTGGGTACCTGGACAGCGTCGAACTCTTCTCGGGTAAGGTCTACCCGTCCGAATGGATGTCCCGCTCTTCGATTGTGCTAAGGCTTCTCGCACTCCGCCGTTCCACTGTGCTCTTGATATCCTTTTCGGGATCATACTTTGTGTTGTATCCTTTTTCAGCTGATCATCCCCGTTGACGGATGTAATCTCCTTTCCTCCGTCCGCAATGTGAATGACCTCCGGGGGTGTCTCTCTTTGTGGTCGCACTCGACTCCGGAGAGTGGCTGGAGCCACTGCCCATCTCTTCCATCCTTTTCGCCATTCGGGCGATCGTGTCATCTTTCTCCCGAAGCCGCCTTCTCATCGCTCCGGCTCCTCTCTTCGCAGCGAGCAGGAGCACCTCGTGAAGCCAATGAAGCTCGTGTTCCGACCATGTTGATTTCTCGCATATTCGTCGTCCATGAATTCCGATGAATCAATCTCGTCTCCGAATTTCTCTTCTCTTTCTTTGCTAATCGTCGGCTATCGGTTCTCAACTTTTCCATGGCATCTTCCGGCGGGCTTTTCCGTGCGTCCTCGCGGTTGTCGTGCGATAGCCGTCGGGTCCCCTTCTCACGAGTCCCCTTTATCGCAAAGAAGCACTTTCTTCGCATTCAAGTCTCCCGGCGAGACTTTCTTTCTCGGGTTGTTGTTTCAATCTTAACCGCCCAAGTAGTGGGACGCCATACCATCCTTCTAGCGACAGAAGGTCTAGGACAAGATGGTCCGTCGACCCAAATGCCGGAAGGTGGTATCCTCCCTAATCTGTAATCCCGAGACGACGACGAGCGGACTAGCCTTCATTCTTTTACTCGGCTTTTCCGTCATGATGGCGGGTTCTACTCGGGGCCCAAGACGGGATTTGGACCGGCACCCGCCCTATCCTTCGTAGAATCTCCGATACGGGGCACTTTTCCTTCTTTGCTAACTTCTCAATCAAAGCTCGCAGTCGAGCAAACGACGTAGTTCTAGTCCTTTTCGCGGCTATCGTTGTAATATCCGGCCGAGGTAATGCAAGAAGCAATCTTGCGAACATTTTCTTCATCTTCTCGCGGCGGAGAGGGGATGGAACCTGCTTCCTCCCAAAAGTGGTATGTATTCAGGCAGCGGTGTATATTCCGGCAGCGGTGTATATTCCGGCAGCGGTGTATATTCCGGCAGCGGTGTATATTCAGGCAGTTCTGGGATTTCCTCCAAGAAAGCAATTTCAGTAGCTCTGGCTTCTCTAGCGATCCTTCTACTTCTGTTTCTTCTTTGGGTCCTTGTCGTTGATGGAATTCTTGAGCCGGACCCGATTTCGAAAACGAAGGTCTCACAGAAGATCTCGTACCCTCCACGGTAACGTGTTCACCATAATTCCGGATTTCTTTCCCCTTTAATTTGGCGTAAGTCGGGGTAGGTGCGGAAACAACTAGACCAGTGGGGTAGTAAGAACAGTCCTGCGGACAGCAGAACTCCTCCCAGTCGATATCTTTTGCAGGGGAGGAAACTCTTGGGTCGACCTAAGGTTGAACTCAATCAGCGGCTTCTTAGCTTCGGATACCTTGTTCGTCAGTGTGAAAAGGGAAACGTCAGTGATCTTGACATTCGTGTTTTCAAATCCTTGTCCAAATCAGATGATCCCATTGTCGGGCAGCTTCATCCTTATAGCATGGCGAAGTCCAATCCATCGGTGAAGGAGAAAATCGCCTTTGGGGCTTCCATTTCGCAGGTAGATTCCGGTTGTCGATCCTAGTTATGCTTCTTTTCTTTAGGAAGAAAAGAAAGGAATTAAAAAGAGTCCGAACACATTCTTGTTCATGTATTTATAAGAAGGAATCATTTATTAAAAGAATCACTTATTAGAGGGTTTGTTTATTAAGAACGGAAAGTTCAAAGGTGTAGAGAAGGTAAGGAATCCGATTCAGAGTTGGAAAGGAAAAGAAAGTCTTATGCAAGACTTCTCGACTCGAAGGATCACTCCTAAACTAACACCTATCGGGGTCCACCCCACCTCGTAAATGAGGTAAAGGATCTCGGAACCTCTCTGTTTATGGGTGTCTAAACAGTGGCTCCTAAATCCGAGAGAATGTTGGCTATACTTGTTCAAGGTAGAAATGAACATAGTATTCTAACGGAAAGAAGGGTAGTTTGACCCATTAAGGACATGGATACACTACCGATTTTTGAAAGCGTAATTATCCGATTATAATGGAGAGAGGAATTTTCCTCACGGAGTCGCCAGAAGTTGTCGGCATATTTTTAGGTTGTGTGTTTTATTTTAAAAAGTGGGTCGCCTAACAGAAGTTGTCGGCGAATCTTTTAATTTAATTTAAATAAATAATTTGAAAAGTAGTATTTGATTTTGGAAATAATTTTAAATTTGAAGGTTTTAAGACATGAGATTAAACCGATCTCACATCCCAAATAGTTTATATAAACAAGCACCGCACCACAAACCGTGTATCTATCCCTAAGGATAGACACACTGCTTGATGGTGGGGGCTCGGTTAAACAAACTAAAAGATTTGTGACATCCGTTTGGTCCGCGAACCAATTTTATAAGCCGACAAATTCCCTCGCTTAATATGAAAGCATTAAATAGTGGTTTATATTACACGGGTTCTTTAAAATTCCCTATAAGGGCAAGCCCCTATAGTTAATTACATCTTAAGTGATGGGAATCACCTAAGAAAACTCTCGATAATAATCAATAATTCTCGCTTCTCAAGGATTTCAAAGTTTAAGTTTTCAAGGGATTGAATTTTGGAATTTCAATAGGGAATGGATCAAGTTTGGAACATTTTATTTTGAGAATTCAAAGGAAGAAAGGTAGGAGAAATTACGGATTCGAAGTGAACTTCGGTAATTTCCCGACTATCCTATTGTTTGGCTTGGATTTAGGAAAGTCCTAATGTTTATTTAATGTTTTAATCTTCATCAATTTTAATTAATTAGGGCTTATATTTATATGACGAATCATACAAATAACTTCGAAGATATGAGGGTTTATGTCGTATCGTACGACTACCTCGGAATCCTAAGACCGGTTAGAGCTTAATTTGCTATGCAAATGCCTAACGAAGAGTTGAGGATTTATGTCGCACTAGGCAAACTACCTCGAAGTCCTATGGCTTTGTTATTTAATTCTAGGAAAGTTTTGTGAAGTAGACTCAGTGTTTTGCTGATGATGATGGCCGTGCCGCCCACCATGCTCCGAGCTCCTCGTTGTCGTAGAGTTTTAGTTTTAGAAGTCATAAATCGGGGATGAGAAAAGTGTTTTGGTTTAGAGAAAATCTTAATTTTCAAGTGTTTTCAATATTTTAATTAAAACAAATCTTAAAGTTGATTATAACGACACCCGCTAAGATCCCACGGTTCCATCCTTCCGCATCATTATTTTAATCGGATTCACTTAGTCCAGATGAATTTGCTAAACTCAACTGAATGAGTTCCACACTTTCATTTAGACCGTGGGAAATCCCGTTAACAACACGTAGGTTACATCATCTGAGGTATTCCGATCATCCAACAGGACGTTTTAATTTAGTTGTAATTGTAGTTTTGTGTTCTGTTTGTGATTAAATTTTGAGTTGTTTTATATTTTATAGTGTTGTGGCGATGAATTTTATCTTGCAATGACTTTTAGTTTAATTTTGGTTTCAGTTTTAGGGACTATCCTAAAGGTGTGGGTTTTCATGCAACAGTTGTTTATCATGCAAGAAAAAGTAAGTGTGATGCGATTAAATAAATTGCAATAATGTAAATTGCAATAAAATAAAAGCGTACCTGGAGGGTCTTCCCGTCATCCCAAGCTGCACTTAAAGCACAATTAGAATATTTAAACAAGTTCCTAGGTAAAGCTAAGGGAAGGGTTATGGTTTTCTACCAAATTCCTAATCCTATAGCCAGTAATTTCCTATGACGTCTAGGTTCCTTGTGTTTTGGTTTGAAGACGATTTTCTTCATCAAAGAACAATTAAATTTAATTGTTCTTATAAACATCCTATCATATTGAGAAAGTGTTTAAGAAGAATCTTAAACATCTTTTCAATATTGCTAGAATTGTTTTAAGTCCAAATGAATTTAATTATACAAATGAATTAATCGTCCAAGAATCTCAAGTTTTGTTATCTCGCTCGATTGAACCGGACATCTGAATGTCCTATAAGTGAAGTAACATTTTATTTAATATTCTGTTCAGGAGTTATGATAACTAAAGCTTTCGAGGGTAAATTGGTGTTCAAATGGTTTGTGATTTAGTTTAATTTCAATTAATGGGTTTAAATTTGGAATAGTGTTCAAGTTATTTTAGACTTATTTTGAATTCTTTATGTCTTTGGTGATCTTATATTTAATTCAACTTAATTTAATTTAATTTAATTTAATTGAGTTTTAATTTAATTCAATTTAATTTGGTTTAACTTAATTTAGTTTGATTTGATTTAATTTTAATTTAATTTAATTTAATTTAATTTAATTTAATTTAATTTAATTTAATCTTTAATTTGATTTAACTTAATTTAATTTGATTTTATTTATTTAATTTAATTTAATTTAATTTAAGTAATTTAATTTAATTTAATTTGTTTATTTAATTTAACTTAATTTAATCTTTAATTTAATTCAACTTTTAATTTTAATTTAATTTAATTTAATTTAATCCAATTTAATTTACTTAATTTAATTTAATTTTTAATTTAATTTTATTTTTTAATTTTAATTGAAATTTTTAAAAGAGTTTAATAATTTAATTTTAGTTTAATGATTAAGTCTTTTAATGTTTTGAATTTGAGTTATCATTTTAATTAAGAATTGAATATTAATGAGATAATTAATTTAGGGATTTTAAAATTAAAGAATAAATCTCTTCCTAATAATATCCCTATTTTAATAATTCCAATTTTATTATTCTTCCAAATTTAATCAATTATTTAATTAAGGTTTAATTATTTTAAATTGCTTAATGGGTTTCTACCCTTTAATTATTTAAATTTCAATCATCCAAATCAGATTAGGATCAAATATTTTACTTGTTAATTTTTTATTAAACCTAAAGTTTTAATTAAGGATTAAAAATTTTAATTACCACTTTACCCTTTAAGCTTAATAATTTCATAACTCACTAAATTGAACTAAAATGAACTTGAAATTTTTATGTGACTTCACTCATATGTCAATAAAGACATGAGAGGAGAAAATGTGTTTTTCTGTATTTAATTTATTTATATAATTATTTTTTGGTAGAAAATAGAGATTTCCAAGGAAAATTTAATAACATGACCAAGGGAAAGTTTCTGTCCTTAAGAAAATTAGGGGACATTCCTAATGACCAGATGACCACTTGGACCAATTTGGGTGATTTTTTGAATTATATTATTTTTATTATAATTATTTTAAGTTTTGGAGTGTTAATTAATTTAAAAATAAAGTAAAGGTTGAAAAATGAATTTTATATTTTTCAAAAATCTCTCTGATATCAAGGAAATCAGAGAATCAAATTTTACAATTTTCTGATTTTTCTATGATTTATTATAATTATTTTAGTGAAAATGCTAGAAAATACTTTTTTTTAATCTTAAAATTACCCTAGAGCTTTAAAATTTAATATCTCACTAAATAGACCTAAGAAAAATATGGGGTTTGTTCCTAAGTGATTAAAATTCAAAATGTGACATTTTGGTGAATTTTATTATTTTTGTGATTTTTATTATTTTTTAATTATTAAAAATATTAAAATAATATTAAAAATCAACTTTTTTAGAAAATTAAAATTTTAATTTTTCTTAAATTCCCCTAATATCAGAGAGGCTTCAAAACCAATTTGGTGAATTTTTGAAAGATATTTTGAAAGTTATGAATTTTTAAAGTTTAAAATGACTAAGCGGCTTAATCAACCCATTTAGTAGGGCTAACCAAGTCCAATCGACCTCAAACTTTTATGGTGGATTCCTCTCGATCCTAAAGGTCAGTGGAGAATTAATTTCAAGTCAATTTGATGTATGGTTAGCTCTAATTAATTAGAGACATATTTTGGGTATTTAAGCCAATTAGGGTTATTTTAAATGAACAAACTCAAAACCTATTTTTCCTAGGGTACTCTGGTCATAAGGAACATCACCAAATTTTCCTAGAATTTATTTCACAACATGCTATTTATTGGAATTAAAATACTCAAAACAGTAACATGAATTTGAAAAATCAATAACTTTTCATAGGATGGCCTCGACTTTGGAAAATTCGGAGAATGTTCCCAAATTCGGAGGCTTCAAAGCCCTATGGCCTAACGCCATGGTGAATTGTATACATGCATGGAGAATTAAAAATATGCAGAGAGTAAATAAATTATTAAAAATAAAATACTCGATGAAATTAAATAATTTCTTTTCCACATTATTCTCCTCTCGTTCACTCGAGCAAGAGGGTATTTTTATTTTATTTTTATGATTTTCCTACACAAAGTTATGAATTTTTGAAGTTTAGGGAATTAAATAAATAGAAAATACCCCTAATTTTCTATTTATCCACGCGGCGCCGCGTCATCCTCGGCATCTCCGAACGCACACACGTCGCGCTCCCATTCGACGCCGCCATCTGAGTCAGCAGCCTGGGCCCCGCTGTTCTCTTACCGTCTCCTGGTCCGACGCCATCTAAGTGATGCTGAGCTCCGGCGAATCGCTTGATGAAAAGGTTTTCTAGTTCTGAGAACGTCTTCACTGAACCATTTGCACTCTCGCATACCAATCAAAGGCGATCCCCGACAGTGCCGCCGACGAACCGTCTGGAAGAGTAATGCATCGCTCCCGCCGCATTGCAACAACTCGGCACGAAAGTGTGCAACATGCCGTCGGGGGTTCCCGTTGCCCATCGAAGGTCTCGAACAGAGGTGATACGAAGCCTTTTGGGTATTGGACGATCGTCGAATTCTTCCGGTAAGGTCTACCCGTCCGAATGGATGTCCCGCTCTTTCGATTGTGCTAAGGCTTCTCACACCCGCCGTTCCACCAAGCTCTTCGATGTCTTTTTCCGGAATCATACTTTCGTGTTGTATCTTTCTTTAGCCGATCATCCCCGTTGACGGATGTAATCTCCTTTCCTCCGTCTACAATGTGAATGACCTCTCGGGGTGTTTCTCTTCGGGGTCGCACTCGACTTTGGAGAGCGGCTGTGGCTACAGCCCATCTCTTCCATCCTCTTCGCCATTTGGGCGATCGTATCGTCTTCTCTTGAAGTTGCCTCCTCATTACTTCCGCTCCTCTCTTTATGCGGCCGCAGGAGCACCTCGCGAAGCCGACGAAGCTCACGTTTCGACCATGTTGATTTCTCGCATACTCATCGTCCATGAATTCCGATGAATCAATCTCGTCTCCGAATTTCTCTTCTCTTTCTTTTGCTAGTCGTCGAATATCGCTCCTCAAATTTTCCATAGCGTCCTCTAGCCGGTCTTTTCGTGCATCTTCACAGCTTGTCGTGAGATACCGCCGGGTTCCCTTCTCACGAGTCCCATTTATCGCAGCGGGCGCTCTCTTCGCATTCAAGTCTTCCGACGAGACTTTCCTTCTCGAGCCGTTGTTTCAATCTTAATCGTCCGAAGATGGGACGCCATACCATCCTTCTAGCAACAGAGGGTCTAGGACCGCATGGTCCGTCACCAAATGCCGGAAGATGGTATTCTCCCTAATCCGTAACCCCGAAACAATGACGAGCGACTAGCCTTCATCCTTTTATTTGGCTTTTCCGTAACGACGGCAGTTCTACTCGTGGCCCAAGATGGGATTTGACCGGCACCCGCCCTATCCTTCTTAGAATCTCCGATACGGGCATTTCTCTTTCTTTGCTAGTTTCTCGATCACAGTCCGTAGTCGGGCAAATGGCGTGATCCTAGCCCTTTTCTTTTCGTTGTCGTTGTAGTATGCCGGTCGAGGTAATGTAGAAGCAATCCCGCGGACATTTTCCTCGTCACCGCGGTGGAAAGGGGATGGAATCTACTTCCTTCCAAAAGGGGTGTATCTTCGGGCAATGGTATATATTCAGTAGTGGTGTGTACTCGTGGATTTCTTCTAAGAAAGCGACTTCGGCAGCCTCCGGCCTTCCCGGCAATCTTCCTACTTCGTTCCTTCTTTGGGTCCGTGTTAGTGATGGAATTCTCGAGCCGGACCCGATTTCAAAAACGAAGGTTTCACAGAAAGTCCGTACCCTCCACGGTAACGTGTTCACCATAGCTTCGGATTTCCTTCCCTTTAATCTGCGTAAGCCGGGGTAGGTGCGTAGATAACTAGACTAGTGGGGGTAGCAAGAATGGTCCTTCCGTCGACAAGCAGCATTCTCTCGCCGAGATCTTTTGCAGGAGGAAACTCTTTGTCGACCTAAGGTCGAACTCGATCAACGGCTTCTCGCTTCAGATACTTTGTTTGTCGACGCGACACAGGAAACGTCGGTGATCTTGACATTCGTGTTCTCGAATCCTTGTCCAAAAAGGATGATCCCATTTTCGGGCAGCTCATCCTTGTAAACAGCAAAGTCGAGTCCATTGGTGAAGGAGAAAATCAGCTTTGGGGCTTCCATTTCTGCAGGGTAGATCCTGATTGTCAGTCCCAAGTTATGCTTCTTCTCATTAGGAAGAAAAGAAAGGAATCGAAAAGAGTCCGAACACATTCTTGTTCATGTATTTATAAGAAGGAGTTACTTGTTAAAAGAGTCATTCATTAGAGGGTTTGTTTATTTAGAACGAAATGTTCAAAGGTGTAGAGAAGGTAAGGAATCCGATTCGTACTTGGAAAGGAAGAGAAAGTCTTATGCAAGACTTCTCGACTCGGAGGATCACTCCTAAACTAACACCTATCGGGGGTCCACCCCACCTCGTAAATGAGGTAAAAGGATCTCGGAACCTCTCTCGTTTAGGGGTGTCTAAACAGTGGCTCCTAAATCCGAGAGAATGTTGGCTACACTTGTTCAAGGAAGAAATGAACATAGTATTCCAACGGAGAGAAGGGTAGTTTGATCCACTAGGAATATGGATACACTACCAATTTTTGAAAGCAGAATTGTCTGATTAAAATGGAGAGAGGAATTGTCCCCAGCGGAGTCGCCAGAAATTGTCGGCATATTTTTTAGGTTGTGTGTTTTATTTTGAAAAGGGGTCGCCTACAAAAATTGTGCGGTGAATTTTTAATTTAATTTAAATAAATAATTTGAAAAGTAGTATTTGATTTTTGAAAATAATTTTAAATTTGAAGATTTTAAGATATGAAATCAAACCGATCTCACATCCCAAATAGTTTATATAAACGAACACCGCACCACAAACCGTATATCTATCCTAAGGATAGACACACCGCTCGATGGTGGGGCTCGATTAAATAAACTAGAAGATTTATGACATCCGTTTGGTCTGCGAACCAATTTTATAAGCCGACAAATTCCCCCGTTTAATATAAAAGCATTAAACAGTGGTTTATATTACTCTGGTCCTTTAAAATTCCCTATAAGGGCAAGCCCCTATAGCTAATTACATCTTAAGTGACGGGAATCACCTAAGAAAACTCTCGATAATAATCGCAATTTCGCTCTCAAGAATTTCAAAGTTTAAGGTTTTCAAGGGATTGAATTTTGGAATTTCAATAGGGAATGGATCAAATTTGGAACATTTTGTTTTTGGAATTCAAAGGAAGAAACGTGGGAGAAATCACAGATTCGAAGCGAACTTCGGTAATTCCCCGACTATCCTATTATTTGGCTTGGATTTAGGAAAGTCCTAATATTTATTTAATGTTTTGATCTTGCCAATTTTAATTAATTTGGACTTATATTTGTATGATAAAATCATATAAATAGCCTCGAAGATATGAGGGTTTATGTCGTACTAAACGACTACCTCGGAGTCCTAAGACCGGTTAGGGCTTAATTTACATGACATGATCTTGCAAATGCCTAATGAAGAGTCGAGGATTTATGTTGCACTAGTGCAAACTACCTCGAAGTCCTATGGCTTGGTTATTTAATTCTAAGAAAGTTTTGTCGAAGTAGATCCGAGTTTTCACTGATGATGATGGTCGTGCTGCCCACTGTGCTCCAAGCTCCTTGTTGTTGCAGAGGTTTAGTTTTAGAAGTCATAAATCAGGAGATGAGAAAAGTGTTTTGGTTTAGAGAAAATCTTAATTTCCAAGTGTTTTTTTGTATTTTAATTAAAACAAATCTTAAAGTTGATTATAACGACACCGGTTAAGATCCCACGGTTCCATCCTTCCGCATCGTTATTTTTATCTCGATTCACTTAGTCCAAATGAATTTGCTAAACTCAACTCGAATGAGTTCCACACTTTCATTTAGACCGTGGGAAATCCCGTTAGCAACACGTAGGTTACATCATCCGAGGTATTCCCGATCATCCAACGAGACGTTTTAATTTAGTTGTAATTGTAGTTTTGTGTTTTGTTTGTGATTAAATTTCGAGTTGTTTTATATTTTGAAATGTCGTGGCGGTGAATTTTATCTTGCAATGACTTTTAACTTAGTTTTGGTTTCAGCTTTAGGGACTATCCTAAAGGTGTGGGTTTTCATGCAACAGCTTGTTTATCATGCAAGAAAAGTAAGTGCGATGCAATTAAAGAAATTGCAATAATGTAAATCGCAATAAAATAAAAGCGTACCCGGAGGGTCTTCCCGTCATCCCAAGCCGCACTTAAAACACAATTAGAATATTTAAGCAAGTTCCTAGGTAAAGCTAAGGGAAGGGTTATGGTTTTCTACCAAATTCCTAATCCTATAGCTAGTCATTTCCTATGACGTCTAGGTCCTTGTGCTTTAGTTCGAGGACGATTTTCTTCATCAAAGAATAATTAAGTTCAATTGTTCTTATAAGTATCCTATCACATTGAGGAAGTTCTTAAGAAGAATCTTAAACATCTTTTCAATATTACTAGAATTGTTTTAAGTCCAAATGAATTTAATTATACAAATGAATTAATCGTCCGAGATTCAAGTTTTGTTATCTTCGTTCGATGAACTAGTGACATTCGAATGTCCTATAAGTGGAGTAGCATTTCATTTAATGTTCTGTTTAGGAGTTATGATAACCAAAGCTCTCGAGGGCAAATTGGTGTTCAAATGGTTCGTGATTTAGTTTAATTTCAGTTAAAAGGTTTAAATTTGGAATAATGTTCAAGTTGTTTTATATTTAATCCCTTTATGTCTTAGGTGATGTTATTTAATTCAATTTAATTTAACTTTAATTTAATTTAATTTGGTTTAGTTTTAATTTTAATTTAATTTAACTTGATTTTAATTTTAATTTTAACTTCGATTCTATTATTTAATTTAATTCAATTTAATTTGATTTGATATGAATTAATTTAATTTAATTTAATTTGATTTAATTTAATTTAATTTAATTTCCTTTAATTTAATTTAATTTAATTTAATTTAATTTAATTTGATTTAATTTAATTTAATTTAATTTAATATGTTTTAATTTAATTTAATTTAATCTTAATTTAATATTTTTTTTAAAATTAATTTAGTTTAATTTAATTTAATTTAATTTAATTTAATTTAATTTTTTTATTTAATTTAATTTAATTTACTTAATTTGTTTGATTTAATTTAATTTAATCTTTAATTTAATTTTATTTTTAATTTTAATTTAATTGAAAATTTAAAAGAGTTTAATAATTTAACTTTAATTTAATTTAATGATTAAGTCCTTTAACATTTTAAAACTTAAATTTGAATTATCATTTTTAATTAGGAATTAAATATTATTGAGATGATTAATTTAGGGATTTTTAAATTAAAGAATAAATCTCTTCCTAATAATATCCCTATCTTAATAATTCCAATTTTATTATTCTTCCAAATTTAATCAATTATTTAATTAAGGTTTATTTTAATTATCTTGAAATTATTTAATAGGTTTCTACCCTTTAATTATTTAAATTACAATCATCCAAATCAGATTAAGATCAAATATTTTATTTGTTAATTTTATTAAACCTAAAGTTTTAATTAAGGGTTAAAAATTTTTAATTACCATTTTGCCCTTCAAGCTTAATAATTCCATAACTCACTAAATTGAGCTCAAATGAACTTGAAATTTTTATGTGACTTTACTCATATGCCAATAAAGACATGAGAGGAGAAAATATGATTTTTCTGTATTTAATTTATTTATGTAATTATTTTTGGTGGAAAATAGGAATCTCTAAGGAAAATTTAATAATATGACCAAGGGAAAGTTTCTGTCCTTAAGAAAATTATGGGATATTTCTAATGACCAGAGGATCACTTGGACCAAATTTGGTGATTTTTTAAATTATATTATTTTTATTATAATTATTTTAAGTTTTGGAGTATTAATTAATTTAAAAATAAAATAAAGGTTGAAAAATGAAATTTATATTTTTCAAAAATCTCTCTGATATCAAGGAAATTAGAGAATCAATTTTTTCAATTTTCTGATTTTTCTTTGATTTATTATAATTATTTTAGTGAAAATGCTAGAATATACATTTTTTTAACTTTAAAATTACCTTAGGGCTTTAAAATTTAATATCTCATTAAATCGACCTACGAAAAATATGGGGTTTGTTCCTAAGTGATTAAAATTCAAAATGTGACATTTTGGTGAATTTTATTATTTTTATGATTTTTATTATTTTTTAATTATTAAAATATTAAAATAATACCAAAAAATCAACTTTTTTAGAAAATTGAAATTTTAATTTTCTTAAATTCCCCTGATATCGGAGAGGCTTCAAAACCAATTTGGTGAAATTTTAAAAAATATTTTGAAAGTTATGAATTTTTTAAAGTTTAAAATGACTAACTAGCTTAATCAACCATTTAGTAGGGCTAACCAAGTCCAATTGGCTTCGAATTTTTATGGTGGGTTCCTCTAATCCTAGAGGTCAGTGGAGAATTAATTTCAAGTCAATTTGATGTATGGTTAGCTCTAATTAATTAAGGAGCTATTTTGGGTGTTTAAGCCAATTAGGGTTATTTTAAATGAATTAATCCAAAATCTATTTTTCCTAGGGTCCTCTCGGTCATAAGAGACATCATCAAATTTTCCTAGAATTTATTTCACAACATGCTAATTATTGAAATTAAAATACTTAAAACGAGCAACATGAATTTGAAAAATCAATAACTTCTCATAGTGGATGGCCTCGACTTTGGAAAATTCAGGGAATGTTCCCAAATTCAAAGGCTTCAAAAGCCCTATGGTCTCATGCCATGGTGAATTTCCTATATGCATGGAGAATTAAAACAATGCAGAAGGGAAATAAATCATTAAAAATAAAATACTTGATGAAATTAAATAATTTCTTTTCCACATTATTCACTGAGCAAGAGGGTATTTTTATTTTATTTTTCTGATTTTCCTACACAAAGTTATGGATTTTTGAAGTTTAGGGGAATTAAATAAATCAAAAATACCCTAATTTTCTATTTATCCATGCGGCGCCACGTCAACCTCAGCAGCTCCGAAAGGCCACGCGGCGTGTTCTGGTTCGACGCCGCCATCTGACTCAGCGCTCCGGGGCCCCGCTGTGTCGTTCCATCTCCTGATCCGACGAGATCCTGGCCGTCCGTCCGCACGTGTATTAAATGAACGGCATTCGTTCATCGTCCCCAGGCGTCCTTACCCGAGAGCCGTCCACACTAAATCTCTAATATCTCACTCAATACTCAATGGATTTTCGTGTTCTTATGCTCTATGGATTCGTCTTGAAGAGACAAATACATCTATACGGTGATCATGCATTGAAATTAATGCATTTGAAATGGAGAATCTCCGAAGCTCGGGATGAAGAATTAGCTCATACCTTTGCTCGCAGAAGTGTGGCTTCAATCCGAGGGTCGTGTCACCTTCGATCGGGATCCCAGCAAGCTCCAGATGAAGTCTCCCGGTCTGATGAATCTCCTAGGTATGATTTCGACCAAGCCCGATCACAAAGCTTGGAGTCTGGAACATATGGGTGGCCTGGAGAGGGGGCTTTTGCTGGTGGACTCCTTCCCTTGGTCTGGTGAAGGTGTAGGACCAATCAATTTGAAGATTGATCCACCGTGGAGAAGTGTCCCGGTTTTGGGTGGAATTTTGGTCGAGAAATCGAGTTCGTTGGTGGGGATTAGGGCAAATTGGCACTCGGGGTCAACTCGCTCTAAGTATGGAGAGTGTTCGGAACAATTTTGACGGTGGTTTCGCAAGATCCGGTTTAGCACCTCTCATGGCCGAGAGGGGTGGTGTTTAAATAGGAGAGGGTGGAGGGCCTCCCGTGGAGAGTTAGGGCTTGGGATCGCCTGCTCTTGGCAAGAGAAGAACAGTACCGCAATGGCCACCTGGGGATGGGGCAGCTCGGCAAGTGAGAATTCCAAGTTTGGGCTCACATGCGAGCTCTCGACCCGGTGGTTTCCGGCGGCCGTGGTGGCCGGCCGGCCAAGGTCGGGTCACCCTCAAGGTCGTGGAGGTCGTGGCCGGGGCTTAGTGCGACTAATCGGCCATGGACATGTGTAAAGGAGTTGAATTGAAATGGAATCGGGGAGGAGCTAATTTTGGCTTGATTTGGTCAATTCCACCTTTTGGGCTTGGTTCACCTCCCCATGGCTGATTTGGGCTGAGGGAGGATCAGATAAATCAGCTAGGAAGGGGTAGAGAAGTCACCATCCATGAATATTTTGATTAATCATGGATTAAGGTGAAGCATAAAAGGGTTAAAACCTTTTAAGGGGGCTTAAAAGAGGCTCCTCCTTTTTCCATTAATGGCTTGATCACATGTCAAACCTTCCATGGCTTCATGTGGCTTGTCCATGGCTTGCATGGCTTGTCTTTGGCTTCGGGGAAAAGCTTGGTCAATTTCATGAAAATGGATTTTAGAAATTTTTGGTAATTTGACTGAGAATTTGTATGAAGCTTGATTTGGAATGGTTTAATGATGATTTTGAAACTTAGGGGTGATATCAATTAAAGGTATGATGAAAAGAAATTGCCATGTGGGCTTTAGGGCCAATTTTGGGCTTTTGTATTTCGTGGAAATGGGCTTTTAAAATGGTTTAGGGAAGTGGGCTTTTGGATTTTAAAATGGATTTTAGGATGGAATTTTGGCAAAGGCTTGGGCCAAATAATTGTCGGGTTTAGCTCATAGATGTGTCATGAGTGACTTGGAGCAAATTGGGAGTGATTTGGGTTTGAATTGGGTTGAATTTCGGCTCCTTTGGTGAATGGGCCAATATATGTCAAATTGGGCTAACTTGGGCCAATGTTGGGCTAGGGTTGAAATTGATGTAAAATTAATGTTGGGAAATGTTTATGGGAGTGTTTCAAAGAGGTTTTGGCCTTGGTTGGGTTTTGATTTTGGGGTTTGGGCTTATTTGGGTTAAGTTTGGGTTTAGGTCAAAATTGGGCCTTTTAGCTTTGGGTTGAATTTGAGTGGGGTTTGGGTCTAAATGTTGGGCAAATCATGTTAGTTTTTTGTTTTGTAGGGATGTTAAGGAAGATTTAGAAAAGATTTGGGGTTAATTGGAGTTGAATTGGGTGAGTTTGGGTTAGGTTTGGGTCATGGGTCCAAATCGGGCTTTAAGGCCAAAAGTGAAATTGATCCAAATGTCAATCAAATTGGACTTGGATTTAGTCTATATTGGTGTTGGGATTGTTGAATTGAAGTTTAGAATTGAATTGGACCAGAATTTGGGTCAATTGGGTAGGTTTGGTTTGACATTGGGTTCACTTTGGGTTAAAATGGGTCAAATTGGGGGTTTTGACAAAAGTAGGGTAAATTGACAAAATTTGCCTATGGTGTAGTTGAACAAAATGAAATTGGGAATATTTAGGATTTTCTAGAATTTTCTGGGAATTTTCTGAAGTTTTGGATTTTTGGGTCAAGAGGGGTATTTTGGGTATTTGGAGGGTATTGGGAGGTATTTTTGGAATTTTTGGTATTTTTGGCTATGGATGATCAATTTGAGTGGAGAGAAATGTTTAGGAATGATTTTGGGGAATTTTGGGTGATTTGGAAATATTTGAGAAATTTGGTAGTTTCAAGGGTTTTGAGGTAGCTAAGCGTGTAGGTCCCGGGGTCAAAAATCGAAAATTTGGGAAATCGAAGATTAGGTGAATGTAAGTGGAATGAAATCATTTTGGTTGAGCCATGAAGCCATATCAAGTCCACATGAGCCATGAAGGGACTCATTCGAGGCATCCACATTGTTATTCCTAACCCTCTTACCAAGGGCTTAGTGGTTAAGGACCATCCATGTGAATCACCTTTATGAGTCGGAGGTCAAGTTAGGTATGGGTGTGTTTTTTGGAGGTGTGTGAAAGTGTAGTGTATAGGTGTAGTGTGTGTGTAAGTCAACCCCTTCACTGCACTGTGCCACCTGTGGGTAGTCCTAAGGCCAAAGAGTCCTATAGAACTTATCCTTTAAACTTCCACATTCGATTTCAACCCTCTAGGTGATTAGGGGTCTACGTCAAGTTTGTAGAGTTTGCAGTGGAGTTAAGAAGTGGTTTGAATTTCTAAGTGGTGGGTCCCAATTCTAGTCCTCTAAGACAGTCAAAGGAAAAGCCTAAGGCTAGATTCTAAGTACTAAAAAGAAGAAGAGAAGACCTCATCAAAAATGAGGTCAACAACTTCATAGTGAAAAAGGGAAAGCGTATAAATAAAATTCATTATACCTTTGAGCCTTAGGTATTTCTTTTCTTTTAAATTTTTGCAGGCTTTTTCATTACTTACAGAACCTGTACTGTTAGTATTCTTCCACATATAATATTTAAAAAGAAAGTGCAGGGATGGAAAATTTTTTTTTTAAATAAGTATCAAACATAACAAAGAAAACTTAATTTTTTACTACACATACACTTACAATTTAACAATACATTAAAGAAAGACTAACATCCTATATATATAAAAATTTGCAACTAATCTAACACACATAAGAAATTTAATATCATCGCTCAAGCAAACCAACAAACATACTAAGTCCAAAGTCCACGTAAAGTTCTAAAATATTACACACGTAAATAATAAAGTTTGCAAAACAACAAATCTAAACAAATCAAAACAAACTAAATAAAGATTCTAATCTTCTGCATCGAAATCCCAAACTATGTCGTCTCCCTGATCTCCAGGCTGAGAAGGCTGGTACTGTGAATATCGGGGGCACTCAGGAAAGACAACATCCAAATCACCACTCCTATAACGACGCTCAGCTTCATAGTATGCAATCTCGTACTCTGAATGTCGTTGGAGATATTCGCTATCATAATCGTGTCTTCTCTCCAAGCCTCCGATCCTTTGATCTATATGCTCAAATCTTCTTTCCATATTTTCTCCAAATAACTCAAAACTCTTTCTACTCGTGGTTAACTCATTCATCGATCTTGAAGGGTAGGAGTGGTGTACCGAGGGGGTGGTTCATAACTAAGTAGAGGGTATATCTCTACTAAGCAGTGTACATAATCCCTTGTCCCTGCATCTCCTTAGCCTCGAGTAAGGGGTTTCATGAGCTCTATCCATTCCTCATCATCTCTTGCCTCTACCCCGGATAATCGGCAAAGTGCATAGATAAGACCAGTGATGTCCTAGTCCTCCTCCACTTTCATTTCTAGCAGATGGTTAATATGTTCTTGTATATAACATTTCCCACATTAATACTCTTCCGGTTTCGAATACGAAATTCGGAATCGTTTCATCTCTTGTTACCTCACTATGATGGTAGGTAGGTAACAAAGTAGAACAAATAAAATAATGTCGCTTTAGATGTTGCATTTAGCATGTAAAGAGGGAAGTTTACCCGTTCCCGACCGCTTTAACTTCCGTACTCCTTTCCCATCGCCGAGAAAGTCGATCACCTCTTCCAATAGTCCTTCCATAGCTCCAAAAGTTTCATATTCGCTCATGTAGGTGTCTCGTACTTCATAATATGCGTTTATTCTAAGCAACATTGAAATCTACAAAAAATCCTCTAACCTTAACCGGGGCATCTTCAGCCTGTGTTAAATTTGAATAGAATTCCTTCACAACTTCTACAGCTGCTCTGTTGGTAACGTAGCAAAAGTTTTCCCATCCTTACTCCTTTATAACTCGTTTTACTTATCCTCCTGGATTCTTGAAAACTCGATCTTGTATGCACTTTCTTGCTTGAATGTTTTGAAAATATCTAGTTTGTGCTCTCGCATTAATGAATCGAGTTTCATCATAATCTACTCGTCGCTTTTGTCATGGAGCCTTTTCTCGATCTGTGAAATTCACAAAAATTTTAACTAAACTCCAAAATATTACTAAGAAGGCTTCCTACAACAACTAAAATCCATTTAAATCAATTTCTATGAAATTCTTCCAAGTATTTTCTTCACATTTCAAAATTTTTCAAAATATCCCAATGTAGAAGAAATTCATGGTGAAAATCAAAAATTTTTGCATAGGAGTGAAGCTCTTACCAAGGGAAGATGAAATCCGGTGTCAAAAAGTGTCGAAATCGCTTCAAATCCAAGATATCTCAAGCCCTAGGTCGGTTTTTTCGAAAATTTGAGGAAAGGGATGATGAATAGTGTCGGTTGACTGGTCGAATATAGGTTTTTTTGCGTTCTCACTGTCAGCGAGGTTTTTCTCACCGTCGGCAAGCTAATTAATTTCATAAGGCAAAAGTTTTGGGAAAAATCCGTCGTCGGCGAGCTAGGTCTCGCTGTCAGCGGGTTTTCTCGCTGTCGGCGAGATAATTCTCGCCATCGGCGAGGTTCCAAAAATTTTCAATTTTTGAATTTCGTCAATCATTTTCAACCTCGAATTTCCCTTAATCAATCTTCAGATCACTTAATTTAATAATAATAATAAGATTAAATACTTAAACTCACAAAAAGTCACACAAAACAAACAACATAACTTCATAAATGAAATCCATGAAACTTACAAATTTAACACTAACAACTTCACACACACTTAACTTAATTGTTCAAATCCATAATACTCAAGCATCGCAATCCAAACCACAACACTCTAAATGCTGAGACATAACAATTTACAAATAATCTCATCAAATCTGAGATGATCAAATCAAAGTTCGACTCATAATAAAACTTAACTCCAAATCAAACACACACATATATGTACAAATATAACATAAACATAGAAATCTTTCCTACTCTTCAGTGTCTGAACTAATATCTTCTCTGATATTTCCGATGCGACGCAGGTGCACAAATAAATTGTACAAAAGCCTGGAAGGGAATTCTGCAGTAGATTCTTCATTAATGCATCCTTTCTGTCTTAGTAGATGAATAAAACTGGCCTCCATATGTCCAGTATGATCAAAGTGCTCCTTCATTCTCCAATCAATATGATCAAACATATCAGAGATATTGTCAATAGAACTCGTCACATTTTGCAATTCTTTCTCCAATCCTTTAATTTTCTTCAGAATGAAATTAGTCTTATCAAGCAATGGGCCTTGCTAAAGGATTGTTCCGTGATGCTCGTCGTAAATAACTGTGATCTCATCATTGTTATCTAAAGTGGGAAACATATCGGTAGGATCCAGGGGTTTCCATGGTAAAAGTACTTTTTCCCAAGCCTCATAAGAAACTTGGTATTGATTACATAAAGCAAATATAGTAGATGGGTGTCCAAGTCTATGCACTGGCCCATGCACGATTAATCCCAATGCAGACTTTACTATTATCGATCCAACATCGATAGTAATCCAATTTGAATACAATAATTTAAAATAGCAGCATTCCTTTGAAACTTTATTTACTCTCATGGTAGGTAATAATTTTGATGATATAAAGAAATGCCGATGCTTCGAGACAGTGGTTTAGAAGTGATGCGTAAAACCGACATACCCGTCTTCTCGTAACTCCCAATCATCCAGCTTCATCATTCGGATATCTATGCATCTCGTTCATATTGTATCTCAAGGCACAAAGTCGGAATAATGACGTACGGAGGTATTTTCTATAGAAAACAATTCATTTACTCTTGCAGAGTAAATGTTACCCATCTTCCTCCGACGTACACATTTCCATTGTTGATCGCATGTAAATTGGAGTAAAACTCTTTAACTACCGGTATAACTACAGATGAAGTCGTATAACAAAATATCTCCCAATGCCGCCGTGCGATCATTTCTTCGATTTTTGTAGTAGCATTCTCTACTCTTCTATTGATGAATCCTCTTTCTTTGATAAGTCTTTTCTTCATCAAACCTTTGTTGAAGATTCACTGTGCCTCCGAACTAACAAATTTTCTCCGATTGAAAACTTCAGTTTTTGTGGTTTCTAGGAATTTGGAGGCCATTTTGGATGGAATGGATTGATCTCGAGTTGTTCCTAAGGAAGAAAATGGTGTAAAATCGGATTCGGAACAATTTCTTATTAAGGAATGGCTTAGATCCGTCCAAAACCGTACGAAAAATCTTTAAGAAACCAAATTTTTAACAGCCTCGCCGTCGGCGGGAAATTCCTCGCCGTCGGCGACTTAGTTATAAAACTAACTGAGTAATGGTCCACAATCTCGTCGTCAACGGGCTCGGGCTCGCTGTTGGCGAGATTCGTAAAAATCGCTCGTTTTCGCTCTGGTCCGAATATTTTCTGATCTCATCCAATAGGTTCAATTTTTGTGATGATTCTAATAAAAATTTTGAGTAGTAAGATTTGTTTTAATAATATAGACTCACTAATATGTAAATATTAAAAATAAAAGACTACTATGGGTTGCCTCCCATAAAGCGCTTGGTTTAACGTCGTCAGCCCGACCTAATTCAGTTAGTGTTCAGGTTGACTAAGCATTAAAACCTCTTTAAAATTTGGTTATCTGTTTTCGAAATATGGTTATAATCTATGTCCATTTACTTTAAATCTATGTCCTGTTTTTGGATCTTCAATTTCTATAGTTCCATATGAAAATATTTGAGTTATGGTGAAGGGTCCTAACCATCGAGATTTCAATTTCCCAGGAAATAATTTCAATCTAGTATTATAAATTAAAACTTCTTGTCCTGGTTCAAAATTTCTCTGATTAATCTTCCTATCATGCCATAATTTCATCCTTTCCTTATAAATCTTATCATTATCATATGATTCATTCCTTAATTCTTCCATTTCATTTATTCTCACCAGCTTCTTTCATATTATAATTAAATTCTTTAATCACCCAATATGCTTTATGTTCTAATTCAACTGGTAAGTGGCAAGTTTTTCCATATATAAGCCTATAAGGAGTCATTCCAATTGGAGTTTTATAAGCAGTCCCGTATACCCATAATGCAGTGTCTAGTCTTATAGACCAGTCTAATATATTAGGATTTACAGACTTTTCTAATATACTCTTAATCTCTCGATTAGAAACTTCTGCTAATCTACTAGTTTGTGGATGATAAGCAATTAATATCTTGTGCATAATATTATATTTTTTCTACTAGTTTGTGAATATATTTGTTTCTAAAATGAGTTCCTCCGTCAGTGATAATCACTCTCGGCATTCCAAATCTAGTAAAAATATTTTTCATTAAGAATTTTGAAACACTTTTAGCATCACACCTAGGTAAAGCTTGTAGCTTCAATTCATTTGGAAACATAATCAACAACTTACTAATATATATGAGTTTCCAAATGAAGGAATAAAAGGTCCCATGAAATCTAATCCCCAAACATCAAAAATTTCAACTTCTAATATAAAATTCGGAGGCATTTCATTTTTCCTCGATATGTTTCCTACTCTTCGGCATTTATCGCAGGTTTTTATATATCTATATACATCTCTAAATAGAGAAGGCCAGTAGAATCCGTATCGTAGAATTTTATATGCAGCTTTATCCGTCCCAAGATGTCCTCCAAAATCGAATCATGACATTTTTGAATAATTGGTTCAATTTCCTCATAAGGCACACATCTTCTAATAATTAGATCCTTGCATCGCTTATATAAGTATGGTTCATCCCAAAAATATGATTTAGTATCGTGAATGAATTTTTTCTCGTTGTTGCAAAGTTAACATAGGTGGTAAAATGTCACTTACAATATAATTTACTATATCAAGCATACCAAGGTATTTTCAACTCATTAATATTATAAAGTTGTTCATCGGAAAATCGTCTAAAATTTCATTATCAATATTAGATAATTCATGATTTTCTAATCTCGATAAATGATCAGCAATTCGATTATCGCTCCCTTTTGTTAACTATCTCAAAATCAAATTCTTGCATTAATAATATCCATCCGATTAATCTTTGTTTAGAATCTTTCTTTTGCATTAAATATTTTATAGCAGAATGATCGATATCACAATGCATTTAGTTCCTATTAGATAATGCCGAAATTTATTAAAAGCATATACAATCGCTAATAATTCTCTTTCAATAATCGTATAATTTATTTCAAGCATCATTTAGAGTTTTACTAAGCATAAGTATATAACTTTGAAAATCTTATCATATCTCTCGTCCAAGAACCGCTTCTATAAGCATAATCACTAGCATCACACATAAGCTCAAATGGTTTCTCCCGCCAAGCGTAACTATTATAAGTGCCGTAATTAATTTATCTTTTAATAATTTGAAAGCATTCGAGCATTCGATTGTAAATTCAAATTTCTTGTCCTTTTCAAGAAGTTGGCATAGAGGTTTAGTTATTTTTGAAAAATCTTTAATATAACGCCCGTAAAATCCAAGATGTCCAAGAAAACTTCTTACCCCTTTTACCGTAGTTGGAGATGGTAATTTAGCTATTACTTCGAATTTTTGCAGTGGTCTACTTCCATGCCTTTTTCCGAAATTTTATGCCCTAATACAATGCCGCTCGTAACCATAAATCGACATTTCTCCCAATTAAGAACTAAATTAGTTTTCTCACATACTTCAAATACATTTTCAAGATGATTTAAGCATGTGTCAAATGTTGTTCCAAATACAGAGAAATCATCCATAAATACTTCTATTCCATTATCAATTAATTTACTAAATATAGACATCATACATCTTTGGAATGTTGCAGGTGCATTACATAATCCAAAAGGCATTCTTCGAAAAGCGAAAGTTCCATAAGGACTAGTAAATGTAGTTTTATCTCGATCCTCGGGAGCAATTTGTATTTGATGATAACCTGGTATATCCATCTAAGAAACAAAAATACTTATGTCCGGCTAATCTATCTAACATCTGGTCTAGAAATGGGAAAGGGAAGTGAACTTTTCTAGTGGTTGTATTTAATTTTCTATAATCAATACATATTCGCCATCCAGTAACTTGTCTTATAGGAATAAGATCATTATTTTCATTAGTTTTGACAGTCACCCCTCCTTTTTTAGGTACACAATGAATTGGGCTTACCCAAGCACTGTTAGAAATAAGATATATAATACCATTATCTAACCATTTTAAAATTTCCTTTTTAACTACTTCTTTCATTATCGGGTTTAATCTCCTTTGTGGATCGGCTTTAGGTTTATGTTCATTATCTAAAATAATTCTGTGCATATAGATTGAAGGACTAATTCCTTTAATATCTGCTAAAGTCCAACCAAAAATTTTCTTATATTTTTTTAATGTATCTAAAAGTTTTTGTTCTTGAGATTCATTTAATTCAGATGAAATAATAACTGGTAGAGTTGAAGAATTACCTAAGTAAGCATACTTTAAATGATTAGGTAACATTTTTAACTCAAGTTCAGAAGGTTTAATAATCGATGGAACTATATTTTTTCAGTATTTTCTGTGTTATCTAAAAATTCAAATTTCTCTTGAATATAATCTAATTCTTCATTTATCTCAGATTTTTCAATTAATTCAATATTTTCTTTTTCTAATTTTTCTTTTTCTAATTTTTCAACTAATTCTTTTTCAAATTTCTCTTGGGATTTTAATGTAGAAGATTAGAATCTTTGTTTGTTTAGTTTGTTTGATTTGTTTAGATTTGTTGTTTTTCAAACTTTATTATTTTTGTGTGTAATATTTTAGTACTTTCTGTGGACTTTGGATTTGATATGTTGTTTGTTTGCTTGAGCTATGATATTAGATTTTTTTTTATATGTGTTAAATTAGTTGCAAATTTTTATATATATAGGATGTTAGTTTTTCTTTAATGTAGTGTTTAAATTTTAAATGTATGTGTAGTAATAGATTAAGTTTTATTTGTTATGTTTGATACTTATTTTAAAAATTTCCATCCCTGCACTTTCTTTTTAAATATTATATATGGAAGAATACTAACAATACAGGTTCTGTAAGTAATGAAAAACCTGAAAAAATTTTGAAGAAAAGAAATACCTAAAGCTCAAAGGTATGATGAATTTTATTTATGTACTTTCCCTTTTTCACTATGTAGTATAGATAGAAAAATTTAAGTTTGGGGGAAGGTAAAAATACAAATTTAATTATTAAAATTATTCTCAATATCTATTTTCAAAAATTATTATTAAATGATTTTTTATAGTAATTTTCAAATTCAATAAAGATGAGTTGCTTTATTTAATTGTTATATAAAGTTAAAGAAAATAATTCTAGTAATTCAATTAATTAATAGAATGAGATATTTGGTTAAAAGGAATAAGAATATAGTAAACTATTTAAAGTAAGGGAAACTATATTCTAAAATTGGAAATTCTTAAGTATATAGATGAAAAAGAAAGGATAGAAACTCAATAAAGTAAAAGTTATGAAATATATATAAGCAAAGAAATATTTTAAGTTTCAAATTTAGGAAGAGAAGTTGAAGTTCAAAATTATTAACAGGCTATCCAGATACAGTAATCCTCACTTGAAAAGAAAAAGAAAAGAAAAACAAAAGAAATATATATATAAGTGAGGAGAAGCTTGAGGAGATGTCTTATCAAAAATTGGCTTCAATGGATTCAACCTAAAGGGTAAAACTTAATTATATTTCTAAACTTATATTTATGGATTAATATTTTACTAAATAGTGTTTTCTTGAATTTTTATTATCTAAATATCTTAAGTAATTTACTATTTTAAATATAGTCATTCCTGAAATAAATAGAAACCTAAAAATCTTAGACCTGATAACTAAGTAATCTTATCTCTATAAAATTAATATAAATTACTTAGAAATATTTCTATTTAACTTTATTATAATATTATTTAAAATTAATTCATATATTATTTGAATTGAAAAATTCTATTATAGAAATCATTATCTTTATTTAGTATTAAAATTACTTGAGGACAAGTAATAATTAAGTTTGAGGGATTTTGATCACAGAAAAATATGTTAAGAAATTCATGCCTATTTTTGATGAAATTGCACTTTAAAGAAAGGTATTTTCTTTATTTTATTGCAGGAATGAAGATTTATTGGTGATTACAGCAAAATGCATGAAATGGAGCAAATTTGGATCAAAAAGGAGGAAATTCATGCAAATATAACTACTTCGCCGACGGCGAGATCGAGGCCGCCGACGGCGAGATTGTGAGGAGAAATTTCTAAAGGAATTATAACTACCTCGCCGACAAGCCGAGCCCGAGCCCGCCGACAGCCGAGATCGCGCGGCTCGAAGACCTTCTGAAGCCCCGCCGACGGCGAGGTCGTTTCCGCCGAGAGCGAGCTAGTTCAAAATGCTTATACATTGAACCTGGACACTTTTTGAAGAGGTGTTTAAGCACCCCTTGGACCTTTTCCTACCTCTATAAATAGAGGCCGAATTCTAGAGTGTGTGTGTGTTTTTTAAGTCTTCTGTGTGTTCATTTCTAGTGTCTTGAGTGTAAGTTTAAGTGAGTTCAGTGAGTTCATTAGTTTAATTGAGTGTTATTTAGTAGTTGTACTAGAAGGAAAAGTCAAAGGAACTTCAAGAAGTGTGCTTGGGGAGGAAATTAAGATAAGTATATTTGTTTATTGTTTTTAACTTTAAATGAAATCCATACTTTGTTTTATTCCCATGCATTCTGAGTAGTTTTCTTAGTCTTTCTTCTTGTTTATGAAAATTATGCGGATCGATGAAATAAAATAAATGCATCTAATATAGTATAATAAATTGTGATAATTTTTACTTAAAACTTAATTTACTTTCAATCTGGCCAATTGAGTAGTTAAAATATGTTGAATTATCAACTATAGTAAAAATTACATCCAATATTCGGTGAAGTCAAAAGCCTTGGAAGGCGGGTGCAAATAAATAGGGAAATATTAATTAACGGGCGTAGAATTGGATATTTTAGTGTGACGGACTAAAATACTCAATTTGATCCTACCGTTTGAGAGCCGAAGTGTAGATGTTAGCCCTCGGTGAGGGGAACGTGGGAGCTACAAGTGGCGACCGTATCCTCCCGAGCTTAGCCGTAGATTCGGTAATCAAACGTAGGATTAGTCAATGTTCTTTGCACCTGGACCAAAGGGAAAAGAATAGGAATGCTCTTATTTGTCACAATACAATTTAAAAAATTCTATTTAAATTCATCAGTTCACTTAATTTTCTAAAAACAAGGAGAAGGATACTTTTTCTGAATTAATTAAATCAACTTATTTCAAGCATTAGTTTACTTTAGTTTATTATAGTTATTTAGAATTTATGTTCACTTTATTAGTAAGTAATTGCTTTAAATTTAGCTGATAATATTTCTGTTAAAAACTTCCCGTGGGATCGATAACCGGGACTCCACTAGAGCCCTGTATTACTTGATACGATACGTATACTTGCATAGAATCCACATTATAAATTAAATCATACATATAAAAAGTGGGTCACCTACCTACCATCATAGTGAAGTATTGAGAGATAGAGCGGTTCTAAATTTATGTATTCAGAACAATAAAAGTATAAATATGGGGAATATAATTTATAAGAATATTTTGGACACGGCAAAGAGTGAATAAAGTGGAGGACTAGGACATCCTGATCTCATTTATGCACTTTACCAATTATCTGGAGTGGAAGCTAGAGACAATGAAGAATGGGTGTACCCTATGAACCCCATTAGTAAAGCTAATTTGAAGACATATGAATCCCATGAGGAATGGAGATCTGGGAGTAGGAGTAAAGCACCTTCTACTAGTAGAGATATCCCCTCTACTAGTTATGACCCTCCTGCCTCTAGCTCCCCTACTCTTTATGATTTGATGAATGAGATGATCCTGCAGCAGAAAAGTTTTGAAAAGATAGATTAAAGACTTAAGAGAGTAGATCAAAGGATTGAAGAATTAGAGCAGAGACACGATCATGATAATGAGTATCTTCAGCAACATTCTGATTTCGAGATTGTTGATTATGATGCTCAGACTAGACACTACAGAGGTAAGCCTGATGTTACTTTTCTTGAATGCCCTTTATATACTCGTTATCAACCCAGTCCACCTGCTGACCAGGGAGATGAAGACATAGTATGGGATTTTGATGTCCGATCTTGAAATTTGTGATTGTGATGTATGTGTGTGTGTTTTGTTGTAGTACTTTTTTTCTATTGTTTGTATTCTGTGTACTGTATTATTTTTTGAGATGTGTATTTTGTTTGTAGTTTTTAATTTATTTATGGATGGATTGTGATGTTAAGATTGTAATTGTAAGTGTGAAATTTAAGTTAAAAAAAATAAAAATAATAGAATGTGTGTTATTGTGCTGTGAAATGCAAATGTTACTTGGTATTGTACTGTGTAGTACAATAGTTTTTGTTAAATGTTTTATTTTATGTACTTATTTCAAAATTTCATTACCCCCGCAAATTCTCTAATTTGTTATGTGTAGAAAAGTTCCTAATATTACAGGCCAGTTGAAGTTAAAAATTTTCGAGAAAAACCTGCAAAATTTCAAAAAGACGAAAATGCCTACAATGCAAAGGTATGATTTATATTTAGAATTTTTTTTTACCCCATATTATTTCTATTTATTGAAAACTTTAAGTTTGGGGGGAAGAAAAATATTAACTATTATGTGTTCTCAATTAAAATATTTTCAAAATTTATAAATATGATTTTTGTGATAAAATTTAATTCAGTTAACTATATTTAGATTTTATTTAAATATAGTAGAAGAATCAAGGAAATATTTTTTGTAATGAAAATTAATTTTGTAAGATAAGATATTTAGTATAAGCGGATAAGACTATAGTTAACTATTTAAAGTAAAGAAAACTATATTTTGAAATATTAAGAATCTTAGGAATTTAGTTGAGAAAGAAAAGATTGGGGCTCAATGATGTAAAGACTACGAATTACATATAAGGTAAATAAATGCTTAAGTTTCAATTTTAGGAAAAGAAGAGTGAAGTTCAAAATTATTAACAGGCTATCCAGATACAGTAATCCTCACTTGAAAAAAAAAAAGGAAAATGAAAGGATTGAAAAGCAATCCAAAAAGAAAAGAAAAAAAAATTAAGTGAGGAGAAGCTTGAGGAGATGCCTTATCAAAAATTGGCTTCACTTGGATTAACCTAAAGAGATAACTCAATATATTTCTGAACTTATATTTATGAAGTAGTATTTTTACTAGTAGTGTTCTCATGAACTTCCTATTATCTGAATATTCTAAGTGAATTGATATTACAACATATAGTCATTCTTGAAATGAATAGAAGACTAGAACTCTTAGACTTGATGACTAGATAGCCTTACATCTACAGAGTTAATCTAATTACTTGAAAATCTTTCTAAGAAATCATACTGTGATATTTATTTAAATCAAAATTATAGTATTTTTGAATCATAACTTTATGTAGTACTAAAAATTACTTGAAGACAAGTAATAGTTAAGTTTTGGAGATTTTGACCTACTGAAAATATGTTAAAATTTTCATGTCTATTTTATGTTGATTTTGATGTATTGCACTTTAAAGAAAGGTATTTTTGATGTTTTGTTGCAGATATGTAGATTTATGGACATTGGAGCGAAAAGATGCAAAAATGAGTGAATTTGGAGCAAAAAGGAACAAAATATGAAGATTTAATCTAGGGCGCCGACGGCGAGATCGAAGGAGCTGACGGCGGATTTTTCTCGAGATTTCAAAAATGTATTACAAGGAAGGCCGCCGACGGCGAGATCGAGGCCGCCGACAGCGAGATCGAGGCCGCCGACAGCAGGCCTTAAGAGAGAGAGTCCAAAGCTAAGTATTCTAGATCGCCGCCGACGGCGAGATCGAGGCTGCCGACGGTGAGTAAGTCGGTTCTCTCACGAGATGCATTAAATGTGGATAATTTTTGAAAGGATGCTTGGGTAACTCTTGGAAACTCTTCAACTACTTTAAAAGAAACATATGGAGGCCGAAAAAAGTGTCCACCACGTGTCCGCCGAGTCCAGAAGAGAGTCCAAATTGTGTTTACTGTTTTTATTAGTGTTGGTGGTGCCATTAGGATATTAGAGAGTGAGTTTATTTAGTGATAATTGTGAGTAATTCTCGAGAGATTGTAATAGTGGAAGGAAAGTGAGAGATTTCTTCCTCCATGCCGCTTCGAAGGAGAATTATGTGTGCTGTAAAGAAAGGAAGATATCCAGAGGAACTTCAAGAAGTTTTCTTGGGGAGGACTTTGAGATAAGTTGTATTTACTTATTGTAGTTAGTATTACTTTACTTTTATATATGAAATCCAAGTTTTTTTTATCTTCTCCATGAAATCTGAGTAGTTTCTCTTTCTTTCTCCTTGTTTTGAGATTTTTGTGAAATGGTGATTTGAATTAGTTGTGTCAAGAGAATGTTAAAGAAGTTGTGATAATCTTTTCACTTCAATCTTAATTTACTTTCAATCTGGTCAATTGATTTGTTAAAATATGTTGAGTTTAACAACTAAAGTGAAGATTACATCCAAGATTCAGGGAGGTCAAAGTCCTTGAAAGTAGGGTGCAAATAAATAGGGAAATATTATTTATCGGGCATAGAATTGGAGATTTTAGAGTGGCAGACTAAAATCCTCAATTCGTTTATATCATTTGGGTGTTGAATTATAGATGTTAGCCCTCAGGTGAGGGGAACGTGGGAGCTCCAAAGTGAGAGACTGTATCCTTCTAGCCTAGACGCAGATTCAATAACTAAGCATAGGATTATTCAATATTCTTTATGTCTGGACCAAAGGGTAAAGAATAGGTATGCTCATATTTGGCACAACACAGTTTTAAACTTATTCTAATTATCCATTCACTTAAATTTCTTAACAAAGGAGAAGGATGCTTGCTTATATATTAAACCTCACTTTATTAGTAGAAGTAGTTAATTGTTAGTAGAACTAGTTTATTAAAATTCCATCTTATTTACGATTGTTTATTAGTGACACATATGCAATTCGATTTACAAGTTGTGATTCTGAATTGGTTTCTATAATCCTAGTCCGTAGCCTCTGAAATATCCCTGTGGGATTGATATCTAGGACTCCACTAGAGCCCCGCATTACTTGAGTGATATGTATACTTGCGTTGATAAAGGTAACTCTGTAATTATTAAATATATTATATACTTTTACACTATTAAAATTACGCTAAGTTCGTAGAGGACAATTCAGCGGCCACGCCGCCTATGTGATGGATCGTTGTTATTTCTAGAGGAAGTTATAGGTTAGGGGTCCCGTGCACTGGTGTTGACCTCATTTTTGATGAGGTCTTCCCTTCTTCTTTTTAGTGCTTAGGATCTAGCCTTAGGCTTTTCCTTTGACTATCTTAGAGGACTAGAATTGGGACCCGCCTTTTAGAAATTCAAACCACTTCTAAACTCCCCGCAAACTCCACAAACTTGACCATAGACCCCTAATCACCTAGAGGGTCGAAATCAAATGTGGAAGTTTAAAGGATGAGTTCCTATAGGACTCTTTGGCCTTAGGACTACCCTGGGTGGTCTGGTCTGATGAAGGGGCTGACTTACACACACATTACACTTATACACTACACTTACACACTACATTTCCACACACTTCCTAAAACCACACCCATACCCAACTCGACCTCCCGACTCATGTAGGTGATTCACATGGATGGTCCTTAACCCCTAAGCCCTTGGCTAAGAGGGTTAGGAACAACATAGTGAATGCCTCAAATGAGTCCTTTCATGGCTCATATGGGCTCGAAATGGCTTCATGGCTCAACCAAAATGATTTCACCCCACCCAAATTCACCCGATCTTCAATTTCCCAAATTTTCAATTTTGACCCCGGGACCCTACACCTACTAAACCTACCCAAAACCCAAAGAACCTAGACGTCATAGGAGATGACTAGCTATAGGATTAGGAATTTGGTAGAAAACCATAACCTTTCCCCTAGCTTTACCTAGGAACTTGTTTAAATATTCTAATCGTGTTTTAAGTGCAGCTTGGGATGACGGGAAGACCCTCCAGGTACGCTTTTATTTTATTGCAATTTACTTTCTTGCAATTTACTTTCTTGCGATTTACTTTCTTGCAATTTACTTTATTGCAAATGCATTTTACTTTTCTTGCATGATAAAACAACGATTGCATGAAAACCCACACCTTTAGGATAGCCCCAAAACCGAAACCAAAATTAAGTTAAAAGTCATCACAAGATAAAATTCACCGCCACAACATTTCAAAAGATAAAACAACTCAAAATTTAATCACAAACGTAACACAAAACTACAATTGCAACTAAATTAAAACGTCCTGTTGGATGATCGGAATACCTCGGATGATGTAACCTACGTGTTGCTAACTGGATTTCCCACTGGTCTAAATGAAAGTGTGGAACTCATTCAGTTGAGTTTAGCAAATTCATCCGGACTAAGTGAATCCGATAAAAATAACGATGCCGGAAGGATGGAACCGTGGGATCTTAACCGGTGTCGTTATAATCAACTTTAAGATTTGTTTTAATTAAAACACAAAAAACACTTGGAAATTAAGATTTTCTCTAAACCAAAACACTTCTCTCATCCCCCGATTTATGATTTCTAAAACTAAACCTCTGCAACAACAAGGAGCTCCTGAGCATGGTGGGCAAGCATGACCATCGTCATCGACAAAACCCGAGTCTACTTCACAGAAACTTTCCTAGAATTAAAACAACCAAGCCATAGGACTTCGAGGTAGCTTGCCTAGTGCAACATAAATCCTCGACTCTTCGTTAGGCATTTGCATTGCAAATTAAGCCCTAACCGGTCTTAGGATTCCGAGGTAGTCGTCCGATACGACAATAAACCCTCACATCTTCTAGAGCTATTTGTTTGATTTTATCATACAAATATAAGCCCTAATTAATTGAAATCGGCAAGATTGAAATATCAAATAAACATTAGGACTTTCCTAAATTCAAGACAAACAATAGGATAGTCGGGAAATTATCGAAGTTCACTTCGAATCGATGATTTCTCCTACCTCTCTTCCTTTGGATTCACAAAACAAAATGTTCCAAAATTTGATCCATTCCCTATCGAAATTCCAAAATTCAATCTTTGAAAACCTTAAACTTTGAAATTCTTGAGAGCAGAATCATTGATTATTATCGAGAGTTTTCTTAGGTGATTCCCGTCACTTAAGATGTAATTAACTATAGGGGCTTGCCCTTATAGGGAATTTTAAAGAACCCGAGTAATATAAACCCTGTTTAATGTTTTCATATTAAGCAGGGAAACTTGTCGGCTTATAAAATTGGTTCGCGGACCAAACGGATGTCACAAATCTTCTAGTTTATTTAATCGAGCCCCACCATCAAGCGATAGTGTCTATCCTTAGGGATAGATACACGGTTTGTGGTGTGGTATTCGTTTATATAAACTATTTGGGATGTGAGATCAGCTTGATTTCATATCTTAAAATTTTTCAAACTTAAAATTATTTTCAAAATCAAATACTACTTTTCAATTTATTTATTTAAACTAAATTAAAAATTTGCCGACAACTTCGTTAGGCGACCACTTTTCAAAATAAAACACACAACCTAAAAATATGCCGACAGGATTTCGGCGACTCCGCTGGGAATATTCCTCTCTCCATTATAATCAAATAATTCTCGCTTTCAAAAATCGGTAGTGTATCCATGTCCCTAATGGATCAAACTACCCTTCTTTCCGTTGGAATACTATGTTCATTTCTATCTTGAACAAGTATAGCCAACATTCTCTCGGATTTAGGAGCCACTGTTTAGACACCCCTAAACAGAGAGGTTCCGAGATCCTTTTACCTCATTTCTGAGGTGGGGTGGACCCCCAATAGGTGTTAGTTTAGGAATGATCCTTCGAGTCGAGAAGTCTTGCTTAAGACTTTCTTTTCCTTTCTGAATCAGATTCCTTACCTTCTCTACACCTTTGAACATTCCGTTCTAAATAAACAAACCCTCTAATAAGTGATTCTTTTAACAAATAATTCCTTCTTATAAATACATGAACAAAGAATGAGTTCGGACTCTTTTCAATTCCTTTCTTTTCGTGCTGAAGAAAAGAAGCATAACTCGAGATCGACAAACGGAATCTACCTCGCGAAATGGAAGCCCCGAAACCGATTTTCTCCTTCATCAACGGATCGGACTTCGCCGTCCTATAAGGATGAGCTGCCCGACAATGGGGTCATCCGATTTGGACAAGGATTTGAAAATACGAACGTCAAGGTCACCGACGTCTCCCTCTTTGCACTGACGAACAAGGTATCTGAAGCTGAAGAACCACTGCTTGAGTTCAACCTTAGGTCGACCCAAGAGTTTCCTCCCCTGCAAAGGGTCCCGACTAGGAGGAGTACTGCTCGTCCGCAGGAGGACCGTTCTCACTACCCCCACTCGGTCTAGTTGTTTCGCACCTACCCCGACTCTCGCCAAATCAAAGGGGAAAGAAATCCGTAACTATGGTAAACCCGTTACACGTGGAGGGTACGGATCTTCCTCGTAAGACCTTCCGTCTTCGAAATCGGGTCCAGCTCGAAGATTCCTTCGCCGACAAAGACCCAAAGAAGAAATAGAAATAGAAAGATCGCCAGTGGAAGCCGTAGCCGCCGAGATTGCCTTCCTAGAGGAAATTCCGCAGTTACCGAATATACACCGCTACCGAATATACACCACCGCCCGACTACATACCACTTTTGGGAGGAAGCGAGTTCCATCCCCTCTCCGCCGCAGAGGATGAAGAGAATGTTCGAAAGATTGTCGCCACATTACCACGACCCGCATACTACAACGATAGCCGCAAGAAAAGAACCGTAACTACGCCGTTTGCTCGACCGCAAACTTTGGCAGAAAAGCTAGCAAGGAAGGAAAACTCGCCCCGTGTCGGAAATTCTACGAAGGATAGGGCGGGTGCCGGCCAAATCCCGTCTCGGGCCCCGAGTAGAACCCGCCGTCATGATAGAAAAGCCAAGCAAGAGAATGAAGGCTAGCCCGCCCGTCGTAGTATCGTGTTGCGGATTAGGGAGGATACCACCTTCCAAAGATTCGGTCGATGCACCATCCGGTCGTAGACCTTCCGCTGCTAGAAGGATGGTGTGGCGTCCCACTACGGGGCAATCGAGACCGAAACGAGCAGCTCGAGAGAGAAAGTCTCGCCGAGAGGCCGGAATCCGAAGAAAGTGCTACTCGCGATGAAGGGACTCGTGAAAAAGGACCCGGCAACCATCGCATGACAACCACAAAGATACACGAAAGCTCCGCTAGAAGATGCCATGGAAAAGCCGAGAACCGACATCCGACGGTTGGCAAAAGAAAGAGAAGAAAAGTTCGGAGATGAGATCGACTCATCGGAATTCATGGACAACGAATATGCGAAATCAACATGGTTGAGACACGAGCTTCATCGCCTTCTCAAGGTGCTCCCGCAAGCCGCAGAAGAGAGGAGCCGGAACCGATGAAGAGACAGCTTCGGAAAAGGACGACACGATCGCTCAAATGGCGAAGAGGATGGAAGAGATGGCCATAGCTCTAGCCACTCTCCAAAGTCAAGTACAACCACATGAGAGACACCCCCGAAGTCATTCACCTCGTAGACGGAGGGAAGGAAATTACATCCGTCAATGGGGATGACCAACTGAAAAAGGATACAACACAAAGTATGATCCCCGAAAAGGATATCAAGAACTTGGTAGAACAGCAAGTGCGAGAAGCCCTAGCACAATCGAAGAACGGGACATCTATTCGGACGGGTAGACCTTACCCGAAGAATTCGACGCCGTCCAATACCCAAAGGGCTTCGTACCACCTCTCGTTTAAGACCTTCGACGGAACCGGAACCCCCGACAAGATGTTGCACACTTTCGTGCCAGCTTGTTGCAATGCCGGCGGGAGCGATGCGCTACTCTTCCGACAGCTCGTTAGCAGCCTCGTCGGAATCGCCTTCGACCGGTATGCGGAATTACCCAACGGATCCGTAAAGACATTCTCAGAGCTAGAGAGCCTCTTCATTAAGCGATTTGCCGGAGCTCAGCACCACATCACTATAGGTGATTTAGTGGTAGAGAAACAAAGGCCGAATGAGACTTTGGTGGATTACATACTTCGATGGAGAAACTTAAGCATGAAGTGTGAACCACAACTGCAAGAACAACATGCGATCAGCATCTCGCTTAAAAGCATTCACGGCCCGATAGCACTTCTCCTCAAGGGATTCACTATTAAGACTTTTGAGAAGTTGTTAAGCAAGGCCGGAAGCTTGCAAGAAGAGGCGAAGCAATTAAGTTTTGCCGACAAGACGGACAAGCGTAAGCCGGTGAAGACTTTCGAAAAGAAATCCGGGGTCGTTGCAGCAGCTTGACAAAGGCAAACAACCGATGCAAATACCACCGTAACGGCCGCAACGAACCACAACAAAATTACCAAGCAACCCCGGTCCAGCTATCGGTCGTCTCCGCAAGTATGAACAACCGTCTCGTCCGCAACGTACATCGAGGGAGCTTCGAGCGCAGAATATCCGTTCAAAAATGAAGCAAGTACCAAAGATGTTCCGTAGCTTAATGAAAACTCCGCATTTCCACTGCTGCAGCCCAAAAGACCGGAGGAAGTCAACAAGAAAGGTGATCCCAACTTTTGCCCCTACCATCGGATGCTCGGGCACAAGATGAAGACCGCATTACCTTCAAAAGTTGGCTCAACGACAACCTTCGGAAAGGAAATATAACAATCCCGAAGGAGTACATGAAGGAACCCCGTAAAGGAGGTTCCGTCAATGTTATCTCAACCGATCCCGTCATCCCGATAGATCCCTATGCAACCGACGATGGATGGACTACCGCCTCGGACGAGATCTTCGAAGAAGATTTTAGACAACATCCGAACCGCTTCGGTGCGAGCTTCAATTCGTAGTTCGAGACCCGTTAAGCCGTACTATCACTTGCGATAGAAGAACCACCTCGACAGGAGACAATCGAAGAGAAGAAGAAAATCGACGAAGAAGAAGGGACCGAGATTCCTAAGGCTAGACTAGGGGCCGCTTATCCTAGGATAGTTGTTTCCGATTCGGGGAGAAATCCCTCGAACCTCTCGATTTTGTATGATTATCCGCTCACTTCGGTGGGATCATATAATGATAAGGGTGATGGCGTTGGCTACGTTTTCGACCGTTTCTAACGATTACGTAACTAGCGACAATCCGGGCGTCGATTTCGATACCAACAACAATTCTCAAATCATACATGATCTCGACGATCAAAATGACGAAGAAGACATCCATCAAGGAGGCTACGAGAGTTCAACAAGCAACGGATCTATCTGTGAGTTTCGAGGAGCTCCAAGCTATAATAGAGTTAGAGCCTTCGCATTTGGAAGATAATCCGTAAGAGCCAGCCATTCCGATTCGGAGGAGACACCGACAAACTCAATACTAGATTCGAAGAAATTACGAAGTCAACCTAAGAAGTGGAAAAGTTCTACCTCCAAGAATGGGTCCAAAAGACAAAGGAAGCGTGTGGTTGTTCAAGAAGAACCAACCCCAGGCAGAAGACATACCCATTCGAGAAGAAGCCGAGACACAGGAGAACAAAGTGGACTACAACGTGCTAGCCCATCTTAGGAAACTACCGGCCAAACTGAGCATTTACGATGCTCTCATCTTATCAAAGGAGATGAGAGAAGCTCTGATCAAGGCCTTACTCGATCCGGAAATTTGCTTAGCTCAAATGGCTGGAGATTCCTTAGATGAGGTTTGCTCGTTAAAGGAACAAGCCGAGGTGTCACCTTCACGTACAATGACCTACTACTTGGGACAGCCAGATCACAACCGACCGTTGTACATTTCAGCTACAATCGGGAAGTTTACGCTCTCCGCAGTATTGGTGGATCCAGGAGCATCAATCAATATAATGAGTCTTCGAACGCTAAGCATACTTGGAAATCGATGCTCGCGAGCTCGAGGCCGACAAAATGTTATTAAGAGGATTCAACCGTAAAGGAGAAAGAGCCCTCGGTCAATAACGCTACCGATGAAGACCGGTGATTTAGCAAAGACAACCGCAAAATTTCATATAATCGATTCGAAACGTCGTTCAACGCTCTATCGGGCCGACCATGGATACATGAAAACAGGATGGTACCATCATCTCTCGCATCGATGCATCAAATATTACGATGGAGGAGAACGAAGGCATCAAAGGAGACTTACAACCATTCTCCGTACATGAAATTGGAATCCATGAAGATGCGGCTTATTATGCACCGCCAAAGAAAACAATCTTCTCCGGAGACACCGTAACAAATAAAGCAAAGAAAGTTCGTGACAACGAAGAACCCGAAGTTCTAGTCCAACAGTCACTCACCACTCCCTTCCGGCGAGATGGTGAAGGTTTCTCCACAACTCGCATCCGAGGTCGAGGCCGGGGACGAGGCCGTGGTAGAGACACTAGGACAATTGGACGTAAGAAACCAGCCATCAATGTTGATTGGGAAGATAGTTCCGAAGAGGAAAAAGAAATCAAGCAAGAAGCAAGCAACAATAAGTCGAAAGAAGCCGCAATACAAGATCTCCCTCGAAGATGAAAAGAACGAAGAATACAAATCAATGTACGAGAAGATTAACCACTACGTACATACTATGACCCTAACGCCGATCCATTCTAATAAGATCGAGGGTATGGAGGTCAAAGAGGTACGTAGTGACGGTGCAAAGCCGATCAAATTCTACCGTGGTGCTTCTTCCTCCAAAACTGAAAATAATGTACAATTCGAAGATGTCACTTCATCGAATTAATGGAATTACCTTTCGAGTGGTACTCTCCCCGTGTTCAAAATTTAATTCAACGTGGTTTCTTACCTCGACAATGGACAAAAGGCCAATCACAACATTTTGAAAAGTTATGGAATAACTCCGCCGTCCTCCCAATTCAAAGTATGGACTCGGATTCGGCACAGTAGGGTCGGGCTGACGATACCGAATTTTGCTTGGTTGTCACTCGCAAATCCAATGAAAACCGCATGGAAACTACGGACGAACTCGAAGATTTACAAATCGGAGACGCTCCACCGGAATTCGAAGAGGAAATTAAATCCACAATAGATGAGTTAACGGAAGTTAACTTGGTACTAAGCGAAGAGCCTAGACCTACCTTTGTTAGCTCCTTACTCAATAAAGAAGACTCCGAAGAAATAATCAAGTTATTAATGGAATTTAAAGACCGTTTTGCTTGGAGCTACGATGAAATGCCGTGATTAGCCCCGTAGGTCGCGATCCATAAGCTAGGAGTGGATCCTACTGCTCCGGCTAGACAAGGTCCCGGAAGAATGCGTTTAGAAATCGAACAACAAGTTATAGCCGAAGTTAAAAAGCTAATAGACGCTAAATTTGTCCGTGAAGAACAATACCCGACCCGGTTAGCCAATGTGGTGCCGCCGTAAAGAAGAATGGTCGTATCGTAATTTGTGTGGACTTCGCAGATTTAAACAAGGCATGTCCAAAAGATGAATTCCCTCTACCGATTCCAGAACCGATGATCGATATTGCTTCGACACATGAAATATTCTCATTCATGGATGGATCTTCGAGATACAACCGGATAAAAATGGCTCCGGAAGATGAAAAGCTTACAGCATTCGTAACGCCGATCGGAGTATTTTGCTACACGGTGATGCCATTCGGATCGAAGAACGCAGGAGCAACCTACCAAAGAGCAATGACAAGAATTTTTGATGATCTCATCCACAATCAAGTCGAGTGCTACGTGGACGATGTCGTCATCAAAAGCAAAGTAAAGGAAAACCACTCGTATGATTTGAGAATTGTTTTCGAACGATTAAGACAATTTAACCTTAAGATGAATCCCTTAAAATGCGCCTTCGCGTCACCTCCGGAAATTCTTAGGATTCGTTGTCCGACATCGTGGAATTGAAATCGACCCGAGAAGATTAAAGCCATCTTAGAAATGCCGCCTCCCAAAACCTTAAAACAACTACGATCTTTTCAAGGGAAGCCGGCATATCTTCGACGCTTTATCTCAAACCCGTCGTGCAGGTGTCACCTTTCTCGCACTAGTTAAAAAGGACGCCAAATTTATTTGGGAAGAGAAATGCCGTAAGGCCTTCGAAGACATTAAACAATATTTAATGACACCTCCCGTCTTAGCAGCCCCGGCCTCGTGTAGACCGCCGATACTTTACACCGCGGCTCTGCACGACTCCCTCGGAGCCCCGTTAGCCTGTGTCAATGATGAGGGTAAAGAAAATGCTCTTTACTACTTAAGCCGTCGTTTACTCCCGACGGAAGTAAGGTATCCCGCAATCGAAAAGCATTGTTTGGCCTCGATCTTCGCCGCTCAAAAGCTCGTGCACTACATGCTTTCTCATAAGGTCAACTCGATTTCGAAGTTTAATCCATCGCAATACTCGATGACTCGTCCAACACTTTCCTGCAGACTTGCCGGATGGTCAATGATATTATCGCAATTCGATATAACTTTCGTGCCTCTCGCGTGCCGTAAAGGGACAAGTCTTAGCGGACTTCCTCGCAAAGACACCCTTTGCCGGCCGAATCTCCTCTCAACGACGATCCGCCGGATGAACAAATAATGAGCCTAGAAGACCCCGATGATCGACGTTGGGAATTGTATTTCGACGGAGCATCTTCAAGACACAAAGACGAAGAATCGCAAGTGATAGTGCCCGGTAAGGCAGGAATCGGGCTAATCTTTATAACACCGGAGCGGGGATGTTAAGATACTCCTACCACTCGACGTAACCGTGTACAAACAACGAAGCGAATACGAAGCCCTCATAACGGGATTGGAATTAACCATTCAAATGGGGATAACAGACATCAACATCTACGGGATTCACAGTTAATCATTCAACAGATCGCTGGACAATACAGAATTTTTAAACCAAGACTCGAACAAGATTTCCAAGATGCCATACAAATTGTTGGAACAGATTCCAAATGTGACAATCTACAAAATTCCTAGAAAAGAGAATGCTTTAGCGAGATGCTTTAGCCCGTCTCGCAAAAGAATTTGCCCGTTTGCAAGATGAATCGATGGAAGTGTCAGCTCACTGACGTCAGTCCTATCACAACTCGACATGCATACGAGACATAAATCAACGAAAAGAAAAAGAATCAGTTGCAAGAGTGACGTAAAAACACGTAAGATCGGCGACAAACCATCGATAGACTACCCGCAAACAGAAAGCTACCGGAGGATAGGTCGCCGGCCCATCGTATCAAGAAAAGAACTCGTCCTACGCATTAATAAACAACATATTATACGAAGGTCTTTTGATCAAATGTGGCTAAGGTGCCTAAGCGGGTCCGAGGCCCGTGAAATTGTTAAAGAGGTGCATTCAGACTCCGTGGCGCTCACCACGGGTCCAAAGATGAAAATGAAAATTAAAAGACTAGGGTACTACCGGCCCTCGATGATGACCGACCGCATGAAAATCGCCAAGAGCCGTCACCAATGCCAAGTGCACGGAGTGGTTCTACATCAACCTCCAAATGTGCTACACCCGACAATTGCGTCGTGGCCATTCGAATGTCAGGGCACGGATATAGTGGGTCCGATAGAACCACCATCTTCAAAAGGACATCGTTTCATTCTTGCGACTACAGATTACTTTTCCAAGGTGCGATGCGCTCCACTTAGAGAAGTGAAAGCACACCACGTGCTACGCTTTTCAAGAACCAAGTTGTCTACCGTTTCGGAGTGCCGCGCAGATCATCTCGTATAATGGGTCCGCATTCGAAGCACACAAATCAACAATTTTGTCGTGAGACACGGAATCGACCGGCGATACTCAACAATTTACTACCCAAGAGCAAACGGCCTCGCCGAGGCTTTTAATAAAACTCTCGTTCAAATCTTAAAGAAAACCTCGGACGATAATAAGAGAAATTGGCACGAGAAATTGTTAGAAGCCTTATGGGCCTACCGGACGACCTTCGTAACCCCTACTCAAGCTACACCTTACGCTCCGGTGTATGGGTCCGAGGCAGATGTTACCTTTAGAGGTTCAGCCTTCCTTCACTCGAATTGCAATTGCAAACAAGATCACGACGGAAGAAAACGCCAGATTACGACTCGAAGAATTAGAAAGCTTGGAAGGGAAAAGACTTGCAGCCGCAACGTAATTTAGAACTATACCAAGCTAAGATGGTTCAAGCTCATGACAAACCGGTCCGCCCAAGAACCTTCAAAGTTGGTGACTTAGTTCTCGTTCTCAAGAGACCTATTCTCGCACACCGCAAGATAGGAGGAAAATTTGAACCCACTTGGGAAGGACCGTTCGTGGTTGAAGCAAGATACTCGTGGAGGTTCCTACCAGGCTAGTGAATTGCCGTGGAGAACGACATATGCTTCCAATCAACGGACGATACTTGAAAAAGTATTACGCTACCCGATGTTTCGAAGGAATGAATTCTTCATCTCTAAGAAACACGGGCGAAGTAATTACTTGTGATCGGGTCCGAACCCAAAAAATGATAAAATGTGCTAAAATAAATAAATAAATAATAATAAAATTTTCCCCGTTTTCTTCTCCAAATCAAAGTCCCTTTTCTGATCTTATCCTACTTCATTCCTGTTAAATTCGAAAATATAAAAAAAAATCTGAAAAATGACAAACACTAAGTTCACATGAACATTAAATAAACAATAAAATAAAATTTGAACCATTAAAAGATAAACGAAATCAACACAAATCTCAAATTCAATCTTTCCAAATTCCGAATCAAATTTCAATCTTTTCAAACTTCAAAATCAAATTCTATCCTTCCAAACTTCCAAATCAAACCTCAATCAAAATCTAAATCCAATCTCGATCAAGTTTCAAACTTGATCTTTCAAATTTCAAATCAAATCTTAAATCGAATTTCAATCGAGTTCAAACTCATCCTTCCAAATTCAAATTCAATCTTTCCGCATTCTAAATCTCTATCAAATCTCAAATCCGATCTTCTAGATCTCAAATCAAATCTCAATCGAAAATTCAAATTCAAACTCTTTCGAGTCGAGGATTTTACATCCAAGACCGCACCGCTTTAGGATCCTTTTCCTATCGCATCGAAATACACCAAAATTCAAGACTTTTGGGTCGAGGATTTTACATCCAAGACCGCACCGCTTTAGGATTCTCTTCCTATCAGCACCGAAATACATCAAAATTCAAAACTTTTGGGTCGAGGATTTTACATCCAAGACCGCACCGCTTTAGGATTCTCTTCCTATCGCACCGAAATACATCAAAATTCAAACTTTTGGGTCGAGGATTTTACATCCAAGACTCGCACCGCTTTAGGATTCTCTTCCTATCAGCACCGAAATACATCAAAATTCAAAACTTTTGGGTCGAGGATTTTACATCCAAGACCGCACCGCTTTAGGATTCTTTCCCTATCGCACCGAAATACATCAAAATTCAAACTTTTGGGTCGAGGATTTTACATCCAAGATCGCACCGCTTTAGGATTCTCTTCCTATCGTACCGAAATACATCAAAATTCAAACTTTTGGGTCGAGGATTTTACATCCAAGACTCGCATCGCTTTAGGATTCTCTTCCTATCGCACCGAAATACATCAAAATTCAAAACTTTTGGGTCGAGGATTTTACATCCAAGACCGCATCGCTTTAGGATTCTTTCCCTATCGCACCGAAATACATCAAAATTCAAACTTTTGGGTCGAGGATTTTACATCCAAGACTCGCATCGCTTTAGGATTCTCTTCCTATCGCACCGAAATACATCAAAATTCAAAACTTTTGGGTCGAGGATTTTACATCCAAGATCGCACCGCTTTAGGATTCTCTTCCTATCGCACCGAAATACATCAAAATTCAAACTTTCGAGTCGAGGATTTTACATCCAAGACCGCACCGCTTTAGGATTCTTTTCCTATCGCACCGAAATACATCAAAATTCAAATTTTTGAGTCGAGGATTTTACATCCAAGACCGCACCGCTTTAGGACTCTCTTCCTATCGCACCGAAATACATCAAAATTCAAACTTTTGGGTCGAGGATTTTACATCCAAGACCGCACCGCTTTAGGATTCTCTTCCTATCGCACCGAAATACATCAAAATTCAAACTTTCGGGTCGAGGATTTTACATCCAAGACCGCACCGCTTTAGGATTCTCTTCCTATCGCACCGAAATACATCAAAATTCAAACTTTTCGAGTCGAGGATTTTACATCCAAGATCGCACCGCTTTAGGATTCTCTTCCTATCGCACCGAAATACATCAAAATTCAACTTTCGGGTCGAGGATTTTACATCCAAGATCGCATTGCTTTAGGATCTTTTCCCTATCGCAATGAAATACATCAAATCGAAATCAAACTCTCGAGGTTAAGGATTTTACATCCAACACCACTTTGCTCCGAGATATCTTCTCATCGCAACGATTCAATCTAATCAATTCAATTTTCTTTCGAGGTTGGAGATGTTACATCTAAAACCTCAAAATCCTAATTTTCATTTCAAATCAAATCCCTCAAATTAATTTCGACAAAACTTCAATCTAAATCGAAACTCCAAACTAAAATTTAAACTCACACATCAAAACATAAATCGAAGCAAAATAAAATCTAAATCGAAATTCCCTCGCATCTTGTGATTCGGGATTTACCTCCTTTTCCTTTCCCCAGCCGAGAGTTCAAGAAATCTCCGGTTCCGCAGATATACCCGATACTCCCCGACGGAAACTCTTCTACTTCGTCCTAAGTTCGTCACTCGACATCCGTGTCGGTTTTGTTGATCGCTTCGGTCAACACCAATACGCGCGGTGTGCTCCGTCACCACCACACCTATCGGGGTCCATTTGTTGACCTCATTTTCGATGAGGTCTTCCCTTCTTCTTTTTAGTGCTTAGGATCTAGCCTTAGGCTTTTCCTTTCGACTATCTTAGAGGACTAGAATCGGGACCCGCCTTTTAGAAATTCAAACCACTTCTAAACTCCCCGCAAACTCCACAAACTCGACCATAGACCCCTAATCACCTAGAGGGTCGAAATCAAATGTGGAAGTTTAAAGGATGAGTTCCTATAGGACTCTTCGGCCTTAGGACTACCCCCGGCGGTCTCGGTCCGATGAAGGGGCCGACTTACACACACATTACACTTATACACTACACTTACACACTACATTTCCACACACTTCCTAAAACCACACCCATACCCAACTTCGACCTCCCGACTCATGTAGGTGATTCACATGGATGGTCCTTAACCCCTAAGCCCTCGGCTAAGAGGGTTAGGAACAACATAGATGAATGCCTCAAATGAGTCCTTTCATGGCTCATATGGGCTTGAAATGGCTTCATGGCTCAACCAAAATGATTTCACCCCACCCAAATTCACCCAATCTTCAATTTCCCAAATTTTCAATTTTTGACCCCCGGGACCCTACACCTACTAAACCTACCCAAAACCCAAAGAACCTAGACGTCATAGGAGATGACTAGCTATAGGATTAGGAATTTGGTAGAAAACCATAACCTTTCCCCTAGCTTTACCTAGGAACTTGTTTAAATATTCTAATTGTGTTTTAAGTGCAACTTGGGATGACGGGAAGACCCTCCGAGTACGCTTTTATTTTATTGCAATTTACTTTCTGCAATTTACTTTCTTGCGATTTACTTTCTTGCAATTTACTTTATTAGCAAATGCATTTTACTTTTCTTGCATGATAAAACAACAAGTTGCATGAAAACCCACACCTTTAGGATAGTCCCTAAAACCGAAACCAAAATTAAGTTAAAAGTCATTGCAAGATAAAATTCACCGCCACAACATTTCAAAAGATAAAACAACTCAAAATTTAATCACAAACAGTAACACAAAACTACAATTGCAACTAAATTAAAACGTCCCGTTGGATGATCGGGAATACCTCGGATGATGTAACCTACGTGTTGCTAACGGGATTTCCCACTGGCCTAAATGAAAGTGTGGAACTCATTCAGTTGAGTTTAGCAAATTCATCCGGACTAAGTGAATCCGATAAAAATAACGATGCCGAAGGATGGAACCGTGGGATCTTAACCGGTGTCGTTATAATCAACTTTAAGATTTGTTTTAATTAAAACACAAAAAACACTTGGAAATTAAGATTTTCTCTAAACCAAAACACTTCTCTCATCCCCCGATTTATGATTTCTAAAACTAAACCTCCGCAACAACAAGGAGCTCGGAGCATGGTGGGCAAGCATGACCATCGTCATCGCAGAAACCCGAGTCTACTTCAAGCAAAACTTTCCTAGAATTAAAACAACCAAGCCATAGGACTTCGAGGTAGCTTGCCTAGTAGCAACATAAATCCTCGACTCTTCGTTAGGCATTTGCATTGCAAATTAAGCCCTAACCTGGTCTTAGGATTCCGAGGTAGTCGTCCGATACGACAATAAACCCTCACATCTTCTAGTGCTATTTGTTTGATTTTATCATACAAATATAAGCCCTAATTAATTGAAATCAGCAAGATTGAAATATCAAATAAACATTAGGACTTTCCTAAATTCAAGACAAACAATAGGATAGTCGGAAATTATCGAAGTTCACTTCGAATCGTTGATTTCTCCTACCTCTCTTCCTTTGGATTCACAAAACAAAATGTTCCAAAATTTGATCCATTCCCTATCGAAATTCCAAAATTCAATCTTCGAAAACCTTAAACTTTGAAATTCTTGAGAGCGAATCATCGATTATTATCGAGAGTTTTCTTAGGTGATTCCCGTCACTTAAGATGTAATTAACTATAGGGGCTTGCCCTTATAGGGAATTTTAAAGAACCCGTGTAATATAAACCCCGTTTAATGTTTTCATATTAAGCAAGGGAAACTTGTCGGCTTATAAAATTGGTTCGCGTACCAAACGGATGTCACAAATCTTCTAGTTTATTTAATCGAGCCCCACCATCAAGCAGTGTGTCTATCCTTAGGGATAGATACACCGGCTTGTGGTGTGGTATTCGTTTATATAAACTATTCTGGGATGCGAGATCGACTTGATTTCATATCTTAAAATTTTTCAAACTTAAAATTATTTTCAAAATCAAATACTACTTTTCAATTTATTTATTTAAACTAAATTAAAAATTTGCCGACAACTTCGTTAGGCGACCACTTTTCAAAATAAAACACACAACCTAAAAATATGCCGACAATCGGCCATTCCTATACGGAGCTGAGTGATTCCTCGTTATGAGCCTTAGACCTAAATCAAGTGGGTTAGAAACCTAAGTTCCAACAATTTTGGCACTGTCAACCTTTGTTTAGATCTAGTGGGATGGGAAAAACTTTGTAGCTAGCCCATCCTACGAGATTACGGATATTCGTGGGATGGAAAAAGCTTTGTAGCCAGTCTGCTCTACAAATGGTGGAGTTGTTTCCCCTACGAGAAATCAGAGTGGAAAGTCCTCCACATTTCCATGCCAAAGCTGGAGGCTACTATGCTAGGAATCCAAGAGCCTCAACCCTAGATACATATGTGAGGTTGACCATAATGGGTTACATCGCATATGCATGGTCTATGTTATTGCATTTTTGCATGTGTCCACTTGTTGCATTGTATGCATGATTGCGTGAGCACTTTGAGTTGATCGACAGCCTTAAACCGATCTCTGATCCTCTTTCGGGTTTTAATCAGCGGTCCTGGGCCGATCAACCTATCTCTTGGGTTTAATTGACTGCTACGTATCAATCATCCCAAGCTGGTCACCATATCTATTGGGTTTGATTGACCGCTACATGTCGATCAACCATCTTGGGTTTGATCAGCCGTCCCAGACCGATCACCCTATCTCTTGGATTTGATGGACCGCTACCTGTTGAACACCCATCTTGGGTTCGATCGATCGTCACAGGCTGATCACCCTATCTTATGGGTTTGATTGATTGCTACGTGTCGATCTCCAAATCCTTTGGGTTCAATCGGCCTTAGGCCTAATCAACCACTCTTTTGGATCAAGTTAATTACCTCGGATTGATCTACCCGCTCCCTTGGACTGACCGGCCACCACGGCCTAGTCGACCGATCACTTTTATGCTTGTAACCTTTTGAATCATATTTCATGTCTGTTTGCATGTGCATGGTGTCTCATATATTCTTGTCATTTGCATGTGTGTTTGGTTATTATTGAGCAAGGTTCTCAGCGGTGTCATTTGCATGTGTGTTTGTATGTCTCTGCACTACATTGCATGTTCATTGCACCTCCGAGTCATTGCCTCCTCGACATTCCCTTTGTTTGGACTGCAACCTCCCTGGCATGCCCCACCTCCGGTTCATTGCCTCCTCAACATACCCTTTTGTCTGGGTCGCTGCCACTACGGCATGCCTATCTTCTGGCCACTGCCTCCTCGGCATGCCCTTCTTTTGGGCCATTGCCTTCATGACACGCTCATCCATTCCGAGTTACTGCCTTCACAACATACTCACCCTCACCATTTGGGTGCATTTGATATTTTCTTGTTGCATATCTTGTGTGTTTGCATGTGTACGTAGTGTGTGCCTCTTGTTTAAGGTGTGAATCCTTTTATAGGTATCCTTTTACTAGATGCAAACTCATTTATAGTCGGTGTGTGCTAGTGGCATGATGCCTTGGGTCGTCGAGCATACGTAATTCCTTTATATAGGTAACCCATTCTTACCGGTACATCCCATTCGTGTGTGTCATGTTGCATTTAACATCCTTGTACTCATCTGCATTATGTGTGTTCACCATTTTAGGCGCCTGTTGTGATTGTCTTGTACTTTGGTCGAATAATCACAATGTGGGCTTCTTGTACGCCTTGATGGCTTGTCTTTACTCATTAGGAGAGTGACTCGTTTGTTGGTCGTGATACTCAAAAGAATGTTTCCCATGAGGATGCCTACAGGAGCAGTGCAAGTTTTTGTATCACGAGCAACAAACATGTATGAATGTATTAACGATCTAAGGGCTCTAAAGTTTCTTTTTTAAAAGTATGAAAATGGATATTTTGACTATTATTAGTAATATCCATCTACTTTTAATACTATATAAGTTAGGTCATATGTGAGACCACTTATTTTTAAATGTCACCCCTTTTGTGACATGCTTTAGATTTCTTGTTTTATGTTTTTGTTGTGCCTGCATGCTTGATAGTCATGGTAGTGTGTTAGGGCATTCTTCTACAGGGAGTCGTGCCTCTATACGCACACACACAGGTACCGCTATTGGGGAGCATGTAATGATTACTGATCATTTTCTTGTAGATGTTGCTTAACTCCTTCACCAGACACGGCTCATTTTATGTTGCATGGCCTTACACACTAACACTTTTTTCTATACAGGTTAAGTCTTTTCTCTTTTTCCTATGTACTTTTAGAGTTTAGGAGAGTCCTGTAACATAAATAAGATATAGTTACAGGTTCTGAGGAGTTTGGCACGAGAATCGTGTGGAGGGGACTAGGAGCATATGCTCTGTCCTGTATCTTAGGTCTGCATTTTTTATTGATGTATAGAATTAGGAATGGACATATATATGCGGAGTCCTCCCTCCTTTTTGTTTTTTGGGATATGTTGCCGACCCAGCGGCACAAGCCTTTCTTCTTTGTTTGGTTTAGCTTGTTTTTTGCAATATTGCGTGCTTAAATTCTTGGATATTTACCTTGTTTATTTCTGTGGTTTGTCTAGGAATCACGATGTAATATAGGCATATTATGACTTAAAATCCTAAATTTTCTATAAAATCCTAAAAAAATATTCAAGATAATGAATTTTTAAGATTAAAATATTCAGGACTTTAAAATTTTCACTTTTATTTTTCTGCATGGCCTTCGGGCTATTTTAAATGGGTTGCATTAAATGGGCATAATCCAAGTCATAATTAATAAGGCCTCCACAATATTTAAGGGCTGCTCTAGATAATTGCATTCATATTTGCATGTCTCAAGGAAAAGCCCCAGTGCTTCTCCAAACCGACTAGCCCACCATATGTTTTTATATAGGTGGTTGTCTAGTGCACCTAGGGTGTTAGAAGGCTCATCAATCGAGACGGGGTGTAATTCTTTTTGTCAGAGTGTTTCCAACTTTGTAGCTAAACCTCCTTCTCTCTTCCTTTCTTGAGGCATCCTTGCCACTTTGGCAGGTATAAGTCTCACATCTTAAAGCTCTAGCTGATAGTCATAGAAGCACATAAATGGAAATGATCTAACGGTGGGGACCAAGCATTATTTGTATAGCATTAATTATATAGAAGATATCGTAAGAAATCTCTCAATGAAGCTTGAACTAATTTGAGGTCATAATCTATATATGATGTCATGAGAAATCCACTAAAGATGTTTAACATCTTTAAAGACATTTATATATAAGATGTTTTCAGAAATTCATTAAGCATATTTGTTCTGAGGTTAGGAGTACATAATTAATATTTATGTATAATATCATGACAAATCCATTAAGGATGTTCGACCTGTTTGAGACTATTTGTGAGAGTATTACTAGGTGCTATTAAACTATGTAAATAATCTTAAAAAAATCATTAAAATGTTAAACCTATCAAAGGTTATTTGACAGAGTGTTACTCGAAGAAATTAACATATATGAAGAGGCCATAAGAAATCCATCAAGCATATTAAACTTTTTGAGGTTGTTTGTTGAAGTGTTACTTGATGATATAAATCTATATAAAAGAGATTCTAAGAAATTCATAAAGGGTGTTAGACCTTTTGAGGTTGTTTGTTGGAATATAATGTGATGACAATAACCTAATAGGAAGAGATCAAAATAATTTCATTAATGATGCTAGACCTATCAAAGGTTAATTGTCGAAGTGTTACTCAATAATGTTACTTATGTAAAAGAGGTCGTAAAAAATCCATCAAGAATGTTAGATGTTTCAAGGTTATTTACTGAAGTGTTACTCAATGACATTAACTTGTATGGAAGGGGTCGTCGGAAATCTACTAAGGATATTAGGCCTATCATAGCTTATGGGTCAGAACATAACTCGATATCAATTATAATCCATTGAAGATTTTTGAAATATCCTAAGCTGATGGTTGGAGCATGGCTCGACAACATTAACATGTGCGGATGAGGTCGAATATAATCCATCAAGGATTATTTACTTGTCCTAGGTTATTAGTTGGATCATTTGCTCAATGACTTTAACATGTGTGGAAAAGATCAAATCGAATCCACTTGGGAATGATTAAGCCCAAAAGGAGGTGTCAAAAATATTATATGTTTTTTGAGTCTGGGGTGTAGGTCTATATAGATGATACATTTTCTTGGAAAAATAATTACAGCAATGCTCAAGAAAGGGATTTGACAACTTCTTTGTTATTGCATTTTAATTTGTTGCCCTCGGCAGGGTATTTTCCACAGTGTGTTTGATTATTTTATATTAATCATTCCAAATATTCCTACTGAATTTGCCTTTAATTTTTTGCATATGTTGATGGCATGATTCGGTGGTATACCACAAATTTGGTGGAAGTGATCGTGTGAGCGAATGTTGAGGTCAATTAGAAATGATTGTATTGAATTTACAATATCAAGGAGGTCAACTTTTTGGTCGGGATGATGAGGGGTCATCAGACTAGTATTCTCGAGTTGGGCATTTCCAATCAATAGTTAATATTATGGTAAGTAAGCTCCATTAGTTGGTCTTGGTATCAGTTATCAATCCTTGTATAAGAGATAAAGAATTTTGTTTTTGATTCCTTCATGATGTTCCTTTGCTAATAGATTAATTTCTATCAAGGGAAATAGAAGTAGAAGTCTGACGTTATGACTTTGAGATCATCTTTTAAAATTGTGGGTGTTCACGTGGGTAGTTCCATTATTGCGGGTGTAACAATTAGAAGCCATAAAAATGGTGGGATTGTGTTTCCTACAAATGACCCCAAATTGTTGCAAGTTAAAAAATTCACGATATTATAGTAATAACTTGACATCTTTGTGTTGCACAAAGATCCAACACACACAAACACATAGATAAAAGAAAAATCATGGTAAGAGAAGATGTCATTTCTTATGTGCAAAGCCCCTAAAAAGAGAAGAAAACACGTGGTCTAACGCAATTAAAATAATTTACTATATAATCAAGTGTACAGAGATCCACTCTTCAATTGAATTGGGGAAAGTGAGATTATAAGATTATGTTGAAATCATAACTGTTTTAAAATAATCAAACATATATAATTGTATAAGAGTTGTAGGGACTATAACTGTTGTAATCTGACAACATATATCATGGTGGGGCTAGAATATTCATAGTTGGCTATATAAGCCATATTAGACTATATAAATTGTAGTTTATGGCTATGATAACGTTAATAAAGCTTCTAAAGTCATAGTTAGAGACCGTAACTATAGTTTGTTAAATAAGATATAATTGTGGGATGTTATAATAACCGTAATAGAGCTATCAAAATCACAGTTAGTGAATAGTCGACAACTGCTGGTGGTCAACGATAATCACTAGCGATCGATGACGACCTTTGGTGGTTGGCGGCAACAAGGAGAACCACCTAAATTTAAGAGTTCAGCTTTACTAATCAGGTGACTCTGCTCTAAGCTCTTATCCTTCTCCTTCAAGTGAAAATGGAGGCTTATTTATAATTTTATGAGAGGCATTTTGGTAAATATTCCATATTAATTCTCTTAATAAGTGCTAATTTTTTATATTTAACTGTCTTAAAGACTTTATATTTGGATGATTTTATGCTTACTAGATTTATCTCATCGAGTCGCTCGATTTTACTATAAGCATGTGAAATTTTGAGATTATTTGGCTTTTCAATTGATGAATCAAAACTTTCGACTACACTTGAAGTGCTTAATATGGGCTAATACGAACTAGGATTGAATCACTTTTAATATCATTAAGTTCGTCTTCTTGAGACGCTAAGTTTGACTATAAACTTGTTAAAATTAAGATATGACTCAAAATGTTTCAGGAGTCGTGAATGATAAGATTTTCCGGATGACACATCACTTCTTTTGCTTAAAAATTATTTTTATAAGCTCATTTTAAAAATTTGTGTTTTGAACAATACTCGAGACATATTAAAGTTATTTAAAATTTATTCAAAAATAGCATAATTTATCTTAAAAATAAATAAGTAAACATAATATAAAAAAAACGCATTACATGAATAAATTTAAAAAATAAGTGATTCTAAATAAACCCTTACTTATTTTATAGGGGAATTTCCTAAAGCCAATTCTACCTTGTCTCTAAGGAAAACTTGCATACATACCACACAATTCTTATGTATTTACATATCTACCACTTAAAAGTTCAATATTTAAATTTAGATATAGTATTAAAGATTTTATTGGTATGCATGTAAATATAATTTTTTTTACATTTAGATATGTAAATACATAAGAATTGTGTGGCATGCATGTAAATGCCCCTCTCTTAAAATATCTTAAAACGGCACCTAACAAATATGAAATATCTCAGATTTAATTTTTAAAAAATTACTAAAATCGATACTACATTATCTTAAAACGCTACTAAAACAAACATCAAATAGGACGGGCCAACCTGATCTCAGAAGTTCAATTTACTAAATCTGCCCCAACCCGCAAATGACGCCCGCAAATTTAGGGGCGCTTTAGGGATTTCAGCAAATCCCAAATCTCCTGAGAGGATAACACTCTCCGCACCAATCCATCCAATATCTATCTGCCTCCTCTCACCATTTTTCCATCCTCGCCCCCCATAAAAATCCCTCCTTTCTTGTCCTTTTCAAAATTTTGTCCCTAATCGGACCAGTGTTATAAAAATCTTTCTTTCATAAGAACAGTTTTTCATGTCTCAACCTAACAGATCCACCCAGCGGAGTGCTGCGAGCCATTGCTGGTGAGGCTGAGGAAGAAGACGATGAGATAGCACTCTGTGGAAGCATAAAAGACGAAGGAAAAAAAAACTAGCAATCTTTCCTAGTTTTTCTTTCAACGATCGGCGCTTTCTTCTTCAAATCCATCATTTTTTTTTGCCGGATGGATGAATTTCAGTCACACCTGTCCGCCTTCTACCACAACCGATGGCTGGTGTTCGTTGGCGCAATGTGGATGCAGTCGTGCGCTGGGATCGGCTATGTTTTCGGGAGTCTGTCACCTGTAATAAAGCACTCGATGGGTTATAACCAGCGGCAGATCGCCGCACTGGGCGTCGCAAAGGATATTGGCGACAGCGTGGGATTTCTGGCCGGAACTCTGTGTGAGATTCTCCCTCTCTGGATGGCGCTGCTCATCGGCTCTCTTCAGAATTTTGTCGGATATGGATGGGTCTGGCTTACCGTCACTGGTCGGACTCCCCCGCTTCCTCTTTGGGCGGTGAGTTTAGTTAATAAATCTCTGCTTTAACGTTAAAAAGATAAAAGAGAACACTAAATCACCTTCTTTGATTCATTATTTCAGATTGTTTGATGATTCTCTGTTTATGATTCTTTTGTGTTTGTTCTGTGTTTTTTTATGATTTCGTTTTCTTTATTAGGATTAGCAAGAGTTAGTAATTCTCAGGTTTTAATCCTCTTATGGTATGCTAATTTTGGATCTACAAGATTCACTAACTCTTACTGGAGTTAAATCCCCAAGGTGTGGGATGTAGGCTGTCCTTGAATGGATCTGTTGGTAATTTTTGTTCATTTTTTATTTTTAATTTGCTTTGGATCTTTTGCTTATTTGTTATTGATTCATCTCTTTGGAAGCTTTTTTGTTTGGTTACAAGCTTCATAATTGAAGCTTTAATATTAATTATTAGAATGAAAGAACTCTAATAATCTCTTCTGGGTTTATATATTTACCCCTAAGGCCTTAATTTAAACATTGCTGGAGTTTCAAGCAGTATTGATTGGGCTTCTTCCTTTGCCTTCATTGAATAAGTTTTTTCTTGCTTACAAAAGTTATCTTAGATTTCTATCAAGGTCCAAATCGCAATCAGTACTGATATCCATTGCGATTCTGCAGTAAAGTGCAAAGGTTCACATTTTAGTAAAATTTTTATCAGAGTTTGTGGGTAATATTGAAATATTCCATTGCTTGAGGGTCTTGGAAGAAAGAGTTGGACATGAAATTTCTATAAATGTGTTATTTTTTGCAATTTTTAAAACATAGCTGTCAGCATTTTTGTTAAGACAACAGTTTGGAACAAGTTTGGAGTTTTCGGTCAAACAATGGAATTGATTTGCATGAAACAATTAATGATTAGAAGATAAGAAAACAAAGTAGATAGAAGAAAACATGGTTAGAAGTTATTCAAATTCATTTCATAAGAAAAATTCTAATAACTGGAGCAACATTCAGTACAAATGAGGATTCATAAAACCAACCCCAATAAGCTCAAATGAGCCTAACAATAATGATGATTAGTCAAATATTAATCCAGGGCAATTCATGCTTACTTCAGTATCACACTGTTGTTTTGTATTCTCTTCAAATTTCCTTAATTTTTGCTATAAGTTACAGTAATAAATGATCTGATAATCATCATATTATGCAGATGTGCGTCCTTATATTGATAGGTAGCAATGGGGAGACATACTTCAACACTGCCGCACTAGTTTCCTGCGTGCAGAATTTTCCCAAGAGCCGGGGGCCAGTAGTAGGGATACTGAAGGGCTTCGCTGGCCTGAGTGGCGCAATATTGACTCAGATATATACGACCATACACGCACCCGATCACGCCGCCCTCATCTTCATGGTCGCCGTTGGACCTTCCATGGTCGTAATCGCTCTTATGTTCATCGTTAGACCGGTTGGCGGGCACAAGCAAGTGAGGCCGTCGGATAACACCAGCTTCGTGTTCATTTACAGTGTCTGCTTGCTCTTAGCTGCCTACCTTATGGGTGTCCTCCTCCTCGAAGACCTTGTTGATTTGCACCAAAGTGTGGTCTTCTTGTTCACTGTCGTATTGGTTATTCTGCTAGCAATTCCTATCATAATTCCATTAATATTGAGCTGCGGGCCTCTTCAGGCTTCATCCGATCAAGAACGGCTCCTTGCTGATGCTCAGAAAGGGGAGACGAGTCAGCCTGAACAATTCACAGAGCAGAATGAGGTGATTTTTAGTGAAGTTGAGGACGAGAAGCCGAAGGGTATGGATTTGCTCCCGGCGATGGAGAGGTATAAGAGGATTCAGCACTTGCAAGCGCAGCTATTTCTGGCCGCAGCGGATGGAGCAGTGAGGGTGAAAAGGAGGAAAGGGCCGCGGAGGGGGGAGAACTTTACATTGAGTCAAGCTCTCATAAAGGCAGATTTTTGGCTTCTGTTCTTTTCGCTTCTGTTAGGATCGGGTTCAGGATTGACAGTAGTTGATAATTTGGGGCAGATGAGCCAATCTTTGCATTATGATGAAACTCATATTTTTGTATCAATGACAAGTATTTGGAATTTTCTCGGCAGGGTCGGCGGCGGATATTTTTCTGAGTTAATTGTGAGGTATGATCAGTGTGCATAATCAATCATTACTGTTAATTTTAGTTTATTATGTCTTTTTTAAGTTTATGTTCAAATGATAAGACACTAACTGTAAATGCTTGGGGAACTTTTAAAAAAAAATGAATTTTCTTATGATGAATGACATGATTTTTTTCTAAATCTGTTATGTTGGGCATAGTATTATATGAATATAACCAATTTTGAAGTTAAATGAAGACATTTTAATGAGTATATGGTTTATGTGCATCTAACCATGCCAGAATTTACCACTTCTTTTTTTTTTTTTCTAGTTTTGAACTTACATTATCACCATTTATCTTGTTATTCCACCAAAAGAAAATATCATTTAATTAAGCATAGATTTTGATGCTAATGTTTTACATCTCAAATTGCTTAAGATGCAACCCTTACAAGTTTTGTCTTCTAATTATGCCTACTTTGATAGCTAAGAAAGGTTGATCGCTGTAATTTCAATCAATATGGTGAACTTTTTCAACTCAGCTAAGCCCTGTAGTTTTTCCTTTAATTTTTCATGTAAAAATTTGTTCTCATGCTTACTATGAGTTATTTATATCTATGTGTGGGATTTTCAAGCAACGCTAAGACAATGATTCATCTCTCAGTCACCACAAATAAACATGAGTCTTCTCCTAACTATGATCGATCGGTATTATTGTTTTTCATTTCTCATTCATTCTTCGTAAGATTTGCATGAGTTCGGAAATCTATTCTTCAGAAATCGACATTTTTACCTGAATTTTCTTTCATCTTTTGAGTTCTTCCAACTTCTTTTAACATTTATCCGCTTGTTAGTGTTATTAATGACAGGCTACCAAAAAAACACTTTGTTTGAATAATTTATCCTCCTCCCTCCTTCCCACTCTGACTCTATCAACCAAAACCTCCACATATTCATCTCTGACTTTTAATTCATTTATTTAAGGGGCATTTACATACATACCTCATAACTCTTATGTATTTACATATTTAACGTGTATAGTACTCATATCAAAAATATCATTATCTCCATTAGTTCATGACACTAAGGTGTTGTAAGTGTAAATATCAAACTTTGAGTGTTAGCCATGTAAATACATAACAATTGTGTGGTATACATGTAAATTTTCTGTTTTTCTTTTTTTTTTAAATCTTCCTAATCTTGCCACCTTCTTGACCAGCAATTTTGCATATCCAAGGCCGGTCGCTCTAGCGGTGGCTCAAGCCGTCATGGTCGTTGGCCACTTCTTCATCGCCATGGGTTGGCCCGGCGCAATGTACATCGGAACGCTTCTGATAGGACTCGGCTTTGGAGGCCACTGGGCCATCGTCCCCGCCGCGGCCTCCGAGCTCTTCGGTCTGAAGAACTTTGGAGCTCTGTACAATTTCCTCACGGTTGCAAACCCCGCCGGCTCTCTCATATTCTCCGGTCTCATCGCAAGCAATATATATGACTATGAAGCAGAAAAACAAGCTCTGAACCACTATCTACTCACTGGAGAGCGTGCTCTTAAATGTGAGGGGTCTATCTGCTTCTTCCTTTCCTCCATGATAATGTCTGGTCTCTGCGTTATTGCAGCAATATTGAGTTTGGTTCTTGTTTATAGGACCAAGGTTGTTTATGCAAATCTTTATGGGAAAACTCAGAATTGAGTTTTGGGTATTGTGTGTATATGTTCTTTTTAATAGCATCAAGTGGAGGCACAATAAGTAATAAGAACAGTGGTGTATTTTTCATGAATTTTGTTTTATCTCAGCATAATAGTAATAAAAACAATTATTTATGCCAAGGATATTTTTTTGAATGCATAAATTTTAATGTGGTATGAAAGATTTGGGCGGTATAAATGTAAAAAAAGTAAAGTTTAGGTGTTAGATATGTAAATGCATAAGAATTGGGTGGTATGTATGTATAATATCCTTTTCTTTTAAGGGTACAAGGAGTCAACCATTTAATAAATATCTTAAATAATTTAACAGAGTTTGAATTTTATTAATAGTTTGGGATCGACTTGGTTATATTAGTGTCAGGTCATCTTTGCGTCGGATTCAAACCTAATATGCAAACCCAAATTGACACCAATATTGATATCAAATGAGCCACATATCATAATAAAAAAAAAAAAAAAAAAAAAGGATTAGTTCAAATGCTTGTTCATATCCTATAGGAAGGGATGCTTGCTCATATTCTTATGATAAGGATGAACACAACCAATCTTGAATGAGATTTTTGTTCTATTTTTATTTTAAATTAATTATCTATTTGTTTGTTTGTTCTGTTTTAGGCATGTGGTTATTATTTAAGCTTCACTTGAACTTTGATTAAAGAATGCTTGTGCTTCTGGAATTCATGTTGTCAGCATTTTTTAAAAGAACATAACATAGATGCCACATAATTATTATGTATTTACACATCCAACACTCAAACTCTAACATTTATATGCAAAAGACACAAATATTCAATATCATATGAACTTTAAAGATGAAAGAATAGCAAAATTTTATAAATTATAAATATTAAATAGGGTTAATTTCACTTTAGGGAAAGTATTAATTATTTATATATAGTTTCATTAACTTTTTAAAGAAAATTAAACGCCATCCATTGACATTTTTATATTATTTCATATCGGACAGCACTTCAAAATGTTCTTATATTTTAACACCATCATAGAGGAGCTTCACAAATCAAATTGAATACGGGTGCTTTATCGTTTGGGTTGTAGTATATTGTGGCCGTCCAATTGGCAATTTATATTTATTTATTACAAGTAAATTATATCTCTTTGCGCCTCTGAAAGGTGCCTGACTGGCTTATAATTTTAGTAGACTTTGCTATTTTTTTTTTTTTTAAAAAAAAAAAAAAGTATTTGTTGCGTGTGATCTTGGAATTTTAAAATGTAATTCTGTTAAAGTTAAATCTATATTGGCCGTTGAGAAAATAATTAAAAAAAAAAAAAGAAAATTACATACAGACCACCCGAGGTAGCTAAAAAAATCAAATTTGAAAACATAATATTGCTCACACACGTAAACATTATCAGCAGAGCTCAATTAAAATGATAATAAATTACGAAAACTAGTAAATGGAGAGATATTTTTGAAAGATGTACTACGTAGTTTGAAGGGAAACACGTCAAAGAGTTTTAAACCAGAAATGTTATTTTTCGGTCGCTTTTAATGAAAAATATAATGAAAAATCCTGAGTGTCAAATCATATAGAAATTGTCCATTAGTGTAAAATTATTGGGGGCAAAATGCAATCATTCATAATAATACTAATAATAATAATATTTACATAAATACCACTCAATTCCTATGTAGTACATATTAAACATCTAAATCTTAATCTTTACATACAAACCACTTTACTTATGCATGAAAAACTATATTTCACTTTTTAAAAATTAAAATGGTGATTTTTTAATGTGATATTAAAGATTTTCTTTGTTAAGGTTAAAAAAAAAATTTAGGTGTTAAGTAAATACATAAGAATTGGGTGGGATGCATGTAAATTCCCCTAATAATAATAATAAAGGAAAGAAAAAACTGATTTGAAACCAGAAGATGCATGATTGCATTTCTGAGCACGAAAATAGTACTCTCACATTTCTCACAGTGGAACATGGCAATAGAAACCATAATCAAATGAACACAGCCTTTCAAGATTTGCAAATTCACATAAGTGGCAAATAATAGAGCCCATAAAATGTAAATTTTCAAATCCAAAATAACATTACATATAATCCTAATGGTGCACAATTTTGCAATATTTATCAATAAATAAAAAAAAACAACATAAACAGAGAATAATATGAATTAGTTTCTGCTAGAAAACTCTGAAATGGCCAAACCTGATTTAAAAAACAAGCGTTGGTCCAGCAACAAAAAACAGTCAGGCTCCTTCTCCAACGGTCCTTTTAGAGGTACTGATATAGAGAACTGCAGAACACAGGAAAGCAACTAAATAAGTAATCCATGGCAAATAATTTATCCTACTCGTGCTCTTCGTAAGAAAGAATATATGGATAGATGGGAATCACCATTGTTGCCCCTAATGAAGGCGTCTCCATATTTGTTCTTTAGTTGGCCATTAACGTATTCCTCAGTTTGCTCCATTGCAATGTTCATGTAACCATCCAAACAAGCAAGAATGCCTGTATAAAATATTTTATTTTCATGTTATGTTTAGGACTTCGTGAATTCATATATTAGCATGTAGGAATTAATCCAAAAGATAAGGGAAATTTTCATACGTACCCACACAATTCTTATGTATTTACATGTCTCACATCTATACTTTCATATTTACATACATAGCATTTCGGTGCTTTAGGCCTATGCATGTCTATTTCACTTTTAAAAATGGTAATAGTACTATTTTCCTCGTGACATTAAAGATTTGAGTATTATGTGTATAAATATGAAATTTTGGGTATGAGATATGTAATATAAATGTCCCCATATTTTTAAAATTTATGGGATACGAAAATTGACCTTAAAAAAGTATAAAATGTATTTTTTATTATAATAAATATTATTTTATTTATCTTATTTTGACACCTTAAGAATGCATTTTAATTATGTAATTTGTGGTATTAGTCTTTTACTATGGTTAAGAATATGCAACCACGCAATAATCTATACATCAGTCCAATTGTCCCTACTAAACCAAAGGCAATTTTATGAGAACTGCTTAAAGCAACGTGCATAGAAAAGATCATTAAAAAAAATAAAAATTCTATTAGTAAGAGCCTCATTTGGGGCACCTTTTTCTTAATTTTAATTTTTAGAACCCTGCAATGATTTTCATAAATCATTCTTTTTACTAGGAAAAAGTATCATTAATCAAGATCAAATCTCGAAAAATCTGAGAGAAGTGATCTTCCTTTGATAGTGATAAGGCTTATTCTTCCAGCGACTTCTGTTCATTATTTTCTTCTGTTTTTTTTTTCTTTTATCCTTTCTTTCTGTGTTTTGGTTCTTGATTACAAATGAGATTATCTTCAATCAAATATAATAAAAATCTGAATTTCATCAATTGCATGTAATTTCAATATTGTGCAAGGCATGCTAAGTCCTTATTTCGGTTAATATTTTGTAATAGATGGTCATTCTGAAGTAGATTCTATGGTTCTTTGTTTTTATCAAAGAGAATCAATAGTTATTTTGGTTGATAGTGTGTATGTCTTGCAATTTTTGTATTTATTAAATTTTTTTATAGATTACATGCTAGATCTATATTAGAATCCCTATATCCTGAGAGGACCTACGTACGATTTTATAACAGATCTTAAAGTTATATCACAATAGCTCCTAGCACAAGACTCGTGTTCAATTAACAAGGCTGTCAATGAGCAAAATATAATGCGAAACAAAAAAACAAAAGATTTTTTGTCAAAAGTGTGAGTAAAGCTCACACTTTGATTAACATAAGCACATATCATAGGAACATAGGAATGTTGCCTATTATTAAATTATCTATATATATATATATATATATATATATATATATATATATATATATATATATATATATATACTCTCTCTCGTGTGTGTGTCGCATACTCGGCCTCGTAAATTGCGAGGTCACCGTAGTCCCCTCGGGTCGGAATTCGATCCCACCGCGGAGCGGAGACTCTAGAATTATAGCGCACATGGCGCGGCTCTCATCATGGAGCTAGAATCGCGCATGAAAAATCGATATTTAGACCTCTACTAAATATCGATTTCCTCTATATATATATATATATATATATATATATATATATATATATATATATATATTATTTTATTTTTATTTTTTAGAAGTAGCTGCTCATGGCTCCCTACATATTAGGTAAACAAAAGTTACATGAAAGGGAGGGAGAGTGGGTTCCCAACTAGTAAGGGAATCCATTTCCACATTACAACTCCACACTAGCAAAAAATAGAAGAAAGAAACCAAAAGAACAAGTGTACCAGTATACCAAAACCCAAAAACACAATGAATACCCAAACCAGCTAAGTACACCAACAAAACATCAAGAGCAAGAGAGACATCTGATAGGGCCAGCAGAAGAGGTGGAAGAAGCACATCCCACAAGAGACAGCAATCCAGTGATAGCAGTGAAACAGAAAGCTCACACCTTCAAACAGACATAGGGAGCATCACTAAGTTTGTAACCCAGATCTGATATGAGGAGCCCCCACCAAATCCCCTTGGAGCAAGAAAAGGATAGGGGGAGGGGGGCAATTAGAGACTTGGGTGAGAGAGGAGACTTTGGCTTCCCTAGCTAACCAATTGGCAGGTCTGTTCTCTTCTCTAAAAATGAACTGGAACTGGGGGGAGAGGGTGATTCTTAGGCTGTTAATTCTGTTGATCCAGATAGAGTGGTGCCAGGTGAGAGGGGAATTTACATACGTACCACACAATTCTTATGTATTTACATGCCTCACATCTATACTTTCATATTTACATACATAGCATTTCGGTGCTTTAGGCCTATGCATGAAATATATATTTTTCTTTTAAAAATAGTAATTAAACATTTGAGTGCTATATGTATAAATATGAAAGTTTGGGTATGAGATACGTAATGTAAATGCGCCATATTTTTAAAATTTATGGGAAAATATACGAAATTTGACCTTAAAAAGTTTAAAATGCATTTTTTTATTATAATAAATACTATTTTATTTATCTTATTTTGATACCTAAAGAATGCATTTTAATCAAGTAATTTGTGGTATTAGTGTTTTACTATGGTTTAGAATATGCAACCACGCAATAATATATACTTCGGTCCATTGTCCCTACTAAACCAAAAGGCAATTTTATGAGAACTACTAAAAGCACCGTGCATAGAAAAGATCTTTAAAAAAAATAAAAATTCTATTAGTAAGAGCCTCATTTGGGACACCTTTTCTTAATTTTAATTTTTAGAAACCTGCAATGATTATGAAAATCATTCATTTTACTAGGAAAAAGTATCATTAATCAAGATCGAATCTCGAAAAATCTGAGAGAAGTGATCTTCCTTTGATAGTGATAAGGCTTATTATTCCAGCAACTTCTGTTCATTATTTTCTTCTTTTTTTTTTTATCCTTTCTTTCTGTGTTCTGGTTCTTGATTACAAATGACATTATCTTCAATCAAATATAATAAAAATCTGAATTTCATCAATTGCATGAAATTTCAATATTGTGCAAGGCATGCTAAGTCCTTATTTCGGTCAATATTTTGTAATAGATGGTCATTCCGAAGTAGATTCTATGGTTCCTTGTTTTTATCAAATCGAATCAATAGTTATTTTGGTTGATAGTGTATGTCTTACAATTTTTGTATTTATTAGATTTTTTATAGATTACATGCTAGATCTATATTAGAATCCCTATATCCTGAGAAGACCTACGTACAAATTTATAACAGATCATAAAGTTATATCAAAATAGCTCCTAGCACAGGACTCGGGTTCAATTAACAAAAAGGCTGTCACTGCACAAAATATAATGCGAAACAAAAAAAAAAATTCTCAAAAGTGTGAGCAAAGCTTTGATTAACATAAGCACATCATAGGAATGTTGCCTATTATTACATTATATATATATGTGTGTGTGTGTGTGTGTGTGCGTGTGTGTGTGTCGCGTACCTTGGCCTGTTAATTGCGGGGTCACTGTAAGTTCCCTCAGGCCAGGGATTTGATCCCACCGTGGCGTGGGGGCTCTCGAATTATAGGCACATGGCGCGGCTCTCATCATATAGCCAAAATGTGCATGAGAAATCGATATTTAGACTTCTGCCAAATATTGGGGGCTCTCGAATTATAGGCACATGGCACGGCTCCATGTTTTTTCTAAGCACATCTTTATGGCTTGGGTTCGGTCATGAAGGTGATAGTTTGGGGCAAAACTAGGAAGCCGAGAGAGTGGAGTGAAGTAGGCGAGGATTTCGGACAACGGGCTGGAATGGCTTCGGGCAGAGAGTAGAGCGGAGATGTTTGCAATTTTATTTTAATTTTTATTTAAGTTAATTTTATCTTTTTAATTGAGTAATAATTAATAATTAATTAATTAATTATTCAATCAATGACAATTAATTAAAATTATATATAATTATTTATTAGTTAACTAATGAATAAAAAAACTTAAATTTATATTATTTAATAGAATTTTAAGTAATTCTTAATTAGTATAACAATTAATTAAATTTATATATAATTATTTAATAGTTAATTAATGAATAAAAAATAATTTAAATTTATATTATTTAATAGAATTTAAGTATTTCCTAATTAGTATAATTAATAAGTAATTAATTCATGATTATTGTAAATTATTATTTAATAAGTTTTTAATTAATAATCAATAAGCTTAATAAATCATTAATAATTAATTAGCATAATTAGACCTAAAATTTAAATTGAATTTAATTATATTTACTAATTATTCTTTAATATAGGAATAAAAATAATATTTTTTTTTTATTCTAATAAACATAACAAAATTTTAAATCATGACAGAAATTGTCAAAAAGTTTGACAGGATTTAATATATAACTTTATTTTAGAAACCAAGTGAGATATCATAATCAAAATCTAATATATATAACTTTATTTTCAACTAAGAATTGACTCCCAGCTTTCAAGGTTTTGCCAAGGCTCTAACAGATTTATAGATTACAAATAACATTCAAGAAGCTTTCATAACTAAAACAGAATATTCTAGAAGAAATTAGAGTACTAGAGAAAAATAAAACTTGGGAAATCTAAGATCTACCTTAAGGGACAACATATCAGTTGATTGCAAGTGGACTTTTAATATCAAATTGCACATTTTAGAAGACAACATGGATAGGATCAAGACTCGATTGCTGCAAAAGAGTCCACTTAATCCAATGGAATTATATATGAAGAGATGGTCGCCCGAGTAGGCAATATCAATGTGGCCAGAGTTTTAACATCACTAGCAAACAAATCTAGATTGGGTACTGCACTAACTAGGTTGCAAAAATGTACACTACAAAAATGAAAATTTCTTTAAGTTTTAAAAACTCGAGAAAAACCAACAAAGTTTGCAAGCTACAAACGTCATTGTATGCCCTTTAGTAAAACTCCATATGCATAGTCCGACGTACCAACAATAGTGGTAAAGAAATGACTTTGCTCAATGTCAATCAGCACACTGCATCTTCTTCAAATTCTCCCCAAGTAAAATGGCCATTCTCATTGTATAATTCGATGCCATTGTCCCCACCAAAGAATGCCAAAAAGAGATGAACAAACTAAAGAAACTTCTTGATATGAAGTTTGAGATCAAAAAATTTGGGCCACCTTAAATACTTTCTCGGCATGAAAGTAGCAATGTTTGGGTGACATTTTGATTTGCCAACAAAATTATGCTCTGTATCGAGGGATTCTTGGTAGCAAACCCGCTAACACTTTAATTGATCCAACAACAAAAAAGGAAATATAAGATGGGAGTACTCTTGTGAATAAAGATATCAAAATTGGTTGATAAGCTCATTAATGTCTCACACATGACTAGATAACGATTTTTTTTAAAAAGCATGGTGAGTTGTTTCAAGAAAAGTCCATGGAGGAACACTTGGGGGATGTAAATCAAATTTTATAATCCTTAAAGAAAATTTGGATAAGTACTATACCTAAAGAAGGCTTCAAATAAAAACATTAAAGCAGTTACTGATGTTAACTGGGTCGGATCAACAATATATTGAAATATATCTCAAGATTTTGTAACCATGGGTGGGGAAACTTGATTACTTGGCGGAGCAAGAAATAGTTAATAGTAGCCAAAAGTAGCATGAAAGCTGAATTTAGAACCATGTCCTATGTATGTGAAGGTATGCTTCTTAGAATGTCAACTAAAAATTTTATAAAGATGTTCTATGATAACAAAAATGCATAAGCATTCTAAAAACTATGTTCTTCATGAAATAAAAATAAGAAGAATATGTAGAAGTCAATCATCATTTCATCAAAAAGAAACGACAGAAAAAATCACGAAGATTGTACGCATGCCTACAAATTTCCAAATGCCACATATACTTACAAAGATTAGATTATATGCTATCTTTAAGAATTTAATGTCCCAAAGGGGAGTTCTTGATATCTAGAACCCAACATTTTGAGAAGCGAAGATGTTTGCCTATCTCTCTTAAATGTATGGAAGAATTTGAAGATAATTCCCAATAAGAAGGTTATTATGCTTTGACTGGGAGATCTTGAACAGCTGGTTTAAATTTCTTTTCCTTTATTTGCTTTCTATTTTTTCTATATTTTCTCAAATAATTTTTAATTGTAATTCATGGTTGGATAATAGTGATATTTCAATCCTCCTGCCATAAAGCCCTCAAGCTTCATGTAATGGAACACTGAGAAGAAAAAGAAAGAGAGAGAGAGAGAGAGAGAGAGAGAGAGAGAGAAATTAAAGCCTAGGTTTCTCCATATTCAACACATTTTATATCCATTTTCACTTTTTTTTTTTCAGTGTTCCAATGCATGAAGCTTGAGGCCTTTATGGAAAGAGGATTGAAATACCACCAGTTCCAATCATGAATTACAATTAAAAATTACTTAAGAAAATATAGAAAAAATAGAAAGAAAATAAAGGAGAAGAAATTTAAAATAGCTGTTCCAAATCTCTATCTTATTTTTATTTTTATTTTTTATTTTTTTAATTTTATTTTCTGTTGCCTTAGTTTTCTATAAGCTTAGATTTCCTTTTTTTCCTTATCTTCTTAGCCATGTTTCCCCCTCCCGCATGGTCCTAAAATTAGCCTCTATAACAAAATACATTAAAAATACTTTTGATTGTCAATGGAACATTCATCTAGCCTTGCAACATGCTTCATAAAAACTAACCTTTCGTCTAGAGATGTTTCTAAAGAAATTGCTTGCTAGCCAAGAGTGCTCAGATCTCTATCTCAACAATTACCACTAGATACACTTGACATCAACATGGAAAAAGATAATTGGAGCTCTGGCAACCCTTTAAACCTCAACCATATCACCTTTGGATGTATCCAGGCTTTAGGATTTAGCATAATAGAGAAAGTGAAAAAAAGTGAAAAAAAATTTGCATATAAAAATGCAAGTTTCTAGTAGTTCCATCAGTTATCTACCACCATTGCATCTACTGGGCAGTCATATAAGAGTTGCTTTAACTTCACACCCACCTTCAATGGAAATAAGAGGTAACAGTAGATATTAGGTGGGTTCTGCTTTTCATTATCATCTCCAAATGACACCATAAATAGACAACATCCTCATCCTCATGAAGCATTTCCTTTTATCAAGTGCTATGGCAAATGGAGGCAGACGCTTCTTTTTCTAAAATGCGGGTGTCTTTTGTAGTTATAATTGATTGGCGCATATGGCCATTAATCTCTATTGATTGAATAAACTTGCATAAATCCTTGAATAAAAAAAAATTGAGGGTTCTCCTAATATTGGTGGAGTAATAGCCTTAGCAAGTTTTGCCAATCACTAATATTTTTATCAACCAATATATCAAATCCATGCTCTAATACCAATTATGATCCAATCAATGCAGAACTTGTGTCTAGCAATCTTAGTGTAGTAAATTAAAGTTTGAAGAATCCAATATTAAGACATTATGTGGAGTTTTGGGAGAGTTATTCTTAAATTTGGAAGAATAGATGAGGTTTCCAGAGCTTTAGCAACCTAGCCAGAAATTAAACAAAGTAGTGACAAGAGGTAAATTTAGAGTTGTGCAATGAGTATGATAATTTGGAGCCTAGGATGTGAGACTAAAAGGGAAAAAGTACTAGAGAGACTAGTTACCAATCAAAAAATAACGCCTCCAATTTGAACTTCCATTTTCTCTTAGCCTTAAATCTGTTCTTTCATGCCTTGTTCTTGATGCAAGAATATTTTTGTTTTCACCATTTGTAAACATAGATACAGAAGAAAAGAATAATTGGGGAGAGAGAATGCGGGAGAGAGAAAGAGAGAACGACCGTGCAACCACCTAAAGATTCGGAAAGAGAGAGAGAGAAATTTCACTTCCTTTCAAAGATTAAAATGTGTACAAACGACATTATTTATGAGAAAATGATGACATCACAAGAATCATTAAATATAGAAGAGAGAAGTTAATATAATCCTTTAATTAAGTAATCTCCCTTAAATTAAGCTAAATTCTCATCATAATAACTCGTTAACTTCAACATTATGATAGCTTTATTTATTTGTTCAGCTTTTTTGGACCCCTTATTTTATTATTACGTTATATGAATCCAGTTGTCAGTTTTTTTACCATATCTCCTTCCAAAATAGCAATAGCTACTTTTTTTATTTTTTAAAAAAGCAAAAAAATTTTTTATTTATTATATTAAATTTGCCTCGACTATCAAATCAGCTTGCGTGAATATGAACTGAGTCTTATTAAGCCTAAACACAAGCACATTTTTTAAACAAGTTTGAATTTGAGCTCGAGCTCATGCAAGGGCAGAACCAGCCTCTTTTTTGAGAAGGGACAAACTGCCCCTCTAGACCAAATGTGGGAAGAGATAGGGCAATGAAAGTCAAAATGATATTTCAGAATGAGCAAAACTAATATTTTATGAGGGGCAAAAGATCAAATTACCCTCCCATATTAAAATTTGAATTTGGGGTGGGGGGGTGCAATTTCTTCCCTGGACCCTAAGAGCTCACAGCTAGATAAGCACAACTTGAGAAATCGCTCGCGTGAGCTGGTTTGGCTTACTTAAGATGAAATCTTGATATTTAAAATTTAGGTCCTTATCATGCAATAGTTTAATATGAAGCCTCCTTGTAGCTTTAAGTGTACACCAAGTACACATGCTAGCCATACACAAAATCATGCATACTTTATTAAACTTAAAAGTCCTATTCATTGTTCTTAGATGGCTATGTCGCTAAACCTGACCACAGATCATTCATCCTCATCCACACAAAATTGCTTTAGGTCAACTTTAAGAAGCCAATGCAAAGATTAAAGAGGTTTTATGAAATGCTCGCTTTAAATAAATGGAATAATAGTAAGAAGAAACTGAAAGAGAAGAGATCAAATTTAAAACCCATGCCTTTTCAACTTGATTTTTCACCTATACATTCACATTCATAGATGTGAGTGATAAGCCGATTCATGTATCCATCTCCCTCTACTCTCTCCCCCTAACTTTCTCAATCTCCACACGATAAAATGACAGCTGCTAGACTATAGCCAGAGCCCATGACACTCTTCCTCTAACATGATGCAAAAGTGATGATTGTGTTTCACCAACTTGGTGTAGCAAAGCTGGCTCTTATTATGCAATGTGGTTCATCAGAGGTCTTTAGTTCAATTATGACAAACTATAGTGACGGCACAAGTTTTTCTCCACATTAAATAACTCATTTGTTGGCATTGATGTTAGTTTGAAAACAAACCTCCCAGCTAAGACAGTAGGCACTAGGCAACAGCAATATTCCATTAATCTCCCGTTTAAGTAGATGTTAATCCCTTAATAGCCTTTCTCCATTCTCCTTGATTTTTCATGTTGTGACGCAAAATGAAAGCAATTTTCTATAAGCAATGAAAATTTTAAAGAAATAAACCTCAAACAACCTTGCAAAACTCTCTGTTTTGATGGCCTCTATTGTATTTTCAATAATGTCAACTTTTATTGTAGTCTCTATTGTGTCCGCATGCAATGGTATCTTTTTTAGGCCAGCATGCATCATCATCTCCACGATATTCACCTCTATCATACACCAAATTGCACTGAAATCTATAGTCGCCTCCAACCTCAACATATATGGCTGGCACTGATCTTCATATCTATTTACCATTAATCCCTCCTCCAGGTCTAGCATCCACCACCACCTGCATGTCAGTCATCTATAGCCGAGCTCAACATATGTTAGCACCTCCAACCTCAACCAATGTTGTCATAGCAAAACTTGGGTACTATTTTGTCTCAAATTACAAATATTTGATCAGCCTCCCATCCCATCTATTCCTATTCATGTATTTTATTGAATTTAAAAGGAACTTCAAAAAAGATAACACCGTCCTAGCCTAATTCAAACTATACTAAACAGTCACTTACATGAACATCAAAAGCCTTCCTGAAAGGAAATATTACATCTGAATTTTAAAATGAAATACAAGGTTGATTGAAGTATAGTGTGGTTCAAGCATGACTGTGGTAAAAGGGTTTACAAATTTCTATGGGATTGACAATTCAATGTTAATGCAAAACATTGGATGCATTGATTAACTAGTTGGAGACTTTACGATGTATAGGCATTGTAACCATGACGAAGTTGCCTTCACCCAACTAAATCATCATGCCTAACATGGTGAGATGCCCATTTAAATGGATATCAAGAGATGATGTGGGGACGTTCAAACAGTTCATATGCTAAGTATTCTAACAATGGATATGTAGAAGCTCGAAGAAACATATTGGCATAATTAGAGTGGGCATTAAGGATAGGGTGCACGAGGACACCACGGAGTTTCAACATTGATGAAATATACCACATGATTGTATTTTCAAATTGCAAATGAACTATGTTTGTTCTCAATCGCTATTCATCAACGGCTCATATGACAGTGATAGCCATAGAGCCCAAGAACCAAAGCAAAAAAGAAAATGCTTAAAAACCATTTGAATAGGGTTCCTCCTTTTACAAAATAAAGAAAGAAGAATGGTGAAGGCCCTTCCTTTTATAAAATCAATGTCTCGTGTTCTAAGAACCTTATCAAATACATGTCCACAAAAAAAAAACACTACGAGCATAATGAAGTCTATCTAAAAAGTAAAAGAGTGATTAAAAAGAATAAAAATTTATCCTGTGGTGAACAACAGCATGTTGAATCCATTAGATAGGACAAACCCATCTATATATATTTGATGGCAATGCCAAATGTTTTGTAGTGAGCTGTCGAGCCTCTCCTCCAATATATGGGCACACAAGATAATTTGTTCATCATGAGGATATCTTAAGCCTTAAGCAACAAGTGATTAACTCCATCATCGACATTGTCATCCAAAAGTTTTGCAGTGGGGCCGTCCTCCAATATATGGGCACACAAGATAATTCGTTCATCATAAGGATATAGCTTTAAGCCTTAAGCGACAAGTGATTCACTCCATCGTCGACATTGTCATCCAAAAGATCTCATTTTTGTCAATTTGTGTAAAGATTAGGGGTGGACACTACAAGGTATCCCAACCTTTATAATTTGGATAGAACTTAAAAGGGACTAGATATAAGCCAATGCCACTTAAAATGCACCATCATCAAGGATTACGATGGTCTACTAGGGAGATTCAGTTGATATATTTGGGAGCTCATGGCTACATAATAGAATATGGATATATGTTAATACATTGATGACCTTAGTGTTGGCTTGCAAATGAAGGGATAAAACTTTTAGCTTAAAAAAACAATGTCGGTGGTAGATGGAGAAACAAGGTAAGAATGTAGGCCAAAAAATTTTATCGATGATCACAGTCGAAGAAGAAAGGAAACCTAATGGACTATTCGGCATTGGCAAGGAAGATGACATGCCGATGCAAAAGATAATTGAGAAGCAAGACAAAGTCCAAATCTATTAATATATTAACAATCAATCATCAAGACTAACTTTACCAAAGCAAAAGTGATCAAATACCGGTCAAGTCTATGTACAGTAAATCATATAATAGTGTACATTTAGATAATCAAAAACATCCAAAATAAAGCAAAGTAATTTTTTCGGAAAAAAAAAAATGCAATTGAACATAAGCTGCCAAAAGTGGAGAAGCCTCTATCACTAAAGAATTAACTTGAAAATCCACCCTCTTGCTAATCCAAGCAAAAAAAGAATACAAAAAAATTAATGCCTCGTTGTTTTTAACAAGCTAAAAAAAGGTGACATATGATAGAACCATGTCAAACCAAACAGTAAACCAAGGTTATGACTTTGGACATTTGTAAGAAGCTAGTAAAGATGAAATGCTAGCCAAGATGTATGAACCAAAAAGCTCCCAAACAAAATTTTCTAAAATCACATGGAAACTCTAACTGATTAACCCAAAAAAACAAAGTAATATAATTGGAAAGCTAGAAATACTCCTAAGGGAAAAGAGATCAGATCATGAAAGAGATAGTCAATTCAGCCATCTACTTCAAAAAAAATCATGATATGAACCTCACATCATGACAGGGACATACAATCTTGAAAAGAGTAAGTATTTCATGTTTGTTGAAGTTTTGCCAAAATTCTCCATAAAATTATCAAGTATATTGATTCTTATATCACACTTACGATCAAAGAGAAGTTGCTAAGAATCTATATGTGTGATCGAATCATGGAGCACACAAAGAATATCAAATCCTCAAAAGTTCGATCCTCAATCAAATTTAAGATTATTGTGACTAAATATGAATTTATGTTATTTGGATTTTATCAAACACACATACCGCACATACAAATCCTTAAAACTAAGACCTTTTTTTTTTTCTTTTTTTTTTGAAACAAACCCAAGCCCTCTTTGGTTGAAATACTAAGCTCTCAACCAACAGGTTTAGTTGCCTTGCATAGATTTAATTTATTTGAATAAATTTATATATGAATTTAAATTCATGTTAAGATAAGTGATTTAATTTGAACATAATCTAGATTGTTATTATATGTATGGCTGCTCTTCATATGAAATTTGTCTAAGAATAGATTAGATATCCTCTATTATAACTTACTACTTAAAATCTTAATACCTGGAATGAAAGCAATTGAAAATTCTCCCAAAAATCTTCCTTTAACTTTACCTTTTTTCTCTCCCAGATGAGATCCAATAGGGTTCCTTTAGCTAAAAGCCGAAGGAAGGTTACTGGGTATCGTAACATAAGGTGTGCCAGATATAGCTATTTTTGTATTCATGTTGTTGCTTGCCAGTTGGCATGTTGCTGCCTTGCTTGTTGTTCATGTTACTCTTGCTTTTTATCATTGCTACTATTTTGTGCTACTAAAAACTACCGGATAGCTAGTTTTTACTAATACAAAAGCCATTATTGATGACAAATTTAGTCTCTAGGAGACTAGAATTACCCATTTTTTATTCAAGCCAAAGCACAAAAATATAAAAGCCTTTTTATTAGCGACAACATTTTCAAAGCAACAAAATTGGAATAAGAATAGGTTATCGTCCAATACCAAAAACAACAAGATTTTGCTAGCAAACAGAGGAAAATAGTCCATATTTTTGTTTCAACAATCCATGGGAAGAATCAAGCATTTTATTTAATTTCAAATGGAGGGCAATTAAGAAAACAAAGAGACACCCTGTTGTCTAAAGCAGGTAGAAGGATTGAGTGATGCTAAATCAATAGGGAACTTTGAAGAAAAAAATATTAAAATCTTTTCTATTTGTTCTAATCTCTGATTGTGGGCACATACAATAAAGTTGAGAGGTTAGCTATGGATCAAAGAGCCAAAATATTAAAGTCAAAAGTAAACCTAAGAACAACCAAATACAAGTATTTATAGCTCACAAAATGCATCAATTATTCTTATCAAGCAAAATAATTTTTATGCTAATCAAAAAGTTACCCAGATTTCACATTTTAGGAAGCCTTCTTCCTTCCTCATGAAGAAATGAACTCCCATCTATAATTCACCAGTATTCTAAGCACTCATCACTTCATGACATTGGATGGCATTTATTTTAGGAATCTTCTAAAACTAAACTCAGCTTAATATGAAATATTTCACGGATCTTCATTATGTGCCAAGATACTAAGAGTTTTTTTAGAGAAATTTACATACAGTGCACACAATTCTTACTTCAAAAGATGTTATTTGCCCGTGTATTAACAGCCGTAAATTTGCTTAAAAGCTCTAAATGCCAGCAACAAAAAATTCATAAACTGCATAATTTCTATAAAAATGTCATTTTCTTGCATGCTAACTTCATGGATGGTAGAGTTGCTCAAGAACATAGGCATCTATCTTGCCTTCAGTCCCTTCTCGATCTATGTATTGTCCAAATTGACGGTAAAAGTGTTAGAAATAACCAACACCCCGTCAAAGAGTAACAAAGAAATTCTAGATATTAGGAAGCTTTTATTATCAACAACATAAAGTAAACAAAATCAAGGTTGAAAGTTTATGATCAACAATATAAGCTTCTTTAGCAACAATCTCTAAGTAGTTAGCTCACCATATGAATATCCAAGGTCTAAAGTTTTAAACCTAGAACAGACTTACTTATTACTTATATAACAAGAAAGTGATGGAACTCAACTTATATCTTGCAAAATAAAAAGATAAAATAACAGGAAATCAAGCTTATTTGTTAAACATTTACAGATATATCATTATTTATAGGTCAAGTCAGAATTCAAACATCAAATTTGTTAAGAGAATTTATATATATATTGGATCATAGAATAGGCAGTACCAACAGGATTACCATCATGCTAGGGGTGGGCCGGCTGAAGGCAATACCTCAATAACAGACATAGTAAAGAAGACCAAGAAGAGCAGAAGATGGAAAGCACATGCTTAGCACTGGTCTTCAGAAACCTAATGGCATCTAAGAATTTCATCGTTCGTGAACTAGCTGTATAATTATCCACAAGGATTGCAGAGGGTATATAAGCTAATTAACCAAACTCTTTTTACTTCAACCATCACTTCTTTCCCAGAGTACGCAATCCAGTAAAGCTTAGCAGAAATGACCTAATTTCCATAAACCCTAGGACCGGAAGGTAAATTGGGACTTCTAGAGATCAAAAAGGGAAAATTCTAATGCAACTAGTTCAAACATAAACACTTACAATCTCAAAAAATAGAGAAGAGAGAAAAGAGGAGCAAGAAAGAGCCAAGAAGGCCAAACAAAGAAGAGCAGATGAAACGTAGAAAGGAGGCGGGAATGGACCTCGGTAGTCGACCCCTGAGTTGAGCTTGACGACCACAGGACGACCGCGTATCGACTTCAGGAAATCTGCCGGCGTCTTAACGGAGCCGCCACCTCCACCACCGGTGCCGGTCTCACCTCCGCCGCTGCTCATCTCGCTCTTTGTGGAGGCGATTTCGTTACTATCCTGGCTCGGCTAAGATGTAGCATTAATCATACTTTGATAAACAACAGTTTGTCAATACTACTTAAACAAATTTAATTTTTTTTTAATTATTATCACTAAATTTAATTTAAAATATTTTTTTTACATTTAATAAAAATTAATGTTTTATTTTTTTTATTATTGTATCTTGCAAATAATATGCTAATTTTACTTGGACAAATACTTTTCATATGATAATATATTTTTTGCACATAAATCTTTAGAATATTTTTATATAATACCAATATTTCTCCCGCTCTCTGTGGATCTCCTTCGTTCTTCGGATGTAACTTCCGAAAGAATAAAAAGTCAATTGGCGAAAACCCTTGATGAAGCTTTTTTTCCCTTTTTTCTTCTTCAGGTGTTGCTTGCAGGAACAGTCGAAGGAAATCGCAAGGATTGACTCTCTTGTATTCGGCGTGGGTGCTTATGGGTAAAGATAAAAGGATTATTCAATCTTTTCTGGAATTGGATCGCACTGTAAGGCTATTCCCAATGATTTCTTCTTCTATGTGGTGACTCTCGGATAGAGAGAGAGAGAGAGAAGGAATAGAGAGAGTGGAAGAGAGAAAGAGAATTTCTTTGTAATTGTCGATGTGATCGACGATTAATCCTCAAAGTAATAAAATCCTCTGCAGCTCCGTGGACATTGGCAATTTGTCGAACCACGTAAATCTGTGTGTCTGCTTGTATTTATTTTTATAATTTCTCGTTCTGGTTTTTCGTTTTATTGTCGTCATTTTTTTTCTAACAATTGGTATCAGAGTCAAGGTTCAGATCTGAGGAAAACAAAGGCTGAAGAAGAAGTGATAGTATCGGGGATTGAGAAGTTTGATGACACGGATTTTGGTTACTGAATGATGGAGGACTATCTCTATGGAAATAAACTTCACCTGTCGTTGCTGGGAAAGCAACCGGAAAAATGGATGAGTCTGAATGGAATTTGTTGGATCGACGAGTTCTGGGGGTTATTTTATAAATTCTGTTGAGATCCGTTACACACAACGTCGTCAAGGAAAACACTAATGCAGTTCTTATGACAGCTTTATCTGGTATGTATGAAAAGTCATCGGCGAATAACAAGGGACGTCTGATGAAAACGTTATTTAATTTAAAGATCGTGGAAGGTACGTCTGTTGTTAAATAGTTGGGAAGCCATGAGGATAGCAGTTAGCAATTCTGCAGGTAAATCTAAGCTGAAATATGATGATATTCATGATTTGATTTTGGCTGAGGAGGTGCTCAGGAAAAATTATGGCAAGATCTCGGTTTCAAGTTCAGCAATGAATGTTGATTCCAGAGGGAGATCACAGGACAAGAACTCAAGCAGAGGAAGATCAAAATCCAAGCACAGAGGCAAGAGAAAGTCAAAGTCTGGTCAGCAAGCAACCTATTATAATTGTTGCTAAGCTAGACATATAAAGAAGAACTGCAAAAATCCTAAAAAGACAAAGAATGTCAGTACTAATGTAGTAACTGAAGAAGTAAATGATGCACTACTGCTCGCAATTCATAGTTATGTTCATGACTGGATACTAGATTCAGGGTCTTCCTTTAATACATCTTCTTACCGAGAGTTAATGTGGAATAATGTTGCAGAAGACTTTGGGAAGGTGTTTCTGGCTGATGGAGAACTTTTGAACGTGGTGAGGATGGGAGAGATTGACATTGCACTCCCCAACAAGAGCAAATAAAGTTTGTAAATGGTCAGACACATTCCTGAGTTGAAGAAAAACCTCATTTCTTTTGGGCAGCTCGATGAGGGTGCTCATTTAGTAGTATTCTCACATAGCTCATGGAATGTCACAAAAGGGGCACTGGTACTGTCTTGGAGTAAGAAAATTGGTACACTACATATGACTGTTGGTTTAATTAATGACGTTGATACTACAGTTACAGAGAGCACAACAGATTTGTGGCATTGTAGTCTTGGCCACATAAGTCATAGAGACATGGAAGAACTTCAGTCTAAAGACAAGATACCAGAATTGAAGTCAGTTGATCTCAGCATGTGTGAGAGTTGCATTATGGGGAAACAGAAGAAGGTTAGTTCCTTGAAAAGTGGCAGAGCGCTAAAGGCGAGAAAACTAGAACTTGAATACACAGATGTGTGGGGACTTCCCTAGTGACATCTCTTGGAGGCTCTCGTTACTATGTCACATTCATTAATGATCATAGCAGAAAGGTATGAGTTTATTTCTTGAAGCATAAATCTGATGTATTTAATGTGTTCAAAACTTGTAAGTTCATTTGAGATAGAGACATGCTTAAAACTGAAATGGTTGAGGTTTAACAATGGTGGTGAGTACATTGATGTTTGGTTTGATGAGTACTGTGCAGCTCAGGGTATCAGAATGGAAAAAACCATTGTGGAGACACCACAACAAAATGGATTGCAGAACATATAAACAGGATCATTAATGAGCGGGCTAGAAGTATGAGATTGCACGTCGGACTATCACCAACTTTTTGGGCAGATGCAGTCAGCACTGCAGTTTACTTAATCAATAGGGGCCATCTATTCCATTGGATTATGAATTGTCTGAGGAGGTCTGGAGTGGGAAAAAAGTCAAATTTTCTCACCTCAAGACTTTTTTTTATCTTTCTTATATTTTTATTAATCCTGTAGCATGCTCGGGGCTATTTCAAAGAAATATTATAGAAGATTAGGCATTTGGCTATCTTTTTTGGGATGATCAGGATCAGAAGATCATAAGAAGTGGGAATGTGATTTTTAATGAGAAGATCATGTACAAGAACAAGTCCAGTACAGTTTCTAAAGTTGCTCGTCAGAAATCCGAGTTGGTAAGGTTTGATGATCTACCAGAGGTCACAGTGCAGAGAAATGATAGGAGTGATGAGGAGAGTAGGTGGTGCGGACTTTTAATATTGCAAGAACTAATGAACTCAAATCTATATATATTTATAATGATTTTGTAAAGTTCAAACATTCAACGCAAGTATATGTATCGTATCAAGTAAAACAGGGCTCTAATGGAGTCCTGGTTATCGATCTGACAGGGAGAGAACGATTCTTACAATAGATAATGTAATACTGAAATCCAATACTCAAATTGCAATTAAATTTTAATGTTTACTTCTACTAACAAGATGCAGAAAATAGTAACAATTAAGCAAACTACAATTACTTCTAATATCTTTAAAACAGAATTAACTAACAAACAAACATTAAGCTATGTATTTGAAAGTTTTCATATATAAGAAAAGTATCTTTCCTCTTGCAACGAGTATATGATGTGTGAATGATATGGAATGATTATTTATGGTATTGTGCCAAATAGGAGCATAAATATTTCTTTACCCTCAAAAGAGTACCCCATCTTCCAAGCATGAAAAGAACATTGACATATCTTAAGTTTAGTCACCAAATCTAAGGCTAGGCTGGGAGGATACTGGCTATCACTACGAAGCTCCTACTCACCCTTCACTTGAAGGCTAACCTTTGAGTTTAGTTACTAATCTTAGGACCAAATTGGGGATCTCAGCCTGTCACCCTGAAACCTCCAATTTGAAGTCCATCAAAACAATTTCCCTATTTATTTGCACTCAATTCCCATGAACTACGCAATTTATCCATGGACATTGAATGGATTCTTCATTGTTGTTGTATGACACTAAATCCTTTCAGAGTTAAGGTTCAACAACAGATTTCAACAATTCAATTGGCCAGATCGAAATGTAAATTAAGTTCAAAATGAAAAACCATCACAATTTCTTCATTACTTTAAAAGCACTTCAAATCTACATTAACACATCATCACAACTCTATGTAAGAAGAAATATATAGGAGACTACTTAGGATTCATAGAGAAGACACAACATGGATTTTATATATAAAAGAAAAGTCATACAAACCACAAAAGCAAATACAACTTATCTCTTTCTCTTCCCCAATGCAAATCCCTTGAAGTTCCTTTGAATCCTTTTCTCTCTTCTTTGTAACACTCAATTCCCTCATTAGAATGGAAAGGAAGAAGCAATCTTTCACTTTACTCCTTCTCCTTCACTCCTTAGAGAAGAATCCCTCTCAAATTTTCACTTCTACACTCACTCTTATAAACCCTAACACTCAACACACATTCTCCCTCTCTAGAACCACACTAGAACTCCAGAACACACACTATTTTTCGTCCAAAAACAGTTACTTATAAGTTAGAAACGAAATACCAAGAGTTTCCTTAGGCATCCCTTCAAAGAGTCGCCAAAACTCTTAAAATTTGAATTGCACCGACATTTGGCGTCGGCGACGCTCTATCACCCGAATAAATTTTGAAGCTCTCGGGAAAATGGCATCGGAGGTGCCAGAAGCTGTTTTTTCTCCTTTTTGCACCTTTTCTCTCTGAATTCGTTCCTTTTTGCTTTTTTTCGCTCCAATCACCTAAAATTATCATACCTGCAATAAATCATGAAAAATACTTTTCTTTAAAGTGTAATATCACCAAAAATGGGTAAACTTATATAGCAAAAATAATATATATTTTTAGTGCATCAAAATTCCCCAAACTTAATGTTGACCTCATTTTTGATGAGGTCTTCTCTTCTTCTCTTTAGTACTTAGGATCTAGCCTTAGGCTTTTCCTTTGACTATCTTAGAGGACTATAATTGGGACCCACCTTTTAGAAATTCAAACCACTTCTTAAACTCCCTGCAAACTCCACAAACTTGACTCGTAGACCCCTAATCACCTGTAGGGTCGAAATCGATGTGGAAGTTTAAAGGATGAGTTCCTATAGGACTCTTCGGCCTTAGGACCGCCCGGGTGGCCCGGTCCGGTGAAGGGGCCGACTTACACACACTACACTTATACACTACACCTATACACTACACTTTCACACACCCATACTTAACTCGACCTCCCGACTCATGTGGGTGATTCACATGGATGGTCCTTAACCCCTAAGCCCTCGCTAGCAGGGTTAGTGAACAACATAGTGAATGCCTCAAATGGGTCCCTTCATGGCTCATATGGGCTTGACATGGCTTCATGGCTCAACCAAAATGACTTCTTTCCACTTACATCCACCCAATCTTCAATTTTCCAAATTTTCAATTTTCGACCCCCGGACCCTACACCCGCTTAACTCTACCCAAAACCCCCGAAATTACCCAAATTTCTCAAAATTTCCAAATTATCCAAAATTCTCCAAAATCATTCCCAAACATTTCCACATCACTTAAATTGATCATCCATACCCAAAAATACCAAAAATTCCAAGAAAACCTCCCAATACCCTCCAAATACCCAAAATACCCCTCTTGACCTAAAAATCCAAAAATTCAGAAAATTTTCAGAAAATTCTAGAAAATCCCAAATATTCCCAATTTCATTTTGTCCAACTACACCATGGGCCAATTTTTTCAATTTACCCTACTTTTGTCAAAACCCCCAATTTGACCCATTTTAACCCTAAGTGAACCCAATGTCAAACCAAACCTACCCAATTGACCCCAATTTTGGTCCAATTCAGTTCTAAATTTCAATTAAACATTCCCAACACCAATCTAAACCAAATTAAAGTCCAATTTGATTGATATTTGGATCCAATTTCACTTTTGGCCTTAAAGCCCAATTTGGACCCATGACCCAAACCTAACCCAAACTCACCCAATTCAATTCCAATTAACCCCAAATCTTTTCTAAATCTTCCTTAACATTCCCACAAACAAAAAACTAACATGATTTGCCCAAAATTTAGACCCAAACCCCACTCAAACTCAACCCAAAGTTAAAAGGCCCAATTTTGACCTAAACTCAAACCTAACCCAAATGAGCCCAAACCCCAAAATCAAAGCCCAACCCAAGTCAAAACCTCTTTGAAACACTCCCATAAACATTTCTCAACATTGATTTTACATCAATTTCAACCCTATCCCAACATTAGCCCAACTTGGCCCACTTGGACCTACATAGGCCCACTTACCAAATAAACCCAAATTCAAACCAATTCAACTCCAAATCACACCAAATTGATTCCAAGCCCTTCATAGAACATCCCTAAACCAATTATGACATTTATTTGACAAAGTTCTTCACAAAATCTTTACCCAAATGCTCATCCTAAAACCAAAAAGCCCATTCCCCTTAAACTTTCCTAAAAGCCCACTTCACCACATTCGAAAGCCCAAATCCATCCAAAGCCCACATGGCATTTCCCCTCATCATCCATTTAATCAAAATCATCCCTAAGTTTCAAAATCATCAATTAAACCATTCCAAATCAAGCTTCATGCAAATTTTCACCAAAATATCCAAAATTCTTAAAACCCACTTCCATGAAATCGACTCAACTTTCCCCAAGCAAAAGACAAGCCATGCAAGCCATGGACAAGCCACATGAAGCCATGGAAGGCTTCGACATGTGACCATTCCATTAATGGTAAAAGGAGGGGCCCCTTTCCTAATCTTTCATTAAGCATTTTTTACCTTAAGCATGTCACACACTAAACCATGTTTAGCCACCTCATCATGGATAGAGACCACACCACTCTCCCTCGGTCGACCCAACCGATCCTCTCAGCCCCAAAATCAGGCCATGGGGAGGTGCACCCAACCCAAACCAATGGGTCGACCAAATTAAGGCCAAAATGACCCCCTCCCCATTCCATTTTAATTCAAAGCCTTTACACATGGCAATTGCCAATCGATTGCACAAACCTCCAGCCCCGACCCACCCGGACCCGAGGGTGACCCATGCCCGCCGGCCACCCGCCCGGATTGCCGGAAAACACCATGGCCGAGACCTCGGGAGGAGCCAAAGCTTGGAATTCCCACTTGCCGAGCCGCCCCATGTCAAATGGTCACTATGGTCGTTCTTCTCCTCACCGCAGCAAGCTCGATCCCATGCCTCAACTTCCCCTGGAAGGCCCTCCAGCCTCTTCTATTTAAACCCCTCACCCTCACGGCCATGGAGGAGAGTGACAAAAACCTTGCCGAAACTCGCCAAAATTGTTCCAAACCCTTCTCCACCCTTGAGCAGCTTGAGCCCCGAGTGTCAATTTGCCCTAATCCCCACCGATAAAATCCAATTTCCCAACCGAAATTCCACCCAAAACCAGGACACTTCTCCACAAGTGAGCCAATCCCCAAATCGATTGGTTCTACACCTTCACCGTACCAAGAGAAGGTGTCCACCAACAAAAGCCCCATCTCCAGAGCCACCTGGCTTGCTCCAGCCTCCAAGCTTTGTGGATCGGGCTTGGTCGAAATCACACCTAGACAATTCACCGCACCGGGAGACTTCATCCGGAGCTTCGCCGGGATCCAATCGAAGGTGCAACAACTCTCAGATTGAAGCCACACTTCTCTGAGCAAAGGTATGAGCTAATTTTTCATCCCGAGCTTCTAGAGATTCTCCATTTCGAATGCTTTAATTTCAATGCATGATAGCCATATAGATGTGTTCGTCTCTTCAAGACGAATCCATAGAGCATAAGAACATGAAAATCCATCGAGTATCGAGTGAGATCTTAGGGATTTAGTGTGGACGGCTCTCGGCGAGGACGCTCGGGACGATGAACGGATGTCGTCCATTCAATACACGCGCGGACGGACGGCTCGATGGCGTCGGACCGAGAGACGCGTACGAGAACCGCAGGGCCCGGCCGCTGACTCAGGTGGCGGCGTCGAATGGGAGCGCGACACGCGGCATTTCGGAGATGCCGAGGATGAGTTGGCGCCGCGTGGATAAATAGAAAATTAGGGTATTTTTTGATTTATTTAATTCCCTAAACTTCAAAAATTCATAACTCTGTGTAGAAAAATCAGAAAAATAAAATAAAAATACCCTCTTGCTCAGCGAACGTATGAGAATAATGTGGAAAAGAAATCATTTAATTTCATCAAGTATTTTATTTTTTATAATTTATTTACTCTCTGCATACTTTTAATTCTCCATGCATGTATACAATTCACCATGGCATGAGACCATAGGGCTTTTGAAGCTTCTGAATTTGGGAACATTCCTTGAATTTTCCAAAGTCAGAGGCCATCCCTATAAAAAGTTATTGATTTTTCAAATTCATGTTGCTGTTTTGAGTATTTTAATTCCAATAAATAGCATGTTGTGAAATAAATTCTAGGAAAATTTGGTGATGTTTATTATGACCAGAGAACCCTAGGAAAAATAGGTTTTGACTTAGTTCATTTAAAACAACCCTAATCGGCTTAAACACCCAAAATAGGTCTCTAATTAATTAGAGTTAACCATGCATCAAATTGACTTGAAATCAATTCTCCACTGACCTTTAGGATTAGATGAATCCACCATAAAAGTTTGAGGTCAATTGACTTGGTTAGCCCCACTAATTCGGTTGATTAAGCCACTTAGTCATTTTAAACTTTAAAAATTCATAACTTTTAAAATACCTTTCAAAAATTCACCAAATTGGTTTTGGAGCCTCTCTGATATCAGGGGAACCTAAGAAAATTAAAATTTCAATTTTCTAAAAAAGTTGATTTTTAATAATATTTTAATATTTTTAATAATTAAAAAATAATAAAAATCACAAAAATAATAAAATTCACCAAAATGTCACATTTTGAATTTTAATCACATAGGAACAAATCCCACATTTTTCTTAGGTCTATTTAGTGAGATATTAAATTTTAAAGCTTTATGGTAATTTTAAAATTAAAAAAAATGTATTTTCTAGCATTTTCACTAAAATAATTATAATAAATCATAGAAAAATTAGAAAATTGCAAAATTTGATTCTCTGATTTTCTTGATATCAGAGAGATTTTTGAAAAATATAAAATTCATTTTTCAACATTTATTTTATTTTTAAATTAATTAACACTCCAAAACTTAAAATAATTATAATAAAAATAATATAATTCAAAAAATCATCAGAATTGGTTCAAGTGGTCCTCTGGTCATTAGGAATGTCCCCTAATTTTCTTAAGGACAGAAACTTTCCCTTGTTCATGTTATTAAATTTTCCTTGAAAATCTCTATTTTCTACCAAAAATAATTATATAAATAAATTAAATACAGAAAAATCACATTTTCTCCTCTCATGTCTTTATTGACATAAGAGTGAAGTTACATAAAAATTTCAAATTCATTTGAGTTCAATTTAGTGATTTATGAAATTATTAAGCTTAAAGGGCAAAGTGGTAATTAAAATTTTTAATCTTTAATTAAAACTTTAGGTCTAATAAAAAATTAACAAGTAAAATATTTGATCCTAATCTGATTTGGATGATTGAAATTTAAATAATTAAAGGGTAGAAACCCATTAAGCAATTTTAAAATGATTAAACTTTAATTAAATAATGGATTAAATTTGGAAGAATAATAAAATTCGAATTATTAAAATAGGGATATTATTAGGAAGAGATTTATTCTTTAATTTAAAAATCCCTAAATTAATTATCTCATTAATATTCAATTCTTAATTAAAATGATAACTCAAATTTAAAATATTAAAAGACTTAATCATTAAACTAAAATTAAATTATTAAACTCTTTTAAAAAAATTTCAATTAAAATTAAAAAAATAAAATTAAATTAAACAAATTAAATTAAATAAATTAAATTAAATTAAAGATTAAATTAAATTAAATTAAATTAATTAAATTAAATTAAATTAAATTAAAATAAAGATTAAATTAAATTAAATTAAATCAAATTAAATTAAATTAAATTAAATTAAATTAAATTAAATCAAATTAAATTAGAACTAAATCAAATCAAATTAATTAATGTGACATCAAATCAAATTAAATTGAACTAAATTGAATTAAATTAAATTAAAACTCAATTAAATTAAATTAAATTAAATTAAATATAACCTCACCTAAAACAGAAAGAAATTAAATATAAAGCAACTTGAACACTATTCCAAATTTAAACCCATTAACTTAAATCACAAACCATCTGAACACCAATTTACCCTCAAATGCTTTGGTCATCATAACCCCTAAATAGAACATTAAATGAAATGTTACTTCACTCATAGGATATTCAAATGTCCTAATTCACCGAGCAAATTAACAAAACTCGAATTCTCGACGATTAATTCATTTGTATAATTAAATTCATTCGACTTAAAACAATCCTGAAAATATTGAAAAGATGTTTAAGATTTGTCTTAAGCACTTCCTCGATATGATAGGATGTTCATAAGAACAATCGAACTTAATTATTCTTTCGATGAAGAAAATCGTCCTTAAACCAAAACACAAAGAACCTAGATGTCATAGGAGACGACTAGCCATAGTGATTAGGAATTTGGTAGAAAACCATAACCCTTCCCTTAGCTTTACCTAGGAACTTGCTTAAATATTCTAATTGTGTTTTAAGTGCAGCTTGGGATGACGGGAAGACCCTCCAGTGTACGCTTTTATTTTATTGCAATCTACTTTCGCAATTTACATTATTGCAATTTACTTAATCGCATTGCACTTAGTTTTCTTGCATGATAAACAACTCGTTGCATGAAAACTCACACCTTTAGGATAGTACCTAAAACCGAAGCCAAAACTAAGTTAAAAGTCATTGCAAGATAAAATTCACCGCCACAACATTTCAAAATATAAAACAACTCAAAATTTAATCACAAACAGAACACAAAACTACAATTACAACTAAATTAAAACGTCCTCGTTGGATGATCGGGAATACCTCGGATGATGTAACCTACGTGTTGCTAACGGGATTTCCACGGTCTAAATGAAAGTGTGGAACTCATTCAGCTGAGTTTAGCAAATTCATCCGGACTAAGTGAATCCGATAAAAATAATGATGCCGAAGGATGGAACCGTGGGATCTTAACCGGTGTCGTTATAATCAACTTTAAGATTTGTTTTAATTAAAACGTAAAAAACACTTGGAAATCAAGATTTTCTCTAAACCAAAACACTTTTCTCATCCCCCGATTTATAATTTCAAACCTCTCGCAACAAAAAGGAGCTCGGAGCATGGTGGGCAAGCACGGCCATCGTCGTCGACAGAAACTCGAATCCACATCGACAAAACTTTCCTAGAACTAAACAACCAAACCATAGGACCTCGAGGTAGTTTGCCTTAGTGCAACATAAATCCTCAACTCTTCGTTAGGCATTTGCATTGCAAATTAAGCCCTAACCGGTCTTAGGATTCCGAGGTAGTCGTCCGATACGATAATAAACCCTCACATCTTCAAGGCTATTTGTATGATTCTATCATATAAATATAAGTCCTAATTAATTAAAATTGACAAAATCAAAACATTTAAATAAATATTAGGACTTTCCTAAATCCAAGCCAAACAATAGAATAGTCGGGAAATTACCGAAGTTCGCTTCGAATCCGTGATTTCTCCTACTTTTCTTCCTTTGGATTCCCAAAGCAAAATGTTCCAAATTTGATCCATTCCCTATTGAAATTCCAAAATTCAATCCTTTGAAAATCTTAAAACTTTGAAATCCTCGAGAGCGAATTATCGATTATTATCGAGAGTTTTCTTAGGTGATTCCCATCACTTAAGATGTAATTAACTATAGTAGGCTTGCCCTTATAGGGAATTTTAAAGAACCTGAGTAATATAAACCCCGTTTAATGTTTTCATATTAAGCGTGGGAATTTTATCGGCTTATAAAATTGGTTCGCAGACTAAACGGATGTCACAAATCTTCTAGTTTATTTAATCGAGCCCCATCGTCAAGCAGTGTGTCTATCCTTAGTGGATAGATACACTGGCTTGTAGTGCGGTGCTCGTTTATATAAACTATTTGGGATGTGAGATCGGTTTAATCTCATATCTTAAAACCTTCAAATTTAAAATTATTTTCAAAATCAAATACTACTTTTCAAATTATTTATTTTAATTAAATTAAAAATTCGCCGACTACACTGTTAGGCGACCCCCTTTTCAAAATAAAACACACAACCTAAAAAATATGCCGACACTTAACTATTACTTGTTCTCAAGTAATCCTTTTACTACATGAAAATATAACTCAAGGCAATGCACTCTTCACCTGTAAGACACTAAAATTTTTCATTCAAAAGAATATATTGGTTAGATTTTTAGAAATAAATTTAGTAATTCAGGTCAACACTACAAGTATAAGAATATTCAGCAATCAAGTCTAAGAGTTCTAGTCTTCTATTTATTTTAAGATAAACCATAATTTGTCACATTAAGAGTACCTTGAAAGATTATGTGAAAAAGAAGTTCATGCAAACTTCATCAGAATGTAGGCCAATCCTTTATATATAAATTCAAAAATGAAATCAAGTTCTTCCTTTAGGGTGATTTAAGTGAAGCCAATTTTTGATTAGGCATCTCCTCAAGCTTCTCCTCATAAATATTTTTCTTTCTTTTTCTTTTCTTTTCTTTTTGGGATTGTTTTTCAGTCCTTCTTTTCTTTTCTTTCCTTTTTACTTTTTTTTAATGAGGATTACTATATCTGGATAGTCTTTAATGATTTTGAACTTCACTCTCCTCTTTCTAAAGTTCAAACTTGAAATGCCTTACTTTATAATTAGATATGAGCTTTATTATTCATCATAAAGTTATTATCTCTTCTTAACACACAATATTTTAAGTCTCTTAACATTTCAAAAATATAGTTTTCTTTACTTTAAATAGTTAACTATAATCAAATCCTTTGATACCAAATATCTTACCCCCTACAAAATTAACCTTTATTACAAAAAAATTTCATCCAATCATTCCATAATATTCAGCTGAAATAAAAAGTTTTAGTTTTCTAAAGTGAGGTTCATCTGCCAGAAGTTATGCTAATAATTTTTTTTTTGAAAATATATTAATTGAGAATAAATAAGAGTTAATATTTTTTTACCCTCCCCCAAACTTAAATTTTTCAATAAATTTGAAACAGTGGAGAGTAAAAGAAACTAAACTTTTTGTGCTGGGATCTTAAAATCTTCAACAGCTATCTGATATTAGTCAAAATTACAACTAGCAGGCATGAAACAGTTAGTAACAGTGATATATAAAAATTTTAAACATTTGCATGGTAAAGAGATATTAACTTTAAACATCTAAACATCCAACAAAACACAACAATTACTAAACAACTATCACAGCACTACACAGTTGTTGACCTCATTTTTGATGAGGTCTTCTTCCTTCCTCTTAGTGCTTAGGATCTAGTCATATGACTTCTCTTTGACTATCCTAGAGGACTAGAGATGGAACCCGCCATTTAGAAATTCAAACCAAATCTTAATTCTCTTTGGAATCCTACATAGATGGTCATTAACCTCCAAGTCACTTGAAAGGTTAGGACCAATGTGTAGGAAGACAAGCATGAACTCCTATAGGATGTTCAAGCCTAAGGACAGCCCTGGGTGGCCTTGTCTTGGTGAGGTCTGGCTGGTACACACTGCACTCCTACTCTAATCCTAAACCCTGAACCATCCCTACCCAATCTTGACTTTTGGTTCATTGGAGCACTCATGTGGCTAAGTCCAAACCCCTAACTCCTTGGCTAGGAGGGTTAAGAACAACATATGAGATGTTCAAAATGAGCACCTTCTTAGTCCATGGCTCACTCTAAGCTTTTCTACACTTTCCAACCATAATCAAATTTCATTTTTGCCAAAATTCCTGGTTCCGACATTAGGTCCTCAAACCTACCTAAAATTACCAAAATACCCCTACGTAACCAAAAATTTAAAAAATTCCCAAAAATTTCCAAAATATCCAGAAAATTCCCAATGTCATTTTTTCCAACTACACTGTAGCTAATTTTTTCAATTTAGGCCGATTTAATTAAAATCCCCAATTTTGACTTAAGCCCGACCTAGGCTCCGGTTTGACCCAAATTGACCCAACATTAGCCAATTTCTTCCCGATTTGAATTTTAAACGCTTCGACACATCCCCCTAAATAAATTCAACATTCAATCACCACCAATTTGGCTTTTAATTTCAACCAAATCCAATTTAATCGCGAAATCCCCAAATTTGACTTTTTTTGAACTATTTTTTACGAGGAGGTTACCCAAACGACTTCGGATTTTGAAACGGACTGTGCTATTGTGTCCGGAACGTTGAAAATAGTAGGAATCGATATAAAATTTGCTATAGTTCAATGCACGAGCGAACGACATCGAAATCGGCGCGTCGCGGGTAAGTAAAAAAATATTAAATTGTTTTTTTTTAATCTCTAGCCTAACCTAGCCCTCATACCCACCCCCCTCCTCCTCTCTTGCTATTGTTCTTGGTCGAACCAGCCTCCCCTTCTTCCCCAAAGAAATTTTGGCCCAACCTAACCCTAGCTCCATGATTTGGCAAGAATCAAGCTCCTCTCTTCCTTCTGTTGCAAGGATCAAGCTCATTTATCCTCTTGATGTGATCTTTGATTTGTGCTAGGGGAATCTCTTACACCTTCATTTCATGATGGATTTTAGCTTGCATTGCTCTTGGAACATGGCTTTGCCCATGGGTAACATATGTGGCTTCTTTCCCCCTCTCTTCTCTTTCATTTGGCTATAAAATAACCTCTTTTCTTCTCATTTTGGGTGTTGGCCGAAATTTACATTTGGAAAGGGGGAGGTGCTGCCTTTTTTTTCTTGAGCCAAATCCTAGGTAAGATTATGTTTATCTTTTGTTGGGGGTAAGTTCTTTGCCATTCTTTCATCTCTCTTTGGCTTAGTTGATTTACTTTAGCCATTAAAGCACAATTTTCCCCTCTCATGACTTATATTTTCTTGCTTTTTGGCTAATGGATTATATGGTGGAAGTTGTCATTTATGCTCGAGTTTTTGAAGTACTTCTCATATGATAAAGGTTTGAAATTTAATAGGAACTAAATGTATTGTGGATACTGATCATTCTGCTATAAAATATTTAATGCAAAAGAAAGATTCTAAACCAAGATTAATTAGATGGATATTGTTAATGCAAGAATTTGATTTTGAGATAATTAACAAAAAGGGAACTGATAATCAAATTGCTGATCATTTATCAAGATTAGAAAATTATGAATTAACTGATATTGATAATGAAATTTTAGACAGTTTTCCTGATGAACAACTTTATAATATTAATGAGTTGAAAATACCTTGGTATGCTGATATAGTAAATTATATTGTAAGTGAGATTTTACCACCTATGTTTACTTTACAACAACAAAAAAAATTCATTCACGATACTAAATAATACTTTTGGGATGAACCATACTTATATAAGCAATACATGGATCTAATTATTAGAAGATGTGTGCCTTATGAAGAAACTGAACCAATTATTCAAAAATGTCATGACTCTGATTTTGGAGGATATTTTGGGACAGATAAAACTGCATATAAAATTCTACAATATGGATTTTACTGGCCTACTCTATTTAGAGATGTATTTAGATATATAAAAACCTACGATAAATGTCAAAGAGTAGGAAATATATCAAGAAAAAATGAAAAACCTCTGAATTTTATATTAGAAGTTGAAATTTTTGATGTTTGGGGATTAGATTTCATGGGACCTTTTATTCCTTCATTTGGAAACTCATATATATTAGTAGCTGTTGATTATGTTTCCAAATGGATTGAAGCACAAGCTTTATTTAGGTGTGATGCTAAAAGTATTTCAAAATTTTTAATGAAAAATATTTTTACTAGATTTGGAATGCCGAGAGTGATTATCGCTGACGGAGGAACTCATTTCAGAAACAAATATATTCACAAACTAGTAGAAAAATATAATATTATGCATAAGATATCAACTGCTTATCATCCACAAACTAGTGGATTAACTGAAGTTTTTAAACGAGAGATTAAGCGTATATTAGAAAAGTCTCGTAAATCCTAATAGATCAGACTGGTCTATAAGACTAGACACTGCATTATGGGCATACAAGACTGCTTATAAAACTCTGATTGGAATGACTCCTTATAAGCTTATATATGGAAAAACTTGCCACTTACCAGTTGAATTAGAACATCAAGCATATTGGGCGATTAAAGAATTTAATTATAATATGAAAGAAGCTGGTGAGAAGAGATTGTTGCAATTACATGAATTGGAAGAATTAAGGAATGAATCATATGATAATGATAGGATTTATAAAGAAAGAATGAAATTATGGCATGATCGAAAGATTAATCAGAGAAATTTTGAACCAGGACAAGAAGTTTTGCTTTATAATACTAGATTGAAATTATTTCCTGGGAAATTGAAATCTCGATGGTTAGGACCTTTCACCATAACTCAAATATTTTCATATGGAACTATAGAAATTGAAGATCCAAAAATAGGACATAAATTTAAAGTAAACGGACATAAATTAAAACCATATTTCAAAGGTAGAAGACCAAATTTTAAAGAGGTTTTAATGCTTAGTCAACCTGAACACTAACTAAATTAGGTCGGGCTGACGACGTTAAACCAAGCGCTTTATGGGAGGCAACCCATAGTAGTCTTTTATTTTAAATATTTGCAAATTAGTGAGTCTATATTATTAAAACACATCTTACTACTCAAATTTTTATTAGAATCATCACAAAATTGAACCTATTGGATGAGATCAGAAAATATTCGGACCAGAGCGAAAATGAGTGATTTTTATGAATCTCGCCGACAGCGATCTCGAGCCTGCTGACAGTGAGATCGTGGACCATTACTTCATTCAGTTTTATAACTAAGTCGCCGACGGCGACGAACTTCCCACCGACGGCGAGGCAGTTGAAAATTTGGTTTCTTAAAGATTTTTCGTGCGGTTTTGGACGGATCTAAGCCATTCCTTTGTAAGAAATTATTCCAAATCCGATTTTACAACATTTTCTTCCTTAGGAACGACTAGAGACCAATCATTTTCATCCAAAAATGGCCTTCAAATTCTTAGAAACCACAAAAACTGAAGTTTTCAACCGGAGAAAATTCGTCAGTTCGGAGGCACAGCGAATCTTCAACAAAGGCTTGATGAAGAAAAGACTTATTAAAGAAAGAGTATTCGTCAATAGAGGAGTAGAGAATTCTACTACAAAAATCGAAGAAATGATCGCACAGCGGCATTGGGAGGTATTTTGTTATACGACATCCGTTGTAGTTATAACAGTAGTTAAAGAGTTTTACTCTAATTTACATGCGATCAACAATGGAAATGTCTACATTAGAGGAAGATGGGTAACATTTACTCCTGCAATGGTAAATGAATTGTTTTCTATAGAAAATACCTCTGTTTGTCATTATTCCAACTTTGTGCCTTCAAGATATAATATGAACGAGATCTACAGATACCTAACAGATGAACCAAATGATTGGGAGTTACGAGAAGACGGGTATGTCAGTTTTTCTGCATCACCTCTTAACCCTGTCTCAAAGCACTGACATTTCTTTATGTCATCAAAATTATTACCTACCATGAGAGTAAATAAAGTTTCAAAGGAATGCGCTATTTTAAACTACTGTATTCAAATTGGATTACCTATCGATGTTGGATCAATAATAGTAAAGTCTGCATTGGGATTAATTGTGCATGGGTTAGTGCATGGACTTGGACACCCATCTACTATATTTGCTTTATGCAGTCAAGTACCAAGTTTCTTATGAGGCTTGGGAAAAAGTACTTTTACCATGGAAACCCCTGGATCCTACTAATATGTTTCCCACTTTGGATAACAATGATGAGATCACCGTTATTTCTGACAGAGCATCACAGAACAATCCTTTAGCAAGGCCCTTTACTGATAAGACTAATTTCATTCTGAAGAAGATTAAAGGATTGGAGAAAGAATTGCAAAATGTGATGAATTCTATTGACAATATCTCTGATATGTTTGATCATATTGATTGGAGAATAAAGGATCACTTTGATCATACTGGACATCTGGAGGCCAGTTTTATTCATCTACTAAGACAGAAAGAATGGATTAATGAAGAATCTACTGCAGAATTCCCTTTCAGGCCTTTCTACTATTTATTTGTGCACCTACGTCTCATCAGAAATATCAGAGAAGATGTTAGTTCAGACACTGAAGAGTAGGAAAGATTTCTATGTTTTTCTTATATTTGTATATATATGTGTGTGTGTTTTGGAGTTAGGTTTTATTATGAGTCGAAGTTTGATTTGATCATCTAAAAATTGTTGAGATTTTATGTAAATTGTTATGTCTCAGCATTTAGAGTGTTTTGGTTTGGATTGCGATGCTGAGTATTATGGATTTGAACATTTAAGTTAAGTATGTGTGAAGTTGTTAGTGTGAAAATTGTAAGTTTCATGAATTTCATATATAAAGTTATATCGTTTGTGTTGTGTGACTTTTTGTGAGTATAAGTATATAATCTTCGTATTATTATTAAATTAAGTGATCGAAAGATTGATTAAGGGCAATTCGAGGTTGAATATGATTGACGAATTTCAAAAATTTAAAATTTTTGGGAGCTAGCCGAAGGCGAGAATTATCTCGCTCAGCGAGAAAAACCCGCTGACAGCGAAATCGAGCTCGCCGAAGGTGGATTTTTCCCGAAACTTTTGCCTTATGAAATTAATTAGCTTGCTGACGGCGAGAAAAATCTCGCTGACAGCTAGAACGCGAAAAGACCTATATTTGACCAGTCAACCTACACTATTCATCATCCCTTTCCTCAAATTGTCGAAAAAACTGACCTAGGGCTTGAGAGATCTGGGATTTGAAGCGATTTCAACACTTTTTGACACCGGATTTCATCTTCCCTTGGTGAGAGCTTCATTCCTATGTAAAAATTTTTTATTTTCACCATGAATTTCTTCTACATTGGGATATTTTGAAAAATTTTGAAATGTAAAGAAAATACTTGGAAGAATTTCATAGAAATTGATTTAAATGGATTTTAGTTGTTGTAGGAAGCCTTCTTAGTAATATTTTGGAGTTTAGTTAAAATTTTTGCAAATTTCACAGATCGAGAAATGGCTCCACGACAAAAGCGACGAATAGATTATGACGAAACTCTATTCATTAATGCAAGAGCACAAACTCGATATTTTCAAAACATTCAAGCAAGAAAATGCATTCAAGATCGAGTTTTCAAGAATCCAGGAGGAGAAGTGGAACGAGTTATAAAGGAACGAGGATGGGAAAACTTCTGTTACGTGACCAACAGAGTCGCGGTGGAAGTGGTGAAGGAATTTTATACAAATTTAACACAGGCTGAAGATGCACCGGTTAAGGTTAGAGGATTTTTTGTAGATTTCAATGCTGCTAGAATAAACACTTATTATGAATTACGAGACACCTACATGAGCAAGTATGAAACTTTTGGAACTATGGAAGGATCACTGGAAGAAGTGATCGACTTTCTCACTTATGGGAAAGGAGTCCGGAAGATAAAGCAATGGAACGGTAAACTTCCCTCTTTCTATGCTAAATGCAACTTCTAAAGCCCGGCATTATTTTATTTGTTCTACTTTTTTACCTACCTACCACCACAGTGAGGTAACAAGAGATAGATCAGTTCTGAATTTCTGTATTCAGAACCAGAAGAGTATTAATGTGGGAAATATTATATATAAAAACATATTAGACTGCTAGAAATGAAAGTGGAGGAGGACTAGGACATCCTGGTCTTATCTATGCACTTTGCCAATTATCTGGGGTAGAGGCAAGAGATGATGAAGAATGGATTGAACCTATGAAACCCCTTACTCAGAGCTAATATAAAGAAATATGAATCCCATGAAGGATGGAGATCTCGGGACAAGGGATTATGTACCTTCTTCAAGTAGAGATATACCCTCTACTAGTTATGAACCACCCCCTCGCATACCACTCCTACCCTTCAAGATCTGATGAATGAATTAACCCTGAGTAGAAAGAGTTTTGAGTTATTTGGAGAAAATATGGAAAGAAGATTTGAGCATATAGATCAAAGGATCGGAGGCTTGGAGAGAAGAAACGATTATTTTAGCGAATATCTCCAGCGACATTCAGAGTACGAGATTGCATACTATGAAGCTGAGCGTCGATATAGGAGTGGTGATTTAGATGTTGTCTTTCCTGAGTGCCCCCGTTATTCACAGTACCAGCCTGCTTAGCCTTCTCAGCCTGGAGATCAGGGAGATGACATAGTTTGGGATTTTAATGTAGAAGATTAGAGCTCTTATTCAGTTTATTTAGTTTGTTTAGATTTATTGTTTTGCAAACTTTATTATTCTGTATGTAATATTTCAGTACTCTTTGTGGACTTTGGACTTAGTATGTTTGTTTGTTTGCTTGAGCTGTGATATTAGATTTCTTATGTGTTAAATTAGTTGCAATTTTATATATATATAGGATGTTAGTCTTTCTTTAATGTATTGTTTAAGTTTTAAATGTATGTGTAGTAATAGATTAAGTTTTCTTTGTTATGTTTGATACTTATTTTTAAAATTTCCATCCCTACACTTTCTTTTAAAATATTATATGTGGAAGAATACTAACAGTACAGGTTCTGTAAGTAATGAAAAAGCCTGCGAAAATTTCAAAGAAAAGAAATACTTAAAGCTCAAAGGTAAGATGAATTTTATTTATATACTTTCCCTTTTTCACTATATAGTATAGATAGAAAAATTTAAGTTTGGGGGAGGGTAAAAATACAAATTTAATTATTAAAATTGTTCTCAATTTCTATTTTCAAAAATTATTATTAAATGATTTTTATCATAGTTTTTCAATTCAATAAACATGAGCTACTTTATTTAATTATTATATAAAGTTAAAGAAAATATTTCTAGTAATTCAATTAATTAATGGAATAAGATATTTGGTTAAAAGGAATAAGAATCTAGTAAACTATTTAAAGTAAGGGAAACTATATTCTAAAAATTGAAAATTCTTAAGTATTTAAGTGAAAAAGAAAGGATAGAAACTCAATGAAGTAAAGGCTATAAAATATATATAAGGAAGAAACATTTTAAGTTTCAAAATTTAGGAAGAGAAATTGAAGTTCAAAATTATTAACAGGCTATCCAGATACAGTAATCCTCACTTGAAAAAGAAAAGAAAAGAAAAGAAAAAGAAAAGAAAAGAAAAAGAAAAAAGAAGAAAAATAGAACTGAGGAGAAGCTTGAGGAGATGTCTTATCAAAAATTGGCTTCAATGGAATCAACCTAAAGAGTAAAACTTAATATATTTCTAAACTTATATTTATGGATTGGTACTTTACTAAATAGTATTTTCTTGAACTTCCTATCATCTAAATATCTTAAGTAATTTACTATTTTAAATATAATCATTCCTGAAATAAATAGAAAGCCGAAATCTTAGACTCGATAACTAAATAATCTTATATCTATAAAGTTAATTTAATCACTCGTAAATATTTATATTTAACTTTATTATAATGTTATTTAAATTTAATTCATATTATCTGAATTGAAAAATTCTATTATAGAAATCATTATTTTTATTTAGTATTAAAATTACTTGAGGACAAGTAATAATTAAGTTTGGGAGATTTTGATCACAGAAAAATACATCAAGAAATCTATATCTATTTTTGATAAAATTGCACTTTAAAGAAATGTATTTTCTTTATTTTATTGCAGGAATGAAGATTTATAAGTGATGGAAGAAAAAAACATGAAATGGAGCAAATTTGGATCAAAAAGGAGGAAATTTATGCAAATTAAACTAAGTCGCCGACGGCGAGATCGAGACCGCCGACGGCGAGATCGTAAGGAGAATTTCTGAAGGAATTATAACTACCTTGCCGACAGCGAGCCCGAGCCCGCCGACAATGAGATCGCGCGGTTTGAAGACCTTCTAGAAGCCCCGCTGACGGCGATGTCGTTTCCCGCCGACGGCGAGACAGTTCAAAATGCATATACATTGAACCCGGATACTTTTGAAGAGGTGTTTAAGCACCCCTTGGACCTTACTTACCTCTATAAATAGAGGCCGAATTCTAGTGTCTTGGTGTGTCTTTTGAGTCTTAAAAAAGTGTTTCTAGAGTCTTTTATGTGTCTATTTTTGAGTGTGTTTAGTGAGTTCATTAGTTGAGTGCTATTTAATTTGCTGTACTAGAAGGAAAAGTCAAAGGAACTTCAAGGAGTCTGCTTGGGGAGGAAATTAAGATAAGTATCTTTGTTTATTGTTGTTAACTTTAAATGAAATCCATGCTTTGTTTTATTCCCATGCATTCTGAGTAGTTTTCTTAGTCTTTCTCATTGTTTACGAAAATTATGCGAATTGATGAAATTAAATAGAAGTACCTAATATATTAAAATAAATTGTGATAAGTTTTACTTAAAACTTAATTTACTTTCAATCTGGCCAATTGAGTAGTTAAAATATGTTGAATTATAAACTATAATAAAAATTACATCCAATATTCAGGGAAGTCAAAAGCCTTGGATGGCGGGTGCAAATAAATAGGGAAATATTAATTATCGGACGTAGAATTGGACATTTTAGTGTGACAGACTAAAATATTCAATTCGGTCCTACTGTTTGAGTGCTGAAGTGTAGATGTTAGCCCTCAGGTGAGGGGAACGTGGTAGCTCTGAAGTGGCATCCAGTATCCTCCCAGCCTAGCCGCAAATTCAGTAACCAAACATAGGATTAGTCAATGTTCTTTGCACCTGGACCAAAGGGTAAAGAATAGGAATGCTCCTATTTGTAAAAATACAATTTAAATTCTATTTAAATTCATCATTCACTTAATTTTCTAAAAAACAAGGAGAATGATACTTTTTCTGAATTATTAAATCAACTGATTTCAAGCATTAGTTTACTTTAGTTTGCGATAGTTACTTTTAATTTCTGTTTACTATATTAGTAAGTAATTCCTTTAAATTTATCTAATAACAAATCTGTTAAAAACTTCCCTGTGGGATTGATAACCAGGACTCTACTAGAGCCCTGTATTACTTGATACGATACGTATACTTGCGTAGAATCCACATTATACATTAAATCATATATCTATATTTAAAGCAGGATCAAGTTTTTGGTGCCGTTGCTATAAACATAAATTGCATACATATTAAAAGTGGGTCATAAGATAACCAAGGAAAGTGCCATTTTGAATTTCTGTCTTCAAATTAGAAGACCAATTGATATTGGTAATATAATTGTGAAATCAGTTTGGGATTGATTGTTCATGGATCTAAATATGGGCTTAGACACCCGTCCACCATATTTCTGTTGTGTAGTCAATCACAAGTTCCATATGAGAGTTAGGAAAATGTTCTTCTTCCCTAGAGGCCTATTGATCCAACTAATCTTTATGACTACCAAACAACAAGAGATGGAGGTGATATGCATCTGCTTACTGATCAACCAACTCATACTTCATAACCTATTCAGCCTTACATTCCTGAAAGTTCTAGAACGATACTGAAGAGAATCAAGCAGTTGGAAAAAGAGGTACAAAATATTATGAATGTCATCAATAATATTTCTGATTTATTTGATCATATAGACTGGAGGATGAAGGAACAATTTGATCACACTGGTCGGATTAAGAAGGGCCTGATTAATTTGATGAAAAAGAACATTGTGATTGCTGAGGATTCATCTGATGAATTCCCATTTCGTCCCTTTTACAATTTGTTCGTGCATCAGCAATCTATTGGAGATATCAGAGAGGAAGATAGTTTTAAGACCGATGTGGAGTGATTACTGGATTTTGTTTATGTTTGATGTGTGTTTGTTTTGCTTTGCTTAGTTCTGTTTAGTGTGTTTAGTATTTACTTTGCTTTACTTTGTAATTTGAATTTATATTTTCTTTACTTAATTTCGTCGTGTGTGCTTGGATTTTAGTGTTTGTTTGTTGTAGTGTACTTGCAACACTAAAAATCTAAGAGTTGTTGGTTTAATTTGATGAACATATTATTGTTTTTGATGTAATGTGGATTTTATATATTGAAGTATGTTTTGTGTTGTTTGTGTAAGAATTGTATTAGTTATTGATTGAGTGATGAAATAGATGCTTAATGAAGTGTTAAATATCATTGTGGAGGTCGAAATGATCAAAATTAAAAAAAAAAAAAAAATTGGACCCAGAAAAATTTTTAAACTGGCGCCGCCGGTGCTTAAATCCAAAGAGTTTTGGCATTTTAAAAAAATAGAGCGCCGATGGACCCCAAGTACAGATAAAGGCCAATAACCCTCCTTTATTTTGTGATTTTGACCCTGAAACCCGCGATTTTTTCCATTGCTTTCATCTTCCTCCTCCATTTTCGCAATTTTGAAGACCTAGGGCTTGCTAGATCTCGGATTTCAAGTGATTTCAAAGCTTTTCGAGACCGGATCTACACTTCTCTTAGTAAGAGCTTCAATTTGAGTTAAAAATTTTTTATTTTCACTATAGGAATTTCTCACATTGCTTAGATTGGAATTTTGTGATTTTTGAAGAAGTTTTGGGATTTCTTATGATGAAATTTGCTCTTACTTGTTTAGAATAGTATTTGAAGTTTGTTACATTGTGGATTTGGAATTTATTAGTATATTCTTGCAATTTTTAGAAATTCACATGACTCCAAGGATGAGTAAAGGGAAGAGAAAATTGGATTTTGATGAAGAAAAATTTGTCAATGTTAAAGCGCAATTTCACTTTAATTCTTACCTTTACAATAAGAAGTGTATTCAGGATCGAGCTTTTGATAATCCTGGTGGATATGTAGAACAGTTAATTGTAGAGAAAAACTGGGAGAAATTTTGTTATTTTACTGTAAATGTTGTTATGGGCGTTGTTAGAGAGTTCTATGCAAATTTGCCCTGGACTGAGATTGAGTATGTGTTAGTTAGAGGAAAAATGGTTAAATTTATCCCTTAGTGTATCAATGCATTTTATCAGACTTGGGAACCATTTGTTTGTGAATATGAAAACTTTGATACTTGAGAGGCAAATATGAAGAAAGTGATTGCTTTTCTGACAGACGGAAGAGGGGAATGGAAAGTAAGTCAAAAATAGATGATTAACTTCCCTGCTTCCAATTTAAATGTTGCATCTAAAGTTTGGCACTATTTCATCTCTGCAAGACTGTTACCTTCTTATCACCACAGTGAAGTTACAAGGGATAAAGCAATTCTGAACTATTGTATTCAGAAAATGAAGAAGATTGATATTGGATCTATTGTCTTCAAGAACATTCAGTTTATTGCTAGACGAGAGACCACTGAAGGATTATGACATCTGCCCTAGTTCATGCCTTGTGTGTTCAATCTGGAGTAGAGTTCAACAGTTCTAAAGAGATAGCTATACCACTGAAACTGATTACAAAGACTATTATTCGTACTTATGAGTCTCATGTAGGAACCCGAGTTGAGAGTAGGAGTACTGATATTCTTACTACAAGTTTTGACATTCCATCTACATCTGAGCCCCTTACATTATCTGATATTATGGAGCAGCTGAGATTACAGAGAGCTAGTGTGGATAGAATCCATGGTAGAATGGATGTGTTTGAGGCCAGAAGTGATGTGAATGAAGATTATATGAGAAGAAGAGTTGAGTTCAATATTGCCTATCATGATGCTCAGGTCAGATTCATGAGGGGGAGACTGATGTGATATTCCCTACCTGCCCCAGCTATACACTGTATAAACCTGATAGTGTTGACCCTACTGATGAACCTGGTGATGAAGATTAGTAGTTTGTTTGTTTCTGTTTCTGTTTTTCTTGTTGTGTGTTGTGTTGTATTTTTGTGATGTAGTAGTTATTTACTTTTGATGTAATGTGTAAACCTGTTGATGTACTGTTATGTTGTAATGACAAATTGAAATTGTTAAATGAAATGTTGTACGACTTATTTTTAGGTTATGTGCTTTAAAAAGGGGGTCGCCTATATAAATTGTTGGTGAACTTTAGATTTTAAATTTAATTTAAATATATATAATTTTAGAAAAAAGCATTTGATTTTTGAAAATAATTTTAAGTTTGAAAACTTTAAGATATGAAATTAAACTGATCTCACATCTTAAATAGTTTATATAAACGAGCACCGCATCACAAACCGTATATCTATCTTGAGGAATAGACACACTGTTTGATGATGGGGCTCAATTAAATAAACTAGAAGATTTGTGACATCTATTTGGTCCGCGAACCAATTTTATAAGCCGACAAGTTCCTATGCTTAATATAAAGGAATTAAGCAGGGTTTATATTACCTGGGTTCTTAAAGTTCCCTATAATGGCAAGCCCCTAAAGTTAATTACATCTTAAATGTCCGAAGACACTCAAGAAAACTCTCGATAATGATCAGTGATTTTGCTCTCAAGAATTTCGAAGTTTAAGGTTTCAAAGGATTGAATTTAGGAAATTTCAATAGGGAATAGCTCAAATTTGGAACATTTTATTTTAGGAGTCCAAAGGAAGAGAAGTAGGGGATGTCACGGACTCGAAGTGAACTTCGGTGACTTCCCGACTATCCTATTGTTTGGCTTCAATTTGAGAGTTTATTTAATGTTTCAATCCTGCCAATTTTAATTAATTAGGACTTATATTTATATGACATAATCATATAAATAGCCTCGAAGATGTGAGGGTTTATGTCGTACCAAACGACTACCTCGAAGTCCTATGACCGGTTAGGGCTTAATTTGTATAACATAATTATACAAATGTCTAACAAAAAGTTGATGATTTATGTTGCACTAGGCAGACTACCTCGAAATCCTATGGCTTTCTTGTTTAATTCTAAGAAAGGTTTTGCTGAAGTAGACTCAGGTTTTGCTGATGAAGATGGTCGTGCTACCCACTGTGCTCCAAGCTCCTTGTTGTTGCAGAAGGTTTAGTTTTAGAAAGTGGCAATCAAGAGTTGATAGACGTGTTTTGGTTTAGAAAAGTTGGAAATTGAGATGGCTTAGTATTTTAATTAAAACAAATCTTAAAGTTGATTAAGTAGAACCAATTAAGATCCCACGGTTCCGTCATCCCGACACCACTAATTTCATCGGATTCACTTAGTTCAAATGAATTTGCTAAACTCAGCTGAATGAGTTCCACACTTTCATTTAGACCGCGAGAAATCTCGTTAGCAACACGTGGGTTACATCATCCGAGGGATTACCGATAATCCAAAGGGGTGATTTAATTTAGTTGAAGTTGCAGTTTTATTTTGTTTGTGATTAAATTTTGAGTTGTCTTATATTTTGAAATGTTGTGAAGTGATTTATTTCATTCCAAGAAGTTATATGTGTATAAAAGTACAGTAAGCGAACAAACAAGCACATGTGTATGTGTGAAAGTAGAGCAGGTAAATAATCAAACATGTATTTGTGTGAAAGTAGAGCAAGTATATAACCAGGCATATATATGTGTGTGAAAGTACAATAAGAAAGTCAAGCTGAACAAGCACACAAGCTATAAGGGAATGGGGCGAGTAAGTCTCAAAAGGTGTGTGTGCGCAACACTGTGTGTTAAAAGAGACCAAGTGTAAAACACAGGCATTAGACCAAAAGGGAACCACAAGGGAAACCAAAAAGTCTAAAAGAAGGGTATCATCTCATAGGAAATCCAGGAAAACAAATCCGTAAAGAAAGTCCATGAGAAATCTATAGAAAACAAATATGTAAAGAAAATTCGTAGTAAATCCGAAGAAAGAAACGTAGGAAAAACCACAAAAAATCAAAAGGCCACGAGTCCAAAAGGACCGTAAGTGCGATGGCGCAAAGGACTCAGAGCTGTGTTGTATATCCCACCTTACTGACTACTAGACCGACTCTTTGCAGAAGACAACCCTAACTCGACTCGAGTAGCCAACCGTGGACCTTTGTAAATTTTCACGCATTTCAATTTGGATTTGCATGCAGATAAAAAAGTTGTAGGTAAGTAGGCTGTTTTGTGGTGGAGGTGATTTTTTTTGTATTTTTTTCAAATGTATGTATTTTTTGTATTTTAAGATATTTCAATCCACAGGTTAACTACCCTAATCAAATTAGAACTATTGGCAGCCTAAGAGCGCCGACGGTAGAAACCCCAAGGACGGGCGAATAGTGTCATGAATTCCTGCTCTACCCTCTCCAGGGTCTCTGAGTCAGGAGGCACTATTCTAGAATTCTCTCATATCCCTCCTCTATGCAATTTCATCATCGTCCCCGCCACACTTACAGCCTCGTTTGATGGCCCCACGTATAGCGGAAAGCTATACATGCGTACTCATGTGTCCTACATAAGCACGTAAATTGAGCCAAGAAACAAAGTGAAAAAACAAAGGACAGGGGGTTAAGGAAAAGAAAGATGAGAAGACAGTCCACCTAACACAATATCAGAAAAGAGGTGGGTTGTCTCTCAAAGTCAAAGGAGAACCAAAACACATGTCAAAGCGGCTAAAGCTTCACCCAACATGGAGCAGAGAGCTAACAGTAAGACGTGTGAAACAGATAGACTGAACCCCTCCATCATGGTGCAAGGGGCAACCCTCAATAACATAAACAAACATAGAAAGCATGTCGCATGCATATGACTATTCGCTTCAATTTCCATAATGAGATCACATGAGCTAAGTATCAATTTCACAAAGTAAGTAGCGATGTGGCATGTGATGGGAGTGAAGGATAGTGATGAGCATATGGAAAAGGGGATTTAAATTTTGGACATATGAATATTTGAAGAAGTGAGGGGTGTAGATGTGGAGAATGAGGTGTAGGACATTTTTCAATCATTATGTGGCTTCAAATTCTTATTGGTAAAACCCGCCTTCATATGCATGGAATGACATGAAATATGCTTAAAAATGACACCTAAGTGTTACACGTGAAAGCTTAGTGAAACGAGCAAAACAAGGCGCTTAAATTCTCAAAACTTGCATGCTAAACATGGGGCCATCTCCAAATCCGAAAATTCACTTAACAAATAAATATTTTATGTTTCAATATGCAAGACTTCAAAGCCACAACATGTTAGAGATATAAACGATACATGTCAACTTCTCAAATAATGCTTTTCGGACTTAAGGAAACATGTAAAGCACCTCAAACCTTTTAAGCTAAGTGCAACAAACATTAGATCAAATAAGATATACTAAAACTTCCACATAATACGCTTCAAGAGGAACATGAAGTATGCTAAACCTTTCCAAAGTGGCACATAAAACTTTCATGAGATGCTATATGAAGCTTTCACAAAGTGCCGTATAAAGCTTCATAAAATGCCACATAAAACCTTCATAAGATTAAGCATTAAATACGGAGTTTTCTTTGCTAGGTAAAGAGTGCAAAAAGCCTTCCTATATACCACATGAGATAGCAAAACCATTAACTACCCTGATCACAGAAAAATACATCAAGAAATTCATATCTATTCTTGATGAAATTGCACTTTAAAGAAAGGTATTTTCTTTATTTTATTGCAGGAATGCAAATTTATAAGTGATGGAAACAAAAAGCATGAAATGGAGCAAATTTAGATCAAAAAGGAGGAAATTCATGCAAATATAACTACTTCGCCGACGACGAGATCGAGGCCGCCGACGACGAGATCATGAGGAGAATTTCTAAAGGAATTATAACTACCTCGCTGACAGCGAGCCCGAGACAGACTAAATTAAGATAAGTATCTTTGTTTATTGTTGTTAACTTTAAACGAAATCCATGCTTTGTTTTATTCCCATGCATTCTGAGTAATTTTTCTTAGTCTTTCTTCTTGTTTATGAAAATTATTCGGATTGATGAAATTAAATAGAAGCACATAATATAATATTAAAATAAATTGTGATAATTTTTTACTTAAAACTTAATTTACTTTCAATCTAGCAAATTGAGTAGTTAAAATATGTTGAATTTTCAACTATAGTAAAAATTACATCCAATATTCAGGGAAGTAAAAAACCTTGGAAGGCGGGTGCAAAAAAATAGGGAAATATTAATTATCGGACGTAGAATTGGATATTTTAGTGTGACGGACTAAAATACTCAATTCGGTCCTACCGTTTGAGAGTCGAAGTGTAGATGTTACCCTCGAGTGAGGGGAACATGGGAGCTCGAAGTGGCAGCAAGTATCCTCCCGACCTAGCCGCAGATTCGCAATCAAACATAGGATTAGTCAATGTTCTTTGCACTCGGACCAAAGGGTAAAGAATAGGAATGCTCCTATTTGTCACAATACAGCTTTAAAAATTCTATTTAAATTCATCATTCACTTAATTTTCTAAAAACAAGGAGAAGGATACTTTTTCTCGAAGTATTTAAATCAACTTATTTCAAGCATTAGTTTACTTTAGTTTATTATAGTTACTTTGAATTTCGTTCACTTTATAAGTAAGTAATTCCTTTTAATTTAGTCGATAAAAAATCGTTAAAAACTTCCCTGTGGGATCGATAACCAGGACTCCACTAGAGCCCTGTATTACTTGATACGATACGTATACTTGCGTAGAATCTACATTATACATTAAATCATAGATCTATATTTAAAGCGGGATCAAGTTTTTGGTACCATTGCTATAAACATAAATTACATACATATTAAAAGTGGGTCATACCCCAAATCTGAAATTTCGCCTAAGTTATGGAAGAGCAAGGAAGTCTCTAAAACATCACATAAGCACACTTAGGGAACAAAATAGAATGATGTAAAGTTAATTTAAAAAAAATTCGGCAGCATTTCCTCTAGAAATCGGATTTTTACACATTTTCTCTAAGCGAACCTACATGAGAATAAGCATATAGAAAACTCAAACAAGCATGTAGGAAAACTAATTAATGCAAAGCCAAATTCATCAACTTCTCTTTCTTTCTTGTAGCATTTCTTCTTAAAAAGAAAATACCACCTTTCACATCTTCTTCTTCTTCTTTTTTAAGCCAAAGGAACATGAAATTTTTTGCATATGAAATAGCCCCTAGACTAAGCATGAAACTCCACAAATTTTTGACATATTAAAGCTTGTCGAAACTTAGCATAAATTCTGAAATTTGCCACATGAAAGGTATCCCAAAACTTTAGCATGAGTTCTAAGCATTAGCATATGAAAAGTGTTTCAAAAACATAGCATAAATTCCATAATGTCATGTAAAAGTGTTCAAAGCATATACAACTGCTAATAATTCTCTTTCAGTAACTGTATAATTTATTTCAGCATCATTTAGAGTTTTACTAGCATAATATATAACTTTGAAAATCTTATCATATCTTCGCCCAAGAACTGCTCCTATAGCATAATCACTAGCATCACACATAAGCTCAAATGGTTTTTCCCAATTAGGTGAAACTATTATAGGTGCTGTAATTAATTTATCTTTTAATAATTTGAAAGCATTCAGGCATTCAGTTATAAATTCAAATTTCTTGTCCTTTTTAAGAAGTTGGCATAGAGGTTTAGTAATTTTTGAAAAATCTTTAATATAATGTCTGTAGAATCCAGCATGTCCAAGAAAACTTCTTACCCCTTTTACCGTAGTTGGAGGTGGTAATTTAGCTATTACTTGAATTTTTGCAGGTCTACTTCCATCCCTTTTTCCGAAATTTTATGCCCTAATACAATGCCGTTCGTAACCATAAATTGACATTTCTCCCAATTAAGAACTAAATTAGTTTTCTCACATACTTCAAATACTTTTTCAAGATGATTTAAGCATGTGTCAAATGTTGTTCTAAATACAGAGAAATCATCCATAAATACTTCTATTCCATTATCAATTAATTTACTAAATATAGACATCATACATCTTTGGAATGTTGCAGGTACATTACATAATCCAAAAGGCATTCTTCAAAAAGCGAAAGTTCCATAAGGACTAGTAAATGTAGTTTTATCTTGATCCTCAGGAGCAATTTGTATTTGATGATAACCGTTATATCCATCTAAGAAACAAAAATACTTATGTCCGGCTAATCTATCTAACATCTGGTTTAGAAATGGTAAAGGAAAGTAATCTTATCTAGTGGCTGTGTTTAATTTTCTATAATCAATACATATTCGCCATCCAGTAAGTTGTCTTATAGGGATAAGATCATTATTTTCATTAGTTTTGACAGTCACCCCTCCTTTTTTAGGTACACAATGAATTGGGCTTCCCCAAGTACTGTCAGAAATAAGATATATGATACCATTATCTAACCATTTTAAAATTTCTTTCTTGACTACTTCTTTCATTATCAGATTTAATCTCCTTTGTGGATCTGCTTTAGGTTTATGTTCATTATCTAAAATAATTTTTTGCATACAGATTGAAGGACTAATTCCTTTAATATCTGCTAAAGTCCAACCAAATTTTTTTTTTATATTTTTTTAACGTATCTAAAAGTTTTTGTTCTTGAGATTCATTTAATTCAGATGAATAATAACTGGTAGAGTTGAAGAATTACCTAAGTAATCATACTTTAAATGATTAGGTAACATTTTTAACTCAAGTTCAGGAGGTTTAATAATTGATGGAACTATATTTTTTCAGTATTTTCTGTGTTATCCAAAAATTCAAATTTTTCTTGAATATAATCTAATTCTTCATTTATCTCAGATTTTTCAATTAATTCCATATTTTCTTTTTCTAATTTTTCTTCATAATATTCTTTAAAATGTTCTTTTTGTAAATGATCGAGTACTTCCATTCGAAAACACTCATAATCTTTTTCTAGCGCAGGATATTTCATTGATTTAGCAATATTAAAAGTTACTTTTTGGTTATTTACTCTCATAGTTAATTCTCCTTTCTGAACATCAATCATAGCTTTTCCAAAGGCTAAAAATGGTCTTCCTAAAATGATGGGAATTTCTTTATCTTCTTCCATATCTAGAACAATAAAATCTACAGGGAAGATAAATTTATCCACTTTTACTAATACATCTTCAATAACTCCCTTAGGATATGTAATGCAACGATCGACTAACCGAAGAGTTATCGAAGTAGGTGAAATTTCTCCCAATCTTAATCTCTTAAAAATTGATAGAGGCATTAGATTGATGCTTGCTCCTAAGTCACACAAAGCTTTTCCATAGAATTTTTCTCCAATAGCGCGAGGTATAGTGAAACTACCAGGATCTTTTAATTTTTCGGAAGTTTTTTCGAATAACAAGCACTACACTCTTCACTAAGTGCAACCATTTCATTATCGGTAAATTTTCTTTTTTATTTAGAATATCTTTCATAAATTTTACATAGTTTGGCATCTGTTCTAAAGCTTCTATGAAAGGAATATTTATCATTAATTTCTTCAAAATTTCAAGGAATTTAGCAAATTGTTTGTCTTTTTTATGTTGATTTAGTCGTTGAGGAAATGGTGGTGGAGGTTTTTCAACAGAAATTTTCATAGGTATTAAAGGATTTTCTAAGTTTGGATCTTGTTGATTCTTTTCCTTTTCAATTTCCACTTCCTCTTTTTGACTTTCAAGTTCTTTCTAAATTCGAGGTTCTAATTCTTTTCCATTTCGTAATTATATCGCTTTAATTTGTTCATTTCCTTTATCTTTGGGATTTATTTCCACATTACTAGGAAATGTTCCAGGTATTCTATTATTAAGTGCAGTAACGATATGTCCAAGTTGAGTTTCAATATTTTTGATAGCTGTTCCTTAATTTTGTAATTGGTTTCCTTGTATTTGTAATTGATTTCCTTGATTTTGTAAATGTTGACCCATATTTAATATTAATTCTTCTATAGATAATTTATTATCTTTAAATTGAGGGTTATTAATATTAAATCCAGGTGGATAATTAGATTTATAATTAGGATTTCCTTGATTAGATGGATTTCTTAATTGTTGTGTCATATTATTCATCCATGGTTGATTAGTTGTATTATTATTCCAATTAAAATTAGGATGATTTTTTCATCCAGGATTATAATAATTTGCATAAGGATTATTCGGTCTGTTGTTAATTGCATTAATTGTTTCATATTGAGATTGGGATTCTATAAGTTGTCCAGATGGATTTTCTTCTGATATAGTTGGAGAGTAATTTATTCCAAAATGATCTAATTTTTTAGATACAGCAGCAATTTGTGAAGCTAACATAGATATTGCATCATTTTCATTAATACTAGCTATTTTTTTTGGATTCATTCTATCAGCAGCCCATTGAAAATTATTTGTTGTCATTTCTTCGATTAGTGCGTAGGCGTCATCAAATGATTTTGACATTAATGATCCTCCAGTAGTAGTATCGATGATTGATCTTAAAGATCCTACTAATCCATTATAGAAAGTTTGGATAATTAGCCAATCTGGTAACGCATGATGTGGGCATTTCCTAAGAAGTTCTTTAAATCTCTCCCAAGATTCATATATTGACTCTCCATCAAACTCACTAAAAGAAGTTATATCGTTTCTAAGCTTAGCAGTTTTAGATGGTAGAAAATATTTGGATAGAAATATTTGTGATAATTCTCCCCAAGTTTTAATAGATCCAGGTGCTAACGAATTTAACCACATTTTAGCCTTATCCCTTAAAGAAAAAGGAAAAAGTCTAAGTCTAATAGCATCGTTAAATACTCCTTCATATTTGAAAATAGCACATAGTTCTAAAAAACTAGCAAGATGTAAATTAGGATCTTCAGTAGGTGAACCACTAAATTGATTATTTTGTACCATTTGGATAATTGCAGGTTTAAGTTCGAATGAATTAGCAGTTACATCAGGGTTTTGAATAGTTAAATGAATTTCATCTAATGTAGGGTTGGCATAATCTCGCAATGGTCTTGGTTGATTGATATTTTCAATTTCAGCTATATTTGTCATTTGTGTTAAACTTATAATTTCTCTTTTTTGCTTTCTAATTCTTTTAATTATACGCTCTAATTCTGAATCGTAAGCTATTAAATTTTCGTTTCCAAATTTTGCATACAATTTTATAAAATAAAATAGTTCGTTACTCTAGTAAATAATTTCTTTACTTCCCCGGCAACGACGCCAAAAACTTGACCCACTTTTAATATGTATGTAATTTTTGTTTATAGCAACGACACCAAAAACTTGATCTCGCTTTAAATATAGATATATGATTTAATGTATAATGTGGATTCTACGCAAGTATACGCTTTGTATCAAGTATACAGGGCTCTAGTGGAGTCCTGGTTATTGATCCCACAGGGAAGTTTTTAACAGATTTGTTATCAGCTAAATTTAAAGGAATTACTTACTAATATAGTAAACAGAAATTAAAAGTAACTATCGCAAACTAAAGTAAACTAATGCTTGAAATTAGTTGATTTAATAATTCAGAAAAATTATCCTTCTCCTTGTTTTTAGAAAATTAAGTGAATGATGAATTTAAATAGAATTTAAATTGTATTGTGACAAATAAGAGCATTCCTATTATTTACCCTTTGGTCCAGGTGCAAAGAACATTGACTAATCCTATGTTTGGTTACCGAATCCGCAGCTAGAGTCGGGAGGATACTGGTCGCCACTTCGAGCTCCCACGTTCCCCTCACCTGAGGGCTAACATCTACACTTTAGCTCTCAAACAGTAAGACCGAATTGAATATTTTAGTCTGTCACACTAAAATGTCCAATTCTACGTCCGATAATTAATATTTCCCTATTTATTTGCTCCCGCCTTCCAAGGCTTTTGACTTCCCTGAATATTGGATGTAATTTTTTACTATAGTTGATAATTCAACATATTTTAACTACTCAATTGGCCAGATTGAAAGTAAATTAAGTTTTAAGTAAAAATTATCACAATTTATTTTAATATATTAGGTACTTTTATTTAATTTCATCAATTCACATAATTTTCATAAACAAGGAGAAAGACTAAGAAAACTACTCAGAATGCATGGGAATAAAACAAAGCATAGATTTCATTTAAAGTTAACAACAATAAACAAAGATATTTATCTTAATTTCCTCCCCAAGCAGACTCCTTGAAGTTCCTTTGACTTTTCCTTCTAGTACGACAAACTAAATAGCACTCAACTAATGAACTCACTAAACACACTCAAAAATAGACACATAAAAGACTCTAGAAACACTTTTTTAAGACTCAAAAGACACACCAAGACACTAGAATTCGGCCTCTATTTATAGAGGTAAGTAAAGGTCCAAGGGGTGCTTAAACACCTCTTCAAAAAGTGTCCAGGTTCAATGTATATGCATTTTGAACTGTTTCGCCGTCGGCGGGAAACGACCTCGCCGTCAGCGGGGCTTCTAGAAGGTCTTCAAACCGCGCGATCTCGCTGTCGGCGGGCTCGGGCTCGCTGTCGGCGAGGTAGTTATAATTCCTTCAGAAATTCTCCTCACGATCTCGCCGTAGGAGGTCTCGATCTCGCCGTCGGCGACTTAGTTTAATTTGCATAAATTTCCTCCTTTTTGATCCAAATTTGCTCCATTTCATGCTTTTTGCTTCCATCACTTATAAATCTTCATTCCTGCAATAAAATAAAGAAAATACCTTTCTTTAAAGTGCAATTTCATCAAAAATAGATATGAATTTCTTGATGTATTTTTCTGTGATCACTTTACTAATCTTCAAAGTTGGAAATAAATTTGTTGAAATAAAGTAATGCCACTGCTTTAACACCGGATTTAAAGATGCAGAAGGGAAACTAATATATCCATTTTCTCTAACTTCCCAATCTTCATTTTCATCTGTCAAATAACGATACACATCATTCAAGTTATCACTTGTGGCATTAAAATTGGAATAGTGGCAAATAGGTACATTCCCAATCATAAAGAGATCATTAATTCTCGCAGGAGTGAATTGCACAAACCTACCTCGCACAAAGACGAATCCTTGGTTGATCCCGTGAAAATTTGCATAGAATTCCTTCACAGTCGGGATGACTACGCAGCAGTAGTATAACATAGTACTTCCCAATGTCTTTCCTTTATTATCTCTTCAATTCTTGTAGTAGAATTATCCATACCTCGAATTATAAAGCCTCTTTCCTTGATAATCCTCTTCTTCATCATCACTTTGTTGAACAATCGCTGCGCCTCAAAACTGATAAACTTTTGTCAGCTGAAAACGCTAGATCGAGGGGTTTCTATGGGGTAGGAATCCATTGGATGCCAATTGGGAAATGAAGTTTTTGTTTTTCTGGAGTTTGGAAGTCTAAAATGGAGTTTAGGGAGTTAGTTCAAGCTCATAATGCATAATCAAGTCTGTCATACCAATTAGTTCTTTTAGGATTTATAGTCTTCTCTAAAATTTTTTTGATTTCTTGATTAGAGACTTCTGTCATTCTATTAGTTTGAGAGTGATAAGCTGTAGAAATTTTATGCTTAATTCTATATTTGTTAAGTAATGTTTGAATCTTAAAATTCTTAAAGTGACTTTCCCAATTGATAATAACGATTATAGGTATTCTAAATCTAGTAAACATCTTTTTGATTAAAAATTTTGAAACACTTTTAGCATCACAATAAGGTGACACATAATCAACAACTAATCAACAACTTGATTAAAATGCCAAAATTTCCAACTGCTTGATTCTCTTAAAGTGACACATAATCAACAACTAATAATATATAAAATTTTCTAGAAGACGTAACAAATGGTCCCATAAAATCCAAACCCCATACATCAAATATTTCAACTTCTAAGGTGAAATTCAATGACATTTCATCTTTTTTAGAAATATTGTCTACTCTTTGACATCGATCACAAGCTTTTACATATTTGTTAACATCTTTAAATAATGCAGGCCAATAAAATGCAGTTTTATCAATACCAAAATGTCCTCCAAATTCAGAGTTGTGCAATTTAAGAATAATTTCATGAGTTTCATTATTAGGTACACATCTTCGAATAACATAGTCTTTACATTGTTTGAATAAATATGGCTCATCCCAAAAGTAAAAATTTGAATCATGCATGAATTTCATTTTATGATGGCTAGTTAATCCATATGGTAAAATATTACTTGCTATATAATTAACCATGTGAGCATACCAAGGAACTAGCCACCCAGAAAGCACATAAAGTTATTCATAAGGAAAATAACTATTAATGTCTTCTTCAAAATTCTTTTTATTATCATTTTCCATTCTAGACAAATGGTTAGCAATTTGATTATCAATACCCTTTCTATCCACTATTTGAAAATCAAAATCTTGAAAGAGAAGAACCCATCTAATTAACCTCAGTTTGGCATCCTTTTTTTAATATTAAATACTTAATAGCAGAATGATCAGTATGAACTATACATTTTGCTCCAAGTAAATACGATCTAAATTTATCAAAATCGTATACTATCACCAATAGCTCTTTTTTAGTAGTATTATAATTAATTTGAACTTCATTAAGAGTTCTACTAGAATGATATATAACTTTAAAAATGTTATCATATGTTTGACCTAACACTACTCCAATAGCATAGTCACTCGCATCACACATCAATTCAAATAATTTTCCTAATTAGCTTAAACAATAATAGGTGCAGTAATTAATTTTTGTTTTAAAGAATTGAAAGCTTTTAAACAATTTCCATTTAAATTAAATATAGTGTCTTTTTCCAAAAGATGGCATAAAGGTTTAGCAATTTAGAAAAATCTTTAACATATCTCTTATAAAATCCAGCATGTCCGAGAAAACTCTCACAGCCATAAGAAGTAGGAGGTTATAATTCAGCAATAATTTGAATTTTTGATTGGTCAACTTCCATACCATTTTTAGAAATTTTATGTCCCAAAATAATTCCTTCTATAACCATAAATGACATTTTCCCCAGTTCAGAACCAAATTTGTTTCTTCACAAAGTTTTAAAACTTTAGCTAAATGATCCAAAAAAAAATCAAAAGAGTTTCCAAACACAAGAAAAATCATCCATAAAAATTTCAATTCATTTCTTAAATCACAGAAAATAGATATCATATACCTTTGGAATTTTGCAGGTGCATTACATAACCCAAATGACATTCTCCTAAAAGTAAAAGTTCCATAAATGTAATCTTTTCTTGATCTTCTAGAGTTATCAAAATTTGGTGGTAAGCAGAATATCCATCCAAAAAGCAAAAATATGAATGTCCAGCTAATTTATCTAACATTTGATCCAAGAACGGTAAAGGAAAATTATCATTCCTAGTAGCAACATTATATTTTCTATAATCAATATAAATCTACCACCCAGTGACTTGTCTTATTTGAATTAATTCATTATTTTCATTAGTAACTACAATCACTCCTCCTTTCTTCGGAACATAATGAATTGGACTAACCAAAGAACTGTCAGATATAGGATAAATGATTCCAGCATCTAACCATTTTAATATTTCTTTCTTTACCACATCTTTCATTATTAGATTTAATCTTCTTTGAGGTTCAACATTTGGTTTATAATCTTCTTCCATAAAAATTTGATGCTTACAGATCGAAGGGCTTATTTCTTTTATATCCGCTATTGTCCAACCAAATGGTTTTTTATAATTTTTTAATATTTCTAATAATTTATTTTCCTGATCTTTAGTTAATTCAGAAGATATTATTACAAGTAAAGTTGATGAAATCCCTAAGAAAACATACTTTAAATTATTAGGTAATACTTTTAACTCATGTTCAGGAGCCTTTTTAATAGAAGGTATTATAAATTCATTATTTTTAGTTGTATTTAAAATTTCCTAGTTTTCATGAATATAATTACAATCTTCAGAATTTATTTTAAATGATTTCTCTTCATGATCATTTTCAATTATATCATTTATTTCTTCATAGACTAATAACTCTTCAACTTTTTCCTCAGAAATAACTTCACAATTTTCTTGATAATATTTTGTTATCATATTATCAAATATATCCATCCTATAACACTTTTTGTTAACATGATACCTCATTGATTTAAGAACATTAAATGATACTTCCTAATTATTAACTCTCATGGTTAACTCCCATTTTTCACATCAATCATAGCTCGACCAGTAGCAAGAAAATGTCCTCTTAAAATAATAGGAATTTATTTATCTTCTTCCATATCAAGTACAACAAAGTCTACAGGGAAGATAAATTTATCCACTTTAACTAATACATATTCCATAACTCCTTTAGGATAAGTAATGGATCGATCAACCAATTGTAGGGTTACAGTAGTAGGCGAAATCTCTCCTAAATTTAACCTTCGAGAGATGGATAAAGGCATGAGATTAATACTAGCTCTTAAATCACATAAGACCTTACCATAAAATTTTTCTCCAATAGCACATGGTATAGTGAAACTTCTAGGGTTTTTAAGCTTCTGAGGAAGCTTTTTCTGAATTATTACACTACATTCTTCACTTAATGCAACAGTTTCATAAACTTTAAATTTCATTTTTTTAATTTAAAATATCTTTTATGAATTTATCATAACATGTCATTTGTTCCAAAGCTTCAACAAATAAGATATTGATTGTAAGCTTTTTGAATATTTCAAAAAATTTTGAAAATTGTTTATCAAGCTTCTGTTGTTAAAGTCTTTGAGGAAAAGGAGTTGGTATTCTTTCTATATCCTTTCTAGTTGGAGACACATATTGTTCTTCTTTTTCAGAAATAGTTTCCTTAGGTCTCTTTATATCTTCCAACTCTTTCTCATTTTCAACTTCAATTTGAGTTCTTTCATTTAATTCCTTTCCACTCCTTAGTTGAACAATTTTAATTTGTTCCTGTACATTGTCTTTAAGATTTATTTCCACATTAATTGGGAGTGTTCCTTGAGGTCTATTAGTAATTGCAATAGCAATTTGTCCCATTTGATTCTCAATATTTCTTATCGCCGCATTTTAACTTTGTAATTGATTACCCATTTGTAAAATTAATTCTTCTATAGACAACTTCTTTTCCTTAAATTGATGATTAAAACCAGGAGGATAAGGAGGTCGATAGTTTAAATTTTCTTGATTATTCCAATTTTTAGTTGGGTTTAACTGATTATTTCCCCCATAAAGGATTTCCATTATTTCAGTTAAAATTTGGGTGATTTTTCCAACCTAGGTTATAGTAATTAGAATATGGGTTAATAGTTTTGCTAGTTATAGCTTCTAATGTTTCTAAAGATTGAGAATCTTTCATATTTCCTAAATTTTCATTATTCGTTTGAGGTATTTGGGATAAATTCATAGCATAGTTATCCACTTTCTTAGATATCGCAGCTACTTGAGAAGTTAAAATAGAAAAGGCATCATTATCATGAATAGTAGCCACTCTTTTAGGATTTATCCTTTCAGAAGGCCATTGAAAATTATTAGTTATCATTTCTTCAATTAAAGCACAAGCTTCATCAAATGATTTTACCATTGAAGAACCTCCAACAACAGCATCAATTATAGATCTAAGAGAACCTACCAATCCATTATAAAATGTTTGAATGATTAACCAATCTGGTAATGCATGGTGTAGACACTTCCTAAGGAGTTCTTTAAATCCTTCCCAAGCTTCATAAATTGTTTCTTCCTTATATTGAATAAACAAAGTTATATCATTTTTAAGTTTAGCAGCTTTAGAAGGAGGAAAATATTTAACTAGGAATTTTTGTGTCATTTCTCCCCAAGTTTTAATAGATCTTGTAGCTAACGAATTTAACCACATCTTAGCTTTATCCCTTAAAGAAAAAGGAAAAATTCTAAGTCTAATAGCATCATCCAATACGCCATCATATTTGAAAGAAGCACAATTATAAAAAGCTTGCAAGATGTAAATTTGGATCCTCATTTGGTGATACCCCAAATTGATTATTTTGCACTATTTGTATTATAACATGTTTAATCTCAAATGAATTTACTGCTACAGTAAGGATTTGAATACTTAAATGAATTTCATCTGCTGTAGGGTTAGCATATTCCCTTAAAGGTTTTTATAAATTTTAGTGTTCATTATCTTTAATTGTAATTTCAGGATTATTTCGAGGTATGTTTGCCATTTCTTGAATATTATGAAGTTGGTTTTCTTTTCTAATTTTTCTTTTAGTTCTTTCTAATTCATAATCGTAAGGAACTATTCCTTTAGATCCTGAACTACGCATAAAAAGATTTACTAAAAATAAAGTAGCACACACTAAATAGAAAGAAAATAAATAATTATGATTTTTATATTTTTAAGCTTATGTTTTTTTTAATATTAAAAATAAGTATATATAAATTTTCTCTTAATTCTAAATTAGCTATCCCTGTCAATGATGCCAAAAACTTGACCCGACCCACAATTACACAAATAATTAAACTTATAAAATATAGGTAAACTTGACCCTAAAATAAGCGGCTAATGTGCAAGTTTAAATAGTTTTTAGATAATAATAAACACACTAGGGGTACTACGCAAGTATATGTATCGTTTCAAGTAATATAAAATTTTCTTTTTAAAACCCTAGATTTCGATCCTATGGGGAAATAAGTGTGAATTAAAAGAAATTTAAAATACCAAAAATAAAAAGCAAATGCAAATTTTTTATTTTTCTTTAAAACTAAACAAGTGTAAAATCAAACTTACTAAATTTTCTGAATTATGTAAGAAAGTATTTAAGCAAAAAAAAATTCTTAATTAAAGATACTTTCTGATTACAAATATTTAGTAATAAGTAGTGGAATTCAAATTGTTTAGAACTTAAAAATGTTGTATTATGACAAATAGAAGCATAAATATTCTTTACCCTATGGTCCAAGAATAAATAACATTGGCTAGTCTAAAGGTTAGTGCAGGATGTGTTATTAGTAGTGCTGAGTAGATTCTAGGCTCTCACTTCTAGATTACCCACTGTGCCCTCTCTAAAGAACCTATTGATGCAACTTTTTTTATATGCAAGGATTTATGAACAATAGATATATAATAATTTTTATAAAGTCACAATGATCCAACACAAGTATACGTATGATATCAAGTAATACAGGGCTCTAATGGAGTCTCATTTATCAATCTCACAGGGAAGCGAGGTAAGAGGTTCTTAGTCAAATTCTAGTCTAATACTAACAACCATAGTTTGGAAGGGTGATATAAGTGATTTTTCTAACAACTACTACTAAATGCAGATGATTATATGTAAGAATAATAACTACTCCCTAATGCAAATATTAATACTAAAGATAACCCTTTTTAGGGAAATTGGTTTGGTGAATTTTGAGATAATAAAAATTACTATTCTCATGTAACGAATTGGATAATGTATAAGAATGAGATGCATTAAATATTGTATGTGTCAAATAGGAGCAATCATATTCTTTACCCTCTTCCGAGTACCCCCTCTTCAGAGTGCTATAAAGAACATTGGCAAATCCTACGCTTAGTCCCTAAATCCAAGGTTAGGTTGGGAGGATACTGGCTCTCTCTTAAGAGCTCCCACTGCCCTTCACCTGAAGGCTAACCCTAGCTTTAGTTACCAAACTTTAGGACCAAATTGAGGATCTCAGCCTATCACCCTGAAACCTCCAATTCGATGCTCATGAAACCATATTTCCCTATTTATTTGCACTCAATCCCCATGAACTGCACAATTCATTCACGGACATTGAATGTGCTTCCACTTTGTTGAGAATTACACCACCCCTTCGAGTCAATGCAATTACAAAGAATTTTAACACTACAACGAGCTCTTTTTGTAATGTAAATGAAGTGCAAGTAGAAACCATCACATTTATAATTAAAACTTCTTTTAGCAAGCATCCCAATATCCTAAACATGAGTCATGCTCGTTGCAAAAGAAAAGTAGAATGAAAACAATGACATAATCTTCTCATGCCACTATTTCTATAGAAGAAGAAAGAGTAAGAGAAAGACATCGTAAAACACGAAGAAAACACAACGAAAAAACTCATTTTAAAGCAAATCCACTAAATAAGTGTTTACAAAATTATAAGATAAAGAAGAACACAATACTTAGCTTTTTCCCCTTGAAAGAAAGATAAAAATCTCTCCCATAAAGTCTCCCGTCGATCCATGCAATGCTAGAACATTCCCTTACAAATTCTCTCAAACTCCCCTCACTAATCTCTCCGAAAAGGTAGAAATCTACATTTATACCCCTATTCTAAGACCTCTAAGCATTCTCCAAATTTTTCCTATCATCTACACTGATTTTTGACTTCAAATTTGGTTTAAAATAGTGTAGAGATGAATTTCCCAAGAGTTGATGAAGAAACCTTCTAAAAAGCGTCCAGATTTGATGTATATGGCAAAAAACTGCCCAATATCGCATCCCAACCATTCGGAGTGACGCAGACGCTGAATAGGGTGTTGTCGCTGCCCTATTTTGGTGGTCTCGGGTCTTTGGCGCCACTGGCGTCGGTTTGGGCGCCCTCGGCGCCCATCCTGCGCAGCTCCACCATTTTGCTTCGTTTGGCTCCGTATCAACTCCGATTCGCCCCGTTTCAGTTGCGTTGCGTTCCTAACAGATAGCTCTACAAAATAAGCATAAAAAACCTTTATTTAAAGTGTAATATTATTCAAAATATGCAAGAAGTGTAAAAATAGATTAAACATAGAAAGACTTATCGAAATGTATCAAGCCAAAATTTGTTTTCTTGCTCGTTTTTGCTCAAAATTACATCATTTTTGCTTCATTATGCTCCAATCACCATTTCTTGTACCTAAAACCAAAAAATATACAAAAAACCTTCCTTTAAAGTGTAATATCATCAAAAGTGAGTAAAATTATATAGCAAAAACGTATATATTTTAGGCGTATCAATACCCCCAAACTTAATTGTTACTTGTCCTCAAGTAACACTATAACTTTAAAAATAAAATATGTTGACTTGTAGTTGTGGGTTTCAATAGAGTTTCCTATAATTTCATGTCAGAGATATTATAGTATAACATAAGAGAAATTCTAGCAAATAAACCTAGGACTAGAAGTAAGAATATCTCATATTCAACTCAGGAATCCTGATTTTCTATTTACTTCAAAAGTTATTGAAAATTGTCAAACTAAAGATTCATAGAAAGTATAAAAACGGAATTTAAGCACCTAATCTATACCAATTTAACCAATACCTTTTGAAATAAAAATAAGCTTAAGATTGTTTTTCAGTCTTTTCATTTAAAAAGATTAAGTTAAACTAATTTTTTATTAGGCATCCCCTCAAGCTTCTCCTCACTTATTTTCTTTTCTTTTGGGATCATTTTCAATCCCATTTTTTTTCAGTTTTTGTTTTCTTTCTTTCGGGATCATTTTTAATCCTTTTTTTTTACTTTTTTTATGTGAGGATTACTATATATGGATAGACCTTTAATAATTTTGAATTTCACTATCCTCTCTCTAAAATCCAAAACTCAAAACTTTTCTTCATTTTTTATAAGTGTAAGTATTAGTTCGAAAAAAATTTCAATAAAGGCTCAATTCTCATTACGTATAAATCTAAGAATTTTAGCTTTTCAAATATTCAATTCCTTTCTACCATAAATAGAAAAATCATTTTTCCTAAAGTTTCCTACAAAATATTTTAACTCTAGAACAGTTTCTTCATATAGGATTTCAACTAAGTTATTTTTCTAACATTCCTAAAATCAAAATTATAGTAACCTAAAGGTAACATCACATACCACAAGTCATTTTAGAAGTGATATCAAATTAAATACAGGCTACTGAGGACAAATAAAGTTACATTTTAAATTTTTTTCTTCCCCCCAAACTTAAATTTTAAAATATTTTGTAATTAATTCCATAAAATGTTACAGGAAGAAAAAGTAAAGGTCGAATCTACTTACTACTATAACATCATATCAAATTTAAATACATGCATAATTAGGATAAAATGACTGTAGGAGAAAGTAAATCTAACCTTAAACATGCTTGTAATAAAATTACACTAAAATGAAGTATTTTCACATTAAAATTTTATTTTACTTCTTACTCCCAAACTTAATTTTTAACATATATAACATTCAGTACAGAAATTATAAGCAGGAAGAAAAACAATTTAGAAATTATATCTACCACAAATGTCTATCAAAACCATTTACAAGTATTCATTAGGACAGAACAATATGCAGCAAAAAGTAAATCTAAACTAATTATGCCAGAATGAAATTCACTAAATAAAAGTTTAACTAGCATAGCAGGTATCAACAAGGGAATATAAAAATATTTTTCAATAATTATATAAAATTGTAACAAAAACATAAACACACATAAGATAAATGAGGTCAATTCTTCCATTAACTAATCACATCACACTGATTTACTTCCAATTTCTAACGGAATCACTACACTAATAAATTAGGTACATTTAAAAATGATTTTATAGATTATAATCCCAAAGATAAGATTATCCCTGATAAATTAGTTCCTAGGCACCAATCTCAGACATCATCTAATCCCTATAATTAAGCACCTCTAACTGTTATAAATCGTAGTGTAAGATCATCCACAAGTTATTCATCAAATAGGTTCATGACTCCTATCAAATGAAAACAAAGTTAAAGAAAGGAAGTAATCTAACACTGTTCAAATTCATGATATCTCTTGTAAAACTCAAGTTCGAGTAAGACCCGAGTCATAGTGGACTCATCAATCCAACTACTACAAGAGAACATACAAGTTTAACCATAATAAGAAGTTAAGGAAGCACCTCTCTCACGACACACAAAGATGAAATCCAACGACTAACAATCCAAACATGAATTAAGCTGATCAATCTACACTAAAGCAAACATAATAGAACACTAACAATCATGACTCTAAAGCATACTAAATCAATGCACACTGATAACTATGGGTTGCCTCCCATAAAGTGTTTAGTTTTAACATCGCGGGCCCGACAAAGGATTCCTTCTGGATTAAAATTCTAATTAAGTAATCCTCGATCAATCGCTCAATCCTTTTCAGATTCAGGAATTCCTTCAAAATTCTCAAATTGTAATTTTTCATTCAGCTCTTCCTTTTCAGATGGATTTATATCATTGTTTCTCATATTTCTTTCTAGATCCAATATTCTTCTATTGATTTTCTGAATTTGGATATTAATATCATCCTTGAAATTTATAAGAAATGGATCTCTATAAGATAATTCAAGATCTCCCAAATTTTGGATCGAATTCTCTCTAGATAATTCAGATTTAGGATCAAATGATTCTATTTCACTCTTTTGTTTCAAGTTATCTTCCAATTCTTCCCCTTTATAATTATTAAATGATGGAGGATCTATCTTAGTTGAGGAAATAAGCTTTTCTAATTCCTTAAAAATTTCTTCTAATGGTCTTCCAATATCCTTATCCTCTTTTCTCAACTCAAAGTTATTTTGAAATTAATCCTCAAATTCGGTTCTAAGTCCTGGTTCAATAACTTTATCTTGTTCATCATTCAATTCAGATTTTTCTTGTAATTGTGTTGAATATGAAGATATAAAGACTGCTGGTGTAGATGAATTCCCTAATTAGACAAATTTTAAAATTGTATGGGGTACATCCATCTTAAGTTCATGAGATTTTTCAACAAATGGAATTACAAGTTCACGATTTTTGGCATCTTCCATCATTTCACACCTCTCTTAAATATACATACAATCTTCTTTAGATAACGTTATGAACTCATCATGAAAATCCATCCCGACCTCATATGTTATCTTACTCTCAAAACTTTCTTGGAAATGTTCTTTACTTAGAGAATCAATTTCATCCATCCAAAAACATTCATAATCTTTTCTCTCAGTTGGAAATTTCATCATCATCAACACATCAAAAGTGACTTCCTTGTCATTAATATTCATAATCAACTCTCCTCTTTGCACATCTATCATAGTTTCTCCAGTAACAAGGAATAGTTTTTCATTATCGATCTCTTTAGGTTTGATCTTAGTGTTGCTAGGAAGTGTTCCTTTGGGTCTATTGCTAAGTGAATCAGCAATTTCTCCGAGTTGATTCTCTATGTTTCTAATCGCAGCATTTTGACTTTACAACTGGTTTCCCATTTGCAATACCACTTTGTCTATAGACATCTTCTTATCCTCAATTTGTTGATCAATATTAGAGTCCAGTGGATGTGAAGGCCTATATCTTGTGTTACCTTGCCTATTCCAACTTCCATTAGAATTTGCATGATTGTTTTTCCACAGTTGGTCTCCACTCTCAGTAGTATGATTCTAGTTAAAATTGGGATGGTTCTTCCAACATGGGTTGTAAAAGTTAGAATATGGGCTGTTTATGGTATTTAAAGTCTCATATAATAAGTTGGAAGCAATCATATGCCCTAATGAACTTTCCTCACATACAGGAGTAAATTGAGATTGGTTCATTCCAAATTGGTCTAACTTTCTTGATATTGCAGCAACCTGAGATGCAAGAATTGCAATCGCATCTGTATCATGAACACTATCTACATTTTTATCATTTACCCTTGCAGAGGGCCATTGAAATTCATTTTTAGCCATTTCTTCAATTAATGCATACGCTTCGTTAAATGTTTTTGACATTAATGAACCACTAACATCAACATCAATAATGGACCTAAGGGATCCTACTAACCCATTATAAAAAGTTTGAATGATTAACCAATCTGGAAGAGCATGATGTGGACACTTTCTTAGGAGTTCCTTAAATCTTTCCCAAGCTTCGTATATTGATTCCCCTTCATACTGACAAAATGAGATAATATCGTTTCTAAGTTGAGTAGTCCTTGAAGGTGGAAAATACTTAGCTAGGAATTTTTGAGTTAACTCCTCCCAATTTTTAATAGAACTAGGTGTTAATGAGTATAACCACATTTTAGCCTTATCCCTTAGTGAGAAAGGAAAAAGCCTTAGCCTAACAGCATCATCTGACATGTCATTATAACGAAACGTAGCACAAAGTTCTAGAAAACTAGATAAGTGTAAATATACATCCTCCGAAGGAATTCCCCCAAACTGGTTGTTCTGCACAAGTTGGATAATCACTGGATTTAGTTCAAACGAGTCAGCTTCTACAATAGGGTTTTGTATACTTGAGTGAATTTTATCCATCATTACATAATCCCTCAATGATTTATGATGATTTTTCACATTTTTATTTTGAATGTTTTTCATTTCCATTTCTAGTTTTTCAAGTCCATTCAGTTTTTTTATTTTTTTCCATTTTTCTAACTCGGTATCATAAGGCACAAGTCTCACAGATCCTTTGTTTTTCATACGTAACACAACAAACAATACATTAACAATAAAACAAATAAAATGAAAAATATATTCAACACAACAAAACATTTTCACAAACACCTTATTTTTCACACAAACAATATTTTTTTCACAACACTTTTTCATACAAAAAAACACTTTTCACACAAACATAATTTTACGACACTAAATTTTTCCAATTCTAAACCTAATTACTTCAACTAAAATTCTCCTAAAATTCTTACCGAAGCTTCCCCGGCATCGGCACCAAAAACTTGATGCAAATTTTTTTATATGCAAGGATTTATGAATATATATATATAATAATTTTTATAAAGTCATGTTGACGTCATTTTTGATGAGGTCTTCTCTTCTTCTCTTTAGTACTTAGGATCTAGCCTTAGGCTTTTCCTTTGACTATCTTAGAGGATTAGAATTGGGACCCACCACCTAGAATTTCAAACCACTTCTTAGCTCCTTGCAAACTCCACAAACTTGATTATAGACCCCTAATCACCTAGAGGGTTGAAATCAAATGTGGAAGTTTAAAGGATGAGTTCCTATAGGACTCTTTCGGCCTTAGTGACTACCCCTGGTGACCCGGTCCGGTGAAGGGCTGACTTACACACACACTACACCTATACACTACACTTTCACACACATCCCAAAAACACACCCATACCTAACTTGACCTCCTCGACTCATGAAGGTGATTCACATGGATGGTCCTTAACCCCTAAGCCCTCGAGCAAGAGGGTTAGGAACAACATAGTGGATGCCTCAAATGAGTCCCTTCATGGCTCATGTGGGCTTGATATGGCTTCATGGCTCAACCAAAATGATTTCTTTCCACTTACAATTACTCAATCTTCTTTTTTGCAAATTTTCAATTTTTGACCGCCAGGACCCTGCACCCGCCTAGCCTACCCAAAGCCCTTGAAATTACCCAAATTTTTCAAAATTTCCAAATCACCCAAAATTAACCTTGAACATTTCCTCACCAATCAAGTTGATCATCCATAGCCAAAAATATCAAAAATTCCAAAAATACCTCCCAATACCCTCCAAATACCCAAAATACCCCTCTTGACCCAAAAGTCCAAAAATTCAGAAAATTCCCAGAAAATTTCAGAAAATCCCAAATATTCCCAATTTCATTTTATTCAACTACACCATGGGCCAATTTTGTCAATTTACCTCACTTTTGTCAAAACCCCCAATTTGACCCATTTTAACCCAAAGTGAACCCAATGTCAAGCCGAACCTACCCAATTGACCCAAATTCTAGTCCAATTCAATTTTAAACTTCAACTTATCATTCCCAACACCAATCTAGACCAGATCCAAGTCCAATTTGATTGACATTTGAATTCAATTTCACTTTTGGCCTTAAAGCCCAATTTGGACCCATGACCCAAACCTAACCCAAACTAACCCAATTCAACTCCAATTAACCCCAAACCTTTTCTAAACCTTCCTTAACATCCCCACAAACAAAACACTAACATGATTTACCCAAAATTTAGACACAAACCCCACTCAAATTCAACCCAAAGCCAAAAAGCCCAATTTTGACCTAAACCCAAACCTAACCCAAATAAGCCCAAACCCCAAAATCAAAACCCAACCAAAGCCAAAACTTCTTTGAAACACTCCCATAAACATTTCCCAATATTTATTTTACATCAATTTCAACCCTAGCCCAACATTGGCCCAAGTTAGCCCAATTCGACCTATATTGGCCCATTCACCAAAGAAGCCCAAATTCAACCCAATTCAAACCCAAATCACTCCCAACTTGCTTCAAATCACTCATAACACATCCATGAGCTAAACTCAACATTTGTTTGGCCCAATCCTTCACAAAATTTCCATCCACCAATTTGTTTTCAAACCTAAAGGCCCACTTTCCTAAATCATTCTAAAAGCCCATTTCCACCAAATACAAAAGCCCAAAATTGGCCCTAAAGCCCACATGGCAATTTCTTTTCATCATACCTTTAATTGATATCACCCCTAAGTTTCAAAATCACCATTAAACCATTCCAAATCAAGCTTCATCCAAATTTCCACAAAAAATGCCAAGATTCCTAAAATCTACTTCCATGAAATTGACTAAGCTTTGCCCAAAGCCAAATAGAGCCATGAAGCCATGCACAAGTCATATGCAAGCAATGGAAGCCACTTTACACATCACCATGTCATTTTTGGCAAAGGGAGGGAGTCCTTTATTGATTCCCTTAAGGGTGATTAAGCCTTTTCATGACTCTTCTAAACCTTGATTAAACATAAATGTACTTAGGTGGTGACTTCTCCCCACTAAGCTAGCTGACTTACCTGATTCCCTTAGCCTAAAAATCAGGCCTTGGAGGGTGAACCAAACCTAAATCCATGACTTGGACCCATTTGAACCCAAAATTAGCTCCTCCCCCATTCCATCTAAATCAAGCCCTTTACACATGGCCAATGCCAATTGACTGCACTAAGCCCCGACCCCGACCTCCCCGAACTCGAGGGTGACCCGACCTCGGCAGGCCGACCACCACGGCCGCCGGAAACCACCGAGCCGAGAGCTCACGTGTGAGCCCAAACTTGGAATTCTCACCTGCCGAGCCGCCCCATCCCCAGTGGCCATTGTAGCATGTTCTTCTCTAGCCAAGAGCAAGTCGATCCCAAGCACTAACTCCCCCGGGAGGCCCTCCACCCTCTCCTATTTAAACACCACCCCCTCTCGGCCATGGGAGGTGCTCGAACCGGACCTTACCGAAACCCCGCCAAAATTGCTCCGAACACTCTCCATACTTAGAGCGGTTGATCCCCGATGACAATTTGCCCTAATCCCCACCAACGAGCCCAATTTCTCACCCAAAATTCCACCCAAAACCAGGACACTTCTCCACAGTGGATCAATCCTCAAATTGATTGGTCCTACACCTTCACCGGACCAAGGAAGGAGTCCACCAGCAAAAGCCCCCTCTCCGGGCCACCCATCTGTTCCAGACTCCAAGCTTTGTGATCGGGCTTGGTCGAAATCATACCTGAGCAATTCACTGGACCAGGAGACTTCATCTGGAGCTTGTTGGGACCCAATCCAAGGTGACACAACCCTCAGATTGAAGCCACACTTCTCTGAGCAAAGGTTTGAGCTAACTCTTTATCCCGAGCTTCTGGAGATTCTCCATTTCAAATGCATTAATTTCAATGCATGATCACCATATAGATGTATTCGTCTCTTCAAGACGAATCCATAGAGCACAAGAACACGAAAACCCGTTGAGAAATGAGTGAGTTCTTAGGGTTTTAGTGTGGACGGCTCTCGGGTGAGGATGCTTGGGGACGATGAACGGACGCCGTTCATTCCATACACGCACGGATGGACGGCCAGGATCGCGCCGGATGAGGAGATGGAACGATACAGCGGGCCCCCGGAGCGCTGAGTTGGATGGCGGCGTCGAATGGCAGCCGCGACACGCGGCGTTTCGGAGCTGCCGAGGATGGCGTGGCGCCGCGTGGATAAGTAGGAAATTAGGATATTTTTTGATTTATTTAATTCCCTAAACTTCAAAAATGCATAACTTTGTGTAGAAAAATCAGAAAAATAAAATAAAAATACCCTCTTGCTCGATGAAATCGGAGGAGAATAATGTGAAAAAGAAATCATTTAATTTCATCAAGTATTTTATTTTTAATGTTTTATTTCCCCTCTGCATTGTTTTGATTCTCCATGCATATAGAAAATTCACCATGGCATGAGACCATAGGTCTTTTGAAGACTCTAAATTTGGTAGCATTCCCTGAATTTTCCAAAGTCAGAGGCCATCCCTATGAGAAGTTATTGATTTTTCAAATTCATGTTGCTGTTTTGAGTATTTTAAATCCAATAATTAGCATGTTGTGAAAGAAATTCTAGAAAAATTTGGTGATGTTTCTTATGACCAGAGGACCCTAGGAAAAATAGGTTTTGAATTAATTCACTTGGAATAACACTAATTGGCCTAAACACCCAAAATAGGTCCTTAATTAATTAGAGCTAATCATACATCAAATTGACTTGAAATTAATTCTCCACTGACCTTTAGGATTAGAGGAACCCACCATAAAAATTTAAAGTCAATTGGACTTGGTTAGCCCTACTAAATGGGTTGATTAAGCCATTTAGCCAATTTAAACTTTAAAAATTCATAACTTTCAAAATACTTTTCAAAAATTCACCAAATTGGTTTTGGAGCCTCTCTGATATCAGGGGAATTTAAGAAAATTAAAATTGTAAATTTCTAAAAAAGTTGATTTTTTGCATTATTTTAATATTTTAATAATTAAAAAATAATAAAAATCACAAAAATAATAAAATTCACCAAAATGTCACATTTTGAATTTTAATCACTTAGGAACAAACCCCATATTTTTCTTAGGTCTATTTGATGAAATATTAAATTTTAAAGCCCTAAGGTAATTTTAAAATTAAAAAAAAATGTATTTTTTAGCATTTCCACTAAAATAATTCTAATAAATCAAAGAAAAATCAGAAAATTGTAAAAAGTGATTTTCTGATTTCCTTGATATCAGAGAGATTTTTAAAAAATATAAAATTTATTTTTCAACCTTTATTTTATTTTTAAATTAATTAATACTCCAAAACTCAAAATAATTATAATAAAATATATATAATTCAAAAAATCACCAAAATTGGTCCAAGTGGTCCTCTGGTCATCAGGAATGTCCCATAATTTTTTTAAGGACAGAAACTTTCTCTTGGTCATATTATTAAATTTTCCTTGGAAATCCCTATTTTCCACCAAAAATAATTACATAAATAAATTAAATACAGAAAAATCACATTTCTCCTCTCATGTCTTTATTGACATATGAGTGAAGTCACATAAAAATTTCAAGTTCATTTAAGCTCAATTTAGTGAGTTATGAAATTATTAAGCTTGAAGGGCAAAATGGTAATTAAAATTTTAACCCTTAATTAAAACTTTAGGCTTAATAAAATTAAAGAGTAAAATATTTAATCTTAATCTGATTTGGATGATTGAAATTTAAGTAATTAGAGAGTATAAACCTACCAAACAATTTGAAAATAATTAAAATAAACTTTAATTAAATAATTGATTAAATTTGGAAGAATAATAAAGTTGGAATTATTAAAATAGAGATATTATTAGGAAGAGCTTTGTTCTTTAATTTAAGAATTCCTAAATTAATCATCTCAATAATATTTAATTCCTAATTAAAATGATAATCCAAGTTTAAGATTTAAAATGTTAAAAGACGTAATCATTAAATTAAATTAAAGTTAAATTATTTAAATTAAACCCTTTTAAAATTTCAATTAAATTAAAATTAAAAGTAAAATTAAATTAAAATTTAAATTAAATTAAATTAAATTAAATTAAATTAAAACATATTAAATTAAATCAAATTAAACTAAATTAATTAAATTAAATTAAATTAAAACATATTAAATTAAATTAAATTAAATTAAATTAAATTAAATTAAATTAAATTAAATTAAATTAAAGCATATCAAATCAAACTAAATTGAATTAAATTAAACAAAAAAAAATAAAATCAAGTTAAAATTAAAATTAATTTAAATTAGATAAATTAAATTAAAATTAAAGCTAAACCAAATTAAATTAAATTAAAGTTAAATTAAATTGAATTAAAAAATAACATCACCGAAGACATAAATAAATTCAAAATAAAGCAACTTGAACACAATTCCAAATTTAAACCTGTTAACTGAAATTAAATTAAATCACAAACCATTTGAACACCAATTTTCCCTCGAAAGCTTTGGTTATCATAACCCCTAAACAGAACGTTAAATGAAATGTTACTTCACTTATAGGATATTCAAATGTCCTAGTTCACTGAGCAAGATAACAAAACTTGAATTCCCGGACGATTAATTCATTTGTATGATTAAATTCATTCTGGACTTAAAACAATTCTAAGCAATATTGAAAAGATGTTTAAGATTCTTCTTAAGCACTTCCTCAATATGATGGGATGTTTATAAGAACAACTAAACTTAATTGTTCTTTGATGAAGAAAATCGTCCTCAAACCAAAACACAAGAACCTAGACGTCATAGGAGATGACTAGCTATAGAATTAGGAACTTGGTAGAAAACCATAACCCTTCCCTTAGCTTTACCTAGGAACTTGCTTAAAATATTTTAAATTGTGTTTAAGTGCAGCCTGGGATGACGGGAAGACCCTCCAGGTACGCTTTTATTTTATTGCAATTTACTTTCTTACAATTTACTTTATTGCAAATGCACTTTACTTTTCTTGCATGATAAATAACTGTTGCATGAAAACCCACACCTCTAGGGTAGCCCCTAAAACTGAAACCAAAACTAAATTAAAAGTCATTGTGTCGGCATATTTTTAGGTTATGTGTTTTGAAAAGGGGGTCGCCTACAGAAATTGTCGGTGAATTTTTTTTATATTTTAAATTTAATTTAAATATGTATAAAGTTTAAAAGATAACATTTGATTTTAAAAATAATTTTTAAATTTGAACATTTTAAGATATGAAATCAAACCGATCTCACATCCCAAATAGTTTATACAAACGAGCACCACACCACAAACCATGTATCTATCCCGAAGAATAGACACACTGCTTGATGATGGGGCTCGGTTAAACAAACTAGGAGATTTGTGACATCCATTTGGTCTGCGAACCAATTTTATAAGCCGACAAGTTCCCCTGCTTAATATAAATGAATTAAGCAGGGTTTATATTACCTGGGTTCTTAAAGTTCCCTATAAGGGCAAGCCCCTATAGTTAATTACATCTTAAATGACGAGAATCATTTAAGAAAACTCTCGATAATGATCAGTGGTTTTGCTCTCAAGAATTTCAAAGTTTAAGGTTTTCAAACAATTGGATTTTGGAAATTTCAATAGGGAATAGCTCAAATTTGGAATAGTTTATTTTAGGAGTCCAAAAGAAGAGGAATAGGGGATGTCACAAACCCGAAGTGAACTTCGGTGACTTCCCAGACTATCCTAATGTTAGGCTTTGAATTTTGAAAATGAATTTATTTAAGTTTCAATCTTGCCAATTAATTATAGGAATTACATTTACATAATCACATGGTTATGCAAATAACCTGAAAGATAAGAGGATTTACACCGTATCGGACGACGACCTCGTAATCCTAAAGTGTTAGGGCTTATATTGCACAGACAAGGTCGTACAAAGGCCTAAAAGAACAGGTGATGATTTATGTCACACTAGGCGGACTACCTCGAATCCTATGGCTTGTTGTTTAAACTAAAGAATAGTTTTGCTGATGTCGACATAGGTTTTGCTGTTGACGATGGTCGTGCTGCCCTCGAAGTCGTGCTTCGTGCTCCACGTCGTAGCAAAGTTACAGTTTAGGTTTAAATCTTAAGTTAAAGTTAACATGCAAATCGTTTTATTTCATCTTATTATTATTATCGTTTTCATTTTCATTGCAAGCGTGAGTGTGTGCAACAGCGACAGGTGTAGCAAAAGAAAGCAGGAAAACAAGTAAGCAGGAATATGATATAGCAAACAACAGGAAGCAAGTATCACAAGAAGGTTATGCTCGAGCTAAACGAGAATAACATGCTACAACAAGCGAAACATGCTAAGCAAGTATGTATACTAAAAATAAGCAGGCTAGACTAGCAAGAGTATATGCTGAAAAGTAAGGCATGCGTAACAGGTATAAACTGAAAGTAAACAGGCTAGACTAGCAGGAGTATGTACTGAAAAGTAAAGCAGGTATAACAGTAAAGAAAGTAAAAAACTGTGTCACAGGAGTACTGTATGCTCTGCTCATCCGCGGTGCACTGTTACTTGTTTATTATTTTTTTTATATTTTCTGCAACAAATTTGTCAGTACTAAAAGAGCAGGAGTAAAAGTAGTAAGTGAAAACAACCTAGCTAAACAGGGGTGCTATGGTGTGTACAAAGAAAGTAAAGTCTGAAAACTCAACAGTAAAACGAAGGAAAACGAGGAAAATCGCAGAAGAAAACCAAGAAAGTCGGGAAAGAAAGAAAAGAAACGTCCGTAGAAAACTCTGAGAAAAGTCACGAACGAAAACAAAACAAAGTCGTAGAAAACTGCGAAAAGCCCCGTGAGAAAACCCACAGACGACCCGCTAAACTCATGGCGAACCATGAGAAAGCCATGGGCCTTTGGAAAGAAAGACCCGTAAGCACGGTGGTGTTTCGGACTCAGAGCTGTGCTAATATCCGGACTTGAGTGCTGACTACTAGACCGACTTTCTGCAGAAGGCAGTTCTAATCCCACTCGAATAGCCAACCGTGGACCTTTATAAATTTTCACACATTTCATTTTTTTATTTTCATGCAAGCAAGACTGTAGGTAAGTAGGCTGTGTAGTAGTGGAGGTAATTTTGTAATTTTCAAACATATGTATTTTTTTGTTTTAAAACATTTCGATCCACGAGTCGACTACCCTAATAGGACTAGGTCTACGAACATTAGACTGTCGGTAGTAGAAACCCCAAGGACGGTCGAACGGTTCCGTGATTCCTACTCTACTCTCTACAGAGTCTCTGAGTCAGGCGGCCCCATTCTATGGCTCTCGTAATTTTTCTCGTTTTGCAGTCTCATCAATGTCCCCACCGCACTTACAGCCTTGTTTGATGGCCTCATATATAACCCAAGGAGGTTATATATGCACACCTACACGTCCCCTGTAGGTGTGTGCTTTGAGCCAATAAACAAGGTGAAACTAGGGACGAGAGGTCAAGGAAAGAAGGAGGGAAAGCGGCTCACTTAACACAATTTCGAAAAGAAGTGAGTCGATTTCCAATAATCAGAAAACACGTAAGTCACCCTGGACTCCCGACCGACCTCACATGTCCTGAGAAAAGGACTAAAGGCACCTCGACGCTCTCGGAGAAGGTGAAGACTAGACTCTAGGAACACACTTCCTTTTCCCAAATAATCGTAAAATCATAAGCAAAAGAAAGAAAGAGAAAGCCACTGCTCGTGAAGTGACCCCTAAAGTGGTGTGTAACCCTTCCCAAACATTCAAGTAATGACAAAGAAAAGGGAAACATAAAACAGCCGCAGGAAGGGAAAGTCAATTGGAGTGAAGTAAAAATGAAGTGAAGAAAAAAAAACAAAACCATCCAAGAAAAATCGGGCAGCATAACGACGTAAAAATGAATTTTCCACACCTGCAATTTGAATAAATAGAAATGTCGCAAGCATATGTATGTAACAACCAATGTTTCCATCCATCCCAAGCATGTATAGAGCATGTTATAACTCTCAAAACCATAGGATAGCTTGCATGAAAAAGAGAACTTCAAATTCTTACAAGTAAGGCACACTTTTATGCTTAGAGTGAGGTGAAACATGTGTGCAATTATAGTTTTGATGTTGCATATGCGAATACATGTTGAAATAGATGAAAATCAAGCATACATAGCTTCAAATTTTGATGTTTCATGAAGGGACATGTTTGAATCCGAAAATCGCAAATACTTCCCCAAGTTGTTTCATGTGTATGCAAACCAATGCAAAGCACCATAAATACATGGAATAAAGTGAGATATGTGTGGAAACCAAGTTTAGATGTTATACACATGAATGCTTGATGAAATAGAGGAAGAACAAGCACTCATGAGTTCAAATCTTGGAATTTATACATGTGTCTATCTCCAAATCCGAAAATTGCACATAATGAATAAATCTTTGTGTTTCAATATGCAAGACTTCAAAGCCACAACATGTAGGAGATGTAAACGATACATGCTAACTTCTCAAATAATGTTTTTCGAACTTAAGGAAACATGCAAAGCACATCAAACCTTTCAAGCCAAAAGCGACAAACATTAGATCAAATAAGGCATACTAAAACTTCCACATAACACGCTTAAAGAGGCACATGAAGTATGCTAAACCTTTCCAAAGTGGCACATATCAAATTTAAAGTGGTAGATATAAGGTTAGTTAAGCCCTCCAAGCAATTGCATCCCAAGCCTCTTTTTTTCTTAAAGGATTCTTTAAATGCAATGAAGCATCACCACTCATCACTCAAAAGTCACATGTATGTGATGCCACCACTTTCATCCCAACACACGCGCACGGTAGAAAGGAACAAAAAGTTACAACATGAGCCATTATCTTTCATTCACACTCATGAATAGGAAGCACAAAATTTTAAAAGCATGTATCACCATTTTTATGCCCATCCGAGAGTGTATAAGGAAGTTTATAAATGCCATGAAAAACAAGTTAGAATTTGAAACCTCCTAGCATGCTTCCTAATCAATCAAAATATGCAAGAAAAAGCACTTAAAAGTCTCATGATTCCAAGCTCTTAAAATAAGGCCCCCGGTACTTCCAATTTTTTGAAACAAAATCCCGAACGTCACATGCATTTCAGAATTTTGAAATATGAAGGCCAACGCATCTCAAATATTCCTGGACCAAATGAAGAGGAAAGGCAATATTCATGAGTCTGCATATGGGGCTCAAACCCTCCAACGAACAAACATGTTTCTCCACTTTTCTTTTCCACTTTTCTTTTGCTGTAAATAAAAGGGATTGAGTGGCATGTATGTAGAGATCAAAGTTTGGGTGCTATAAATGTAAGTGTATATACGAGTTGAGTGGCATGAAAGTAGAAGGCACAATTTTGGGTGTTAGAAATATAGGTGTATAAGGTATGCATTTAAATCTACAACCTAATTTCATCTCGCATCCTCTTCTTGAATTTGAACTGATATTTTCAAAAAAAGAGCAGCATTGATACAGCAAAAATGCCATGGTAAATGCTAAACATTAATCAAAACAGCATAGAAGGGCTATTACCATGGTAAATGCTCAATACGGCAATACAAACATTAATCCACTTTAGCGCTCCACCTGGTTGCTTCATGGTATAGAAAAGTCAAAAAGAAAACAGGTATTCTTGGCTCAAATTCACCTTAGTTCCATAAGGAAAACAATTCCTCCCATTATATCAACATGCAGCAAGCTTTTATTTGCACCTTTTGTGAAATATATATATATATATATATATATATAGACACACACACACACTAATAAATTCTTTATCAGGGTTTCATGTAAGCAACGGTTAAGTTCAAAAACCAAAAGCCTTCAAAACTGCTTGCACGTGTATAAGAATCGGGTGGTATATATGAAAAAAAATAGAAATTAAAGTTTATATATATTAAATACATATGATTGGATGCTGCATGTAAATTCTCCTATAGATTGCTATAAGCATCATGTTTAAAGCATCACACTGCCCTGCAGAAAATGAGAACTCCTCAACCTAAAATCTGTTTTCAAAACTGGGTGCATTTGATCCCCATTTCAAGAGGAAAAGAGGTTGCAAAAATTGCAACGAGAGAAAAAAAAAAATGCTAAAAGGGCTAGCTAGTCTGAATCTTGCCACAAAAATTTCTGACTAAACAATAACACTAAGCCATGAAGCAAAGAGACCATACCTCAATAGTCAAACAAGCAGCCAAGCAAAAATATCGAGTGACCTGGCAAGAACGTCGAATAGAAATTTTGGCAGCACCTCCCCTCTAAAATTTCAGCCAACAAACCAGATCGACCACCAAATGAAGCCACAGGATTTGAAAATCGCGAAGAGACGCACCACTCGAAAATTTGGCAGAACCTTCCCCTCACACCAAAATTTCAGCCCACCACCTCTAAAACCTGGTAGACGAACGAGTAACCAAGCAAGCAAGAATATCGAGCAAATACTAAGAGTATCGAGCAACCAAAATTTTGGCAGCACCTCCCTTCTCCAAAGATTTTCAGCCTGCCCTAACCTTCCCAAAGAGGGGTTTTTATAGGCCAAGAAGGAGAAGAGACTTACTTTGGCTTACTCCGGGCGGTGAGGCGAGCCAAGAGAAGCGACAAGAGTCGCGTGAGGGGGGAAGATCAGCAGAGATTGGGCCTCAGAGGGCAACAGTGGCGTGGAGACCTTTAGCCAGGTCACGGGGAGAGGAGGACAATGGGAACCGAAGTCTTGCGAGGAAGATGAAATGGCTTTCGACGAGGAAGGGAGGCGCTCGGCTCTACGCTCCATTCGGGAATGGGAGAGGGGAGCGACGGCTTTGTGCGTGAGTTTGGGGCGTGAGGGAGTTTGAGATTTTAGGGATTTTAGGTTTTTTTTTTATTTATTTATTTTAAAATAATGTTTTAGTCAAATTTCGTCGATTCAGACAAAAATCAATCCCGCATGAAATGATATCAAAATTAGTGTCCTTCTTAGGTAATTTCGACGTTCCGGACGCAACGACACAGTCTGTTTCGTCATCCGAGGTTGTTTGGACAACCTCGTTATCAAAACAGGTCAAAAAAGGTCAAATTTGGTGATTTCGCGATTAAATCAGATTTGGTTGAAATTCAAGGTTGAACTGGTAGCGATCGAATGTTGCGTTCAGTTTAGGGGAGTGTGTCGAAGCGTTTAAAATTTAAATTGAGAAGAAAATGGCTAGCGTCGGGTCAATTTGGGTCAAATCGGAGCCTAGGTCGGGCTTAGGTCAAAATTGGAGTTTTTGATGAAATCGGCTTAAATTGACAAAATTGGGCTGTGGTGTTGTTGAACAAAATGAAATTGAGAATATTTGGGATTTTCTGAGAATTTCTGGGAAGTTTTGGAATTTTTGGAATTTTGGGTTAAAAAGAGTATTTTGGGTATTTGGAGGTTATTTGGAGGGTATTGGGGTATTTTGGTGGGTTTAAGGTTTAGAATGTGTGTGAGAGTGTGGTGTGTGCAAGCTAGACCTCACCAGACCAGACCGTCTAGGGTACTCCTAAGGCCAAAGAGTCCTATAGGAAACTCATCCTTTAAACCTTCACATTTGATTTCAACCCTCTAGGTGATTAGGGGTCTACAATCAAGCTTGTGGGGTTTGTAGGGAGTCAAGAGGTGTTTGGACTTCTAAAGGGTGGGTCCCATTTCTAGTCCTCTAAGATTAGTCAAAGGAAAAGCCTAAGGCTAGATCTTAAGGACTAAAAAGAGAGAAAAGATAATACCTCATCAAAAATGAGGTCAACACATTGCAAGATAAAATTCACCGCCACAACATTTCAAAATATAAAACAACTCAAAATTTAATCACAAACAAAACACAAAACTGCAATTACAACTAAATTAAAACGTCTTGTTGGATGATCGGGAATACCTCGGATGATGTAACCTACGTGTTGCTAACTGGATTTCCCACGGTCTAAATAAAAGTGTGGAACTCATTCAGTTGAGTTTAGCAAATTCATCTGGACTAAGTGAATCCGATAAAAATAACGATGTCGGAAGGATGGAACTGTGGAATCTTAACCGGTGTTGTTATAATCAACTCTAAGATTTGTTTTAAATAAAATATAAAAAACACTTGGAAATTAAGATTTTCTCTAAACCAAAACACTTTTCTCATCTCTTGATTTATGACTTCTATAACTAAACCTCTGCAACAACAAGGAGCTCGGAGCATGGTGGGCAGCACGACCATCGTCATCAGCAAGAAACTCGAGTCTACTTCAACGAAAACTTTCTTAGAATTAAATAACTAAGCCATAGGATTTCGAGGTATTTTGCCTAGTGCAACATAAATCCTCAACTCTTCGTTAGGCATTTGCATGATCATGTCATGTAAATTAAGCCCTAACCGGTCTTAGGACTCCGAGGTAGTCGTTTGATATGACATAAACCCTCACATCTTCAAGGCTATTTGTATGATTTTATCATACAAATATAAGTCCAAATTAATCAAAATTGGCAAGATTGAAATACTAAATAAACATTAGGACTTTCCTAAATCCAAGCCAAACAATAGGATAGTTGGGAAATTACCAAAGTTCGCTTCGAATCTGTGATTTCTCCTACCTTTCTTCCTTTGAATTCCCAAAATAAAATGTTCCAAACTTGATCCATTCCCTATTGAAATTCCAAAATCAATCCCTTGAAAACTTAAACTTCGAGATTCTTGAGAGCAGAATTATTGATTATTATCGAGAGTTTTCTTAGGTGATTCCCGTCACTTAAGATGTAATTAACAATAGGGGCTTGCCCTTATAGGGAATTTTAAGAACCCGAGTAATATAAACCTCGTTTAATGCTTTCATATTAAGCGAGGGAATTTGTCGGCTTATAAAATTGGTTCGCGTGACCAAACGGATGTCACAAATCTTCTAGTTTATTTAATCGAGCCCCATCACCAAACAATGTGTCTATTCTTCGAGATAGATACACAGTTTGTGATGCGGTGCTCGTTTATATAAACTATTCGGGATGTGAGATCAGTTTGATTTCATATCTTAAAATCTTCAAATTTAACATTATTTTCAAAATCAAATACAACTTTTCAAATTATTTATTTAAATTAAATTAAAAAATTCACCGACAATTTCTGTTAGGCGACCCCCTTTTTCAAAATAAAATACAACCTAAAAAAATAAGCCGTACAAGTCACAATGATCCAACACAAGTATACGTATCATATCAAGTAATACAGGGCTCTAATGGAGTCTCATTTATCGATCCCACAGAGAAACGAGGTAAGAGGTTCTTAGTCAAATTCTAATCTACTACTAACAGCCTTATTTTGTAAGGGTGATATAAGTAGTTTTTCTAACAACTATTACTAAATGCAGATGATTATATGTAAGAATAATAACTACTCCCTAATGCAAAAATTAATACTAAAGATAACCATTTTTGGAGAAATTGGTTTGGTGAATTTTGAAATAATAAAAACTACTATTCTCATGTAACGAATTGGATAATGTATAGGAATGAGATGCATTAAATCTTGTATGTGCCAAATAGGAGCAATCCTATTCTTTACCCTCTTCCGAGTACCCCATCTTCAAAGTGCTATAAAGAACATTAACAAATCCTAGGATTAGTCCCTAAATCCAAGGTTAGGCTGGGAGGATACTGGCTCTCACTTCAGAGCTCCCACTGCCCTTCACCTGAAGGCTAACCCTAGCTTTAGTTACCAAACTTTAGAACCAAATTGGGGATCTCAGCCTGTCATCCTGAAACCTCCAATTCGACGCCCATGAAACCATATTTCTCTATTTATTTGCACTCAATCCCCATGAACTACACAATTCATTCACAGACATTAAATGTGGTTCCACTTTATTCAGAATTACATCGCCCTTTTGGGTCAATGAAATTACAACGAATGTTAACACTACAACGAGCTCTTCTTGTAATGTAAATGAAGTGCAAGTAAAAACCATCACATTTATAATTAAAACTTCTTTTAGCAAGCATCTCAATATCTTAAACATGAGTCCTATTCATTGCAAAAGAAAAGTAAAATGGAAAAAATGGCATAATCTTCTCATGCCACAATTTCTATAGAAGAAGAAAGTGTAAGAGAAAGATATCGCAAAACACGAAGAAAACACAACGGAAAAACTCATTTCAAAGCAAATCCAAAAAATAAGTGTTTACAAAATAATAACTTAATGAAGAACACAATGCTTAGCTTTTTCCCCTTGAAAGAAAGATAAAAATCTCTCCCATAAAGTCTCCTGCTGATCCATGCAAAGCTAGAACATTCCCTTACAAATTCTCTCAAAATCCCCTCACCAATCTCTCTAAAAAGGTAGAAATCTACATTTCTACTCATATTCTAAGATCTCTAAGCATTCTTCAAGTTTTTCCTAACATCTACACTATGTTTTGGCTATAAATTTGGTTTAAAATAGTGTAGGGATGAATTTCTCAAGAGGTGCATGAAGAAACCTTCCAAAAAGCATCCAGATTTGATGTATATGACCCAAAACCACCCACTATCGCATCCCAACTGTCTGGAGCACTGCCGGCACTGAATAGGGCGCTGCTGGCACCCTATTTTGGTGGTCTCAGGTCTTTGGCACCGCAGGCGCCGGTTTGGGAGCCCCCGGCGTCCATCCTGCGTAACTCTACAATTTTGCTCCATTTGGCTCCGTTTTAGCTCTGATTCGCCCCATTTCAGTTGTGTTGCGTTCCTAACAAAGAGCCCTACAAAATAAGCATAAAAACATTTCTTTAAAGTGTAATCTCATTCAAAAATATGCAAGAATTTTAAAAAAGATTAAACATAGAAAGTCTTATAGAAATGTGTCAAGCCAAAATTTGCTTTCTTGCTCGTTTTTGCTCCAAATTGCACCATTTTTGCTTCACTTTGCTCCAATCACCATTTCTTGTACCTAAAACCAAAAAAAATTCAAAATATCTTCCTTTAAAGTATAATATCATAAAAAATGAGTAAAATTATATAGAAAAAACCGTATATATTTTAGGCGTGTCACCTTGTCGACATATTTTTAGGTTTGTGTTGTATTTTGGAAAGGGGTCACCTACGTAAATTGTCGATGAATTTTTTAATTTAATTTAAATAAATAATTTGAAAAGTAATATTTGATTTTGAAAATAATTTTTAAATTTGAAAATTTTAAGATATGAAATCAAACCGATCTCACATCCCAAATAGTTTATATAAACGAGCACCGCATCACAAACCGTGTATCTATCCCGAAGAATAGACACACTGGTTGATGATGGGGCTCGATTAAATAAACTAGAAGATTTGTAACATCCATTTGGTCTGTGAACCAACTTTATAAGCTGACAAGTTCCCCTGTTTAATATAAAGAAATTAAACAGGGTTTATATTACATGGGTTCTTAAAGTTCCCTATAAGGGCAAGCCCCTATAGTTAATTACATTTTAAATGACGGAAATCATTTAAGAAAACTCTCAATAATGATTAGTGGTATTGCTCTCAAGAATTTGAAAGTGTAAGGTTTTCAAAGGATTGAATTTTGGAAATTTCAATAGGGAATGAATCAAATTTGGAACAATTTATTTTAAGAGTCCAAAGAAAGAGAAGTAGGAGAAGCTGAGGATCCAAGAAGAATCTTGGCAACTTCTCAAAATATCTTATTGTTTAGCTTCAATTTGGGAGTTTGTTTAATGTTTCAATCTTGCCAATTTTATTTAATTAGGACTTATATTTGTATGATAAAATCACACAATCAACCTAGAAGTTGTGAGGATTTATGTCGTACCGAACGACTACCTCGGAGTCCTAAGACTGGTTAGGGCTTAATTTGTCTAACATGATTATGCAAATGCCTAACGAAGAGTTGAGGATTTATGTTTCACTAGGCAAACTACCTCGAAGTCCTATGGCTTGTTTATTTAATTCTAAGAAAGTTTTGCTGAAGTAGATCTGAGTTTTGCTGATGACGATGGCTGAGCTGCCCACCATGCTCTGAGCTCCTTGTTGTTGCAGAGGTTTAGTTTTAGAAGTCATAAATCAGGAGATGAGGGAAGTGTTTTGGTTTAGAGAAAATCTTAAAATCCCAGTATTTTTAATATTTTAATTAAAACAAATCTTAAAGTTATTTAAACAGAACCGATTAAGATCCCATGGTTCCGTCATCCCGCACAGTTATTTTCATCGAATTCACTTAGTCCAGTATGAATTTGCTAAACTCAATCTGAATGAGTTCCACACTTTCATTTAGACCTTGGGAAATCCCGTTAGCAACACGTGGGTTACATCATCCGAGGTATTCCTGATTATTCAATGAGTCGTTTTAATTTAGTTGTGATTGTAGTTTTGTTGTTCTGTTTGTGATTAAATTTTGAGTTGTTTTATATTTTTGAATGTTGTGGCGGTGAATTTTATCTTGCAATGACTTTTAATTTAGTTTTAGTTTCAGTTCAGGGACTATCCTAAAGGTTTTGGATTTCATGCAACAGTTTTATTTATCATGTAAGAGAAGTAAAGTACAGTGCTTGTAAGTAAATTGCAATAAAATAAATTGCAATAAAATAAAAGCGTACCTGGAGGGTCTTCCCGTCATTCCAAGCTGCACTTAAAACACATGTTAAGGCATTTAAATGTTTCAACAGATACCTAGGTAAAGCTAAGGGAAGGGTTTTGGTTGTCTACCAAATTTCTAATCCTATAACTAGTCATTTCCGATGACGTTTAGGTTCTTGGTTTGATTTAAGGATGATTTTCTTCATCAAAGAACAATTAAATTCAGTTGTTCTTCTAAAACATCCCGTAATATTAAGAAAGTGCTTAGGATGAGTCCTAAATATCTTTTCAATATTTCTGGGATTTTTTGTCCAAGTAAATTTAGTTGCACAGGTGAATTAATCATCCAGGAGTTTAGTTAAACTTTTTTTCTTGCTCAGTGAACTTAGGTATTTAATTGCCTGATGAATGAAGTGACATCTCACTTAATACTCTATTTAAGAGTTATAATAATTAAAACCTTTAAGGGCAAGTTGGTTTATCGAGAATTTTAATCATTTTTAATTTAAAGTTTGAGTTAATGGTTTAAAATGTTTTAATTTAATTATGAGGTTTTAATTAATAATTTTAAGTTTGGAATAGTGTTCAAATTATTTTAGATTTAAATCTTTATATTTTCAATTATCTTGGTATTTCAAGTTGATGTTCATGTTTTAAATTTACTTAAATAGAAAGATGTGTTAAAATTATTGATATATTTTGATTTAATTCTTAATGATTTCATTTAGGCTTGTTCTTAAATGATTTTAATTTTTTTTATTTTAATTCAATTTGATTTTAATTTAATTTAATTTAATTTTATTTAATTTTAATTTAATTTTAATTTTAATTTTAATTTAATTTAATTTTAATTTAATTTTATTTTAATTTAATTTTAATTTAATTTAATTTTAGTTTAATTTTAATTTAATTTAAATTTAAATTTATTTTATTTAATTTTAATTTTAGTTTAATTTTAATTTTAATTTAATTTTAATTTTAATTTTAATTTAATTTAATTTAATTTTAGTTTTAATTTTAATTTTAATTGTTAATTTGGATTATTATCTTAATTTTTAATTAAGAACTAAATATTGTTAAAGTGATTTATTTAGGGATTTTTTAAATTAAAGAATAAATATCCTCTTAATAATATCCCTATTTTAATAATCCAAATTTAAATATACTCTTTCCAAAATTTAAATCATTTAATTAACTAAAGTTTCATTTTGATATTTTCAAAGTGTATAATGTGTTTCTACCCCTTAATTTCCCTAAGTTTCAATCATCCAAGAGAAAGTTAAAATCAAATATTTTACCCTCCATTTTGATTAAACCTAAAGTTTTAATTAAGGGTTAAAATTTTTAATTACCTTTATGCCCTTTTAGGCTTATTTATTTCATAACTCACTAAATTGAGTTCAAATGAATTTGAAATTTTTATTTCACCTCAAAAACATGTCAATTAAGACATCAGAGGAGAAAATGTGATTTTTCTAACTTTAATTTATTTATATAATTATTTTTAGTAGGAAATAGCTGTTTTCAAAGAAAATTCAACAACATGACCAAGGAAAGGTTTCTGTCCATAAGAAAATTATGTGATGTTCCACATGACCATAGGACCACTTGGACCAATTTTTGTGATTTTTTAAATTATATTTTATTTATTATAATTATTTTGAGTTTTAGAGTATTAATTAGTTATAAAATAAAATTAAAGTTGAAAAATGGATTTTTTATTTTTCTTAAATCTCTATAACCTCAAGGAGTTCAGAAAAACAAATTTTATAATTTTCTGATTTTTCTTTGATTTATTAGAATTATTTTAGTGAAAAAGGTTAAAAACTTATTTTTTTAATATTAAAAATTATATTAAGCCTTTAAAATTCAATATCCTATCCTAGGGACTTAGGAAAAATATTTGGTTTGTTCCTAAGTGATTAGGAGTCAAAATGTGATATTTTTATGATTTTTAATATTTTTGTGATTTTTATTATTTTTTAATTATTAAAATATTAAAATATTGTGAAAAATCAACTTTTTAGAAAATTCCAATTTTAATTTTTCTGAACTCCCCTGATATCAGAGAAGCTCCAAAATCATTTTTGTGAATTTTTGAAAAGTATTTTTGGAGTTATGAATTTTTAAAGTTCCATTTTGCTTATGAGGCTTAATTAACTCATTTGGTGGGGTTAATCAAGTCCAATTGATTTCAAAATTTTATGTAAGATTCCTCTGACCCTAAAGAGTAATGGAGAATTGTTTTCAAGTCAATTTGATGTGCGGATAACCCTAATTAAATCAAATTCAATTTTAGGAGTTTAGGCCAATTAATGTTTTTATGAATGAATTAAGTAAAAATATATTTTTCATAGGGTCCTCTAGTCCTAAGGAAAATTACCAAATTTTCCTAGAATTTATTTTACAACATGCTAATTATTGGAATTAAAATACCTAAAATAGTGACATGAACTTGAAAATTCAATAACTTTTCCCAGAGATGGCCTGTGACCTTGAAAAATTCAGGGAATGTTCCCAAGATTAGAGGCTTCAAAAGCCCTATAGTCTCATGCCATGGTGAATTGTTTATGCAAATGAAGAATCAAAATATTAAAAATAATAAATAAATTATTAAAAATAAAATACTCATCTAATTAACTTGATTTCTTTTCTACATTATTCTACTTTGTTCACTAAGTAAGAGGGTATTTTTATTTTATTTTTGTGATTTTTCTATGCAAAGATATGAATTTTTGAAGTTCAGTGCATTTAAATAATTCAAAAATACCCTAATTTTCTACTTATCCACGCGGCGCCGCGTCAACCTCGGCAGCTCCGAAAGCCCACACGTCGCGCTGTGATTCGGCGCCGCCATCTAACTCAGCTCTCCAGGGGCCCGCGGTTCACGTACCATTGCGCCGTTCCACTTGATCTCGACCGTCCGCTTGATACACGCCCGATCCAACGGCTCCTGGTCATCGTCTACGACTGGTGTGCACCCGTGGCCATCCACACTAAAACCCTAAGATCTCACTCAATTCTCAATGGATTTTCGTGTTCTTATGCTTTATGGATTTTTCTTGAAGAGACGAACACATCCATACGGTTTATAGGCTATGAAATTAACCCAAACAAAATGGAGAATTGCTCGAAGCTCGGGGGGAAGAATGAGTTCATACCTTTGCTCAGAGAAGTGAAGCTTCGATCTGAGAGTTATGTTACGTTCAATTGAGTCCAGGCAAGCTCCAGATGAAGTCACTGGCTCTGGGGAATTGTCTAAGTATGAAAGTGACCAGACCCGATTTCAAAGCTTGGAGGCTGGAGCAACTGGGTGGCCTGGAGAGGGGAATTTCACTGGGGAACTCCTTCTCTTGGTCCTGTGCGGGTGTGGGTGAGTTTAATTTGGATTTGGTAGAGGTTCCGGAGATGTCCTGGTTTTGGGTGGATTTTCAACTCGAAATTGAGCTCTGTTAGTGGAGTTTAGGGCAAAGGAACATCTGGGATCAACTGCTCTGGGTTAAGAGAAGGTCCTGGAGCAATTTTGGCAGAGTTTCCTTAAGGTCTGGTTCATCACCTCATTTGGCCGAGAGGTGGTGGTGTTTAAATAGAGGTGGCTGGAGGGCTTCCCAGGGACAATTGGAGGCTGGGATTAGCTGCTCAGGGGAGGAGAAGAACAGCCATGGTGTCCATTTGGGTTGGGACAGCTCAGCCAGGGAGAATTGAAAATTTTGGCTCACATGGAGCTCTCGGCCATGGTGTTTTCCGGCGACCCAGGCGGCTGGCCGGCAGGGTTAGGTCACCATCTGGCTCAGAGGGGTCAGGGGTTGGCAATGGTGCAGTCAATTGAGGCTTGACATGTGTAAAGGAGTTGAATTGAAATGGAATGGGGGGAAGGCTATTTTGGGTTCAAATGAGTCAACCCATGGTTTTGGGCTAGGTTCACCACCCGAGGCTCGGTTTTGGGCTGAAAAGGATCACTTGGGTCGGCCAAGAGAAAATGGTGTGGTCTCCATCCATGGTGAGGTGGCTAAGCATGGTTTAGAGTGTGACATGAGTATGGTTAAAAGGCTTAATGAAGGATTAAGAAAGAGGCCCCCTCCACTTGCCATAAATGATATGGTGAGGTGTAAAGTAACTCCCATGGCTTGCATATGGCTTATGCATGGCTCCATGGCTTCATTTGGCTTGGGAAAAGATTTGGTCAATTTCATGAAAGGGGATTTTATGAATTTTGGCATTTTTGGTGGAAATTTGGATGAAGCTTGATATGGAATGGTTTAATGATGATTTTGAAACTTAGGGGTGATTTAAATCATAGGGAATGATGAGGGAAAATTTCATGTGAGCTTTGGAATGAAATTTGGGCTTTTGAATTTGTTGGAAGTGGGCTTTTAGATTTTTAAAATGGACTTTTGGATAAAATTTTTGTAAAGGACCATGCCAAATAAATGTTGGTCTTTAGTTTAGGGATGTATCATGAGTGATTTGGAACAAGTTTAAAGTGGTTTTGAATTGTATTAGGTTGAATTTGGGCTTTTTTGGTAAAGGGGCCAAGGTGGGCCAAATTGGGCTAACTTGGGCTAAGGTTGGGCTAAAGTTGGATTTGATGTAAAATTAATGTTGAGAAATGTTCATGGGAGTGTCACAAAGAATTTTCAACTTTGGTTGGGCTTTGATTTTGGGATTTGGGCCCATTTGGGTTAGGTTTAGGCTTAGGTCAATTTAAGAGATTTTGGTTTTGGGTTAGGTTTGGGTGGAGTTTAGGTTCAAATTTTTGGCAAATCAAGTTAGTGTTTTGTTTATGGGGATGTTAGGAAGGCTTTAGAAAAGATTTGGGGCCAATTGGAGTTGAATTGGATGGGTTTGAGCTAGGTTTAGGTCATGGGCCAAAATTGGGCCTTAGGCTTCAAATTGAAATTGGGCTCAAATGTCAATCAAATTGGACTTGGATTTGGTCTAAATTAATATTGGAGATATTGAATTGAAGTTTAGAATTGAATTGGACAAAAGTTGAGGTCAATTGGGGTGGTTTGGTTTGACATTGGGTTCACTTGGGTTTAAAATGAGTCAAATTGGGGGTTTTGGTAAAAGTGGGGTAAATTGGCAAAATTGGCCCATGGTGTAGTTGAACAAAATAAAATTGGGAATATTTGGGATTTTCTGGAATTTTCTAGGAATTTTCTGAATTTTTGGTGTAAAAGGGTATTTTGGTAATTTTGGGGGGTTTAGGGGTATTTTTGGAAATTTTGGTATTTTTGGCCAAAGATAGTCAATTTGAATGGTGGGAAATGTTTAGGATTGATTTTGAGAAATTTTGGGTAATTTAGGTGATTTTGCAAATTTTGGGTAGTTCTAAGGGCATTTGGTAGGTTTAGTGGGTCCGGGGCCCCGGGGGTCAAAAATTGAAATTTTGGAAAAATGAAGATTGATCAAATTTGAGTAGAATAGAATCACTTTGGTTGAGCCATGAAGCCATATTAAGCCCATATGAGCCATGAGATGACTTATTTGAGGCATTGACCATGTTGTTCCTAACCCTCTTAGCTAGGGGCTTAGGGGTTAAGGACCATCCATATGAATTACCTACATGAGTCGGGAAGTCAAGTTGGGTGAGAGTGTGGTTTTAGGACTTGGAATGTGTGTGAGAGTGTAGTGTATGTGCAAGTCGACCCTCACCGGACCATGCCGCCTGGGGTATTCCTAGGCCAAAGAGTCCTATAGGAACTCGTCCTTTAAACCTCCACATTTGATTTCAACCCTCTAGGTGATTAGGGGTCTACAATCAAGCTTGTGGGGTTTGCAGGGAGTCAAGAGGTGTTTGAACTTCTAAAGGGTGGGTTCCACTTCTAGTCCTCTAAGATTAGTCAAAGGAAAGGCCTATGGCTAGATCCTAAGTACTAAAGAGAGAAGCAAAAGACCTCATCAAAAATGAGGTCAACACACCTACAAGTGACCATTTTTCCTTACTTTAAACCAAATTGATAGAATTTGGCCTGTCACTCTAAAAACATTCAATTATAAGCCCATCAAATCTTATCTCCCTATCTATTTGCACTCCCCGTTAGATGATAACTCTGATTTTCTAAAGTGAAATGTGATACTTATAAGTTAAGAAATCTTAGCCCACAGTCAGGTCTATAAGATTTCTCCACAAGTTTTAACAATACAATTGAACAAGTTGTAAAGTAAAAGAAGTTTTGGTAAAATATCATCAAAATTTTAGGTAAGAAAGATAAAAAGTTCTTAAACAAATATCCAAACCTCTTGGCTTAATTACATTATATTTGTAAGAAGAAAGAGAAGAAAACTACTCAGAAAGCATTGGATTAACACAACAAAACATATTCGTAATCATTAAAACCAAAGCACATAACTTAAGAGTTAAGTTACAAATAGTTATCTGGAATGTTCACCAAAGCAATCCTTTGAAGTTCTCTGACTTTGCTGACTCTTACAGAACTTTAAACCTCAAGAAATCACAAAACACTCACTAAACACTTACAAACTTGAACTTAAAGTGAAAGAAACTTAAGAATAATTGTAATCAACTCTAAAACGACTCTCCTCTACTGTAGAATTAATTCCGATTTATAGAGCTTTAAAAATGACCAAGGGTTGCTTCAGACATCTCTTTAAAATTCATCCAAATTCTTTGAATCTTCTAAAATATAACTGTTGTGCCAAGGCGCCAGTTCAAATAATCCATTTCAGTGCTTTTGGCTTCAAGGGACACATCTCTTCATTCAAATGTGTCTAGATTCATTGTATACTTTATTTGAAACGTTCAATATCATCTAGGGGTTATAGAAGACTTTGGAACCGCCAAAATTCAAAAAGTAACAACTCTAATCGTCTTTGGCGTTTAGGCACCAGACTTAATTTGTCAAATTTTCTTAATAAAGCCCCAATTTTGCTCCTTTTTTCTTCTTTTCATCCTTAAACTCATCATCTTATACCTATAACCAAAAATATTAAAATACCTTTCATTAAAGCATAATATCCTAAAAAATATAAGAATAATTTATCCATAAAAAATGGTTAATTTTAAGGTAGATCAGGCCTCCAACCTACTAAAATATTTTTTTTTGTTTACTGCAGAAGCTAAGTACATCGCAATGTAAGAGGCTACAAAGAAGATGATATGACTACAAAGTTTTCTAGAAGAATTGGGTTAGGAGGTTCAAATGGGCACTCTATAAAGTAATAGTCAGAGCACAATATTCCTTGGTAGGAATTGATCCACTGAAAATTTGATAGCTTTTTAATGTCCATTTCATACCTGTTTTTGATGATATTGCACTTTAAAGAAAGATATTTTTTATGATTTCATACAGGTACAATAATTTTAGGCCTTTGGATCAAAAAGAAGCAAAAATGAGCAAATTTAGAGCAAAATAGGGCAAAAGTGCATTTTATTAAACTAGTGTTTAACGGTGCTGTCACCAATATCGGACCGCACCAATTTACAAAGACTTTGGACCAAAAGGCGGAAAATAGCACCAGACGATGCCTTATCCTGACCCAGACTGTGCCCTATCCCAAATTCAAACTAGATTCAATGTATTTGGCCGAATTTTGGAGGGTTACTTGAAGAATCTCTTGGAAAATCAGTTATGACCAGATTTAAACTACTTTGGAGCCAAATTTAGAGAGGGAGGAGAGAGTTTAAAGTGTGAGGGAGTGAAGAGTGAGTGTGTCTTTTTATTTTCTAGGAAATCTAGGGTTCGTGTGTTCTCTTCTAAGGAGTGTAGGAAAGGAGGGAAAATGAGAGATTTCTTCTTCCTTACTTATCTAAAGAGAGAATTGTGTGTTATTTTGAAAAAAGAAGAGGAGTCAAAGGAATTTCTTGAGATTCGCTTGGAGAAGAGTTTGAGATAAGTTGTCTTTTCTTTACTTTGTTTGTATGACATTGCTTTTATATATAAAATCCTTGTTTTGTCATCTTTTCCTCATGAGACTTGAGTAGATTTCTTTGTCTTCCTCCTTTTCATGTGATGTGTTGATATTTTGATATGGAAATGATGTGTCGATTTATTATGGAGAAATTGTGATGACATTTTCACTTCGTACTTCATTTACTTTTTGATTTGGCCAATTAAATTGTTAAAACTTGTTAGGAAACATATGTTCTGAAAGGATTATGAGTTCCACAACAAAAGTGAAGGTCACATTCAAAGTCCATGAATGAGTGACATTGTTCATGGGGGTTGAGTGCAAATAAATAGGGAAATATACTTTGATGATCGTAGAATTGGATATTTCAGAGTGACATGCTGAAATCCTCAATTTAGTCCTAGGGTTTGGAAACCAAAGAGAGAGTTAGCCTTCAAGAGAAGGGAAGTAGGAGCTCTGGAGTGAGAGCCAGTATCCTCCAAGCCTAACCACAGATTTGGGGACTGAACTTAGGATTAGCCAATTGTTGACCTCATTTTTTATGTGGTCTTTTCTCTTCTCTCTCCTTAGTACTTAGGATCTAGCCTTAGGCTTTCCCTTTGACTATCTTAGAGGACTAGAAATAGAACCCACCACTTAGAGATTTAAACACCTCTTAACTCCCTACAAACCCCATAAGTTTGATTGTAAACCCCTAAGTCACTTGGAGGGTTAAGATCAAATGTGGAGGTTTAAAGGATGAGTTCCCTATAGGACTCTTTGGCCTTAGGACTACCCTGGGTGGCCTGGTCTGGTGAGGGTTAACCTGCACACATTATACTTTCACACACATTCCAAATCCTAAAACCATTCATACTTAGCTTGACTTCTTGACTCATGTAGGTAATTCATATGGATGGACCTTAACCCCTAAGCCCTTAGCTAAGAGGGTTGGGAACAACATAGTGAATGCCTCAGATGAGTCCTCTCATGGCTTTTATGGGCTTTATATAGCTTCATGGCTCAACCAAAGTGATTCCATTCTACTCAAACTTGATCAATCTTCATTTTTCCAAAATTTCAATTTTTGACCCCCGGGGCCCTACTCCCACCAAACCTACCAAATACCCTTAAAATTGCCCAAAATTTGCAAAATTATCTAAATTACCCAAAATTCCTCAAAACCAATCCTAAACATTTCTCACTACTCAAATTGATCATCCTTAGCCAAATACAACAAAATTTCCAAAAATACCCCCCTAATACCTTCCAAATACCCAAAATACCCTTTTAACCCAAAAATCTAAAAATTCCAAAAATTTCTAGAAAATTCCAAAAAATCTCAAATATTCCCAATTTCATTTTGTTCAACCATACCATAGGCCAATTTTTTCAATTTAACCCACTTTTACTAAAACCCCCAATTTAACCCATTTTTAACCCAAGTGGACCCAATGCCAAACTAAATCAACCCAATTCACCTCAACTTTGACCCAATTCAATTCTAAAATTCAATTCAATATCCCCAATATCAATTTAGACCAAATCCAAGCCCAATTTGATTAACATTTGGATCCAATTCCAATTTGAAGCTTAAAGCCCAATTTTGGCCCATGACCTAAACTTAGACCAAACTAACCCAATTCAAACCCAATTAACCCCAAATCTTATCCTAAACCTTCCTAATATCCCCAAAAACAAAACACTAACAATATTTGCCCCAAATTTGAACCTAAACTCCACCCAAACCTAACCCAAAACCAAAATTCTCATTTTTGGCCTAAACCCAAACCTAACCCAAACGGGCCCAAATCTCAAAATCAAAGCCCAACCAAAGTTGAAAACTCTTTGTAACACTCCATAAACATTTATAAACATTAATTTTACATCAAATCTAACATTAGCCCAACCTTAGCCCAAGTTAGCCCAATTTGACCCACTTTGGCCCCTTTACCAAAAAGTCTCAAATCAAACCCAATTCAACTCCAAATCACCTCAAATTTTTTTCAAATCACTCATGACACATCCCTAAACTAAACCCAACATTTGTTTGGCCCAATACTTCACAAAATTTCCATCCACCAATTTGTTTTCAAACCTAAAGGATCACTTTCTTAAACCATTCTAAAAGCCCACTTCCACCAAATCCAAAAGCCCAAAAAAAATTCATCCAAAGTCCGTATGACACTCTTCTTCATCATGCATTCAATTAATATCATCCCTAAAGTTCTAATTGATCCTCAAATTATTCCAATCTTGGCCTCATGACAATCTCCCTTAGAATCATAAAAAATGCCAATATCCTTCTTCATGCAAATGACATGACTTTTCCAAAGCCAAATGAAGCCACAATGGAGTTATTCACAAGCCATATGAAGCCATGATAGCTTGGCCTTGTCATCAATCCATTTATGGCAAGAGAAGGGAGCCCTTTAATGATTCCCTTAAAGTTGATTAAACATTCCTATGCTTCCCTTAACCTATGCTTAAACTTAATTGTACTTGGATTGTGACTTGACCCCACTAATCATGCTGACCCAAGTGACTTTCTCTTCAGTCCAAACCAGCCTTGGGTGGTGCACCAAACCTAAAACCATGAGTTGACCAAATTGAACCCAAAATAAGCCTCCCCCATTCCATTTCAATTCAGTCACTTTACACATTGCCATTCTCCATTGCTTGCACCAAATTCAAACCCTGACCTCACTGACCATGAAGGTGACCCATGCCTGGCCGGCCAGCCACCACAGTCGCCGGAAAACACCATGGCCGAGAGCTTTATTTGGATTCAAAAAATTGAAATTCACCTGGCTGAGCTATCCCAACTCAATTGGACTCCATGGTTGTTCTTCCCTTGCATAGAGTAGCTGATCCCAAGCCCTAACTCCCCCTGAGAAGCCATCTAGCCATGCATATTTAAACCCACCACCTTCTCGGCCAAATAAGGTGATGAACCAGAGCTTAACAAAACTCTGCCAAAATTGCTCCAGGACCTTCTCCTAACCTAGAGCAATTGATCCCCAGTGTCCCTTTACCTTAATCCCCATTGACAGAGCTCAATTTATCAGTAAAAAATCCACCCAAAAACCAGGACATCTCTTGAACCTCCACAAAAATCAAATTAAACTCACCCACACCTGCACAGGACCAAGAGAAGGAGTTCCCCTATGGAAGCCCCCTCACCAGGCCAGCCATTCTCTCTATCGGCCAAGCTTTGAAATCGGGCTTGGTGGAAGTTGTACATAGACAATTCGACAGGGCCAGAGACTTCATCTGGATCCTTGTTGGGTGCAATCAAATGTGCCACAACTCTCTGATTGAAGCTTCACTTCTCAGAGCCAAGGTATAGACCTCTCCTTCCTCCCGAGCTTCCAGTGATTCTCTATTTTGATTGGCTTAATTTTATAGCATGTAAACCATATGGATGTGTTCGTCTCTTCAAGACGAATCCATAGAGCATAAGAACACAAAAATCCGTTGAGAAATGAGAGAGATCTTAGGGTTTTAGTGTGGACGGTCACGGGTGCACACCAGTCATAGACGATGACCAGGCGCCGTCCGATCGTGCGTGTATCGAGTGGACGGTCCAGATTGCGTAGGGCTAGAGAATGGTACGTGAACCGCGGGCCCCAGGAGCACTGAGTCGGATGGCGGCGTCGAATGAGGAGGCGACGCATGGGCTTTCGGAGCTGCCGAGGTTGAGTCAGCACCGCGTGGATAAGTAGATAAATATGGATTTTTTTTTATTTAATTAAATACCTGAAACATTAAAAAATCATATCTTTATGTAGAAAAATCACAAAAATAAACTAAAACTACCCCCTTGCTCAGTGAATAGAGGAGAATAATGTAAAAAAAGAATTGAGTTAATTTGATGAGTATTTTATTTTTAATTAATGATTTACTCATTTCAGTATTTTAATTCTCCATCTACATAGACAATTCACCATGGCATGAGACTATAGGGATTTTGAAGCCTTTGATCTTGGAAACATTCCCTGAATTTTTCAAGGTCAGAGGCTATCTCTATAGCAAGTTATGTATTTTTCAAGTTTATATCACTATTTTTGGTATTTTAATTCCATTAATTAGCATATTGCTTAGAAAATTCTAGGAAAATTTGGGGAAGTTTCTTAGGACTAGTGGACCTTAGGATAATTATTTTTTTGAGTTAATTCATTAAGAATAACTCTAATTGACCTCATTACTCAAAACTGAACTTTAATTAATTAGGGTTAACCACACATCAAAAAAACTTGAAAATAATTCTCCACTGATCTTTAAGATCAGGGGAATTTCACATAAAAATTTGGAATCAATTAGAAATGTTTAACCCCACTAAATGGATTAATTAAGTCACACGAGTAAAATTAAACTTTAAAAATTCAGAACTCCCAAAGTACATCTAAAAAATTTACCAAATTGATTTTGGACTTATCTGATATCAGTGGAGTCTAAAAAAATTAAAATTGGAATTTTCTAAAAAATTTCATTTTTAATCATATTTTAATATTTTAATGATTAAAAAATAGTAAAAATCACATAAATAATAAAAATCATAAAAATGTCATATTTTGACTCCTAATCACATAAGAACAAACCAAATATTTTTCCCAAGTCTCAAAGAAAAGATATTGAATTTTAAATGCTTAAGACAATTTTTAATATTAAAAAATGGATTTTCCAACCTTTTCACTAAATTAATTCTAGTAAATCAAACAAAAGTCAGAAAAATATAAAATTTATTTTCTCTAAACTCCTTGAGGTCAGAGAGATTTAAGAAAAATGTAAAACTTAATTTTCAATCCTTTATTTTATTTTAAAATTAATTAACACTCTAAAATTCAAAATAATTATAATAAATAAAATATAATTCAAAATCATCAAAATTGGTCCAAGTGGTCCTCTAGTCATTAGGAACATCCCATAATTTTCTTAAGGACAGAAACATTTCCTTGGTCATGTTGTTGAATTTTCATTGAAAACCCTTATTTTTCACAAAAATAATTATATAAATTAAATTAAATTCAGAAAAATCACATTTTCTCCTCTAATGTCTTAATTGACATATAAGTAAAGTGACATAAAAATTTCAAGTTCATTTGAGCTCAATTTGATGAGTTATGAAATAAATAAGCCTAAAGAGGCATAAAGGTAATTAAAGGATTTTAAACCTAATTAATATTTAGGTTTAATCAAAGGGATGGTAAAATATCTGATCTTAACTTTTCTCATAGATGATTGAAACCTTGGGAATTAAGGGGTAGAAATTCACTAATTATCTTGAAAACATTTAAAGTAAATTTTAATTAATTAAATAATTTAAATTTTGGAAGATTATATTAAAATTTGGATTATTAAGGTTAAGGTTATAACTTTAGAAGATATTAATTCTTTAATTTAAAATCCCTAAATAAATCACTTCAATAAGATCTAATTCTTAATTAAACTTAAAATAATAATTGGAATTAATAAATTAAAAATTAAAAGAAAATAACCCTTAATTAAATTAATATTTAAAATATTAAGTGATTTAATAATTAAATTAAATTAAATTTAAAAATTAATTCAAAAACACTTAATAACAAACTTAAAGCAAATTTGAAATATTAAATAATATTAAAACAATTCATAATTAAGCATATAAAACAAATTAAGCTATCAAAACTAACCTAAAATATCATAATTAACCTTAAATCAAACCATAAAAGATATATGAATAATTCAAACACTTCTAAGTAAATTTAAAACATCAAAATTAATCTGAAACATTAAAATAACAAAAAATGGGGTTTAAATATTTAAACTAAATTTAAAACAATTTGTACACTATTCCAAACTTAAATTTATTAAAATTTTATAACTAAATTAAATCACCTTAAAACATTAATTCTAATTTTAAATCATTAAATTCTTTAACATACTCATTTGCCCCCTAAAGGTTTTCATTATTATAACTCTTAAGTAAAGCATCAAGTGAAATGTCACTTTACTTATAGGATAATCAAACATCTTAATTCACTGAGCAAGAAACAAACTAAACTAAATCTTGGAATGATTAATTCACCTGTGCAATAAAATTCATTTGGACTCAAAAATAATCCCAAAAATATTGAAAAGATGTTTAGGACTCGTCCTAAACACTTCCTCAATATGATGTGATGTTTTAGAAGAACAATTGAATTTAATTGTTCTTTGATGAAGAAAATCATCCTTAACAAAATACAAGAAACTAGACATCATGGGAAATGACTAGCAATAGGATTACAAACTTGGTAGAAAACCAGAACATTCCCTTAGCTTTATCTAGGTACTTGTTATAAACATTTAAATGCCCTAACATGTGTTTTTATTGGAGCTTGGAATGACGAGAAGACTCTTCAGGTACGCTTTTATTTTATTGCAATTTATTTATATGAGCTACACTTTACTCTTCTTGCATGTTAAACAAAATTATTGCATGAAAACTGAAACCTTTAGGATAGCCACAAAACTAAAACCCAAAACTAAATTAAAAGTCACAACAAGATAAAATTCACCGCCACAACATTTCAAAATATAAAACAACTCAAAATTTAATCACAAACAGAACAACAAAACTATAATTGTAATTAAATTAAAATGACTCATTGGATGATTGGGAATACCTCGGATGATGTAACCTACGTGTTGCTAACGAGATTTTCCACGGTCTAAATGAATGTAATATAAACCCTGCTTAATTTCTTTATATTAAGCGAGGAACTCTGTTCGAGCTTATAAAATTGGTTCGCGTGACCAGAACGGATGTCACAAATCTTCTAGTTTATTTAATCGAGCCCCATCACCAAGCAGTGTGTCTATTCCTCGGGATAGATACACGGTTTGTGATGCGGTGCTCGTTTATATAAACTATTTGGGATGTGAGATCGGTTTAATTTCACATATTACATTTTTTTTCAAATTTAAAATTATTTTCAAAATCAAATGCTACTTTCTAAATTATATATATATATATTTAAATTAAATTTAGAATCTAAATTTCACCGACAATTTCTGTAGGCAACCCCTTTTTTTAAAATTAAACTTACAACCTAAAAATATGCCGAAACTAATGTTCTTTATGAGTTTGGAAAAGGGTAAAAAATAGGAATGCTCCTATTTGGCATAATACATTTGCATCAATGATCTATGTTACAAAAAATCATCATATTATAATTGGTGAGGAGGAAGATTCTTTCTTACAACTGAACTTTGTTATAAATTTGGTCTTGTGTTAGTTTAACTTGCTAGAAGGTTAGAGCGTACTTTAGTAGAACTAGTAACTACAACTGTTTGTCTCTATTTTAAGTATTGTAATTACTTACAATTATGCTGTGATTCGAGAAGTGATTTCTGTGCTATACCATAAAATTAATTGCTTTCTTATGGGATCGATATCCAGGACTTCACTAAAGCCCTGTATTACTTAAGCTATACGTATGCTTGCGTTTAATTGTGTGACTCAATAGAAAACTAAATCAATATATATATATATATAAATCTGAGTTCATAAATTTTGGCAAATTAAAAAATTCACACCGGGAATCCGACATTTCAATCTAGGTATCAATTCATAAGATCGTTTTTAAATGACAGACAGTTGTTACTTGAGAAAATTGTGGTAGCAAGAACCATACTGATATGTTAACTAAGGGTGTTACAATTGAGAAACTAAAGTTGTGCGTAACTTCAGTTGGTCTTCTAGCATGAAGATAAAGGTTTCAAGTTGCAATTGTTGAGGATTTCATGTTTGAGGAATGAATGATACATCTAGTATCCCAGTCTCAAAGCGAGAGAATTGTTGAGAATATGAAAACTGATCCACTGCTCAAGTTGGTACTTTCTCATGTTTGGCAGCTAATTAAAATTTCTTTCTATAAGTAATTCCTTCCTTATTTCCGTTTCCCGCTTACCCATATTTCTCCCGCTCTCCCTGGATCTCCTTTCTTTTTCGGCTGTGGCTTCTGGAGGAATAACAAGGAGTTGGCGGAAACTCTTGATGAACCGGTAGGCTTTATTTTTCCCATTTTTTTTTCTTCAGGTGTTGTTTACAAGAGCAGCCGAAGGAAATAGCAAGGATTGGCTCTCCTATATTCAACGTGGGTGCATACGGGTGAAGATAAAAGGATTATTCAATTCTTTTCTGGAGTTGGATCACACGGCAAGGATGCTCCCTGTAGTTTCTTATTTCGAGTGGTGACTCTCGAGTAGAGAGAGAGAGAAAGAGATCTTCTTTGTAATTGTCGAGGCAATCGACGGTGTAATTATCATAATACTAGAATTCTCTACAGCTTCGTGGACGTAGACAATTTTGCCGAACCAGGTAAATTTGTGTGGCTGCATGTTTTGCTTTTGTGAATTTTTCGTTCTGATTTTTCGCTTTATTGTCGTAGTTTTCTCCCAACACAATTTTTCTATGTATTTTGGAAATAAAATATTAAAAATATTATAATTAAGAAGATTGTAAACATATCTCACCAAATTATTTATTGCCGCATTCTTAAAAAGGATTTAAAGAATTTTATTGATTTTACTGTATCATAAGTGGCTACCATTATTTGATCTCTATTCTCTTCAAATTATCCATTTTAAAATATATTTCATAAGAAAATATTTAGATTTTTGAAAGAGATTTGTAGTATTTAAACTTAAAAAACAAAAGCATCATTGTAAAACTGAGCCTTCTAAGGCCACTTTTCATTATTATACTGATCGTACGAAAAAACAATTTAAGTATATAATTTCTCTACAAAATTTACTAGATATTTAAAAAGAGCTGAAAATCATCTCATCTAAAAACTTGGAATTTTTTATGAGGCAATTTTTAAATTGTAAATCCCAGTTCAAAAATATAATTTTTAAATAGTGTTTTTTTTAATTATTTGTTGACTTCTAAATAATTTAATTACAAATTTATGCATTTACTTGTAATATGAAACTTCAAATTCAATTAGTTACCATGGGTTGCACCAGGTATAGAGGCTATGCACTTCTATGGTATAAAACAAATCTCTTCATATGACATTAGCACTCTTATCCGTGACATAGTTGTTGAGGGTGTAATTTCTCATCTTAATCAAGCGTGTGAATCATACATATTATCCTTTGGACTCACATTTCCCGAAAAAAAAAAAATCTTCATATTATTTAATAAAGTAAAATTAAAATCATAATTATAATTAAATATTAATCATATTTTAAAACTAATCATCAACCTTTTTTTAATATTAATTTTTTATAATATTTAATCAACTTTAAAATTTCATAATCATATAACAAAAATTCAAATTTATAATCCTTATTATTCATTCATTCATTCAGTATAAATTAAAAAAAAAAAACAATTATATTTAATAAAATGCAAAATTTCATAATTATATCAAAAAAATTAAATATATAATCTTTATTATTCATTCATTTATTATAAGTTTAAGAAAATTATTTTACTTCAAATAAGCAACACGAGAAATTACCAAGCATTGCATGCCTTCTCATTTTTTTTTGCTACTCACACTAATCATATCTATTAACGCAATAACTTTCAATACACGACACTTAAAAAGTTTCCTACTCGAGTCTAAAACTCTTTCATTCATTTTTTTTTTGAAATTTCTCACACAGTTTAAAAATTCATGATTGTATACAAATAATTGGTCGTCTACATGAATTTTCTTAGACCAATTAATAACATTTGAACATCGAAAAAATCGTATGATTCAAAACCCGATTCCTAAACCATAACTGAGCAATCTAGATATCGGACTACCAGATAAATTTATATATTCAGTCTCCCAACTAATTACGAAAGCGTCAACAATCACTTTCCCAGTAGTTAAAAAGCTCTTCAAGCCCATACGCTATAGTCACCGAACCAATACTCCTCACAAATAGCCAAAAGTAAATATCAATGTTAAAAGGATTAACATATACTCTATCATTACTTATAAGCTTCACTTATAAGCTTCCTGACACCCACATCACTACCTTCTCATTGAGACACCATGTACAGATCCCATAATGTAGGGCTCATATTTTTTCTTTTTTTTCTGCATCCACTAAAAAAGAAGGGGAGAGCTCAGAGGAAAATCCCAGAGGATAACTCTCTCCCGATCTTTTTCTCTCCCCCTCTTGTTATTGTTTAGAAATTAGGTCATCTCATCCACTCTACTCTGAGAGGGTGATTAGAGAATCAGAAAATTCATGTCTAAAAAACACATCATCTTCTTTCACCCTACTTATACAGGCTTCTCCCGGGTCATATGAACTCACGAACAATACTAATTTTTATATTCTAAAACGATTCAGCAATGATAGAAACCCCAACTCATGTTTTTTTCATTTTGATTATCTTCGTTTTAATAGTTCAACAAGTCCATGTAAATAGCAACATTTTGAGTGCTGTGAATGTAACTATCCCCACTATAAAACATGTCAATCAATATACATTTTCTTTCGTAGGATAGGATATATTTCATGTCCCTAAAACCTGTCGCTTCCTCAAGCATAACACTCAATAAATTTTTTAATAAGTCTTCACAATTATCAAAATTATAATATTCAGAAAGAAAGTATATGAAAGATATTCAGAAATAGAGTGATTAAAATTATGTTTCAGCCATAACAGAGCGCATCCAACTTGCAGCAATGCAGGACCAAAATCTAAGCCTATTGATCAGCATAGTGGTGATATGAGCCCAAGCCTGGAAAGCAAAAAAATATTCAATTAGTTTGGTGTTGGGACAAAAAAAAAAAACTCAATTTAAAAAAAAATATATAGAAGAGATTTATAAAAAATTTTAAAAATGGCGAATTAACATGCATACCACTATTTTTATATATACATATCTAGCATCTAAATCTTAATTTTTACATTTACATCACACAAACTATGCATAAAAATGTATACTTTACCTTTTAAAAGATAAAATGGTAATATTTTTATGTGATATAAAAGATTTGGGTGGTAGAAATGTAAAAAGTAAAGGTTAGATTTTAGATATGTAAATTCATAGAGGAATTGGGTGGTATATATGTAAATGCCCAAAAATCAAAAGATAAAAGAGCAGAGAATTGATTTATTAAAAAAAAAATAGAATGAAAAGGGCATGCAAGAAGAGATGAATTTTAAAAAATAGAATAATTTTTGCATCAAGCATCATGGTGTGATAACCATAATCCCACTCATATTAGGCTGAATATGTAACTGAGATTCTATTGGCAATAACTAAATAAATACTAGCAATGATTATTGCAAGGAGAATATAGTTATTAAACCTGAAATTAAGAAAATGACAGACGAGGGAAAAATTTTATTTATCCAAACATAGAATGATTTTTGTATAAAAATATTCTCATATATGCTAAATCTCCAACAGAAAATCTGCTGTCAATAAACAAATACTCAACAGAAGTATTGAATACATATCTACCTGAAAGAGGAAGAAGCCGCCTAATTTATAGTAAGTTATGAAACTTAGGGCTTGTTTGGGGTAGCATTTTTTGGCGCGGCGCATTTGAAAATGCTGGGCATGCCTTTCAGAAACTGTGGCACAATAATGGTTTAGGATAGGCTGGGTTAAACGCAGGCCACAGGTTCAACCCCACGGCCCGCATTTCTTCGCGATTTTATTACTTTGCTACCCTCTTCTCCCCGCTGTCCCCTCTCGTGTTTCATCTGCTCTAAGATAACACTTCTCTCCCACGTATCTCTCGCACCTCTCTCGCTCTTCTCCAATCTGTGGATCCGGTGGCAAGAGTTTGTTTTTATTCTCCTCTCCCTCTTCCCTCTGATCTCCAGATCCGTTTGGTTTGCTCTCCATCCTCCCACGGTATCATCTACCATTATCTTTGCGGATTGAAGTTAATTTGTGATTTGTGGCTTTCTCATTGCGGTTTAAGGTTTTTCTCATTTGCGGTTAAAAGTACTGAGATTGAGATATTGGATATCAAAATCTTTTTTGGTGTTTTGTGCTCTATTCGGTTGAGGATTCTAACCGGTTGGTGGTGGTTGCTTGAAACATTGCTTGTGATTTTTGTGATGGCTCATTTGCAATGTGTATTGTGGATTTGGCTGAGATTGTGGTCGCCCTAAATTGTGTTGGTGATTTTGTAGTGGTTGCCCAAAATTAAGGTAGTGATTGTGGTTGCCCGAAATTGGGTTGCCCTTCCAGTCACGCTCAAGCCCATTGTGGTGGTGATAGTGTTGGTGATGTGGTGGTAGTGTAATGGTTGTATCGTGTTGTGTAGTGGTGTTAGTGTGGTAGTGGTGTTGGCGTGGTGTTGGCGTGGTGTGTGGTGTTGGTAATTTGGTGTTGGTGATGATATGTTGATAGTGGTGATGATTTGGGCATGCTAGTTCTCGTAATGGGCAAGACAAATGAAATCGGTTTGTCTGCCACCTGGGATAAGGAGATTACTTTAATATTTTATGATCTCTGTCTTAAAGAGATCGAATTGAGAAATAGAACAACCACCTCTTTTAACAAGGAAGGATGATGAGAAAGTATAATAGAATATAATAAAAAAATTCAAGAAAAACACAGGAAGATAGTACGATACAATGCAATTTAAAAACAAATGAGACCATTTGAAAAAGGACTGGAAAATATAGAAAGAGCTGAAGTGAGGATCCACAGGCTTGGTTTGGGATGCTATAAAGCAAAACATTGATGCTTCTGAAGAATGATGGGCCGAGAGATTGAAGGTAACAATATTTAAAACATAAACTCATTTAACTTTTTAAGTTTTCGTTGATTAATTTATGTTTTAATTGATTTATAAGTCGTGTCAACTGCGAAAAAATTCAAGTTCAGTGGCACTGACCCTAAGCTTGAAGATAAGTTGGATCATATGTTCGCTTGAGTGGTGGCCACCACTGATCAAGCATGGCCACCAAGCGAGAGAGGACACGAAGAAAGAGCTAAGCATTTAGAAGCGGGGCAATCTGCTTAGTCCAATGAGGAGTCCAACCATAACCTAAATGAAGTAGAATCTACTAGTCGATCCAAACGTTAAGGATAGAGAAAAAGAAAAAAGATGGTGACGTGTTTTCATTAGAAGGCGGGTCTCTCAATTAGTGGCTTTATGCGCCAATGAGTCTAACATATCACACGACACTTCTAGTTAACCGGTTATGAATATTCTGAAATAAAATCCAGAAATTGGTGAGGGCATACTGTTTTAATTGTTCTTCATAAAGTTGCTAGGAGACCCGACCAAGAGAGTTTTTTGTCCATGAAACCTGATAGTATGATTAATTATTTACGCTATTTCTATAAAAATCGGGATGCGTGAATCATTTTATTTGATGGATATCTTTATGTTGGAATTTTATCGTGGACATCACTTATGCTACTTTAACTATGTTTGGATTTCAATTTTTTAAATATTTGAACATCTTTACCACCAGATCAACCTATTATTGCTTTTGAAATTTTCGTTATTAACATGTTTATGCTACATTCCTAATTCAATGTTATTAATATGCGTTAACTGAATAAAAAATGAATATCAATGACAAAGAAAGACAACAACAACAACAACAACAAAGCCTTAATCCCACTAAGTGGGGTCGCTACATGAATCCTTTTTCTCCATTGCGTCCTATTTAGTGTCAAATTTTCGTTTAATTCTAATAAATTAAGATCATTTTTTATGCAATAAGCCCAAGTATTCCTAGGTCTACCTCTGCCTTTCTGCCAAAGAAAGACGCAAGAGAAAAACTGCAATTGCATTATGTTTAATGTATGAATATTACAGCTCATATGTTGCTCACTCTCCTTACATGAAGTCTACATGCAAAAAAGACAAGTGCGTCGGGGATTTGCTTATGGGTCACACCCAAAAGGTTTAACATATTATGTTTGACAGCTTATTTTTAATGTTCAATTAGAAAAATCACATAAATTATGAACTTCCTGATTCATATAAAATGTCTTAAAGAAAAATGTTAGTCACAAGCCTCTATATTTTCATAAAATGAGTCCAAGAGAGGTGTAATGGAGCGGCTCCAACACTCATCCAAAATAATTAGCAAATATTTCTCAGATAAGTTGAATGCGTTAAACGTATCTCTAATACATTTGATAAATGATTTAGGATAGTTTAATGTGTTAATCTTTCCCTAAATTTACTTAAACGTATCTCTAATACATTTGATAAATGATTTAGGATTGTGTTGGAGCGATAGATGAAACACGTGGATGCACACCTATTGATCAGTGAAAAGATTTCATACACTAGACGATATGGTTCATCAATACAAAATGTGACGGTTGTAGGGGATTTCAATATGTGCTTCATCTTTGTACTGATCGAATGAGAAAGCGGTGCACACAACAGTCGTATTTTCAAATTCGCTGTCAGAACTCAAAAGTACAACTTTTTTAAGCCACCTCCAGGCTGGGTTGAATATGAACAAATGAAATACTAATTTTCTTGCGCAATACTAATGATTAATATTACATTAGGGAAATATTAGCTGGTTGATATTGGATATTCATTACAAAGAAGGTATCTCAAATCCTTTCTTGATACCAAATATAACGTTTTTGATTTTGTAAGAGCTAACAATATAGCACGGGGCAGAAACGAGATTTTCAATAAAAGACACCCACCTTATGTGGTGTAATTGAAAGGCCATTTGGTGTTTGAAAAAAAAAAAGATTTTTCTACAAGATATGCCTTCATACTCTTTCCTGATACCGAATATCATAGTTCTGATTTCAAAACAGCTAACATATCTTGGGGCAGAAAAGAGATTTTAACAAGAAGCACTCATTCTTGTGTGGTGTAATTGAAATGACTTATTGGGTTTGGAAAAAAAGAATAGATTATTCTACAAGATATGCAATTATATCCTTTTAGCAAGCAAATGAAGATTGTAGTCGCTAAAATGGCTCTCCATAACTACATTTGTCGGCACCATTCACGTAGTGATGTTGACTTCAATAGGGCATATGAAGATCATTCATATATCCTTACTGAAACATATGAATATTGGCTAGGGCATTCATTATTATCACAGGCTAAAAGAGATTTAACTGACTCTTTTACCCAGGATGGGGAAGATGCTGGGAAGATGATGAGTTGAGAGAGCATATTACAACTGCAATAACGAATGAGCGAAATGATGTAGTATGCTACTTTTTAGTTATTTATGCAATGTGTTGTAAAACTATCAATTCGTTGCAAATTATTTTTTCAGTCTTTTTGCGTGTACTTATTCCCACACGGATGGCAACCTAGGCAACCATTGGTTGTAATACATTTTTTCTTGCATGTTTTATTTTTTGTTTTGAGATCTATGATGAGATATATGACCATAGGGGTTCTTCTGATTGACCTATAGGTTGTTATAGGTTTTGACGTGTATGAAATTGCTTGCAAGACAACCAAGATCCCCTACTTTTTCGACCCCTTTTCTTTAATGTTTTCCATCTTCTTACAATGACAAATTATTTGACGGTTATTCGACGATTTATCGTTCGCCCTGAGACCTCGCCGCTTTATGAAACTTTATTTGTGTTTTTTTTAATGTTACATCTAACTTATTGTGGTTATAAAAATTCAGAAACTATGATTTTGAGGATTTATGGTGCATCTAGACTCTTATATTGTTACTGCGAATTGCAGTGTTCTCTGCATACTTCACGACAAGGGCATGGTTATGGGAGAAAATTTTATAATTGACCGAGGGATAGATTAGAGGAGGACTGTGACTTCTTCAGGTGGGTGGATCAACTCGAGGATTCTACTTATGATAGTAATCTGGCATGGAGAGTTTCTTAGGAGAGGCAATCTTCTTATGTAATCGGATGCCTTCACTTCAAATCCAATATCATCATAATGTTACTTATTTTAGTATTAATTTTACTTTTGCTCGGTGTCACGCACTATTTAGAGAGATTTAATTTTTTTGTTGTACTATTTGAACAAGATTTTTTTGGAATGTTGAATCTTATTTACCTTTCACATAAGAGTTATTCAAGCTGGACTGCTTCTATTATAAACAACACAACAATACAGGGGCAGGCAGTTCTTTTGATCATAAACAATTGTCGCACAAACGCACTAAACAAACAAACACAACTTCCTTGCAATAGCTTCTACGCAATAGCTTAAAAGGAAGTTGCAGATGTTTATATATATATAAATATATATGTATGTATGTATATATATATATATGTCATTATACTTTCTTGATGATCTTTGTAGAAGTCTTTGTAGAAGACATTACACGAGAAAATCTTAGAAAATAGAAAATAAAATTTGCGTAATTTACATACATACCATACAAATCTTATGTATTACGTATCTAAGACCTAAACTTCTATATTTACATGCATAGCACTGAAACCTTTAATATTACATAAAAAATTCATTGTTACTAACTTCTTAAATATAAAAGACACATTTTCATGTATAGGTTTATGATAACAAAGTGATATGATTGAAAATGTCAAAGTTTAGGTGTTGATTGTAAATACATAGGAATTATGTGGTATATATGTAAATAATTCATAAAATTAATGATTATACTGATATCATGTAAACCACAGGAAGAAAGGATGCTTAAAAGAGTAAAAGCATATAGTGAATACATGAAGGAAACAGATGAAGGACTGAAAGCCTTTTACTTGTATAAGGATTTTTTTTTTCAACTAACACAACCTTATAGGCTAAGCTTACAACACAAGAAGAAAAATCACCAGACCATCCGGACAAGCGAGCTGCACAATATTATGATTTTTTGAAAGCTCATCCAAGCAGCAAAAGTTCAAGATCAGCTAAAGCGAGTTGTGCAATTTGCACGATTTGAGCGTAGCAAGGAATATGCATCAGACCCAGTATCTAGGCAGCCCAGCCAAACGGGAAATCTTTCAATGACAACAACAACAACAAGCCTTAATCCCACAAGTTGGGGTCGGCTACATAAACCATTTTTCTCCATTGTGTCCTATTTAGTGTCATATTTTCATTTAGTTCTAATAAATTAAGATCATTTTTTATACAAGAAGCCCAAATCTTCCTAGGCCTACCTCTGCATTTCTTAACATAAGTCGAATCTAAAACATCTACCCTCCTAATCGGATCATCAAATGGTCAACGTTCAATGTCACCAAACTATCTAAGACAACTCTCTCTAATTTTGTCCGTCACTAGAGCTACACCAACCCTATCATGGATATATTTATTTCGCTCTCTAATTGTAAAGCCACTCATCCACCTAATCATTCTCATTTCGGCAACACTTAACTTAGTATTATGCTTCTCTTTTAAAGGCCAACATTCAGCTCCATAGAGCATTGCAATTCTCACCATCTTATAAAATTTTCCTTTCAATTTAAGCAGTACTTTTCTATCACACAAAAAGCACGAAGCATTTCTCCACTTCAACCAAATAGCTTGAATTTTATTCTTAACATCACCATCTATATGACCATCGCTTTGAACAACAGACCCAAGATATCTAAATCTTTCACACCTTTTAATAATTTGATCACCCAAAGTTACACTTCTGTCACTAGAGCTACTACCACTCAAACTACATTCCATGTATTCATTTTTAGTTTTACTCAAATGAAGGCCTTTAGACTCCAGTGTAGACCTCCATAATTCAAGTTTTTCCGGGGCTTTTTCTCTCGTCTTATCCACGAGAAGGATATCATACACAAAAAGCATACACCAACGTACATCCTCCTGTAAATGTCCAGTAAGACCATCCATAACTAAAGCAAAAAGATATGACATTGAAGCCAACCCCTGGTGTGATCCAATAGAAATAAGAAAATATTTGGTCAATCCTCCTTCAGTTCAGACACAAGTAACAGCTCAAGTATACATATCATTAATGACTCGAATATATGTTATATCAACACCTTTCTTCTCAAGAACTCTCTAAAGGATATCTCTTGGAACTTTATCGTAAGCTTTTTCTAAATAAATAAAAATCAAATGTAAATCCTTATTATCTCTGAACTTCTCCATCAAACCTCTCAATAAATGTATAGCTTCCATAGTCGACTTGACCAGCATAAATCCAAATTGATTATGAGAAATCTTTGTAATAAGTCTTAATTTATGTTCAATTGCCCTCTCCTATAATTTTAAAGTATGACACATCAACTTAATTCCTCTTAATTTGCAAACACATGTGCATCACCTTTATTCTTAAAAATTGGGGGGAATATTAAAGAGTTTGGTAAGCCATGAAGCTTCCAAACCTCCTAACTATTTCCACACTTCAATTGGGATATCATCAGATCCTACAGACTTTCCACCCTTGGTTAATAATAAAAGTTGTATGATTTTTATTACAAAATGTGCAATAATTAATTTTCTCATTTTATGAACTCAGCAATTTCAAGTCTTTTTGAGTCGCCTACATATATATCTTTTGCCTATAAATTGGTATCATAAAAGCTCTAGAAAATAGAAGCACCAATAGTCTCCTTTCAATCTATTAAAATAACTAACGGGAAAATTCAAATTTGTGCCTAATCTCATAAAGCATTAGTTCAAATGAAATAAGTACGAATCACAGATGGCAGGATATGGATAGAGGTGAATATCTAGTGTATTACATTATTTTTTCTTCCTCTAAATTGTGTGGCTATGTTCGTTCGTTTTCCTAATTCTACTCTTTTTCTCCTTATCCTCCTAACTCAACTTTTTCAAAACATACATAAATCTTCCATCATGACCCTATATTAAATGTTATTAGAGCTAAACTTCATCCAAAGAATCAATGATCAACAATACAATAAAACTTCCCAAAACCAACTCCCAGTGTTTGTTTAAGGCAATGATGCCTTGGCTTTTTCTCTCTACCCTCATTCTCTCAATCACATGAAAATTGAAATGCACTTCACTTACAAACTCTGTCCCCATTCCTTTCTCACTCTAACCCATTCTCTCACTTACAAGGTTGCACCTTGTTTGTCATGTCTAGTAGTTTCCCTCTTTGTCTCGTCACCTATAATCTCTCTCAAATTAGAAAATAACTATCCAACATTGTCTCTCAACCTCGCTTCTCCCTTTTTAGCAATCTCTTAATGCATCCCTAGTCTCTCTCCTATTTATTATTTCTAACCAATAAACCATCTCCACCCCAATCAATCACCTCCTTCCTATACTTCCAAGTCCTCACTGGTATTCTCCTTTGTGCGCAACAGGCTTTCACTCTACACTTATTATTAAAAGTTCCATATAATATAAACAAATATCTGAAATATTTTCAATAGTTTAAAAGGCCATCTAAGGCTTCCTCTTTTGCATACGTATATAAGAGGCATCTCAAGGGTTCACGGAGACTTTTGTAGCAGACCTTCATTGCTAAACTTTCAAATAGAAGAGGCATATAAAGTAGAGCCTAATAATAAACTTGTAACAAAATCAAATTCAAAACAGTGGTTGGTCAAACCGATTGGAGTTTTGAACGAAGCATCAAGTTGAATTTCCCAAATTTTGAGGCTATTATATATGTTGGATCAAATCCTCCCTGCTCTCATTTGGACACAAACTTAATTGAAGCCAAATTACATAATATTTGGTGTCTTTGTTTTGTGTGCTGATTAATCACTATATGTTTTACTTTGTGGCCACCGCACTTTGCTCCAAAAGATTTTCACATTGAGTTTTGGCATTTTCATTACATCACCCACCCATTCTCTCTCTAGATCTGGCTAACCCCTTACCAAACACGCCACGCAACAATCATTCTAATAAAAGTCACCCCACCTCCAATCATATACAAATCCAAAATAATCCTAACCCTAAACCTAAATTCACAACAACCCAAGCCATAAACCCTTAAACAAAAGCCATAATCCTAACCACCAATAATAAGAAGAATATACACAAAAAAAAAAAAAGATGTATATGGATCATAATCATCTGGCCATCAATCTTTTATTTGCTTCAAGAAAAAAAATTGTAATTAATTAAGTGCTAGTTTCAAAAAATTTAAAGCAAAAATATTTTTTTTAAAAAAATGCAATATGAATCTACAATTACTCTTCTATGGATGTGCTACTTTTAGCATTTTACTAAATAATCCTGATATGATCCTTTGAAGAAACTAGGGTAAAGAAAATTGTTTATCTTCAATAATACAAACAATACAATTAAAATACATAAAAGACAAGCCCCTAAAATTCGAAAGGTCGGCAAACTCTCCCAAATCCTATAGTTCGAGGTACGAAAACTCTCTCAAACGTAAACATAAGACATCGAATAAAACAATCTCATGCATAATCCTAACCATAAATATATTAGCCTTATTTATACTAAATAATAACAAATAACAAAGGATTAAATTGACCTTAGGCTAATAAAAGAAAAAATTTCCTTTAGGCTAGGTTAGCGTAACAATACTCTCCTACCAAAAAAACACCTTCTCCTCAAGGTGGATAAAAAGGAAATTATAGCTAGATCAAACTCCCCTGCCTTCTCATTAGGGCTATCAAAATGTCTCGTTGTTCGCGAACAACTCGTGTTTCGCTCGTTAAGTAGTTTGTGTTCGATTTGTTCGCTAAGCAAACAAGCAAAACACAAATAAATTTTGTGTTCGATATATAAACGAACATAAACATCGTTTTGTTCCTTAGTGTTTAGCTCGTTCTGGCACGAAATTATATATATAATTGATGAGTATTATTTTTAAATAATTTAATCGACTGCATGGTTACAAAGATTTAAAATCAATTAAAATTATTAATTAAAAATAGAGTAAAAATATATATTAAATTCTATTTGAATGAATATTTTAATATAAATAATAATAATTAAATCTCACCACTATCCTTAACATCCTATAACTGCGTGACTAGGGTTATCAAAACGACTCGTTCGTGAACAGCAAGTGTTCGACTTGCTAAGCAAACGAGTCGAACTCGAACAAATTTATTGAGCTCAATATATAAACAAGCCAAACACAAACAGTGATATTGTTTAACAAGCCAAACATGAACCGAGCCTAAGGTAGCTCATGCTCGACTCATTTACACCTCTACTCATCACGCACTATGAGAACATGTAATATCCGATCCTCGTAACAATGCCCTAGGGCAATCTTTTCATCACCATAAAACACAACTCATTTGCTCGCTTCTAAATCTATCTCTGTAAGGTAATTGAAGTTGAACCCTAGACGGACCCCCATATTCTTCTCCTTTAACGCATCTTATTGAAATGATATTATATGAGTCCTTAGTGTCATAATCATCAATGTACTCTTGTGTAATTCTCCTATGGCACTGCTTCTGCTAGCCTTCTCAATTTGGCTCTTGTCCTTCACCATCTAGGCTAGCTCCATCGTCTCCCCCAATCCTCGTGGTCTCAACAGTTGGAGTGTTGCACGTATGTCGAGCTTCAGACCCTTCATAAAATTTCTCTCCAATACTGCTTCAAACATCCACCTCAATCATCCCGACAATATCTCGAATTTCTTCCTATACTCTATAACAATCTCTGACAATAACTCAAATGTCTCCCTATACTCTACGACAATCCCTTCCTAAGTAAATGCAAGGTATTGTTCGTGTAGGTCTTCCTCCAAATAGCTCGGAAACGATCCAACAAGAAATCCTTAAATTCTACCACAAGCAGATCAGGTCTCTAGCCTCCCTTCCTTAAAATAATGCTAGGATTTTCCCCTCCAAAAATAACCTTGCCACCACAAGCTTCTCTACATTTAGCCCGTTCACCATAAAATATCTCTCTACACGGTACACCCACTCGTGTTCTCCCCCTCGAAGATTGGCATCTTCAATTTCCTAACCCTATCATCTCCACCCAACTTCCTCTCTCTTTGTTGTTTTCCCCTATATATTAAAGGTAAAACTCCCTCCTTCAATTATAATCATACCCCATCTCGACTTCTCTCCTTTCCTCTTCGTGCCCCACCATACCCTTGCATAACCCCTCCAAATTTCAGCCCAAACCCCACCTTCAGCAATCTATAATCCACAAGCCCTAGGTGGGGTTTGTTGACATTGGATGCTTTCATCCCCACGCCCCTCTAGTTTCTCTCGCTCGATCTCTCTCTTTATGGATTCAATCAAGTATTCTTCGGTAACCCCTTGGTTAGAATTTTGTAGATTGAACCACCCACGAGGACTTGGATTGTATCTCAATAAACTTCATTATCATCTCTCCGGGATCTCGAATCAGTTGTCAATGGCAGAAAATCTTTCATCTATCCCAAATTTAATTTAGCTTAAATCTTCCTCAAATTTATTTTGCAAACTATCAACTATTTTGGCTACCGTTCCTCCGAGAACGGGTTACAATCACAAAGGAGGAACTACTATATGTTGAAATCTCATTGATGGCTTCCCAAGTAGTTTGAATCGGGTCTGTACCAATTAGATCGCCTATGTACCGTGAGGAACTTTGTGCATCGGATCATGTTATATGTACATCGCGATCCCGTCGTTTACGTCCTAGGTAGCTCTTTATGCTACTGTATTGCACGTAATAAGTTGATCAAGCATACATCGCAATCCGTCTTTGCTTCCCAGCTGGCTCTTCAATCCCATCAGCTTCCCTAGTAGCTCGGAACGTAATTTTCCCACACCGTTAAGTCCTATACGTCGCAGTACCAATGCAACTGTCTCACACGGTTCATGTATCATGACTCTGTACGTTGTGATCCCCTTGTTGCTTTTCGCGATTGTTTCGACACTGGACGCCATGATTCGGTCGTTCGTATCGTATCACAAATTTTGAAACTCTATAACTACTGATCCGGTCAAATTCTCAAAATAAACACTCTGATACCAATTTGAAATGATTCTTTGCAGAAAGAAGGGCAATATAAATTGTTTTTCTTCAATAACGCAAACAATACAACCTGAAAAACATAAAGGATAATCACCTACAATTCGAGAGGCAAGCAATCTCTCCCAAATCCTAAAATTTGAGAGAAAAAAACTCTTCCAAACCCTAAACCTAAGACCCCAAAGTAACAAACTCGTGCATAATCCTAACCCTAAACAACATATTAACCCTATTTATACTAAATAATAATAAATAACAAAAAACTAAATTGATCTCAGGCTAATAAAAGACAAAATTGCCCTTAGGTTAGGTCGGCGTAACAGATCCATAATTGATTTCTTTTCTAATACGTCGAAAAAAGATTTTGCTAATTTGGAACTACAGACTAAGGCCATCCAAATCTTTCTCTAAAAAGATTCACATTGCCCCAAAAAAAGTTCTACAACTGAGAAACTGATATAAGCCAACTAGATAGTGTTACCTTGAAGTATTTTAAAGCCAGTATCATTGTATTCATTGTCTAGGGGTTGTTTGGTAGCATACTTATTATCAGATTTAGCAATGAATTTAACTTAAATCCAGCCAAACACCGAAAAAATGAAAAATAAATCCAGCACTCCGTTAAATTGAATTTCCTCCTATTTTGTCGCTTTTTCCTCGCGTTTCATCACTTGTTCCACGTAAATCCGGATCTAGAAATCAGATCGTGAGAGAAAGTTATCTTGTCGTGGCGCGAGCTCCTTCTGTCATTTGTGCAATCCGGATTTATCAGATTACATAAATCCTATCAATGTAAATGTGATCTGTAGCCAAACACCGATTTAGTTCATCTTTTTCATCTTTATTTTAATTTTCATGTGCAATATTAGCATGTATTATTTTTAAAAAATAAAATAATTATTCAATCTCATCTCAAAGGAGACTTTCAATTATAAATAGAGGCCTGAGTGATATGTGATGAGAAAATGACAAAATTGACCTCTAGGCAAGTAAAGAGTGCTCGTTTTACCCAAAACTTCTTTTATTCTCCACATTGGTCCATCAAATTATCAGTAAGTGTAAGGTTTTGAGGACCAAAACAAAAAAAAATTTATGAAAGACAAATAGTCAATTTGTAACAAGTTAAGAGACTAAATTAGAGACTAAAAGAGGTGAAGGCCAAAACGAACACAACATAAAGGTCTAGGGATCAATTTGATTGTTTTCTCAAAGTGTGAAAGTTAATATTATGATGTAAAATGAATATTTAATGCTCTGCAATGCTTCCCACTCCTAAGCTGCGCGAGACTTTTCCTCTTTATCATTCCTCAACTTCTTCAAAGCTTCCTAAAATCATTTGTTTAAGAGTCCACATAAGCATATCATTAGAAAAATGGGAAATTTACATTCGTAACACACAATTCTTGTGTATTTACCTATCTCACACCTAAACTTTTATATTTACATGCATAGCACTTTGGTGCTTTAAACCAATTGCAAAGGCGTATTTTACTTTTAAAAAGTGACATAGTACTATCTTTTACTTGATATTAAACATTTGAGTGCTATATGTGTGAAAATGAAAGTATAGGTGTGACATATGTAAATACATTAGAATTGTGTGGCTATGTATGTAAATGCCCGTGCAAAAATATGTCATTACTATCCACAGACTCGCCAAGCACGAAAAAATTGATTTATAACCATTTACTGAGCCTACTAGTTAGAGTGCACCGAGAGCATACCTTCGCCCAAGATTGAAAAACGTAATCAAGGACAAGCAGTTGGACAAGGATAAAACGACGTGCCACATGCTATCCACTGCTTCCTCTCATTAAGAGGAAGCGTGCAGTCTGGAACCTTCTCCCATCTCTTCTCATGCAAATCATACGTGATGAAATGATTCAACCTTATTGATCTCAACGACAGCATGAGCACCCCCTGATTCCCCACGCAAGTCATCTTCACATGCTTCCCGTAATACTCCAAGCACGAAATATTTGGCATTCTGTCAACCTCCTTCCATAGAAGTGTCATCTTCTGCAACTCCCATATGCAAACACACGTTGCTGCATTTTTCGAGAGCAGTCCCACGAGCAAAACCTTTCCCCGGCACTCCGCAATCGTATGGTCCATTATACGCAAAGGTAACGGAATAACAAACTGTTTCCAAACACCATTGGTAACATTGTAAGTCAAAATTCCGTCAGGATTAGATAGAATAAAGTAAATCGTGCTGCCGATGCACACAGTAGGCGACCGGAAATTTAAGGAGAACGGAAGCTTGATACTTTGAGGTAAAGACCCTTGATGAGACCAGCGGTCTTGCAACGAGTCATAGACCTCGTGATCTCCATTGCATCCAAGCAAGACTACCTTGTAACTTGCGTTAGCCCTATTTGCCGTCAAAACCATCCCCACAGCCATTCGTGAACGAACACGAGTGGACCTTGGCGGGAGCACTTTGACTGTATTGATGAGAGGGTTGCATATATAGAAGTGTCTGTGGTTGATATCCAAGAGACAAACAAGGCCACCAGCTGAAGCCACGGTGTAAAAGATCTTCGAATGGAGGACTGGGATGGATAGGTTGTACCATTTTTTCGAAGAAGGGTCATACATGGCTCCGTCTTTGGCAGAACCAAAGCGATGAACCCTGTATTGAACAATGTACCAAGGATTCATTTGCTGAACTTCTGCAAAGTGACGAGCGAAGCTAGTAGAGCTTAGCAATGAATTCCACTTTCGGCACACTAAGCGGAAACGAAAAAGAGTGGCTATTGGGAGTCTTGCAATCACAGCTTCCAAGAGATCTACAGGGAGTTCCTTCCATATTTGTTGTTCCATTGTAACGAATAAATTTGGAATAGTGAACAATGTGCTGCTGCTACTTTTATCAGTTCGTGATCTTTTGTTTGGACTCATATTAGATTCCAACAAATTAATTATTTCAGACTCGTCTTCTGATACCAAACCACAATGATCATCCTCAGCTGAAGTACCGTCAAGATCAAATGAAAACCACCTGCAAAGCAAAAATGTGCCATTAAAATCTACGAGTTTATAATTTCTTATCAGACCACATAAAAAGTACACTGCAATGAGACGGAATTTTACATACGTAGCACATAATTCTTATGTATTTACATCTCACACCTAAACTTTCAAATTTACATGCACAGCATTTTTATGCTTTAAACCTATGCATGAAAAATGTGTATTTCACTTTTAAAAAGTGGTAATTTTTAAAAAGTGGTAATAGTGATTTTTGTATGTGATATTAAAGACTTGAGTGATGTGTGTAAATATATAAGTTTGGGTGTGAGAAATGTAAATACATAAGAACTGTGTGCTATGTATATAAATGGTCCCTGAGACAGAATGATAACAGGGTAAGCATTTTGCTAACAAATCAGAATATCAGACGCCTACAGGATAATAAATAAGAGGTTGACTTTCTGGCTGGTATTGAAATAAAATTAGACAACCAAAAGCTCAAAGCAAACAGAACATCAATCGAGAGCTAATAATCAAGCTAAGTTAATATAAGATCAAAATTTATTTGTGCATGCACACATGTAGATAAAGAGAGAGTGACACCATTCTAGGGTTCCTAGAAGGTGTCTGAAAGTGTTGGGAACGTTGTAGAATAGTAAGATCAGAAAATTATGGAGAAAAGGTGAGAATATGGTGGGGGAAGAAGCAGTTGACTGCTATACAGGAAGAAAAGAGCAGGAAACTTTGCAATTCAGCGCAAAGTCAGCAAGGGTATAAACGTGGAAAGGATCCAAAGCTGGCGTTATTTAAGGTACAGGCACACCACCTGAAGGAGAGAGACTACAACACTCTTAAAAAAGAGAAATCTGAGAAAAATCTCAAACTATCGCAAATACTGAAGTAAACTATCCAAACCTTGTTCTAACACATCATACTTATACCAAGGCAAAATTAAATCGTAATTATAAATCTAAATAAAGTAAATAAGGGCCCACAAAGCAAGGTCATCATCAATAGGAAAAACTTCTCCCGTTATGGCACTCATGGGACATGAGAGCCCTCCTCAAGCCCGTTCCACCAGGATGGGACACTCACGCGGCATTCTCCTTGGGTGAGAAGGGTTTTGCCTTCTTCTCTGGAAGCTCCAAGATACTCACAGTACAAAAATAAGTCAGCGATATTAAAAGCAATAAAAAAAGCAGCTTTTGGCAAATCAATCTTGTATGAATTGTCATTAGGCTTATTAACAATCTTTAAGGAATCGCTAGCTTTAGACTTGAGTTTTGCAAATGATTGTGGAAAATCTCTCCTCCTTCAATTTGATCCACACCATGCCACCTTCTTTAAATGCCATAACTTTCACGGACTCGTTACTGTATTTCTGAAACTTGGTGTTCTACTAGGCAATTTTCTCCCTCTTTACTTATCTAAGGCCTTAATTTCTCTAACTGTGGCCCTTGTGTTAGTACTGAACTCCGAAATGGTAAAAGTATGCAATAACTCTAATGGTGTAAAAGGATTGTTTGTATACAGTCTCAAAAGAGTTGCGACTTGTGAACCGATTAGTGGACTTGTTATAAGCAAATTAAACCTAAAAAAAACAGATTTTACTGTCTAATGTTCTTTCTCACAAAGCACCTGAAAAAATATTTCTCAAACTACAATTCACCATCTCTATATGTATATCTATTTGTGGATGAAGCCTTGTACCTAAATTATCCCATAAGATGCACCAAAAATGACTCGTAAATTTCATATTTTTGTCTAAAATGGTCTAAGGCACACCATGAAAATGAACTATATATCTAAACTATAAATCTGCAAAATGTGAAGCATCCATCATCTCGTGACAAGGTACTAAATGTCTCATATTGAAAAAGCAATCTACCACCACTATGACTTGGTCTGTTGGGCTCATGGAAGACCAACAACAATGCACATTCTAGCATCCAATCAAGATGATTCAAAAAGAGAAAGCGTACAAACTCAAATTTTACCCTTGGGTCTATGATAAGTGAAAAATCTGCAGTCTAACATGTCTTTTCATATATTGTACCAATCTAAGCTAATAAAAATACCTTCTTAGTTAAAAATGGCCTTGTCCCTACCAAATTATCATGTCATTCCTCTATTGTGACACTCTTGTAAGGTAAACTAGGATGGATAGCCTCACCTATAAGGATAGATAATAATCTAATATGTGAAGATGCCCATGCAATCTGTCGTAACAACAATTCCAAATCTTCTGAAAGTTATCATCAGTGGCATACAAATCCTTCAAAACCTTCAAGAACTAGGTTCGACTACAAAGTACTAATTAGTGAGTAATGATGGCTCAATGAATCAATTACCTTATTCTGACTCCCAACTTTGTACTCAAGTACAAATAAAAATGAAGAAATAAACTGCACACAAGGAATATCTACCCCTTAGCTTGCTCTGACTAGCTTAAGGCTTCATGATCATTACAAAGAATAAACTCATTTATCATTAGATAATGGCTCTAGTCACTAAAAGCCATATTATAATATAAAACACTTTATAATAAGTGAAATATTTTCACCATGAATCATTCAACATCTCACTAAAAAAGATGATAGGATCAACCTTGACCTAGACAATTCCAACCCCTATAATAGAAGCATTACACTCCAACTCGAAAACCTGAATAAAATCCGAAAGAGCTATGACGAGCCTAAACATGTTTTTCAAAACATTAAAGCAACCATGAGTCTCATCTGGCAAAAATGAATCTAATGACTTGAGAAACTCCAGGAGCTGAATTTTTTTTCAAATCTTCTATAAACAAAGTCAATCTATGAAATTGGTGTATCTAAATAAATGACTATGTATTGGGCCAGTTCACAATAACCTCAATCTTAGTTAGAACAATCCCAATACCAATACATTGACGCAATTTACAAAAGTAAGCATATCTGCATGGTAAAAAAGACAGTTCTTCGGATGCTCAAACAATTGCTCTGTCTAAGAGGTCCAAAATCCTATCACAGGTGCTGCAAATACTCTTTCTTTGAATAGCCACACACTAAAATATTATCAAAGAAAACAACCATAAATTTTTTTATAAAGGCTTGAAAAAGACGGTTCATCAACCTTATTTAAAGTCAAAATGCATGACGATCCACTCATACAATTCATCTTGCACCTTGAATTTGATCTCACTCATCCCCGGGACTCAAAACAAATTTGATGATATTCATTGCATAGATCTATCTTGAAAAAGATGCTAGCTCCATCCAATTGATCCAACAAGTCATCTGATCTCAGATGAAGAACTAGTACTTAATGAGAATTTTATTCACAACCCTACTATCAATGTACATACACTATGATCCATTTTTCTTACGCATAGTACAACAAATAAACTAGCACTCTCGCAAATTAACCCCAGAGCGATCAAATCCTCAATCTACTTCAGAAACTTCTCATACTCTACAGGTCGTAGTCAATAAAGTGATCGTCCAAAGAGCATTGATCCTAGAGGAAATGACATTCTAAATCCTACGCAAGGGTGGTAATCTTGGTGGTAGGCTGCAAATAAAAATATTCTAAAATTCCTCTAATATGGAAGACACTGCCTCAGATATTTTGACTCCTCCATTTCACTACCTTGCACATCACTAAGTCAATCTCACCAACATCTCTCATAGCTTGTATAAATGTGAAATGACCCACTATAGCTCCCATCTATGTCAGAGTACTCATCATTGTTAACTCATTTAGGGCAAAAATAATATATGTTTCTCGTCCTTAATAAAATGTAGGTATTTTTGTGGTCAACATGTAGTGTACAACTGTCATAGTATCACGATCAACCCAATATAATGTGAAATGTATCCATAAGCACAACGTCCCACATCTGATATTGTGGCTTTTCTCCAATTAAAAAACTTTACAAGACATCTCTTATCAACAATGATCGCATTCCTTTTCTTCAACCAGGTAAATGCATAGGATTGAGAATGCTTGAAAATGGTGAGACCTAATTTATCCACCATTTTGATAAACATTACATTCTCATAACTACCGACATTTATAATAAGATCGCACACATTAACCTTCACAGTATAATAGAAACTAAAAATTTAATGCCAAAGCCACTAATGTATCCATAAGCACAACGTCCCACATCTGATATTGTGGCTTTTCTCCAATTAAAAAACTTTACCAGACATCTCTTATCAACAATGATCGCATTCCTTTTCTTCAACCAGGTAAATGCATAGGATTGAGAATGCTTGAAAGTGGTGAGACGTAATTTATCCAACATTTTGATAAACATTACATTCTCATAACTACCGACATTTATAATAAGATCGCACACATTAACCTTCACAGTATAATAGAAACTAAAAATTTAATGCCAAAGCAACTATTGATCCCACTTGTGCTTGAACTAAAGGATTCATCAAAACACAAGTGTCTCAACATCATCTATAGATAGCATATGTTCTTTTTCATTCTCATCTCTAGAGTCTTCATTATATGCTTATCCCATTGAAACCCACTCAGTAAAAAAAAAACTCATGTTCAGGGAATTTGATACAATATGCTCATACTCATCGCACTTGAAATACTTCCTGGTTAAGAATGTTTTAAGGGCGGACCTTGCTACTCTAGTCGGTGTGTTTCAACTGCCCAACTTTATAGCTGAACTGTGTTTAAAGGGTGGAGTTAATCTCATCCTACTGTGTTGTCGTTGTCAAAAAGACTAAGACATGGACATCCTGTAAAGTTCAATAGAGTTATAATTGCACTACATTATCAATGGATGGTCTCAATCCTTTTAAGATACCAAGCTATATGATATAATTATCTCGCTCCACCAACTCACACTTCAACATAATCTGCTCAAATCAGCAGTGTACTGTTCTACTGATAGTTCCTTTTATTATATATAATGAAGTCTCAAGAATATGCTACCTATCTACAACGTGCTAGAAGATGTATCTCCCTTTTAATCTTGAGTCGGTTATGATCTAGTTTTATCCCTCACGTTGGTGCAGCGTTTCAAGTTCTCTCGTCACAAAGTAGCAACCTTTTTTAACTTGATAACAACTAACATTACATTTCTATCAATTGAAATGTCGCTATACTCAAAGACCCAATCCATAGTTTAGAGTCACTCAATAAACGCAAGTAGATCCATACAATCATCAAAATTCGGCAAATCAACATTCACCCAAAATCACTCTCTTTCCTCTTATTCTCAATGATAATTTGATGTGGAATAGACTCTTTGTCGATTGAGGCTACTTCATTAAAAAGTATAAGAATAAGTATCGATGAGAAAAAAGGGTTAGATTTTGTAGGTCTAGTGTTTGGGTTTGTTATTCTAAAAATAAATATATTCAAGGGTTTAAAAACTCTAATATCAAATAACATCGTTCTAATGTTCCTATAAGGTGAATAAGGATCAAACAAATGTTAAGGACGAAATGTGTGAGAATTTAAAGGGGGAAGGAGCGGTCGACTGCTATCAACAAATAAAATAGCGAAAACAATAGGAAATTCGACTGTTCGGTATAGTATTTTTCTATTTGGCAAAGGTTATGAACGTTGAAAAGGTCCCCCACTTGATTTTGTTTAAGGTATAGGCACACCACTTGAAGGAGAGAAAGCCACAACACTTACAAAAAGAGAAAAATATGAAGAAAAAAAAATCTCAAATTATCACAAAAACCAAAGAAAATTATCCAAACCAAGTTCTAACACATTATAGTCATACTAAGGGATTGTATGGCAAGTAATTTAAGTATGATTTAGTTTTAACCTCGCAAAATACAAAAAAAGGTAAATTTAAATCCAAGATTTAGTAAGTCTAGTTCCTTCTCAGTCTCTTTCAGATTTTTCATCAATCTCGGATTTATAATCGCATTATTGGTGGGATTTAGTAATTCAAATTTACAGGATTTACTGAAGCTGCTAAACATATTACTATACAGCCCCTAATATAAAATTAAGCCATAATTATAAATTTAAATAAGATATATAAGGGACCACAAGGCCCAGTGATCATAAACAGAGAGAAAGTTCATGTTGTGTCTCTCATGGGACGAAATATTCAGCCTCAAGCCCGTTCTGCCTAGACATGTTTGAGAGGTGCGCAAAGAGAGAGAGAGAGAGAGAGAGAGAGAGAGAGAGAGTAAGGAGGTTGAGCGAGCAAAGAAAAAGATTAAAATCCCAATTATTTATCAACTAATTCCAGAACTAGTTGATCTAGTCAGCTTCAAAGAACTATTTATAGCCAAAATTTTGTGTGCATTATTACAAATACCAAGATCATCCATATACAACAAAAAAACAAAGTAATTAGCATGTCGAACGCTAAGTACATAAATGCAATAAATATGATCAATAGGATTAAAATGAAAAAAATAAAAAAATAATAGAAACAAATAAGATATCATCATCAAATAGAAAAGCATATCTGATTATGCATAAAGACAAGAATTGGAGAATTAGTTGAGTCAATTTTATTGTATCATGTGTGTTAAATTTATACAATGATAGGAACCTTCTATAATAGAAAAAAATGAGTCAAAATCAGGGACATAATAATTACAGAATATTATATAATAACAATCCATGTGCAAAGTGAAATTGATGATGAAAGTAAGATCCCACGATTAATAAGGCGGCGGGATTACCTAAATATTAATGGCTAACTTATTATCACAAAAAAAACCTCAGAATATTTTCATTCAATATTTAAATGTTCCAATATATCCGTGATAGGGTTGTTGTAGCTCCAGTAACGGATAAAATTAGAGGGAGTCGTCTTAGATGGTTTGGTCACAATAAATATCGACCATCAGATGATTCGGTTAGGAAAGTAGATGTTTTAGATTCGACTTATGTTAAGAAAGGAAGAGGTAGACCTAAGAAGACTTGGGCTTATTATATAAAAAATGATCTTAATTTATTAGAATTAAAAGAAAATATGACACTAAATAGGATGCAATGAAGAAAAATGATTCATGTAGCCGATCCATCTTAGTGGGATTAAGGGTTTATTTGGGGCAGCTGCAGCTTATTCAGATTAGTTGTTTATCCTGATAAGATACTGATCAACAGCTGATCCAGATAAGTTGGTTGGCTGTTTGGTTTGTGCGTTTAGAAAACAATTGATTTGCAGGAGTTTCTGGATAAATGACCATTATGCCCCTGGTCTGGATAAGTTGTCTAGCTGTTTGGATTGTGCAATTGAAAAACAACTAATTTGCAGCTGTTTTTGGATAAATGACGATTCTGCAACTATTTCCCTTAGTTTCCTTAATACTTTTTTTCCTAGCATTCCCAACCTCTGTCAGAGGCCATTAGAAACCACTAAGGTCGTTTGGCTCATTGTAGTTTCACAGAAAACTGCAATGAACTCAAATCTGTGGCAAGATCAAGCTTGCTAAGGTATTCGAGCCTAAGAATTTAACTTCTAGCTAATATATGTCGTAAGCACACTCGGTGCATATTTAAAGTATAATGCAGCAGAGATGCATATTATATTACTCCGCTTTTAATAAAGTTAATTATTACATTAATATAATTGATCATATGATTCTGGCTACCATTAAAAGGGTTGCATATTATATTACTCTACCTTTCTTAACATAAGTCAAATATAAAACATCTACTCTCTTAACACGGTCATCAAATGGTTGATGTTTAATGTGACCAAACCATCTAAGGTGATTGTATATAATCTTGTCTACTACTAGAGCTACTCCAACCCTTTCACGGATATATTCATTTGATATTTTGTTTATAAATGTAAAACTATTCATCCACCTGAGCAGTCTCATCTCAGCACACTTAGGGCCCGTTTGAGGCAGCTGTTTTGGCGGACTGCATTGTGAAAACGCTAGACATGTCGTTTGGAAACTGTGGCACGACGGCAGTTTGGGATAAGCTGGGTTAAAAGCGGATCAAAGGCCCGCGGTACATGTTTCTGTGTCATTTTATTACTTCATTGCCCTTTTCTCCATGCTCTCCCATCTTTCATGCCCCGCTCTCCCATCTCCCGTGTCTCGCTTTCCCCTCTCATGGATTTCTTCTGCCCTAAGGTAACACTTCTCTCTCACGCCTCTCTTGCCTCTCCGATTTGTGACTCTAGTGGCAAGGGTTTGCCTTTATTCTCCTCTCCCTCTTCTCTCTTCCCTCTGATCTTCAACTCCGTCTGGTTCATTTGCTCTCTATTATCCCACTGTATCATTTACCATTATCTTTGCGATTTGAAGTTAATTTGTGATTTATGACTTTTGCGCTTTTTTGTGCTTTGTGTTATATTCAGTTGATGGTTTTATCTAGTTGGTGGTGGTTGTGATTGTGCGGTGGTTGCCCTAAATAGTGCTTGTGATTTTCTGGTGGTTCATTTGCAATGTGTACTATGGATTTGCCCGAAGTTGTGGTTGCCCGAATTTGTATTGGTGGTTTTGTGCTCATGAAATGTGGTAGTTGCCTAAAATTGTGGTAGTGATTTTGTGGTGATTGTCTGAAATTGTGGTGGTGATTTTGTGGTGGTTGCTACAAATTGTGGTTGCCCGGTTATGCTCAGTCCAGTTGTGGTGATTTTGTGGTGGCGAAGGGGGGTGGTAGTGCGTGTTGTTGGTGCGGTGAGGAGGTGATTTTATTGCAGTGTTGGTACTGGTGGTGATGTTGTGATGGTTATGTGGTGTGGTAGAGGTGTTGGTGTGGTGTGGAGGTGGTGGTAATGGTATTATGGGTTTTTAGTAGTGGTGGTGTTGATATTGTGATGTTGGTGGTGATTGTGATATTGTGGTGTGGTGTGGTGTGGTGTGGTGTGGTGTGGAATGGTGTGGTGTGTGACAGGAATTTCATTTTGTTGTTGTACTACTTAAACTTATGATTTTTTTAGGATGATGAATCTAATGTCTGCTTTCACATGAGTTATTCAAATTGGACCGCTTCTGTTATAAACAACAAAGCAATACAGGAGACATGTCTTTTAGTAATAAATAGTTGCAGCACAACTGCTGCATAGCACTAAACAAGCAGACACAGTTTCCCCGCAATAACTTCTACGCAAAGTTTATAAATAAGTTGTAGCTGTCTCAAACAGACTTTTAATTTAATTTTATGCTTCTCTTTTACAAAACCAACATTTTGTGCCATAAAGCATTACAGGACTCACCACCATCTTATAAAAGTTTCCTTAAAAAGGTACTTTTCTATCACACAATAAGTTTGATGCAATTCATCTACTTCAACCATCCAACTTAAATTCTACTAATAGCATCCCCATCTATATCACCATCACTTTGAATAACAGACTCAAGATGTTTAAAATATTCACTCAGTTTGATGACTTGATCATTCATTATTATAACTCTGTCACTATATCAACAATTACTAAAATTGCATTACATTTATTCAATTTTATATTTACTCAAATGAAAGTCTTTAGACCCCAAAGTTGACCCCCATAATTCAAGTCTTTTTTGAACTTGATCGCCCATTTGAAACACTTGTTGATGTTTTTTATAAAATTTATCCAACAAATCCACTCTCATCTTCTCTACATGAAAGATATTTAAAAGTATCACATTTGGACACATTAATCGTCGTAATCAAGGAAAATTTGAATCTCGAGCCAAAAAATGCATGTTTATTAGTTATGCTCTCACTTAGAAGAGGTATAAATATTTTCATCCTATTTCTTAAAAAAATATTTGTCATCATGGATATCACAATTTTAAATTATAATCATTTTTACGCTTCATCTTCAAGGAGAGACAAAATAAAGATTCAACTATTAGTTTTTTAGGATTTTTTTTCAAATCGAAGGTTTAGAAAATAATAACTCCCCAACTTTGTTTATTCAACTTGAAAATCTAAACTAAATTACGTCATGAGAAGGTGGGTCGAGTCTTTTAGATATCGGAGGCAACTCTAGTCTTCTTACAATGTCATCTCATGATACTCATCATTTTATAACAATTAACAAAGATAAAATAGAATAAAAAACTAAAACAATAGTACCATTTGATATTGTCTACTTGCGCCAGAGGATAACTTAAAAGAAAACTAATCCTTTTAACAACCCAAAATCCATGAACGTTTTAGAAAATGTCATCATTGAGTCTTTACCGTATGTTCAATCCACTTCATCTTCGAGAGCTAAATCTTCTAGCAATAAATCTGAGTCTAGTTCTAAGACCAAGTCTAATGATTTTAATCTTCCCATTGTTGCATGTAAAAGAGTGAGGTATTGTTCTATTATGTTTCATATGAAAATCTTTCACCAATTTTTTGTGCTTTTATCTTACAATTGCAGTGTACTGAGATTCGTAATATTGTGCAAGATGCTCTGAAAATTCGTAAGTGGATGTAGGATGTCTTTGAGGAGAACCTCTTAAAAAAAATGGCTCATAGAAATTGGTTAGTCTACCTAAAAGAAAATAGTTATAGGGTGCAAATGAGGGTTTACAGTCAGATATAATTCTGATGGCTCTCTAAAACGATATAAGACTCAAGTGGTTAATAAGGGATTCGCTCAAGCATATGGCATTAATTAGTAAGAGGCATTCACCCAAATCGCAAAACATTACTTTATAAGAGTTCTTCTGTCACTTGCAGCTAATTCTCCTACAGATGTTGAACATAAAAAATGCATTTCACAATGAGACTTGGAGGAAGAAGAGTATATGGATATGCCTCCAAGTTTTGGTGAGAAGTTTAACACAAATGGGGGTAAACTAAAGAAGTCTTTATACAAATTGAAGCGGTTACCAACAGCGTGGTTTGAGAAATTTACTATGTTTGTTAAATGTAAAGAGTATACTCAAAGGCAAAGAGATCATATAATATTCTTTAAACATTCAAAGGATGGGCTAATACTGGTTGTGAATGTTGACGGTATAATTCTCGCCGATGATGATGTATATGAAATGAACCATTTGAAGACTTTTCTCTCATCACTTATTAAGACTAATGACTTAATAAATTGAGATTTCTGAAGTATTTCATTGGCATGAGTGTTGCTGGATTGAAGAAAGGGATTGTTATATCCCAACATAAGTATGTTCTTGATCTTTAAAAAAAAATTGGGATGTGAGTGAATGTAGGTTTGCAGACACTCCAATTAGTCCTAATAAAAAAACTAGGAGAAGGAAGATGATCTAGTGAGAATAGTAAGGTAAAAAAAATTCATGAGAAAGTTGATATGTTTATCATAAACACGACCACATGTTGTCATATTGCTTTCGTTATGAGTTTGGTAAAGTCAATTTATACATTCGCTCTATAAGAAATACCTTAAAGTAGTCAATAGAATTCTCATAAATCTAAAAAGTACACTAGAAAAGGGTTTACTCTTTCAAATGACTACATAATATAAAACACAGGCATACACTAATGCTAATTTGGGTGGGCTCAGTGATTGATAGGAGATCGATGACCAGATATTGTACTTGTGTCTAAAAAAATCAAGCTACATGACGTAGCAAGAAACAAAATGTGGCTGAGAGGAGTAGTGTCGAGGCTAAATATAAGGCTAGGGCCAATGGAGTATGTGAGATTTTATGGCTGAAAAGAATTATTGAAGGGCACCATATCTCAATAATAGGTCAATGAAGTTATACTGTGACAATAAAGCTACCATAAATATTACAAAAAATCCAGTGCAACATAATCACAAAAAACATGTGGAGATTAACAAGAAAGTCATAAAAGAGAAAATCGATTGTGGAGCTATTTGCATGTCTCTTATCCTGACTACGTAAGCATATATCTTTACCAACGAACTTTTCAGGCCTAATTTGAGATATGTCTAAGCAAATTGAGAATGATATATATCTATGTTCTAACTTAAGCGGGTGTTAGACTTGTAGAAATTTCTATATTTAGTATTTTTTTTATTTTATGATTTTACATTTTGGTTTTTTTTTTTCTTTATTTTTTTTATAATGAGAATTTTGTGATTGATTTTATGGCTCCCCTAACTTGGTGGTCTTCCCAACTATTTATCTTATGAATGTCTCTTATGGAATTGTGGAGGAAAAACTATTTTTTCCTATGACTAAAAAATTACAATTCTACCCATACATGCTTGAGGTTTCAATCCTTGACCATAGTTCTCAATGGAGAGTATCATACTAAAAAATGATGGAATACCTGTTGCACCAATAAAAAATCTCATTTCAATAAAAGAAATATTCCAACATCCATACAAACTTGATTCCGATGTTATTTGAAAAATGTTGGTGGATGACTTTGATCTTAAACATCAGAATCCAAATCTTCAATAAGTCGCTTCATGAGGCCTCAAATTCCTTTAACGATAATAAATTTACTATAAATAGCACTAACAAAATCACTAATATGACCATTAGTGGAATCAAAACCAAAATATGATCCATTGAAAATCATCAATATTTACTTGGTCTTGAAGCTTTGTTGTTGTAAAGGCATTATATAGTTCAATGTCTCTAGTTCAACTTCATCTGATATTTTTTCACACAATACAACATCCAGATAAGTTTAAGCAAGATGATCTTTTAATGTTTTAACACTACCTATAATAATTATACTGCAAAAACTACATTTAATAAACAATTAGTTGTTCTTCACCTTTTTTGCGTTGAAGTCACCTTAACTCTCATGAGCGATATCTTTTCCCTTAATGGCAATGTGGGTTACCTAGTTGGAAAAGTATTCAAATTGTAGTTGGCAATCAAACACTCATGATGTTCGTACTAGCTTAGATAATGAATAGAACAGGCCTTAGAGAGACTGAAAGGAGTGCATGAAGCTAATAAATCCTTCCTAATTCTTTAACCTTCACGTTTATTTAATACCATGATATAATTCTTCCTTTAGTCCATCCATGTTGAAGGATTTGACAATTAAATAATCCTCGTATGTAAATTTATGGAATCCATACAACTATTCATACTTACAAAAAGAATGCCAACGACAAACAACTTCGAAAGTCTTTCATCCCATAAATTTGAGTCTAAGTTTCCCCTTGAGTTGAAGCTCATGTTTTGCATCTAACATAGTTAGTATAAGAGTGATTCTAGAAAGCATTGTCAATTGCTTGAAACTTCTCCGTGTTGAATAATCAAATTTTGAAGAATTAGAATTTGCATACGGCCGTTGGGTGGTAAGTCGAAGAGTCACCTAGTGGGCAGGCTCATTAAGAGCACAAATTGTTAAAAGCAATTTCCCGGCAATTTGAGATGTCAAAAATGCTAGAGTAGGTAATATGGGAAAGCAACAAGTAGAAAATAAATTATATTATTGATTGCAAATATGTTACACCCTCTACCATACACATTCCACCTTTATATGCCACTCTTTTCACGACAACCCACTAGCTACTAACACAAATAGTATGTGGACCTCAACTCAACTACTGACAAACTATAAATGAGCCTTAATTTACTCATTCCTTCCATATCCAACAATAGAATCCAACTATTTTTTCACCACCTGGAACAACTTTAGCCAAATTGCGCCCAGCAATTAGTTGGCAATCCCCATCTTAATTCTGCTATGGTTGTTGTTTCTAATTCCCCTACCAAAATACTAAAAACCTAACCAAAAATCAAAATAATGAAATTAATAAAATACTAAATTCTTCTCAAATTTGCCCAAACCGTATCTAAGCTTGAACTTCTATAATTTGATAGAGGCAATCAGAAGCTAGAAATTTTCTTAATCTTCTAAAAATTTATGGGTTCATCTATCAGGTTTCCCAAGCCCACCATTGACATATAAAAGGTCCAAAATTTTTTTTATAACTTCTATTCCTTGATTCCTGCATTGATTCAAGAGTGGAGAGCCTTCTGGATCACTTAATGGTGTGAGGATTAGCTCAAATAGAACTTTTCTTTTGGTATTCTATTTTATCAGAGTTCAGAAATTCTTTAGTAGCCAACAAAAGAGATTTTGATCTAACACTCCCCAACAACTAGCCTAGTCAACTAAAGCATCCCAATCATGCTAACTTAACCAAAGGTATAGCCTCATGCTAGTTTGATCTAAGGTTAGAGTCGTCCATACCAACCCTATAAAAATTAAGATCCAATTATGCTACATGGATCCATATAAAATCACATTCCAAACAACATAGACTGGGATGCCTAGAAAGATACATAAAGAATATAAGGAGAATAAAAGAATCAAGAAGTGTTAGACCACCTTAAAATGCAAATTTAACTTTTCTTGGATAATGTTTGCCAACCATGTATTTCATAGAAATGGAACTCTCTCGCCCATTTTTTAATATTTTAATTATTGTAATAGAAATTATTTGTTATCAGTTTTTCATAGTTATTTTTAGCTTCTTAGAGATAACAATCATCCAAAATTCCTAATTTGAGTATAAGACGGTTTATTGAGTTTCAAATTTTGAGTATTGAGTAGTAATAACCTCTTTAAGTTAGTATCATCTCCTACTAGCAGTTCAAAAATTACAGAATAGGATGACAAATTGAATTTTCATGACTCACAAACACAATGCACCACAATTACTTGGATGAATAGATTTAAGAACGAAAGATAATTTGAAGGTTTAAATGAGACCATCCTATATAACAAGCATTTCCATCATTTAAATTCAAACTTGCACCATAAAATATAGCATCATGTAAATTCAAATTTGCACCATAGATTTAAAGTGCCACTTGTTTCTATTAATACAACAACAAATAACAAACAGAGTGGTGATATCATCAGAGGAAAGAAACTAGTAAGCTTTTTGCAAGAATGAGAGAATGTCAGCCAAATAAAAACGATAGTTAACAAAGGAAACACAGATAAGATCCAGAACAAGTAATCAAATGCAACAGTAGAAACCAAGTAGCAAACAAATTGGATAAAAGTATATGCATACCACTCAACTCCTATTTATTTACATATCTAACACCTAAACTTTGCTTTTTACAATTCTACAACTTAAACTTTGCTTTTATATTTATACCACCTAAATATTTTATTAGACATAAAGATACCACTATTTTAACTTTCTAAAAGTAAAATATACATTTTCACGTAAAGGTAAGGTGGCACATATGTAGAAATTGAAGTTTACGTGTTAGATATGTAAATTCATAGGAATTTAGTGGTACGAATGTAAATCTTCCAAACACAAATTGCTTCAATTACATTAACATTAAATTCTAATCAGCCATCTGAGATATCACTTTCAAACAACTGTACAATACCATATGATGTCAAAGTAGAAACCTTCTAAAAGAACTTATCTTCCTTTTACAGAATTAAAAAAACGAGCATTTTGATTGATAGACTTAAAGAGAGCTATAATGACAATAAGGAACTGCCCAAAACCGCTAAATTCTCCAAAATGACCACAGGATTTCTACCACTGAAGAAAAAACTCCTCAAGAGTTATAACAGCATCCAAACTAATAGAACAATAATCTATTCATGCGATTGAGATTAGGGATTTCTGATTGCTCTCTATCGAACTAGTTTTAAAAATAAAAGTTTCATTTTTCACTTATACAGTATGTGAAAATGAAACAATTCTATTTGAGTGAGTTTTGAGAAGGTTTGTGAAATTTGAACCCGTTCTTAGATTCCTACCGACATCAACCTGAATGGACTTAAACAGATAACCCGTTCTTAGATTCCTACCACGAATAACCGAATAGCCCCTCAATGAAATTCTAAAACCAAGCCTTCATTTCTCAAATGTCAATCCCCTAAAAACAATAAAATTAAGCTAAATCCCATAATCCAACTCCATCCATCTCACATCATCAGTTTAAAACTTTAAAAAAACAAAATTCGAGCATTCCACACCAAAAAGCAATCTCCAAGAGAAAACAAAACCCTAACCAAGAAAGCAAGCTTGCAGACTAAAGTCTAGATATAGAGAGAGATTGCCTGCGCTCGTAGAATTCGCGGAACTCCTGAATTTCACCAAAGAGGTGCCGGAGCACCGCTGCCCTCTCCATCACCCACCGACGAGCTCCGCCTTCCTCCTCTCAGTTAGGCTTCACTATATCTCACATTCATCGCAAATAACCCCCAAAATCAATTGCTATTTACAACTGTTGCCACTAGGATTCCCGTCCGGTCCACCGTCTCTCTTTTCCTGAGTCTTGCCGTACAATTTTTTTGTTATTTTAATGGTCAGTGATATATCCGCATAGGAGCTGTTATGCGGAAGCAACTTTTTGGATTCTTCGCTTTTGGATGCGAGCGGTCGGATCGCGATGTTCGCCAACCGCGGCCCTTTTTTCTCCCGACGTTTCTCGTGTGGGTTGCTCTGAAAACTAGCCCATTATTTGAAAATATTGCACTTTGGCCCCTGACTAAGAAAGTTAGAGGTGTTGAACCCTCTTGCTGGGTAGGGTCTTATCTGACTTGAAATTAAATCTAACGGAAATGATATCACTTGAATTCAATCTGAGTATTTAATGTAGAAGTTATGGTCAATATTAAATTAATTTTTAATTGACATGTCAAATTGGAGTAAATGGTTGGGTGGTTGCCGTGCCAATTCTAATCTTACCTAAAAATTAAGAGATTTTTACATATAAATTACTAAAATATTGAACATAACATTTTTATCACTTAAAATTCTCCCTAGTGACTGTTTGAGTAAAAGTTTTGGGATATTAAAATGTTATATTTAATGTTTTAGGTGATTAAAATGTCATTGTTGAATCCATATTTGTTCTGTAGATCGCATTTAAGTAATAGAGCGTAAAATCCGAGGAAAAGAGAAAGAGATAAAGAAAATAAAGATTTGCTCCATGGGGGGCAAAGAGGGGTGTGTTTTCGTGTTCTTTAACGTCTTTTATTCCACATGAAATAAATGTTACGAGTGAATGAAGAAGGGGAGCATGCTCCCTACATGGGGGATGAGAGAGAGAGAGAGAGAGAGAGAGAGCTTGGAGATCCTTTTATACATGCCAAAAGTTCTCTAGTTATAGAAGTATAAAGTGAGGTCAATAGGAGATTACAAGTATGCTCTCGCTTTATAAGAGCAGCATACAGTATTACAGTTCTTTCGTCGCCCATATCTAAAGTATGTATGCAATATCTGTCGGCATCAGGTGGTTATTCAGGGGTGGCTGATCGATTGAAGGTGGTCGACCAAGTGGGTCGGCCGGTTTGAGGTGTCTGGTCAATGGCCACCCTGGAAGGGCGGGGCGACTAGTTGACTTCCAAGTGCTTGGTCGTGGGCGGTCTACCAGAGGGTGGTCTTCCGGTGTGGTTCCGGCAGTGCTTCCTTCGGCTCAGCGAGGTGTCAATTTCCTTTTATACATAACGTACACAAGTTTTTACTCCATGGAGACGACGTTGTGATAAGAATTAAAAACTTATAAGTGCGGAAAATACACTCTCATGAACTACTAATTGGACTTAATTTTTGAACAATTCTTTTGTTAGCGTTTAATGAGTTGATTTTTTAGAATATAATCAGTTAAGTTTTCTTTAGATTTTTAGATATGAAATTTTGCCCAACTCAAGTCCACTCCTTGTTCATCTCTTTTGCCCTTGTTGGAACATCACCTCTAGTGGGCCTCACATTTCACCAGGTCTTAGGCAGTTCTTGTTGTTGCATTTGCGGGGTTAACCATTTAGACTTGTTAATTCCGTGATTTGCATCGTACCCTTTGCAAATCATGTCACTTCTGGGCAGAGAACCACCTCTAACTTTTTTAGGCATGTCACCAAATAGAAGAAATTATATTTTTTACACTTACTTGGTTCTATAAAGAACATCGGTTAATTTGAAGTTATGAAATTTCGTAGATGAGTTAGGCAGGGAAAATACTAGCTCTAACTCTAGAGTTCCCTCTATTCCCTCCAACTGGGGGCTAACATCACATAACAAAATTTAAAACATAAACTAAATTAGGAGGCTTTAGCATGTCACTCTAAAGTCTTCTAATTTTACTCCCCATTAAAGACATATCTTCCTATCTTTTTGCACCCAACCATATGGACTACAATTCTCACCAAAATCCTCTCCACAAGACTCTTGAAATTCCTTTGAAACTCTGCTTTCCCTTTACAGGATACAATAGAGGTTGGCGCCCAACTCTATTGACTCTGAATCTCTATTCTACTTTTAATAAAAACTAGATACAATTGATAATAAAAGTGGTGAAGTGGAAAGATGTTCTCTAAATAACTCTCTAACAAAAACTTTACTTTAACACTAATTACACCCTCCAACAACAACCCTTTTTCTGATCTTCAAGTCATCTTTTTAAAACATTTCAAAAGGTGTCTTGGTGTCTCTTCAATTTATGTCCAAATTCAATGTATTCACCAAAGAATGCATCTCTTTATTCAAATATGCCGCCCAAAAGAAGTTAAGGTTTTTACCTGATCGCTGAAAATTTTATTAAGAAATTCATACCTATTTTTGATGAAATTGCATTTTAAAGAAAGGTATTTTCTTTATTTTATTGCAGGAATGGAGAATTTAGGTGATAAAAGCAAAAATCATAAAAAGGAGCGAATTTAGAGCAAGAAGGAAGAAAATAATGAAATTTGTGCTGAGTCGCCGACGGTGAGATCGAGCCCGCCGACGGCGAGGCTATGAGGAGACATTTCTGAAGAAATTATAACTGTCTCGCTGACAGCGAGCCCGAGCCCGCTGACAGCGAGCTAGCGCGGTTTGAAGATCTTCTAGAAGCCTCACCGACAGCGAGGTAGTTCGTCGCCGACGGCGAGCTAGTTCAAATGGCACAGATACATTGAACCTGGACACTTTTGAAGAGATGCTTACACACCTCTTGGTCCTTTGCTCACCTCATATATAGAAGCTCGAAATTAAGTGTGTTGTGTGTGTCTTAGTGTGTCTTAGGGAGTCTTTGAGTATTATAAGTGAGTTATTTTGAGTCTTTAGTGAGTATTTAGTGAGTTAGTGAGTTTTTAGTGAGTTTTCATTGCATCTGGAAGGAAGAGTCAAAGGAACTGCGAGGAGTCTTCTTGGGATAAATTGAGATAAGTATTTGTATTTATTGTTTTTAACTTTAAATGAAATCCATGCTTAGTTTAGTTCCCATGCATTACGAGTAGTTTATTAGCTTTCTCTCTCTTATGAAATTAAGTGACTTGATGAACTAAAAATAGAAGTACTTTTATATATTAATAAATTGTGATAATTTTTACTTAAAACTTAATTTACTTTCAAACTGGCCATTTGAAATGTTAAAATGTGTTGATTATCAACTATAGTAAAAATTACATCTGATATTCGGGGAATTCAAAAGCCTTGGAAGGAGAGTGCAAATAAATAGGGAAATAATATTACTGGGCGTAGAATCGAGCATTTTAGTGTGACGTGACTAAAATATTCAATTCGGTCCTATTGTTTGAGAGCCGAAGTGTAGATGTTAGCCCTCGAGGCGAGGGAACGTGGGAGCTCGAAGTGGCGATCCGTATCCTCCCAAACTTCAGCCGCAGATTCGCAATCAAACATAAGATTAGTCAATATTCTTTACACTCGGACTAAAGGGTAAAGAATAGGAATGCTCCTATTTGTCATAATACCTTAAAATTATCTATTTAAATTCATCAATCACTTAAATTTCTAAACAAGGGGAAAGATACTTTTTCCGAATAGTTAAGACTTATTTAGCGAATTAGTTTAATTTCCCGCACTTTCAATACGTATTAATTTTCTACTTAGTTAAGTTACCTAATTGAAATACTTAGTTTACTTTATTGCGCATTAAATTTAGAATTTCAAATTTTCGTATACTATTTTAGAATTATTATTATTTTAAAATTAATTCGTTATTTTATTTTCTCTTTCTCTCGTGGGATCGATAACTGTGGACTCCACTAGAGCCTCGTATTACTTGATACGATACATATACTTGCGTAGCATCCACAACATAGACAATTACAATTCTATACATATAATATAGCGGGGTCAAGTTTTTGGCTTTGTTGCAATTAAATTAAAATATCATATTAAATTAAAAGATGAGTTATTTATACTTTGAATGAGATATTTCGATATCTGACTGATGAACCGGAAGATTGGGAAATGCGTGAAGACGGGTATGTTAGTTTCTCTGCATCACTTTTGAATCCTGTCTCAAAGCACTGGCACTTTTTCATCTCATCTAAATTGTTACCTACTATGAGGGTAAACAAGGTTTCGAAAGAATGCGCTACATTGAATTATTGTATTCAAATTGGATTGCCTATTAATGTTGGATCAATAATTGTTAAGTCTGCATTGGGTTTAATTGTGCATGGGTCGGTTCACGGACTCAGGACACCCATCTACTATTTTTGCATTATGCGATCGAGTACTGTGTTTCTTATGAAGCTTGGGAAAAGGTTCCGTTACCTTGGAAGCCGCTTGATCCTACGGATATGTTCCCTACTTTGGACAATAATGAAGACATTACATTTATCTCCGATAGAGCTTCACGGAATCATCCTATAAGCAAGGCCTATTTCGGATAAAACGGAGTTACTTATGAAGAAAATTAATGGAATGGAGAAAGAACTGCAGAATGTGAGAGATTTAATCGACAAGATATCCGATTTATTTGATCACATTGATCGGAGAATGAAGGAACACTTTGATTATTCCGGACACCCGGAAGCTAGCTTTCTTCATTTACCGAGACGAAGGGTTGGATCATCGAAGAATCCGCTTCGGAGTTTCCCTTCGTGCCTTTCTATAACTTATTTGTGCATCATCGTCATATCGGAAATATCGGAGAAGATGAAGATTCTGACCTTGAAGAGTAGTAGTAAAGATTTCTATAAGTATGTTTGAATTTATGTTATTTGATTTGATTTAGATTTTATTATGTGTGGAGTGATGATTCGAATATCTCAAACTTAATCGAGATATGTGTCATAGTTTTGTATCGACATTTAGTGTGTCGTAGATTGGTTTGCGATGCTGATTAGTAGTAAGAATTGAAGTTTGAAGTTTGATTATAGAGTTTAAATTATGTTAGTTTGTACATCCCATGGATTTCAATATTAAAGTTAATTTGTTGTGTTGTGTGAATTTGTTTGTGTATAAGTAGCTAATCTTCATATTAAATTAATAAATGATGTGATCAGAAATATAATATAAGGAAAATCAAGGACGAAAATGAGTGACGAATTTCAGAAATTTAAAATTTTTGGAATCTCGCCGAAGGCAAGAAAAATCCCGCCGACAGCGAAGAATTTCTCGCCGACAGCGGATTTTTCCCGAGAGTTTTTGGTTCCAAAAAATTTTAGCTCACCGACGGCGAGAAAAATCTCGCTGACAGCGAGGTCGGGAAAAACATATATTTTAACCGGTCAAAAACACTATTCATCATCCCCAACCTCTCATTTTCGCAAGAACTAACCTAGGGCTTGAGAGATCTTGGATTTGAAGCGATTTCAACACTTTTTAACACCGGATTTCATCTTCCCTTGGTAAGAGCTTCACTCCTATGCAAAAATTTTTGATTTTCACCATATATTTTCACCACATTGCAAATTTTAGGAAAAATCAAAATATGGAAGAAATATTCGGTGGAAATCCATGGAATTTGATTTAAATTTCTTACAAATGTTGTAGGAAGCCTTCTTAGTACTAATTTTAAGTTTAGTGAAAATTTTCACGATTTTCACAGATCGATCATATGGCTCCACGACAAAAACGTCGAGTAGAATTCGACGAAAACCGATTCATCAATGCACGAGCACATGCTAAATATTTTGAAAACATACAAGGAAGAAAGTGCATTGCGGATTGGGTATTCCAAAATCCGGAGGAGAAGTAGAGCGAATTATTAAGGAACGAGGTTGGGAGAATTTCGTTACGTTCAATATAGAGCACTCGTAGAAGTGGTTAAAGAATTTTATGCCAATTTGATCGCCGTCGAAGATGCACGATAAAGGTACGAGGTTTTTTGTAGATTTCAATGCCGCAAGAATTAACGCGTTCTATGAAGTTCATGACTCGCACTTTAGCGAGTATGAAACTTTTGGAACGATGGAAGGACCACTCTGGAGGAAGTCATTAGCTTTCTCACCGATGGGACCAGAGTTTGGAAAATTAAGCGAGCAGGAAAGAGTGAATTTTCCTCTTTCTAAATTAAATGCGATCTCCAAAGCTCGGCATTACTTTATTTGTTCTACTCGTTACCCACATATCACCATAGTGAGGTAACACGAGATAGAGCAATTATGAATTTCTGTATTCAGAATAACAGAAGCATCAACATCGGGAGAATTATTTATCAAAACATCCTAGCCACTCCTCGAAATGAGAGTGGAGCTGGATTGGGACACCCTGGATTAATTTTCGCACTCGCCAACTCTCCTGGAGTTGAGGCTAGAGATGATGGAGAATGGGTGGAACCTATGAAACCACTCACAACTCGCCAACATTAAGAAGTATGAATCTCATGAAGGGTGGAGATCGGGAGTGAGAAGTTATTTCACTCGACCAAGTAGAGATATACCCTCTACTAGCTATGAACCACCCGAGCCTACCACCCCTACCCTACAAGATCCGATGAATGAATCGACCCCGCATAGGAGGAGTTTTGAGCGAGTTGAAGAAACAATGGGGAGAAGATTTGATCATTTTTATTAGAGGATTGATAATCTGGAGAGGAGACATGATTATGATAGTGACTACCTCCAGCGACATTCAGAATATGAAATTGCATACTATGAAGCTGAACGTCGTTATAGGAGTGGAGATTTAGATGTTGTCTTTCCAGAATGCCCCAGGTATACTCAGTATCATCCTGCTCAGTCTTCTCAGCCTACAGATCAAGGAGGGGATGATATAGTTTGGGACTTTGATGCTGAAGATTAGGACTTTATTTGTTTGGTGTAAGTTATTTTGAGGACTTTATATATTTGTAATATTCAGTACTTTATATTTTGAGACATTGGATGTTAGTTAGATTAATTTGCTTGAATTGTTATAGTAGTTAGTTTTTGTTTTTGTGTTAGTTAATTGCATTTGTTTTTATGTTAAATAGGATGATAATTTTCTTTAGTATGTTTTTATTTTATTTTGTATTGTTTTAAGTTTTTAAAATTGTTAATCTGTTAGTACAATTGTTTTTAATATGTTAGTAATTCATATGTGTAGTGTAGAGTTATTTTAATTGTTGTGTTTAATACTTATCTTTGATTTTATCCCTGTATTTTCTTTAAATTGTTATATATATATGGAGAATACTAACAGTACAGGTTCAATGAAAAATGAAAAAAAAAAGCCTGCAAAAATTTCAAAGAAAAAAAGGAAATACCTAAACTTCAAAGATATGATTTATTTACTTTCCTCCTTTTTCATTATTTAGAATAGATATAAAAATTTAAGTTTGGGGGGGAGTAAAATACAAATTTAGTTATTAACTTGTTCTCAATTTCTATTTTCAAATTATTATAAAATGATTTTTATAGCAAAATTTTTCAATTTAATTAATATGAATTATTTTATTTAATTATTATAAAAGGTTAAATGAAATATTTCTAGTGCTTTAATTGATTAAATAGAATAAAATATTTTGTTAAAGGGAATAAGAATATAGTAAACTATTTTTAGTAAGGAAAACTATATTCTAAAATTAAAATTCTTAAGTATTCAAGTGAAAAAGAAAAGATTGAAAATCAATGAAGTAAAAGCTATGAAGTATATATAAGCTAAGAAATATTTCTAAGTTTCAAATTTAGGAAGATGAAAATGAAGTTCAAAATTATTAACAGGCTCTCCAGATACAGTAATCCTCATTAGAAAAAAAAAAGAAAAAGAAAAAAAAAATAAAAAGAAAAAGAAAAAGAAAAAGAAAAAGAAAAAGAAAAAGAAAAATGAGGAGAAGCTTGAGGAGATGTCTTATAAAAAATTGGCTTCATTTGAATTAACCTAAAGGGAAAAACTTAGATATTTCCAAACTTATGTTTATGGATTAGAATTTTACCTAATAGTATTTTCTTGAATTTCTTATCATATGAATATCTTAAGTAGTTATTCTTTTAAATATAGTCATTCCCGAAATGAATAGTAAGTTAGAAATCTTAGACTCGATAACTAAATAATTTATTTCTATAAGATTAATTAAATTACATGAATTATTTTTTATTTAACTTTATTATGATATTAATTAATCTAATTCATAGTTATTTAAATTGAAAAATCTTATTATAAAACTCATTATTTTTATGTAGTACAAAAATTACTTGAGGACAAGTAATAAGTAAGTTTGGGGGATTTTGATCGCTGAAAATTTTATTAAGAAATTCATACCTATTTTTGATGAAATTGCATTTTAAAGAAAGGTATTTTCTTTATTTTATTGCAGGAATGGAGAATTTAGGTGATAAAAGCAAAAATCATAAAAAGGAGCGAATTTGGAGCAAAAAGGAAGAAAATAATGAAATTTGTGCTGAGTCGCCGACGGCGAGATCGAGCTCGCCGACGGCGAGGCTACGAGGAGACATTTCGAAGGAATTATAACCTGTCTCGCCGACAGCGAGCCCGAGCCCGCCGACGAGCGAGCTAGCGCGGTTCGAAGATCTTCTAGAAGCCTCACCGACAGCGAGGTAGTTCGTCGCCGACGGCGAGCTAGTTCAAATGGCACAGATACATTGAACCTAGACACTTTTTGAAGAGATGCTTACACATCTCTTGGTCCTTTACTCACCTCTATATATAGAAGCCGAAATTAAGTGTGTTGTGTGTGTCTTAGTGTGTCTTAGGGAGTCTTTGAGTATTATAAGTGAGTTATTTTGAGTCTTTAGTGAGTATTTAGTGAGTTAGTGAGTTTTTAGTGAGTCTTGCTGTACTGGAAGGAAGAGTCAAAGGAACTGCGAGGAGTCCGTCAGGGATAAATTGAGATAAATATTTGTATTTATTGTTTTTAACTTTAAATAAAATCCATGCTTAGTTTAGTTCCCATGCATTCCGAGTAGTTTATTAGTCTTTCTCCTCGTTATGAAATTAAGTGACTTGATGAACTAAAAATAGAAGTACTTTTATATATTAATAAATTGTGATAATTTTTACTTAAAACTTAATTTACTTTCAAACTGGCCATTTGAAATGTTAAAATGTGTTGATTATCAACTATAGTAAAAATTACATCTGATATTCGAGGAATTCAAAAGCCTTGGAAGGAGGGTGCAAATAAATAGGGAAATAATATTATCGGGCGTAGAATCGAGCATTTTAGTGTGACGGACTAAAATATTCAATTCGGTCCTATTGTTTGAGAGCTAAAGTGTAGATGTTAGCCCTCGGGCGAGGGAACGTGGGAGCTCAAGTGGCGATCGGTATCCTCCCGACTACACGCAGATTCGTAATCAAACATAGGATTAGTCAATATTATTTACACGCTGGACCAAAGGGTAAAGAATAGGAATGCTCCTATTTGTCACAATACCTTAAAATTATCTATTTAAATTCATCAATCACTTAAATTTCTAAACAAGGGGAAAGATACTTTTTCGAATAGTTAAGACTTATTTAGCAATTAGTTTAATTTCCTGCACTTTCAATACGTATTAATTTTCTACTTAGTTAAGTTACCTAATCGAAATACTTAGTTTACTTTATTGCGCATTAAATTTAGAATTTCAAATTTTCGTATACTATTTTAGAATTATTATTATTATTTTAAAATTAGCTCGTTATTTTATTTTCTCTTTCCTCGTGAGATCGATAATCGGGACTCCACTAGAGCCTCGTATTACTTGATACGATACGTATACTTGCGTAGCATCCACAACATAAACAATTACAATTCTATACATATAATATAGCGGGGTCAAGTTTTTGGCTTCGTTGCAATTAAATTAAAATATCATAATATAACCATCAAAAGTTACTTCAAACACCCCTTGAAAATTACATCAAATTTGATTTAATTCATATCTTTTAACTGCCACGCCTATGCGTCAAGGGTCCGGTGCTTAGACACCACAGGCCAAAATTTTCATTCTTCAAATTTGGCTCCAAATTTGATCCTCTTTTTCCTCCTTTCATCATAGTCAGTCATTTTAATCATACCTATAAGAAAAAACACAAATATACCTTCCATTAAAGTGCAATATCATCAAAAATAGGTATAAAAATATATTTAAAAATACTATATATTTTAGGTGTATCAAAATCCCCAAACTTAAAAGATTACTTGTCCTCAAGCGACACTTAATGACATAGAAAATCTTAACATGCAAATTATGTAAATGAGTTTCTTTAGGAAGGTTTCAAAATTTTGTTCTGGAAATGAAATAGTCCAATTTAGAAAAAAATTTAGTAAATGAGACCAACTTAAAGTTTAGAAGGTTCTTAAGTAAAGGATAATGAAAAATATAAGTTTCTATCTAACTCAGAAATACTTGTAGATTTTTCAAAATATAGGATTTAAACATTTCATCTACCTCACTTAAAAATTTTCATTTGGAAATAATTTTACTTACTATATTATAACCTTAAGCTTTAGATTTTCTCAAAACTTATATTTTAAACTTTAGATATGGAACCAATTTTTGATTAGACCCTTAAATCCTCAAGCTTCTCCTTCCTTTTTACATACTATTTTTCTCTCTTTTTCTTTTTCTTTTTCTTTTTTCTTTTTCTTTTTTCTTTATCTTTTTCTTTTTTTTTCTTTTTTTATATGGCAATGATTACTGTATCTGGATAAATCTTTAATTATTTTGAATTCCACCCTTTCATTTACAATAAAGGTTTGATATATATCTTTCACTTAAAAATCATAATAATAGTGTTGAAAGTTATTTCTCAATAAAAGAAATTTAAGTTTTGAAAAATAAAAGTCAATTCTTCTATTTATTCAAAAATACAACACTTCTTACTAAAGATAGTTTAATTATATTTAACATTTCTTTACTAAGAAAATTTTAACTTTAAATTATTCATCATTACTATAAATTTTAACTAAATTGTCTTACTCATTTCTATATTCAAAACTTTGCTTCCCTAATATAACTTTATATACATAATTATTTTCAATCAAAAATCAAATTTTATTTAAGTATTTTTTAGAACAAATAAAATTTTAGTTTTATGAAATTTTTTTTTAAATTCCCCTCAAACTTTAACTTTTAATTAGGATAAAACATTTAAGCATAAAAATGATACATGGGTAAGAATTAAAAAACTAGAATAATATGATTGCAGGAATCTTAATGTTCTAAGTATGCAGGTATAACAGTTTAAAAACAAAAGTAAACAGTAGATCAAATTCAGTTTTTTCATAAAATTAAATTTCAAAATTTCAAAGGACTCTTACAATAGTGGAGGTTTTCAAAGCAAATACACACCATCTTAACATAGCACAAATCACAACATACTAGAAAATAAATGGTAGCAAATTTTAAAAAGTTTAAACATGCTATATAAATATTGGTTTCTAATAGTGTTCTAAAATTTTCTAATATTTATAGGAATTAAATTAGACACTACTAAAAACTCAAACTCTAGAAACACATAAAAACATTTACTACCACAAACACATCACATACATACAACATAAAACATCTGAATGTGCATAAAAGAAATAGGCCAACTATAATCTACAACACATCAGAGTTCATATCAAAACACAACAAAAAATAAAAATCCATACATCATACAACACAAATACAAACATAACAAAATCAGCAACACATAAAAAAATCCTACTCATCATCCTCATCCTCATCATCTTTGTTCAAGTCTCTGGATGGCACATAACATATATAAAAAGGATGAGGGGGCATCTCAGCACTGTGATCACCTCTAATCACTCTGTCCATGTATTGCTAATAGTTCTCCTCATATTCATCATGTTTTACAATATACTGTTGACCTCATTTTTGGGTGAGGTCTAATCTTCCTCTTAGTGCTTAGGATCTAGCCATAGGACTTCTCCTGGACTATCCTAGAAGACTAGAGTTGGAACCCACCATTTAGAAATTTTCAGCCACTTCTTAACTCCTCTTGGGACCCCACATAGATGGTTACAAACCTCCAAATCACCTTGGAAGGTTAAAACCACCATGTGAAGACCCAATAGTGAGTTCCATAGGAATGTTTGGACTTAAGGTAACCCTGAGTGACTTGAGCTTCTCTTACACACACACACACCCCTAAGCCATTTGACCCAAACTTTATACTATTCCCCTTCTACCCTTTACGAAACTCACATGATTGAACCAAAGCCACTAGTCTTTGATTAAGATGGCTAGAATCAATATGTGAAGAATCATAATATGGTTAGGCATGACCAAGGTCCATGGCCCATGCTCCTAAATCTTAATTCCATCCTAAACCACTTCTACTCAATCTTGACTCCACCAAAATGGTCCTATTCTTGTCCCTTTAAAGCTACCTTCATTTTTCTAAAATTTCAATTTCTGACCCCGGGCCCCTAAACTCACCCAAAATTACCCAAGTTGCCCCTATAACCAAAAAATCACCCAAAATTCCCTAAATTACCCAAATTCCTCCAAACACCATTCCAAATTGTTCCCCACAACCAAAATTGACCAATTAATCCCAAACTTACCAAATTTCCCAAAAATTCCACCAAAATCCTCGAAATGACCAAAATGCCCCTCTTTGCTTAAAATTTTAAAAATTCCCAAAAATTTCTAAAATCTCCCAAATATTCTCAATATCATTTTTTAACTACCACATGCCCAAATTTTGTCAATTTTACCCAATTTGACCCATTTAACCCAAAAGTGCCCAAATTAAACCTAATGTCTACCTAATTGACCCCAATCTTGCCCAATTTCAATTCCAAACTTCAACACAACATCTCCAATATCAATCTAAACCAAATCCAAGCCCAGTTTGACCTACATTTGAATTCAATTCCACTTGAAATCCAAAATCCCCAATTTTACCTAAATGATCCAAAATCTATAAATTGACCAAATGTCAACCAATTCCCCCAAATTTCAATCCTAAACTCTTTCTAACATCCCCACAAAAAAATGCAACATTAATTTGCCCCCAATTTGAACTTAAATTTCACCCAAGTCCTATTCAAACACAAAATACCCAAATTTGCCCTAAATTACCCATGAGCCCAAATATGCTCAAATCCTTAAATTGGCACCCAACCAATGTTGAAAACTCTTCTTCACATTCCCATAAACATTTTGAAACATTAATTTTGCACCCAACCCAACCTTAGCCCAACTCTAACCCAAAATAGCCCAATTTGCCCTAAAATTGGACTTATGCCTTAATCACACTCAATTGACCCTCCAAATCAATTCAAATCACTCCAATCCTCTCCCAAACCCTTTGGGACAATCATATGCACCAAATTGACCAATCAATTGGGCTCAACCACCACCCAAACTCAAGCCAGCCCAACTTGAACCCAAGGTGACCTAATTGGGCATTTGACTCAAATTGAACCAAGCCAAGCAAAATTGACCAAACCCACTTCATGGCAGCCAACCTTAGACCTCCTAGGACTAGTTTGACCTGACCCAACCCAAGCTTCTTAAGCCATGGACCAATGGTCCACCACTTTGGACCAATGGACTTAGCTTTTTCAGCTAAGGTTAAGTCCCCCCATTAGCCCTTGCATAAGAAACCTCCCTGCCCAAATTAAATGCTCTAAGCTCCTCCCTCACTTCTCCTCAGCCTGCCCACCACCTGCTCCATCCTTGCCAGCCACCAGAGCCCCTGGAACAAGCACGCCCGAACTCCCCCATGAGCTTTGAACTCAAAAATGAGCCATGACAGTGAGCAATCCCCTCACTACCCAGCTGCCCTGCTCAGTCCTCACCCTAAGCGGCTCAGAGCACTCATTTCCTGACCTCGAGCTCCCCTCTCTGGCAAGCTTTATAAATTGGCTCCTCCACGGCAAATTTTTTGGTAGTGAATTTTTTTTCAGAAAACTCCCCCAAATCACTCCCAAACCTAATTGCAGTCAAGAGAAGAAGATCTCCACCATCCTTTAGCCCTCATACCCCTTGCCCGAGCTCAATTTCTAAGCCAAAATTTGGGCCCGAAACAGGACACTTCTCAAAACTATACCAAAAAAAATTAATTTCACCCACACCATCCCCACACCAAGGGAAGGAGTTTCCTATTGAAAGCCCCATCACCAGGCCACCCATTTATGTTATCGGCCAAAACTCCAAATTGGTCTTAGTCAAACTTGGGTCTAGGAAACTCACCACCACCAGAGGCTCAAGCCGTAGGCTCCTTAGACTCCAACGAATGTGGCGAGCACATCCAATCAAGGCCTCCCCTCTTGCACCAAGGTACTGAAAGTTCAACTCAACCCGAGCCTCCATGAATTCTCCATTTTGTTTTACTTAATTTCAGTGCATCATAACCTTATAGATGTATTTTTCTAGTCTAGATGCGTCGATAGAGACCAACCATGCTTGATTTGGTTGAGTGTTGAGTGAGATATTAGGTCTAGAAGGTGGAAGGATCACGGGTTAGGACGCCTGGAGACGATGATGGGGAGATGTCCGATCTCGCGTTTATCGGATGGACGGTGGAGATCAAGCCGGACAGAACCCGATACAAAAAGAGCTCACTGACTCAGATGACGGTGTCAAATGGAAGCACGCCATGTGTGACTTCGGAGCCGTCTAGGATGAGGTGGCGCCGCGCTGGATAAATAGGAAAATAAGTATATTTTAATTTAATTAAATAACCTAAGCTTTAAAAATGTATATCTTTGCATAGAAAAATCATAAAAATGAAATAAAAATACCCTCTTGCTCAGTGAACAGAGGAGAATAATGTGGAATTGAAATCAAAATATTTTGTTAAGTATTTGATTTTTAATCATTTATTTACTGTCCTGAGTGTTTTAATTCTCCATTAGCATATATAATTCACCATGGCATAAGACTATAGGGCTTTTGTAGCCTCTGATCTTGGGAACATGATAAACTTTAAAAATACCCATTTTTATGCCTTATTTATGATTCAAATCTTAAGGATATTAGGCTTTAACGAAAGGTTTTTTATGTTTTTAGGTGTACGTCATAAAAAAAGAGTTCAAGAAGAAAAAAGAAGCAAAAAGGAGCAAAAATAGAGCTAAAATAGCAAATTTGTCGAAATTGTAGGCCTGGCGCCTAGGTGCCAGAATTCAGGGCCTAAGCGCCAGCTCGATACAGACGCAGATAAGATTTTTGACGACTTTGGGCAGTTATTTTGACGGTGTTAAGCAGTTATTAGAGCTTCTAGAATACTGTAAGTTACTCCTAATATGTAGGACATGTGATACAATGCATCTGGACGCAGGGAAACAGTTTTAATCGCAAAGACGTGCGACCCAAAGTGAAGAGATACGAAGACCTGGTCACGGAGACTGGCGCCTGATCCCGACGCCTAGGCACGACAGTTATCTTCTGGAAGATACATTGTATTTGGACAAATTTTGAAGAGGTGCCTTAAGCAACCCTGGTAAAATTCAGAGCTCTATAAATAGGAGCCCATTCTACAGAGAAAATGGCCCCTTTCACCCCTTCTAGCATCCTTTAGTCCCCAAGCACTATATAGCCATCCAATCATTTTAGGGAGCCACCTTATTTATTATTTAGTGAATTTTTTTTAGTTTATTTTGAGTGTTAAGTGTGAGATTATTTGTGTTGTTGCTGTTGAAGTCTTTCATCATTGCATTGAAGTTAGTAGGAGTTAGCGAATCACTTGAAGGAACATTCCAGATAAGTATTTGTAACTTGGTTCAAAGTTTTATAAATATGTTTTGCTGTGTGAACTCAATGTGTTCTGAGTAGTTAGTTTTCTTTCTCCTTTCAACTATGAAAAGATAATAAGGTAACTAAACATTGTTGGAGAATTTAAATTAAAATATTTATGAAAATTGTGATGATATTAATACCTAATCTTAGTTTACTTTTTAAACTGACCATTTAAATTGTTAAAATCTGTTGAAAAATTTTGAGACCTATCCGGAGATGAGTTCTTAACTAGTAGATATCAAATGAATCATTGGGTAGTTGAAGGCTTTATGCGGGTTATTTAAGGTGAAGTGCAAATAAATAGGAAATGATTTATTGGGCGCAAAATTAATTAGTTTTTAGAGTGACAAACTAAATTCTAATAATTTGATTTATAGAAAGGGAATAGGTCACTGGTAGGGCCTACCATAGCCACCCTTCGAGATCTAGTAGTGTGAGCATAGATTAACCCATTCTACTAATTAAATATCCTGAACCAATCTATAGATTAGTCAATATTCTTTATGCCTGGACCAAAGGGTGAAGAATAGGAATTCTTCTATTTGGCACAATACCATAATCTAAATTCTCCACAAATGATAATTATTCTAAAAATCTTGAATTAGTTGAAAAGGAGAAAGTTGTTTTATTTATACCTGCATTAATATTTATTTTAGTGTTGCTTACTTTCATTTAGTATAAATTTCATTAAATCTAAAATCTAAACTTTAAAAAGAAATAAAAATAATAATTAATTTTAATTTGAAAAATCTAAAAAAATTACTTAATATTCTAAAAGTCTTCCCTGTGGATGTCGACATTATTTTTAGCTTATGTGTTTTGAAAAAGGGGGGGGGTCGCCTAACAGAAATTGTCAGCGAATTTTTAATTTAATTTAAATAAATAATTTGAAAAGTAGTATTTGATTTTGAAAATAATGTTAAATTTGAAAATTTTAAGATATGAAATCAAACTGATCTCACATCCCGAATAGTTTATATAAACGAGCACCGCATCACAAATTGTGTATCTATCTCGAAGAATAGACACATTGTTTTGTGATGGGGCTCGATTAAATAAACTAGAAGATTTGTGACATCCGTTTGGTCTGCGAACCAATTTTATAAGCCGACAAATTTCCTCGCTTAATATGAAAGCATTAAACAGTGGTTTATATTACTCGAGTTCTTTAAAATTCCCTATAAGGGCAAGCCCCTATAGTTAATTACATCTTAAGTGACGAGAATCATCTAAGAAAACTCTCGATAATAATCAGTAGTTCTGCTCTCAAGAATTTCAAAGTTTAAGTTTTCAAAGAATTGAATTTTGGAATTTCAATAGGGAATGGATCAAGTTTGGAACATTTTGTTTTGGGAATTCAAAGGAAGAAAGGTAGGAGAAATGACAGATTCGAAGCGAACTTCGGTAATTTCCCAATTATCCTATTGTTTGGCTTGGATTTAGGAAGGTCCTAATGTTTTTTTAATGTTTTGATCTTGCCAATTTTAATTAATTTGGACTTATATTCGTATGAGACAATCATACAAATAGCCTTGAAGATATGAGGGTTTATGTCGTACCGAACGACTACCTCAGAGTCCTAAGACCGGTTAGGGCTTAATTTACATGACATGATCATGCAAATGCCTAACGAAGAGGTTGAGGATTTATGTTGCACTAGGCAAACTACCTTGAAGTCTTATGGCTTGGTTATTTAATTCTAAGAAAGTTTTCGTCGAAGTAGACTCGAGTTTTCACGATGACGATGGCCGTGTCTGCCCACCATGCTCCGAGCTCCTTGTTGTTGCAGAGGTTTAGTTTTAGAAGTCATAAATCAGGAGATGAGAAAAGTGTTTTGGTTTAGAGAAAATCTTAATTTTCAAGTGTTTTTTTTATATTTTAATTAAACAAATCTTAAAGTTGATTATGACAACACCGGTTAAGATCCCACGGTTCCATCCTTCCGGCATCGTTATTTTTATCGGATTCACTTAGTCCAGATGAATTTGCTAAACTCAACTAAATGAGTTCCACACTTTCATTTAGACCGTGGGAAATCCCGTTAGCAACACGTAGGTTACATCATCCGAGGTATTCTCGATCATCCAACAAGACGTCTTAATTTAGTTGTAATTGCAGTTTTGTGTTCTGTTTGTGATTAAATTTTAAGTTGTTTTATATTTTGAAATGTTGTGGCGGTGAATTTTATCTTGCAATGACTTTTAATTTAGTTTTGGTTTCGGCTTTAGGGACTATCCTAAAGGTGTGGGTTTTCATGCAACAGTTGTTTATCATGCAAGAAAAGTAAAGTGCATTTGCAATAAAATACATTGCAAGAAAGTAAATTGCAATAAAATAAAAGCGTACCTGGAGGGTCTTCCCGTCATCCCAAGCTGCACTTAAACACAATTTAGAATATTAAGCAAGTTCCTAGGTAAAGCTAAGGGAAGGGTTATGGTTTTCTACCAAGTTCCTAATCCTATAGCTTAGTCATCTCCTATGACGTCTGGTTCTTGTATTTTGGTTCTGAGGATGATTTTCTTCATCAAAGAACAATTAAGTTCAATTGTTCTTATAAATATCCTATCATATTGAGGAAGTGCTTAAGAAGAATCTTAAACATCTTTTCAATACTGATAGGATTGTTTTAAGTCCAAATGGATTTAATCAATCAGGTGAAGTAATCGTCCGAGGTTTAGTTAAGTTTTGTTGTTATCTTACTCAGTGAACTAGGACATTTGAATATCATATAAGTGAAGTAACGTTTCATTTAACATTATGTTTAGGAGTTATGGTAACCAAAGCTTTCGAGGGCAAATTGGTGTTCAAATGGTTTGTGATTTAGTTTAATTTCAGTTATCGGATTTAAATTTGGAATAGTGTTCAAGTTGCTTTATTTTGAATTTCTTTATGTCTTAGGTGATGTTATTATTATTTTTTAATTCAATTTAATTTAACTTTAATTTAATTTAATTTGATTTAGTTTTAATTTTAATTTAAATTAATTTTAATTTTAACTTGATTTTATTTTATTTTTTTTAATTTAATTTAATTTAATTTAATTTAATTCAATTTAATTTAATTTAATTTAATATTTTTTAAATTAATTTAATTTAATTTAATTTAAATTTTAATTTGATTTTATTTTTAATTTTAATTTAATATTATATATATTTTTTTATGTTTTAAAGATGATTTAATTTTAATTGTTAAAGTATTAATTTAATTGAAATTTTAAACGGATTTAATTTAAATAATTTAAATTTAATTTAATTTAATGATTAAGTCTTTTAACATTTTAAATCTTAAATTTGGATTAACATTTTAATTAGGAATTAAATATCATTGAGATGATTAATTTAGGGATTCTTAAATTAAAGAACAAATCTCTTCCTAATAATATCCCTATTTTAATAATTCCAATTTTATTATTCTTCCAAATTTAATCAATTATTTAATTAAGATTTATTTTAATTATTTTAAATTGTTTAGTAGATTTCTACCTTTTAATTATTTAAATTTCAATCATCCAAATCAGATTAAGATCAAATATTTTACTCTAATTTTATTAAGCCTAAAGTTTTAATTAAAGGTTAAAATTTTAATTATCATTTTGCCCCTTCAAGCTTAATAATTTCATAACTCACTAAATTGAACTTAAATGAACTTGAAATTTTTATGTGACTTCACTCATATGTCAATAAAGACATGAGAGGAGAAAATGTGATTTTTCTGTATTTAATTTATTTATGTAATTATTTTTGGTGGAAAATAGAGATTTCCAAGGAAAATTTAATAATATTAACAAGGGAAAGTTTCTGTCCTTAAGAAAATTATGGGACATTCCTAATGACCAGAGGACCACTTGGACCAATTTTGGTGATTTTTTGAATTATACTATTTTTATTATAATTATTTTGAGTTTTGGAGTATTAATTAATTTAAAAATAAAATAAAGGTTGAAAAATAAATTTTATATTTTTCAAAAATCTCTCTGATATCAAGAAAATTAGAGAATCAATTTTTACAATTTTCTGATTTTTCTTTGATTTATTAGAATTATTTTAGTGGGAATGCTAAAAAAATACATTTTTTAAATTTTAAAATTATCTTAGGGCTTTAAAATTTAATATCTCATCAAATAGACCTAAGAAAAATATGGGGTTTGTTCCTAAGTGATTAGAATTCGAAATGTGACATTTTCGTGAATTTTATTATTTTTGTGATTGTTATTATTATTTTTAATTATTAAAATATTAAAATAATATAAAAAATGAACCATTTTAGAAAATTAAAATTTTAATTTTCTTAAATTTCCCTGATATCAGAGAGGCTCCAAAACCAATTTGGTGAATTTTTGAAATTTATGAATTTTTTAAAGTTTAAATTGGCTAAATGGCTTAATCAACTCATTTAGTAGGGCTAACCTAGTCCAATTGACTTCAAATTTTTTATGGTGGGTTCCTCTGATCCTAAAGGTCAGTGGGGAATTAATTTCAAGCCAATTTGATGTATGATTAGCTCTAATTAATTAAGGACCTATTTTGGGTATTTAGGCCAATTAGGGTTATTCCAAGTGAATTAATTCAAAACCTATTTTTCCTAGGGTCCTCCGGTCATAACAAACATCACCAAATTTTTCTAGAATTTATTTCACAACATGCTAATTATTGGATTTAAAACACTCAAAACAGCAACATGAATTTGAAAAATCAATAACTTCTCATAGGGATGACTCTCGACTTTGGAAAATTCGAGGAATGTTCCCAAATCTCGTAGGCTTAAAAGCCCTATGGTCTCATGCCATGGTGAATTTCCTATATGCATGGAGAATTAAAACAATGCAGAGGGTAAATAAATCATTAAAAATAAAATACTTGATGAAATTAATTGATTTCTTTTCCACATTATTCTCCTCTGTTCACTGAGCAAGAGGGTATTTTTATTTTATTTTTCTGATTTTCCTACACAAAGTTATGCATTTTTGAATTTTAGGGAATTAAATAAATAAAAAAAATATCCTAATTTCCTACTTATCCACGCGGCGCCACGCCATCCTCAGCAGCTCCGAAACGCCGCGTGTCGCGCTGCCATTCGACGCTGCCATCCAACTCAGCGCTCCTGGGGCCCGCTGTATCGTTCCATCTCCTCATCCGACACGATCCTGGCCATCCGTCCGCGCGTGTATGGAATGAATGGCATCCATTCATCATCCCCAAGCGTCCTCACCCAAGAGCCGTCCACACTAAAACCCTAAGAACTCACTCATTTCTCAACGGATTTTCGTGTTCTTGTACTCTATGGATTCGTCTTGAAGAGATGAATACATCTATACGGTGATCATACATCGAAATTAAAGCATTTGAAATGGAGAATCTCCGAAGCTCGGGATGAAGAATTAGCTCATACCTTTGCTCGTAGAAGTGTGGCTTCAATCCGAGGGTCGTGTCACCTTCGATCGGATCCCGACAAGCTCCGAAGAAGCCTCCTGGTCTGCGTGAATCGCCTGAGTATGATTTCGACCAAGCCCGATCACAAAGCTTCGAGTCCGGAACGATGGGTGGCCTCGGAGAGGGGCTTTTGTCGGTGGACTCCTTCCCTCGGTCCGGTGAAGGTGTAGGACCAATCAATTTGAGGATTAATCCACCGTGGAGAAGTGTCCCTGGTTTTAGGTGGAATCGAGAAATCGGGCTCTATTGGTGGGGATTAGGGCAATTGTCACCTGGGATCAACTGCTCTAAGTATGGAGAGTGTTCTGGAACAATTTTGGCGGTGGTTTCGGCAAGATCCGGTTCAGCACCTCTCATGGCCGAGAGGGGTGGTGTTTAAATAGGAGAGGGTGCGAGGGGCCTCCCGGGGGAGTTAGGGCTCGGGATCGACTGCTCTTAGCAAGAGAAGAACAGCTGCAATGGCCACCTGGGGATTGGGCAGCTCAACAGGTGAGAATTCCAAGTTCGGGCTCACATGCGAGCTCTCGGCCCGGTGGTTTCCGGCGGTCGTGGTGGCCGGCCGGCCGTGGTCGGTCACCCTCAAGGTCGGGGAGGTCGGGGTGCGGGCTTAGTGCAATCGGTGGGATTGGCCATGTGTAAAGGGCTTGATTTAGATGGAATGGGGGAGGAGCTAATTTTGGGTCCAAATGGGTCCAAGTCATGGATTTAGGTTTGGTTCACCCTCCAAGGCCCGATTTTTGGGCTAAGGGAATCGAGTAAGTCGGCTAGCTTAGTGGGGAGAAGTCACCATCTAAGTACATTTATGTTTAATCAAGGTTTAGAAGAGTCATGAAAAGGCTTAATCACCCTTAAGGGAATCATTAAAGGACTCCCTCCCTTTGCCAAAAATGACATGATGATGTGTAAAGTGGCCGCCATGGCTTGCATATGGCTTGTGCATGGCTTCATGGCTCCATTTGGCTGAGGCAAAGCTTAGTCAATTTCATGGAAGTAGATTTTAGGAATCTTGGCATTTTTTATGGAAATTTGGATGAAGCTTGATTTGGAATGGTTTAATGATGATTTTGAAACTTAGGGGTGATATCAATTAAAGGTATGATGAAAAGGAATTGCCATGTGGGCTTTAGGGCCAATCTTGGGCTTTTGTATTTGGTGGAAATGGGCTTTTAGAATGGTTTAGGAAAGTGGGCCTTTAGATTTGAAAACAAATTGGTGGATGGAAATTTTGTGAAGGATTGGGCCAAACAAATGTTGGGTTTAGCTCATGGATGTTTTATGAGTGATTTGAAGCAAGTTGGGAGTGATTTGGGTTTGAATTGGGTTGAATTTGGGCTTCTTTGGTGAATGGGCCAATATAGGTCAAATTGGGCTAACTTTGGCCAATGTTGGGCTAGGGTTGAAATTGATGTAAAATAAATGTTAGGAAATGTTTATGGGAGTGTTTAAAAGAAGTTTTGGCTTTGGTTGGGTTTTGATTTTAGGGTTTGGGTTTATTTGGGTTAGGTTTGGGTTTAGGTCAAAATTGGGCCTTTTAGCTTTGGGTTGAATTTGAGTGGGGTTTGGGTCTAAATTTTGGGTAAATCATGTTAGTTTTTTGTTTGTGGTGATGCTAAGGAAGGTTTAGAAAAGATTTGGGGTTAATTGGAGTTAAATTGGTTTGGTTTGGGCTAGGTTTGGGTCATGGGTCCAAATTGGGCTTTAAGGTCCAAAATGAAATTGGGTTCAAATGTCAATCAAATTAGACTTGAATCTGATCTAGATTGGTGTTGGGAATGTTGAATTGAAGTTTAGAATTGAATTGGACCAGATTTTGGGTCAATTGGGTAGGTTTGGTTTGACATTGGGTTCACTTTGGGTTAAAATGGGTCAAATTGGGGGTTTTGGCAAAAGTGGGGTAAATTGACAAAATTGGTCCATGGTATAGTTGAACAAAATGAAATTGGGAATATTTGGAATTTTATGAAATTTTCTGGGAATTTTCTGAATTTTTGGATTTTTGGGTCAAGAGCGGTATTTTGGGTATTTGGAGGGTATTGGGAGGTATTTTTGGAATTTTTGGTATTTTTGACTATGGGTGGTCAATTTGAGTGATGTGTGAATGTTTGGGATTGGTTTTGAGGAATTTTGGGTAATTTAGGTGATTTTGCAAATTTTGGGTAGTTTCAAGGGCTTTGGGTAGGCTAGGCGGGGTGTAGGGTTCCCGGGGTTAAAAATTTAAAATTTGGAAAATTGAAGATTGGATAAATGTAAGTGCAATGGAACCATTTTGGTTGGGCCATGAAGCCATATTAAGCCTATATGAGCCATGAGAGGACTCATTTGAGGCATTCACTATGTTGTTCACTAACCCTCTTACCGAGGGCTTAGGGGTTAAGGACCATCCATGTGAATCACCTACATGAGTCAGGAGGTTGGGTATGGGTGTGGTTTTAGGAGGTGTGTGAAAGTGTAGTGTATAAGTGTAGTGTGTGTGTAAGTCAGCCCTCACCAGACCAGGCCACCCAGGGTAGTCCTAAGGCCAAAGAGTCCTACAGGAACTCATCCTTTAAACTTCCACATTTGATTTCAACCCTCTAGGTGATTAGGGGTCTATAGTCAAGTTTGTGAAGTTTGCAGAGATTTAAGAAGTGGTTTGAATTTCTAGGTGGTGGGTCTCAATTCTAATCCTCTAAGATAGTCAAAGGAAAAGCCTAAGGCTAGATCCTAAGTACTAAAGAGAGAAGAGAAGACCTCATCAAAAATGAGGTCAACAGTGGATCGATAACCAGGACTCCATTAGAGCCCTATATTACTTGATACGATACATATACTTACGTTTAAAATTGTGACTTTTACAAATTATAAAAATATAAATATAAATTCATAAATTGTTTTATAAGCAAAATCACATCAAGTTTTTGGCGACGCTGTCAGTGATAAAATCTTCTAGCAGTGGTATCAAATTCTTGCATTTGAAAGTATATATAAAGCTCTGTTAGGCTGAGTCGCGCATCAAGTTTTTGGCGCCGTTGCCGAGGAAGATAAGGAAAATAATTAAGAAAGTTAAAAAGACATTTTTCAAATTAAATATTATTTATACACTTTTATTTCTTTTAAAATATAAAACATAAAAATATATAAAAATAAAAATACCAAAAAGATTTTAATTTTATGCATAGTTCTGGAAGGATTATTACCTTTTGATTCTGATTTAGAAATATCAGTTAAAAGAATTAAAAAAGAAAAACAAGGTAAACAAATTCAAAAATATCAGGAAATGGCTAACTTACATAACAATAATCAAAATCCAATAGAAATCAATGAACAAAATGTTTATAAAACATTAAGGGATTATGCAAACCCTACAACTGGTGAACTTCATATTAGTATTCAAATGCCAGCTGTAGATGCTAATTCTTTTGAGCTTAAACCTTCTATTATTTAAATGGTTCAAAATAATCAATTTGGAGGAACACCTAATGAGGATCCAAATTTACACCTTGCTAGTTTCTTAGAACTTTGTGCTACCTTTAAATATAATAATGTTTCTGATGATGCTATAAGGCTTAGAATCTTTCCTTTTTCCTTAAAAGATAAAGCAAAGATGTGGCTTAATTCATTAGCAACTTATTCTATTAAAACTTGGGCAGATATGACACAAAAATTCCTTGATAAATATTTTCCTTCTTCTAAAACTGCTAAATTAAGAAATGATATAACTTCATTTACACAATTTGGTGGAGAAACAATTTATGAAGCTTGGGAAAAATTTAAAGAACTATTAAGAAAATGTCCTCATCATGCTTTGCCAGATTAGTTAATTATTCAAACATTTTATAATGGACTTATTGGATCACTTAGATCTATTATTGATGCTACTACTTGGTGGTTCTTTAATGGCTAAGACATTTGAAGAAGCTTATACTTTAATTGAAGAAAGGACTAATAATAATTTTCAGTGGCCTTCTGAAAGGGTTAATCCTAAAAGAATGACAAGTATTCAAGATAATGAAGCATTTTCTATTTTAGCTTAACAAGTGGCTGTGATATCTAAGAAATTAGATAATTTTGCTATTAATATATCACATGTAAGTAATGATAATTCTGCAAATACTGATGATTCTCAAACAATGGAAACTTTGCAAGCTATTGCTAGTAAAACTAATAACTCTTATTCTAATAATTATAATCCTAGTTAGAAAAATCATCCTAACTTTAATTGGAATAATGGACATCAACAATGGAGTAATAATCAAGTTAATCCAAATTGAAACAATCAAGGAAATTCAAACTTTAGACCAACTTAACCTCTTGGTTTTAATAATCAGCAGAAAAAGTTATCTATAGAAGAATTGATCTTGCAACTAGGTAATCAGCTACAAAGTGAAAACACTGTTATTCGTAATATTGAGAATCAAATGAATCAAATTGCTAATTTTATTAATTACAGACCTCAAGGAATACTACCTAGCAATATCGAAATTAATCCTAAAGAAACAGGGAAAGAACATGAACAAGCAAAAGCTGTACAACTTAGAAGTGGAAAGGACTTAAAAGAGAAAATTCGGAATGAAATTGAAAAAGAGAGAGAGGTAGAAGAAATTAAAAAACCTAAAGATAATCTTTCTCCAAGTAAAGATCAGACTGTAATTCATATTGAAGTGGAAGTTGAAAGACCACCACCACCTTTTTCTCAAAGATTAAAACAACCAAAATTTGACCATCAAATTTCTAAGTTCTTTAAGATTTTTAAGAAACTTACCATCAACATTCTTTTTGTTGAAGCGTTGGAACAAATGTCAAGCTATGCAAAATTTATGAAAGATATTTTAAGGAAGAAAAAAAATTTGAAGCTTATGAAACTGTTGCATTAAGTGAAGAATGTAGTGTAATAATTCAGAAGAAACTGCCTCAGAAACTTAAAGATCCTGAAAGTTTCACTATACCATGTGTTATTGGAGAAAAATTTTGTGGAAAAGCCTTATGTGATTTAGGAGCAATTATTAATCTCATGTCATTTTCAATCTTTCGAAGGTTAGATTTAGGAGAGATTTCTCCCACCACTGTAACCCTTCAATTAGCTGATCGATCTATCACTTATCCTAAAGGAGTTATAGAGGATGTTCTTGTTAAGGTAGATAAATTTACTTTCCTGTGGATTTCATTATGCTAGATATGGAAGAAGATAAAGAAATACCTATATTTTAGGGAGTCATTTTCTAGCTACCGGACGTGTTATAATTGACATGCAAAAGGAAGAATTAAAGATGAGAGTTAATGATCAAGAGATAACATTTAATGTTCTGAAATCAATGAGGTATCTTGATAAAAAAAATGTTATCGAATGGATATTTTTGATTATATAATTGAAAAACATTATCAAGAAAAATATAAGGTCATATCTGAAGATTAAAATGATGAATCTGTGTTAGAGTCATTAACTGAAGAAATTAAAAAAGTAAACGAAGAAAAATTATCTAAGGAAACTCATTATATTCATGAAAATAGGGAAATTTTAGACACATCTAAAAATGATATACTTTTACCCTCAATTGAAAAAGCCCCTGAACTGGAATTAAAAATGTTACCTGCACATTTAAGTATGCATTTCTTGGAAATTTATTAACTTTAACTGTAATTATATCTTCGGAATTGAGTAAAGATCAAGAAGAAAAAATAATAGGAGTTCTGAAGAATTATAAGAAAGCTTTTGGTTGGACTATTGCAGATATAGAAGGAATAAGCCCTTCAATCCGTATGCATAGGATTTTAATGGAAGAAAATTGTAAACCCACTATTGAACCTCAAAGAAGATTGAACCCAATTATGAAAGAGGTTGTAAAGAAAGAGATTTTGAAATGGTTAGATGCTGGAATTATTTATCCTATTTCGGATAGCCAATGGGTGAGTCCTATTCATTGTGTTCCAATGAAAGGAGGTGTAACTGTCATTGTTAATGAAAAAAATGAATTAATCCCAACAAGACAAGTTTACTGGATGGCGAATTTGCATTGATTATCAAAAATTAAACAACACCACTAGAAAGGATCATTTTCCTTTACCTTTCTTGGATCAAATGTTGGATAAATTAGCTGGACACTAATATTTTTGTTTTCTAGATGGATATTCTGATTATCTTCAATTACCTGTTGCTCCTGAGGACCAAGAGAAAATAACATTTACAAGTCCTTATGGAACATTTGCCTTTAGAAGAATGTTTTTCGGTTTATGTAATGCACCTGCAACTTTTCAAAGATGTATGATGTCAATATTCTGTGATTTAATTGATAAAGGAATTGAAGTATTTATGGATAATTTTTCAGTATTTGGAACTTCTTTTGAATCTTGCTTGGAAAATATAACGAAAGTTTTGAAGAGATGTGAAGAAACAAATTTAGTACTAAACTGGGAAAAATGTCAATTTATGGTCACAGAAGGAATCGTACTTGGACATAAAATTTCACAAATAAGGATGGAAGTTGATCAGGCAAAAGTAAAAATTATTGCTGAGCTTCAACCACCTACTACCGTTATTGATGTGAGAAGTTTTCTGGGTCATGCTGGATTTTATAGGAGATATATAAAGGATTTTTCTAAAATTGCTAAACCTCTTTGCCATTTATTGAAAAAAGAAGCTAAATTCGAATTTAATGAATATTGTCTGAATGCGTTCAATATTTTAAAAGAAAAATTAATCGCTGCACTTGTTATTGTTGCACCTGATTGGAGTAAACTTTTTGAATTAAGGTGTGATGCAAGTGATTATGCAATTGGAGCTGTATTGGGACAAAAATATGAGAAAATTTTCAAAGTTATATATATTATGCTAGCAAAACTCTTAATGAAACTCAAATAAATTACACTACTATTAAAAAGGAGCTTTTAGCAATAGTATATGCCTTTGATAAATTTAGACCATATCTTCTTGGAATGAAATGTATCATACGTACTGATCATTCTGCTATTATGTGTTTAATATCTAAAAAGGATGCTAAACCTAGATTGATCAGATGGGTTTTACTTTTACAAGAATTTGATTTTGAGATTGTGAACAGAAAATGAACTGACAACCAAATTGCTGATCATTTATCGAGAATCAAAAATAATAGTGAAAAGATTTATGAAGAAAATATAAATGAGAAATTCCCGGATGGGACCATCATAATTGAGAATGTGTAGAGGTGCGAAGACCTGGTCACGGAGTCCAGCGCCTAAGCGCCAAATCCCGGCGCCTAGGCGCGACAGTTATCTTCTAGAAGATACATTATATTTGGATGAATTTTGAAGAGGTGCCTTAAAGAACCCCTAGTCAAATTCAGAGCTCTCTAAATATGAGCCCATTCTAGAAAGAAAATGGCTCTTTTCACCCCTTCTAGCATCCTTTAGTCCCCAAGCACTATATATCCATCCAATCATTTTAGGGAGCCACCTTCTTTATTATTTAGTGAATTTATTTTTAGTTTATTTTTAGTGTTAAGTGTGAGATTATTAGTGTTGTTTCTGTTTAAGTCTTTCATCATTGCATTAAAGTTAGTAGGAGTCAGCGGATCACTTGAAGGAACATTCCATATAAGTATTTGTAACTTGGTTCAAAGTTTTATAAATATATTTTGTTGTGTGAATTCAATGTGTTCTGAGTAGTTAGTTTTCTTTCTCCTTTCAACTATGAAAAGATAATAAGGTAATTAAACTTTGTTGGAGAATTTAACTTAAAATATTTATGAAAATTGTGTTGATATTAATACCTGATCTTAGTTTACTTTTTAAACTGGCCATTTAAATTGTTAAAACCTATTGAAGAATTTTGAGACCTATCCCGAAATGAGTTCTTAACTAGTAGATATCACATGAATCCTTGGGTAGTCGAAGGCTTTATGCGGGTTATTCAAGGTGAAGTGCAAATAAATAGGAATATATGATTTATTGGGCGCAAAATTAATTAGTTTTTAGAGTGACAGACTAAATTTTAATAATTTGATTTATATAAAGGGATCAGGTCACTGGTAGGGCCGACCATAGCCACCCTTGGACATCTAGTAGTGTGAGCCTATATTAGCCCATTCTACTAATGAAACATCCTGAACCGATCTATAGATTAGTCAATGTTCTTTATACCTGGACCAAAGGGTAAACAATAGGAATGCTTCTATTTGGCATAATACCATAATCTAAATTCTCCACAAATGATAATTAATCTAAAAATCTTGGATTAATTGAAAATGGAAAGTTGTTTTATTTATACCTGCATTAATATTTATTTTAGTGTTGCTTACTTTCATTTAGTATAAATTTCATTAAATCTAAAATCTAAACTTTAAAAAGAAATAAAAATAATAATTACTTTTAATTTTAAAAATCTAAAAATATTACTTAATATTCTAAAAATCTTCCCTGTGGGATTGATAACCAGGACTCTACTAGAGCCCTGTAATACTTGATACGATACATATACTTGCGTTTGAAATTGTGACTTTTACAAATTATAAAAATCTAAATATAAATTCATAAATTCTTTCATAAGTAAAATCACATCAAGTTTTTGGTGCCGCTGTCAATGATTAAATCTTCTAGCAGTGGTATCAAATTCTTGCATTTTAAAGTATATATAAAGCCCTGTTAGGCTGAGTCAGGCATCAGAACAATCTCTGATTTTTCCAAGATCAGAGAGTATTTCTAGAGGGAGTTATCTATTTTCCAAGTTTAGGGCTATTTTCTTAAAAATAAATCATAGAAATTAGCATGTTGTTTATAAAAATCTAGAAAAATTAGGGGAAGTGTCTTAGGACCAATGAACCATAGGAAAATTATGGTTTGATTTAATTCATTAAAAATAACCCTAATTTGACCAAACACCCAAAATTGAATCTAAATTATTTTGGAACAACCTCAAATCAAAATGACATGAAGTCAATTCTCCACTGTGCTTTAGGGTTAGGAGAACCTCACACAAAAATTTCAAATCAATTGGATTTAATTTAACCCACTAAATGTATTACTTAAGTAACATGGCCATATTTGAAATTAAAAAAAAATCATAAAACCCAAAATATAATTCAAAAATTCACCAAATTAATTTTTTGGAAGTTCTCTGAGATCAGAGGAGTCTAAGAAAAATAAAATTGGATTTTTTTCATAAAAAATTTCATTTTAAATTAATTTTTAAATATTTAATAATTAAAAAATCATAAAAATCATAAAAGTATTAAAATTCACCAAAATGTCACATTTGGCTTCCTAATCACTTGGGAACCAATAAAACATTTTTCCTAAGCCTCTAAATAAAGATATTAAATTTTAAAGGCTTAAGGTAATTTTTAACATTTAAAAATGAATTTTTCAAGCCTTTCACTAAAATAATTCTAAAATATCAAAGAAAAATTAGAAAAATACAAAGTTTATTTCTTTAAGTTTGCTGACCTCAGAGAGATTTAAGAAAAATATAAAACCTAATTTTTCCCTTCAATTTTATTTTATAATTAATTATTACTCCAAAACTTAAAATAATTCTAATAAATAAATTAAAATTCAAAAAATCACCAAAATTGGTCCAAATGGTACTCTAGTCAGTAGGGACCTCCCATAATTTTTCTAGGGACAGAAGTTTCACTTTGGTCATGTTGTTGAATTTTCATTGAAAATCTCTATTTTCTAATCAAATAATTATATAAATTAAATTAGAAATAGAAAATCACATTTTCTCCTTTAATGTCTTAATTAACATATGAGTGAGGTGAAATAAAAATTTCAAATTCATTTGGGCTTAATTTAGTGAATTATGAGATGAACAAGCTTAAGAGAGCATAAGGGTAATTAAGGAACCTTAGCCTTAACTAATATTTAGGCTTAATCAAAGGGGAAGGGTAAATATTTGAGCTTAATTTTCCTCTTGGATGATTGAAACATAGGGAATTAAGGGATAGAAACCCATTAATCACCTTTAATATTAATGAAGAAATCTTAATTAATTAAATCATTAAGCTTTAGAAGTTAATTAAAACATAAGTTGTTAGGGGGTTTAATATAGGAGGACTCTAATTCTCTAAATTGAATCCCTAACCAATAAATTGATCAAATATCACCTAACTTTTACTAATAAAACCATAAAATGATGATTGAAATTAATAATTAAAAAGAATAATTTTGAAATCTTATGGTTAAATTAAAACAATTTAAAATATTAAAATTAACTTGAAATAATTTAAAATTAAATTAAAACAAATTTAAAATATTAAGATTAATTTAAAAAAATTTATAATTAAAACATCATGATTAAATTGAAATAAGATAAAATATTAAAATTAATCTGAAATATTATAATTAAATTAAAAAAGATTAGAACATTAAAATTAATTTAATTAAACTAAAATAATTCAAACACTCTTTTCCAATTTAAAATAATTCTAAAAATTTGAAAAATCAACTAAAACTTTATAACTAAATTGAATCATTTTAAATCATTAATTCAACTTCAATTAAGAATGGTTAAGTTCTTTAATGGACTAATTTGCCCCTAAAGTCCTTCATCTTTATAAATCCAAAATGAAATGTCAAATGAAATGTCATAAGATAATCAAACATCCAAGTTCGCCGAGTAAGAATCAAAATTCAACTAAACCCCAGACGATCAATTCATCCACATAATGAAATTCATTTGGACTCAAAATGATTCCAGATTCATTGAAAATATATTCAGGACCCGTCCTAAGCACTTTCTCAATCCAATGGGATGTTTTAAAAGAACAATTGAACTTCATTGTTCTTTGATAAAGAAAATCATCCCCAACATAACTTAGGAATTCACTAGTGATAAGATTAGGATTTTGTAGACAACCAGAACCTTCCCTTAGCTTTACCAAGGTGTTTCTTTCAAATATTTAATTGCCCTAACATGCGTTTTAAGTATAGTTGGAAATGACGGGAAGACCCTTCAGGTACACATTTAAGTTTATTGCAATTTATAATCTGCAACTTATTAAATGCTTTACTTCTTAGCATTTTATGAACTTGTAAAAATGATTGAACCCAACATGTTTAAACAACTCAATATTTAATCACCAAGCAAATAAAACTGCTATCATAACTAAATTAATACGTCTCGTTGGATGATCAGAAATCCCTCGGAGGAGGTAACCTACGTGTTGCTAACAGGGATTCGGGAGAGAGCCATTTTGAGTTACTGCATTCAGAAGATAAAACCCATTGATACGGCTCTCTCATATTCAAAAGTATTTATACATCTGTCAGAGCAAGTACCTCCGCAGGTTTGGGCTTCCCTTCCCTTATCTTTTCTATATGTAAAGGATTCAGAGTTAAAAATGAGACATAAGAAGAGCAACTTAAGCCACTAAAGCATATTGGAAAGGTTAATGTCGATATTTATGGAAGATCTCGAGGTAGAGCTCCTGATATTCCATCTACTTCTACCTCTAAACCTTACACTTTCAGTACTACTACTCCACCTCCTGGTGTTTGGTATCAGCTGACATAACATTATTTAGAACACCAGTTCGAGATGTTTTTATTATAGTGTTGGATGAAAGATTTAGAAGAATAATTGGATTACTTCGATCAGTATTTACAGAGGAAGAGGAAGAGCGATTATGATGAGACTTTGAAGAGATTTTTGAGGGTCGATTATTCTGTTGAGTTTCCTACTTGTCCCCGATTTTCTCCATACAAGGGTCGCAAAGCGATGGATGAGGACATTCCTAATAATGATGATGATGATGAGGAGGATGATGAGAAGTACGATTAAATAGTTTTTCCTTTCTCTTGTAGATCTTATATGTTGATTTCCTTTGTTAGTCACTTTGTGTACTTTTGTTGGATTGCGTACTAAACTTCTTATTTCAATGCATTATTATTTATTTTTTGCTCCTGTTTATTTAGAATTGCCTGTGTGTTTGAGTAGTCTTTTACCTTGCAATTTTCATACTATACATATTGATTTTAGATTTACTACTGTTCAACACCTGTCTATCCTACTTGTACCTATGCTGTTCTCATGTTTAGAACTTTTAAATATTTATCTTTCTTCATGCTTATTAAGAACCGTAAGGTTTTAAACTACTTAAAAATATAAATTAAATCTAAAAAATTTTGCACCGACACACACTAGTCGGGACCAAAAATGAAAATGAAAATAAATAGACTTGGATACTATGGGCGAGCAATAATGACATATTGCTTAGAAGTTGCTAAGAGATGTCACTAGTGCAAGGTACATGGAGTGGTCTAACATCAACATCCAAATGTGCTACACCTGACAATTGCATCATTGTCATTTATGTGTTGTGGAATAAACATAGTGGGCCCTATAGAACCTCCATCATTTAGAGGCTATTAGTTTATCCTGGCTGCCACAAATTACTTCTCTAAATGGGCAGAAGCCATACCACTGAGAGAGGTGAAAGAAAATCAAGTTCTCCAGTTCTTTGAGACTCAAATTGTCTAGAAATTTGGAGTACCTGCAAGGGTAAGCTCAGACAACGAAACAACCTTCAAGAATACAAAAATAAATAACTTTATTTGGAGACATGGAATAGATTAGAAATATTCAACAATCTATTATCCTAAAGATAATGGTTTAGTTGAAGATTTTAATAAGTCCTTGGTTTAAATCTTAAAAAAACATTAATTGGAAACACGAGACAATGTCGTGAACAACTATCAGAAGCTTTGTGGGACTGCGGTACCACATATTGAACACTAACACAATCAAAACTATTTGCTCTAGTGTACGAGTCTGAAGTTGTACTACCGCTCGAGGTTCAACTTTCATCGCTTGGAATAGCAGCTGCCTACAAAATAATTGAAGAAGAAACTACAAAAATTATGACTTGAAGAACTTGATAGTTTGGAGGACAAACACCTACAGGCTCAACAAAACTTGGAACTGTATCAAGTAAAAATGATACGAGCCCAAAACAAGTTAGTTCGTCCAAGAACATTTTAAATTAGCGACTTGGTCTTGGTACTTTTAAGGCCTATCCTCACCCACCGTAAAATAGACGAGAAATTTGAACCATCATGGGAGGGCTCATACATTGTTGAAAAGACATATTCTGGAGGATCCTTTCAATTGGTTGACTGCTCAGGAGAAACAATAATACCTCTAATTAATGAGCGGTATTTGAAAAGTTGTTATGTGACATGAAAATAAAATTGACATGTTTTGTAAATTGAGAGGATAATTAAAAAAGAGCAACGAACATGAAGGAGTTTTATCTCTCTTATTCATATTCTGTTTGCGAATAAAAAAAATCTTTACTTTAAAAAAACTTTTCCTTACTTATTAGATCAGTATCTATAAGCTCATCTTTATAATGACATAAAAATCTTGAATTAAAAAATGCAAAAAAAAAAAATTAAAATAAAATGACAAACTAATTGAAACTAAACAAACATATAAACAACCAAACAATTACCATGACAAATTTAACATATAAAGTGGCATTTTCCATGTCCTCTACAGAAAAATGACATGTGTTTACTTTTCGTAGTGGTGTGTGCTTGACCTTAGACCGTAACAAGAATTCATTTTGATTTCAACTTAGTACAAATGGAATTACTATATAATGGTCCATTATTGACAATTATTGACTAAGAAGAGGCCAGGAAAGAAGACATGTCTTAAAATTCCACTCTCACATTCACCGAACCACTTAGAGAAAGATAAAGTCGATGAAACCTAAACAAACCACGAAGTGATGCCCTGAGATTTGTGTATGCTTCTATAGCAGGGTTGAGCAAGATAAAAATAGGGCTCACCCATAACCAACAAAGAATTTGAACAAATAATTAAAGAGAATTAAAAAGCAGAAAGAAGAAGAGCTTCAACCACATCCTATGGAGGAAGATTTGACACAGTTTGAGTTTCAAATTCTGGAGTATACTCCAGGAAAAGCATATCCCATCCTTGGGATAGAAAATTATGATCCCAAGAAAAGGTGTATCTTTGCATTAGATCCATATAAGATACAGGTTGTCGACCCTATGAAACTAGGAGAGCATGCTATCAAGCAGATTTTCTCTGAAGGAGAATTGAAGTGCATGCAAACTATCAAGCAACAGTTCTTCCAACATGTTGGAGAGTCAATGGAGAAAAGGTTAATAAACTGGAGGGCATACAACTATTTACCAAAGTGTTTAATGAGGAAGAACAAGGAATTATCGTTGAACATGTGATGGAGGCTTGTAAGAGAGGATAAGCTAGACATAGTGAAAGGAAGAATTATTCTAAACCCAACCAGTGGAAAAAAGGAAGGGTGAGATTACAATACAATATAGGTGTTGTTACACTTTTGTCATCGACGGAGATGGAAATCCAGTATCTTAAAATATAATTGAGTGGATCCGATGCCTCTAATAATAATTGAAATAATCAAGAGGTTAGTAATATGGTACATAACAACTTTCATCTAGTTTGCATGTTCTCCTCTTAGTTAGGATATAAGTCCATTGGCATTCCTTCTTAACAAAACATGGACATGAAAATTACATCTAAAAAATTGGTATAAGACCTCCTTTGCGGAAATACAACATCCATTTTCTTTAGTAGTAGAAACTTCAGCCCTCTTGAAATGGAATCACGACTTTCCTCTAGTTTTCTTGTTTTCCTCTTTGTTAGGATATAAGTCCATTGGCGTTCCTTCCTAACAGGACAGGGACATGACAACGACATCTCAAAAATTGGTATAAGACCTTTACGGAAACATGACATCCATTTTCTTTTACTAGTAGGAACTATAACTCTCCTCACATGGAATCATGGCTTTCCTCTAGTTTGTATCTTCTCCTCTTAGTTAGGATATAAGTCCATTGCCATTTCTTCCTAATGACACAGGAACATGACATTCGACATCCTCATAATTGGTATAAGACCTCCTATATAGAAATATGACATCCTTTTTCTTTTGCTAGTAAGAACTACAATCCTCATAAAATGTAATCATGGCTTTCTTCTAGATTGACATTCCTTCATAACGAAACAAGGACATGCCATTGACGCTATGAGATTGTTTAGAACATTCACCGGATCTTAACATCTCTTTCCCCAGCATGTTCTAAAAATGGATATATGACCCTCCATACAAGCAATAACGACATGTCCTTTTGAACTAGCTAATCCTTTTCCCTGGATCATCTTTGACACATTATGTTATGTAACTTATCTGATCAGTTTTGTCAACACCAATATGTGAGACATACATATACAACACACCACACATATTGGGGTTCTGTTTATTGACCTCACTTTTGTGAGGACTCATTCCACCCACTTTGTACTTGACCCTAAATTAGGGTTGTGTTGTCTTAAGCCCCACTTGTAAAATCTTAAGCCCCTAACACTTTGGTTGAGTAGGTTTAGGCTTTTTGAACGGGTAAGAACTTAAATTGACCACCAGGGACTACACATGCCTTTCGTGAACATAAATTGATTAATAGGGGGTAGACATAACCTAGGTGTCCCAAATTGGCCAGAAACCTTAAGGACATGCCTGTAAACCCTAGGAACCATTGTAACCACCAAATACATCTTGAGAAAGGTGTATACACAAATTGATCCTTGGCCACACGCTTGACCTCTCTAACCCAACCAAACCCCAAAAATCAGACCAAAAACTTAATGTACCCTATTGACCTCAAACATTGATAGTACACCGAAATGGACAAAATGAATTAGATCTAATCCTAATTTATTTAAATTTTGACCAAATTGACCATTTTACCTTCCCCAACCTATTTGAAGACCACTATGGTCAACCATGGACCTTATGGTCAACACTGGACCACTATGGTCAAACATAGACCATATGGTCAACACTGGATCGCTATGGTCAACCATAGACCATATGGTCAACACTGGATCGCTATGACCAACACTAGAACACTATGGTCAACTGACCGTAGAGGCTGCAAAAAAAAACAATAAATTTTTGCAAATATTTTTAATTCAGTCACAAAATATAATCAATTTAACAAGGTAGCAGCCGATCTATACACAAGTGTATGTATCATTCAAGTAATACAGGGCTCTAACAAAGTCTTGGTTATCAGTCCCACAAGGAGGAAGCAAACCTTAAAGCGTAGCACCAAAATCCAATATTCAATTTGCAAAGCACTAAAAGTAAATACTAAGATGCTAAATGTTGCTAGAGATTTTAAAATTGCTAAAGTACTGACTAAACTTTAATTTAAGGTAACTACTAGTATAATAAGTTTTTGTATTGCAAGGTTAAAATTTAGAGAAAGTGTCCTTCCCCTTACAATGATCTTTTGGTGAGTGAATACTATAGATTAGTTTAATATGTGTATTGTGCCAAATAGGAGCATACATATTTATTACCCTCTTCAGAGTGCTATAAAGAACATTGACTAATTCTAGGTTTAATCCTTAAATTTGTGGTTAGGCTGGGAGGATACTGGCTCTCACTTCAAAGCTCCCACTTCCCTTCTCCTGAAGGCTAACTCTCACTTTAGTTTCCAAACACTAGGACCAAATTGGGGATTTTAGTCTGTCACCCTAAAATCTTCAATTCTATGCCTAATAAATATATTTCCCTATTTATTTGCACCCAACCCTCATGGACTTCACCATCTATGAAGTTTGAATGTAATCTCAACTTTTGTTGTAGAACGCATAGCCCTTTCGGATCGTATGTTTCACAACGTATTTTAACAAATCAATTGGCCAGATCAAAAAGTAAATTAAGAACGAAGTGAAAAATCATAACAATTTCTATTCTTTCTTATGACACATCCAATCTAAACTATCACATCACCAATTATCAATGCAAGGAGAAATACAAAGAAATATACTCAGAATTCATGGAGAAGATATAACAAAATAAAGATTATAGATATAAAAGCAACATCATACAAATAGTAAACAAATAAATACAACTTATCTGATTTTCTTCCCAAAAAAAATCCCTTGAAGTTCCCTTGGATCTCATTCTCTCTTCACAACAACACACAATTCCCACTTGGAATAGTAGGGAAGAAGCAATCTCTCACTTTCCCTCTTCTCCTACAACTCTTTTGAGAAGAATCCATCACAATACAACACAAAACACCAAACCCTAGACTCTAAACACTCTCTAAAGACTTCCTCTCCACTCACACTCACTCCACACTAACTCTACACTGACTCCACACACACATTATTGCTGCCCAAATCAGTTAAAATTCATTTAGGAACAAATTTCTCAAGAGTTGCTTCAAGAATCCCTTCAAAAAGTATCCAAATACATTGAATCTGGCTTAAACAGACATTGGGCGCAGTTGGCGGGCAATAGGGCATCATCGGCGCCCTATCCTAACTTTTAATTCTGGGCTCTCTAGAAAAACACATCATTGGCGTTGGTTTGGGATCCGTCGACACCAGATTTTCAAAATTCTGGTTTTTGCCTTTTTTTCTTCAAATTCGTTCATTTTTGCTTCTTTTTACTCCTTTTGCCTAAAATCATCATACCTGCAGCAAAACGTGAAAAATACTTTCCATTAAAGTGTAATATCACAAAAAATGAGTACAAAATATATATAGAAAATCAAACATATTTTTGCTGCATCATTAACCATGGACCATATGATCAAACTGGACCACTATGGTCAACACTAGGCCACTATGGAACCATGGACCATAGGTCAATGATCTACCTAAAATATATAATATTTTTTGTGTTTTTTTTACCTATTTTTGATGATATTACACTTTAATGGAAGACATTTGTGTGTTCCTCTTTCAGGTACACTTAAATGAACTTAATATATCAAAAGGAGTGAAAATGGATCAAATTTGGAGTAAAAAATGAATATGGTGATAAAATGAACTGGGGAGCCTAAGCACCAAGATCTGGCTCCTAAGCATCAGCAGACAGAGAAGGTAGCGCCTAAGCGCCAGAGACCATGCGCTTAAGCGCCAGGTAGTTACTTTGCAATTTAGCGAAGGTTTTTGAGGCATCCTTTGGTACAAATGTGGGTAATTGATCAAGGGTGCCTAAAGAAATTCAAATTTCATTTGAAAGAATGCATCTCTTAGGTAGATTCATTGAATATAAACACATTTTGAAGAGACACCAAGACACATTTTAAGAAAGTTTAAAAGAAAGGACTTGAAGGAGAGAAGAGAGTTATTTTAGAGAGAGGAAAATTGGAGGTTGTAGAGAGTAGTTTAAGTAAGAAGTTGTAGGATTCTTACTAAGGGTTTCTTCACACTTTTCTCTTCTTAGTGAACGAGAAGGTGAGTAGGGATTCCTAAGTAAAAATCTATTGTGTAGAGAGATTTAAACCCTCCTGGGTTGGGCGACTAGTCCAAGGGAGTCTTGTAAGAGAAAAGAAGAGATTCAAAAAAAACTTTAAGATTTTGGTGGAGAGAAACTTGAGATAAGTTTTTTATCTTTGTACTTCATTTATTTTTAATTTAGACTTGTTGTGTTTTCTACATGGTTTATACTTTTAAAACTATTTGTGGTTATGTTTTCTTCATGGATTCTGAGTAGTCTTCTTTATCTTTTTCTTTAAAATTAAAAGTAATTAAGTGTTGGATGAAATTTGTGGAAGTCTCGATCATTAATGTTGGAAGAATTTGGGTTGATTCAATCCTTACAGTTCATTTACCTTTGATTTGGCCAATCATGATGTTAACATTTGTTGTGAGAACATGTAAGATTCTAGCAGGTGTTGTCTCAATCAACAATATGTAGGAATCACATGAGATTTTATGGTTCATATAATTTGGTGCAGATAAATAAAAAATATACTTTGATGGGTGTACAATTAGAGACTTTAGTGTGACAGACAAAAGCATCTAATTTGGTTTATTGTTTTAGGTTTTGATGTGAGACTTAGCCCCTAGGTAGAGGGAAAGGAGGGAACTCTAGAGTGAGAGCTAGTATCTTCCCTACCTAATCCGTCTTCAAAATTATTCAAACTTTAAACTAGCCAAATGTTCTTTATAGCATCTCTACTAAGGGAAAAGAATAGAATTGCTCTTATTTGGCACATCACATTTTGAATACTTTCACAATAGAATTCCTTAACTTATTTCTTATTCATGATAAGAAAAAATATATTTTCATTTATACTTCTTTTAATCTTACAAACACTCTAGTTATAGTTATTAAATTGTTTACTTTATTTCATAATATAAGAAAATACCAAAAATAATTATATTTTAAAGTTTTCTATTATCTGAAATGGTTTAAGTATGTGTCTTTTTCTAAATAGAATTTGTGATCTAATAACCTTTTAATCTTTTTAATTTTAAAAAAATTTCTTCGTGGGATCGATATTTTGGGGCTTAATCATAAGTTCTATATTATTTGATAATGATATGTATACTTGCGTAGAATCTCTAAATTAAAATATAAGTGTTATATTCTTATTTACATTAGAATCAAGTTTTTGACAATGTTATAAGGAAGAATATTTTATATCAAAAATATAAGTTTAATTGGATTACCAAAAGCATAAATTTTATTAGTTTTCATCTACTAGTAAAGAGAATTGGGATCAGTAAACACTGGACCACTATAGCTAACACCGGACCATATGGTCAACCATAGACCATATGGTCAACCCATGGTCATACGATCTATTTTTTTTTCCATTTTTATAATTAATTAATTAATTAAAAGAATGAATTTAGGTCCCATTAAGCCTTACCTTAAGTGAAAATCCTAAAACTCAAACCCATGAGCCATAACAAAGTTCCGAGCCCATGAAACAAGCCCATGTCCCATTTCTAAATGAGTCATCCATAACCCAAACTAACCCAATAGATATGAGATGATCTATATTCTAAATAAGACAAAATGAAAAATAAAAAAATGGGAGAAGAGACAAAGGAGAGTACACCTACCCTTTTCTTCTACACTTGGCAACCATGTCTTCTACACTTAAATCCCCTTATGCTTAGGTTAAGCCACACCATGGCTGAGCTCAACAACCCCACCTACAACTCCCTCTAATGCCTCCAACCCATAGAATTCCTCTCTCTTATCTATTGGATCTTCCATGGTCAATCTTGCCAAAAATGGGAATTACCACCCCTAACTCCTTCCCATGCCTCTACAAATTCTCTGAGGAGTCAAAAGAACCTCCTCAAGCCAGCCTTGGTTGTTTCCAAGCTCTCTTATGACCATTAAAAGGAGGAACTCGGGAGCTCTAAAGGTAACCATGCTCCTCACATAGAATACCAAACCTTTGACCCTTAAGAGATAAAATCGTCTAAAATCATTAGCTAGTAGATTCACCACCTCCTCAATGCCTTAACTCCCCCATGATGCCCTAATTTTCCCTTTGAAAAACTGGGAAAAAATTCAAATGTGACATAAAATTTGCTAAAAGTCCAAATTAACATCTCCAAAAGCTTCCCTAAGCTTCACAAAGACAATTCCATCAAAACCAGGCATTCACGGGGTATCAAACGTATCGTAAGACCAAACTAAGCTACCACTTGGCCTAGCTCATAGCTAAAGCCAATTTCATTCCAAATTGAGCTACGAACAAGCTGCGCAGGTTCCAAGTGATCGTGTCTATCAAGCCCAATCGAGGCTCTGCCTCTTGGGATAAGGCATGGATTGAAATCACTAAATTTTATCTTGAGTTTGGCATTTTGTGAAAGAAATAAACACACCATGCTTGATCAACCGTATAGATGTGTTCATCTAGGTTAGATGAAGCTTTAGATGAGATTTCACAGAAAATCTATGAAGATATTATTGGTTAATCATGAATGGCATTTGATTAATCATCATGTAGGGATGATGAATGGATGGTGTCTATTTACGTGTATTGTAAATGGTTGACATCGATTAAGTCAAACCATCAAACCGTGCAAAATAGAGGGTTTTAGGTTTGTATAACTTCGACCAGGCTGACCCATAGATTGCAAGTTAAGTTGGGTTAACTCGGTGATTAAATTGATTTGAGTTAACTCAAGTTAGGTTTGGTTAACCTAAAGTTTTAGTTGAATTAGGTTAACCATAGTTAGGTCGGGTTAACCCGATAATTCAGTTGATTTGGGTTAACTCAAGTTAATTCGTGTTGATCTGATGATTCAGTTGATTTGGGTTAACCCGTGTTAGGTTGGGTTGACCCGGTGGTTTAGTTAATTTGGGTGAACACGAGTTAGATCAGGTTGACCTGGTTGTTTAATTGATTTGGGTTAATTCAAGTTAGGTTGGGTTGATGATCCCCCGATATTTATACTTGTGGTGATATGATATACATATGTATATATATAGTTTATATATATATATATTTATAATATTCTTTAATAAAATTTTATTCTTTACAATGACGCCAAAAAATTGATTCTGATGTAAATAAGAGTTCAATAGTTATATTTAAATTTAGGGATTCTACGCAAGCATACGTACCATTATCAAGTAATATCAGACTTTCTGATTAAGCCCTGAAATATCGATCCCACAGGAAATTGTAAAATATTTATAATAAGGAATTAGATCACAAAATCTATTTAGAAAAATATACTTAAACAGTTTAAGATATCATAAAATTTGAAAATGCGGTTCTTTTTGGTATTTTCTTATATTTTGAATAAAGTAAACAATTAATTAAATATAACAAGATTTTTTTAAGATAAAAGAAGTATAAATGAAAGTATCTTTCTTATCATGAATAAGGAATTGGTATACGCGTTACATTGTGGGAGTATTCAAAATGCGTTGTGCCAAATAGGAGCAATATTATTCTTTACTCTTATTAGATATGCTATAATGAACATTAGCTAGTTTAAAGTTTGAATAGTTTTGAAAACTGGTTAGGTAGAGAAGATACTAGCTCTCACTCTAGAGTTCCCTCCTTTCCCTCCATTCGGTGGCTGAAATCTCATATCAAAACCTAAAATAATAAACCAAATTGGGGGATTTAGTTTGTCACCCTAAAGTCCTATAATTCTATACCAATCAAAGTATATTTCCCTATTTATTTGCACAAAATTATATGAATTATTTTTTCATCCATACAATCTCATGTGATTTCTACCAATAGTTAACTGAGACAATACTATCACGAATTTTACATGTTCTCACAATAAATGTTAACATCTTAATTGGTCAAATCAAGAAGTAAATAAGTGCAAGGATTAAATCATCACAACTTATTCCAACATTAATGATCAATATTTCTATAACATTCATCCAACACTTAATTACTTTTTATTTTAAGGAAAAAGATAAAGAAAACTACTCACAATCCATGGAGAAAACATAGCAACAAGTAATTTTAAAAGTAGAAATCATGTAGAAACACATAAAGTCTCAATTAAAACCAAATGAAGTACAAAGATAAAAACTTATCTCAAGTCCTCTCCACCAAACTCTTGAAGTTCCTTTGAATCTCTTATTGTCACTTATAACCCTCCCTAGGAGTGGTCGCCACCCCTAGAGGGTTACAATCTCTCTAAAACAATGAATTTCTACTTAGAAATTTCTGCTCACCTTCCTTTCCACTAGGAATGAGATTAGTGTGAAGAAACCCTAAGTAATAATCCTACAACTACTCTTTCCTAACTCTCTCTACACACACTTTTCAGCCTCTCCTCAATTCGCTTCAAGTTCTTTTTATATTTTCTCATAAGGTGCCTTGGTTTCTCTTCAAAATGTGTCCATATTCAATGAATTTTCCCAATAGATGCATACTTTCAAGAGCTTTTTGAATGTCTTTTGGCACCCTTTATCAGTTACCCATGTTTGTACCAAAGGTTGCCTCAAGCACCCCATCAAAATTTACCAAAAATTATTTGAAATTACATAATAACTATCCTACGCTTAAGCATTGGGCCTTTGGCTCTTAGGCACGGCCTTCTCTCTCTGCTGGTGCTTGACCAAAGAAAAATATTTTGATATTTTCATACCTATTTTACATGGATTTTGATGATATCACACTTTAAGGAAATGTTTTTATGATATTTTGTTGCAGTAATGTTGATTTATGGCCATTGGAGCAAAAAGATACAAAAAGGAGCGAATTTGGAGCAAAAAGGACCAAAATATGATGATTTGACCTTGGGCGCCGACGACGAAATCGACAGCGCCGATGTCGGCATATTTTTTAGGTTGAGTGTCGTATTTTTTAAAAAAAGGGTCGCCTACAGAAGTTGTCAGCGAAATTTTTGGATTTTTAAATTTATTTTAAATATATATATAATTTGGACAGTAGCTTTTGATTTTGAAAATAATTTTAAGTTTGAAAATTTTTAGATATGAAATTAAACCGATCTCACATCCCAAATAGTTTATATAAACAAGCACCACACCACAAACCGTGTATCTATCCCGAAGAACAGACTCACTCGCTTGATGATGAGACTCGGTTAAATAAACTAGAAGATTTGTGACATCCGTTTAGTCTGCGAACCAATTTTATAAGCCGACAAGTTCCCCTGCTTAATATAAATGAATTAAGTAGGGTTTATATTACCCCGGTTCTTAAAGTTCCCTATAAGGGCAAGCCCCTATAGTTAATTACATGTTAAATGACAGGAATCATTTAAGAAAACTCTCGATAATGATCAGTAGTTTTGCTTTCAAGAATTTCAAAGTCTAAGGTCTCAAAGGATTGAATTTTGGAAATTTCAATAGGGATTGGATCAAATTTGGAACGGTTATTTTAAGAGTCCAAAGGAAGAAAAGTAGGAGAAGCTGAGGATCCAAGAAGAATCTTGGCAACTTCCCAAACTATCCTATTGTTTGGCTTCAATTTGAGAGTTTATTTAATGTTGTAATCCTGCCAATTTTAATTAATTAGGACTTATATTTGAATGACATGATCATACAAATAACCTGGAAGATATGAGGGTTTATGTCGTACCGAACGACTACCTCAGAGTCCTAAGACCGGTTAGGGTTTAATTTACATGACATGATCATGCAAATGCCTAACGAAGAGTTGAGGATTTATGTTGCACTAGAAAAAGTACCTCGAAGTCCTATGGCTTGGTTATTTAATTCTAAGAAATTTTTGCTGAAGTTGATCCGAGTTTTGCTGATGACTATGGCCGAGCTGCCCACCATGCTCCGAGCTTCTTGTTGTTGCAGAGGTTTAGTTTTAGAAGTCATAAATCAGAAGATGAGAGAAGTGTTTTGGTTTAGAGAAAATCTTAAAATCCAAGTGTTTTTAATATTTTAATTAAAACAAATCTTAAAGTTATTTAAACAGAATCGATTAAGATCCCACGGTTCCATCATCCCGACACCGTTATTTTCATCGAATTCACTTAGTCCAGATGAATTTGCTAAACTCAACTCGAATGAGTTCCACACTTTCATTTAGACCGCGGGAAATCTCGTTAGCAACACGTGGGTTACATCATCCGAGGTATTCACGATCATTCAATGAGACGTTTTAATTTAGTTGTGATTGTAGTTTTGTTGTTCTGTTTGTGATTAAATTTTGAGTTGTTTTATATTTTGGAATGTTGTGGCGGTGAATTTTATCTTGCAATGACTTTTAATTTAGTTTTGGTTCTAGTTCAGGGACTATCCTAAAGGTTTTGGTTTTCATGCAATAGTCTTATTTATCATGCAAGAAAAGTAAAGTACAGTGCATGTAAGTAAATTGTAATAAAGTAAATTGGAATAAAATAAAAACGTACCTGGAGGGTCTTCCCGTCATCCCAAGCTGCACTTAAAACACAAGTTAAGGCATTTAAATATTTCAACATATATCGAGGTAAAGCTAAGGGAAGGGTTTTGGTTGTCTACCAAATTCCTAATCCTATAACTAGTCATCTCCTATGACGTCTAGGTTCTTGGATTGGTTTAAGGATGATTTTCTTCATCAAAGAACAAGTAGATTCAATTGTTCTTCTAAAACATCCCGTCATATTGAGGAAGTGTCTAGGACGAGTCCTAAAAATCTTTTAAAGACTTCTGGGATCATTTTGAGTCCAAGTAAATGTAGTTGCACAGGTTAATTAATCATCCAGGAGTTTAGTTAAACTTTGTCTCTCGCTCGATGAACTCGGGTATTTGATTACCCGATGAATGAAGTGACATTTCACTTAATACTCTATTTAAGAGTTATAATAATTAAAGCTTTTAAGGGTAAGTTGGTTTATTGAGAATTTTAATCATCCTTAATTAAAAGTTTGAGTTAATGATTTAAAGTGATTTAAATTAACTATGAGGTTTTAATTAATAATTTTAAATTTGGAATAGTGTTCAAGTTATTTTAGATTTAATTTAATTCTTTACACTTTCAATTATCTTATTATTTCACATTGATGTTCATGTTTTAAATTTACTTAGATAAAAAGAGTTATTGAAATTATTGATATATTTTGATTTAACTCTTAATGATTTCATTTAGGTTTGTTGTAAAGTGATTTTAATTTAATTTAATTTAATTTAATTTAATTTGATTTAATTTAATTTAATTTCAACTTAATTTTAATTTAATTTTTAATTTAATCTTAATTTAATTTTAATTTAATTTAATTTTAGTTTCAATATTTTAATTTTAATTTAATTGTTAAGGTGTTAATTTAATTTAATTTAAACTTTGACTTAACCTAATTTAATTTAATTTAACTTAATTCCAAAATTTTAAATTTGATTTTTAATTATTGTACTATTTAACATTTTAAGCTTTAATTCATTTAAGGGTTATCTTCTTTTAATTTTTAATTTAATTAGTTTGGATTATTATTTTACTTTTTTTAATAAAGAATTAAATATTATTGAAGTGACTTATTTAAGGATTTTTAAATTAAAGAATAAATATCCTTTTAATAATATCCCTATTTTAAAAATCCAAATTTTAAATTATTCTTTCCAAAATTTAAATTATTTAATTAATTAGATTTTCATTTTGATATTTTCAAAGTGTTTAATGGGTTTCTACCCTTTTAATTTCCCTAAGTTTCAATCATCCAAAAGAAAGTTAAAATCAAATATTTTACCCCCCATTTTGATTAAACCTAAAGTTTTAATTAAGGGTTAAAATTTTTAATTACCTTTATGCCCTTTTAGGCTTATTTATTTCATAACTCACTAAATTGAGCTCAAATAAATTCTAAATTTTTATGTCACCTCACTCACATGTCAATTAAGACATTAGAGGAGAAAATGTAATTTTTCTGAATTTAGTTTATTTATATAATTATTTTTTGTAGAAAATAGGGGTTTTCAAAGAAAATTCAACAACATGACCAAGGAAAGGTTTCTATCCTTAAGAAAATTATTGGATGTTGCTAATGACTAGAGGACAACATGGACCAATTTTTGTGATTTTTTGAATTATATTTTATTTATTATCATTATTTTGAGTTTTAGAGTATTAATTAATTTTAAAATAAAATAAAAGTTGAAAAATAGATTTTATATTTTTCTTAAATTTCTCTGACCTCAAGGAGTCTAGAGGAACAAATTTTATAATTTTATGATTTTTCTTTAATTTATTAGAAATATTTTAGTGAAGAGGTTTAAAATTCATTTTTTAATATTAAAAATTACATTAAGCCTTTAAAATTCAATATCTTATCCTAGGGACTTAGGAAAAATACTTGGTTTGTTCCTAAGTCATTAGGAGTCAAAATGTAACATTTTTATGATTTTTAACATTTTTGTGATTTTTATTATTTTTAACTATTAAAATATTAAAATTTTGTGAAAAAACAACTTTTTTGGAAAATTCCAATTTTAATTTTCCTGAACTCTCGTGATATCAGAGAAGCTCCAAAACCATTTTTGTGAATTTTTTAAAAGTATTTTTGGAGTTATGAATTTTTTAAGTTCTATTTTGCTTATGAGGCTTAATCAATTTATTTGGTGGGGTTAATCAAGTCCAATTGATTTCAAAATTTTATGTAAGGTTCCTCTGATCCTAAAGAGCAATGGAGAATTTTTTTCAAGTCAATTTGGTGTGTAGTTAACCCTAATTAATTCAAGTTCAATTTTGGGAGTTTAGGCCAATTAACGTTATTATGAATGAATTAACTCAAAATATATTTTTCATACGGTCCCCAAATTCTAAGAAACATCACCAAATTTTCCTAGAATTTACTTTACAACATGCTAATTATCGGAATTAAAATACCTAAAATAGTGACATGAACTTGAAAAATCAATAACTTTTCACGAGATCGCCTCGACCTTAAAAAATTCGGGAATGTTCCCAAGATCAGAGGCTTCAAAAGCCCTATGGCCTCATGCCATGGTGAATTGTTTATGCAAATGGAGAATCAAAACATTAGAAACAGTAAATAAATTATTAAAAATAAAATACTCATCTAATTAACTTGATTTCTTCTCCACATTATTCTCCTCTGTTCACTGAGCAAGAGGGAATTTTTATTTTATTTTTGTGATTTTTTTATGCAAAGATATGAATTTTTCAAGTTCTGGTATTTAAATAACTCAAAAATACCCTAATTTTCTACTTATCCGACTCGGCGCCGCGTCATCCTACGGCGGATCGAAAGCCCACACGTCGCTCTGTGATTCGGCACCGCCATCTGACTCAGCGCTCCAGGGGCCCGCTGTTCACGTAACATTCAGCTGTCCGGCTTGATCTCGACCGTCCGCTCGATACATGCGCGATCCAACTGCTCCTGGTCATTGTCTACGACTGGTGTGCACTCGTGACCATCCACACTCAAACCCTAATATCTCTCTCAATTCTCAATGTATTTTTGAGTTCTTATACTCTATCGATTTGTCTTGAAGAGACGAACACATCCATATGGTTTATAGGCTATGAAATTAACCCAAAAAAATGGAGAGTTACTGGAAGCTCGAGAGGAAGAATGAGTTCATACCTTTGCTAAGAGAAGTGAAGCTTCGATCTGAGGGTTGTGTCACCTTCGATTGAGTCCAAGCAAGCTCCAGATGAAGTCCCTGGCTCTGTGGAATTGTTTAAGTATGAAAGTGACCAAGGCCGATCACAAAACTTGGAGGCTGGAAGCAATGGCTGGCCTGGTGAGGGGGCTTTTGCTGGGGAACTTCTCCTCTTGGTTTGGTGAAGGTGTAGGGTCAATCAATTTGAAGATTGGCTCACTGTGGTGAAGTGTCCTATTTTTTGGGTGGATTTTCAACTCAGAAATTGAGCTCTGTTAATGGGGATTAGGGCAGAGGAACACTGGGGATCAACTGCTCTGGGTTAGGAGAAGGTCCTGGAGCAATTTTGGCAGAGTTTCCTTAAGATCTGGTTCATCACCTTGTTTGGCGGAGAAGTGAGTTGGTTTAAATAGTGGTGGCTGGAGGGCCTCCCAGGGGGGTTTAATGGCTTAGATCAACTGCCTTGGCCAAGGGAAGAACAGCCACAGTGGCCATTGGGCATGGGACAGCTCAACAAGTTCAAATTAAATTTTTTATTCAAATTAAGCCTCTCGGCCTAGTGGTTTCCAGCGGCTGTGGTAGCTAGCCGGCCAGGCATGGGTCACCCTCAGGGCCAGGGAGGTCAGTGCTTGAGTTTTGTGAGTTCAATTGGCAAATGCCAAGTGTAAAGAAGTTGAATCAAAGTGGAAGGGGGAAGGGATCATTTTGGGCTTGGTTTGGTCAAAGGCATGGATTTGGGTTTGGTGCACCCACCAAGGCCTGATTTGGGCTGAAGGGAATCATATGGCTCAGCTAAATTGGAGTGGAGAAGTCTCCATCCATGGTGAGGTGGCTAAGCATGGTTTAGTGTGTATCATGGATGAGGTTAAAAAGGCTTAAGGAAGGCTTAAGAAAGGGGCCCCTCCATTTGCCATAAATGACATGGTGAGGTGTCAAGACTCTCATGGCTTCATATGGCTTGTAAATGGCTCACATTTGGCTTACATTTGGCTTGGAAAAGGTTGGCTTGTTTCATGAAAAAGGGTTTTAGAAATTTTTAGCATTTAGGGGTAATTTGGCATGTGGCTTGATTTGGAATGGCTTGATTATTGATTTAGGACTTAGGGATTATTTCAATTAAAGGTATGATGAGAAGAATTTGTCATGTGGGCTTTGGATTGATTTTGGGCTTTTTCGAAATCATTTTGGATGAGCTTTTAAAGTGGTTTAGGGAAGTGGGCTTTTGGATTTAAAGTAAATTTAGGATGAAAATTTTTGTAAAGGATTGTGCCAAATAAATGTTGCAATTAGTTTAGGCATGTGTCATGAGTGATTTGAAACAAGTTTAAAGTGATTTTGAATTGAATTGGGTTGAATTTGGGCTTTTTTTGGCAAAGGTAAATTTAAGGGATTTTGGTTTTGGGTTAGGTTTGGGTGGAGTTTAGGTTCAAACTTTGGGCAAATCAAGTTAGTGTTTTGTTTTTGGGGATGTTAGGAAGGTTTTAGAAAAGATTTGGGGCCAATTGGGGTTGAGTTGGGTTGGTTTGGGCTAAGTTTAGGTCATGGGCAAAATTGGGCCTTTAGGCTTCAAATTGAAATTGGGCCCAAATGTCATTCAAATTGGACTTGGATTTGGTCTAAATTGATATTGGGTATATTGAATTGAATTTTAGAATTGAATTGGGCCAAAATTGAGGTCAATTGGGATGGTTTGCTTTGACAATGGGTTCACTTGGGTTAAAATGGGTCAAATTGGGGGTTTTGCTAAAAGTGGGGTAAATTGGCAAAAATTGGCCCATGGTATAGTTGAAAAAAATGAAATTGGGAATACTTGGGATTTTCTAATATTTTTTTTGAAATTTTCTGAATTTTTGGATTTTTGGGGTGAAAGGGTATTTTGGTAGTTTGGGTGGGGGTTAGGGATATTTTTGGAAATTTTGGTATTTTTGGCCAAAGATGGTAAATTTGAATGGTGGGAAGTGTTTAGGATTGATTTTGAGGAATTTTGGGTAATTTAGGTGATTTTGCAAATTTTGGGTAGTTTCGAGGGCATTTGGTAGGTTTAGTGGGTGTAGAGCCCCGGGGGTCAAAAATTGAAATTTTGGAAAAATGAAGATTGATCAAATTTGAGTAGAATAGAATCACTTTGGTTGAGCCATGAAGCCATATCAAGCTCTTAAGAGCCATGAGAGGACTCATTTGAGGCATTCACTATGTTGTTCCTAACCCTCTTAGCCAAGGGCCTAGGGGTTAAGGTCCATCCAAATGAATTACCTACATGAGTCAGGAAGTCAAACTAAGTATGAATGGTTTTAGAATTTGGAATGTGTGTGAAATTGTAATGTGTGCAGGTCAACCCTCACTAGACCAGGCCACCCAGGGTAGTCCTAAGGCCAAAGAGTCCTATAGGGAACTCATCCTTTAAACCTCCACATTTAATTTTAACCCTCCAAATGAATTAGGGGTTTACAATAAGGCATGTGGGGTTTGCAGGGAGTTAAGAGGTGTTTAAATTTCTAAATGGTGGGTGCCATCTCTAATCATCTAGGATAGTCAAGGAGAAGTCCTATGGCTAGATCCTAAGCACTAAGGAGAGAAAAGACCTCACCAAAAATGAGGTCAACAGCCAACGACATATTTTTCCCGAGATTTAAGAATATAAAAAGAACAGATGGCCACCGAAGGCAAGATCGACCCCGCCGATGGCATGGTTTTCTCAATAGTGCCAAAACCTAGTATTCTAGAAGGCACCGACAGTGAGATTGAGGCTGCCGACGGTGAGAATGATGGTGATCTCATAAAGTGCATTGAATGAGGACAATTTTTGAAGGGATGCTTAGAAAACTCTTAAAAACTCATCTACAATTTTAAAAGAGACAATTGGAGGCCAAAAGGGGGGGTTGTTGTTGTTGTTGTTGAGGCGGGGTTGTTGTTGTTGTGGTTTATGAGTCTAGTGAGTGTCTCTTGGGGGTGTCTTGTGTGTCTGTTGGTTTAATCAGTGAAATTGTGAGGAATTCTTCAAGAGATTGTAAGAGTGGAAGGAAAGTGAGAGATTTCTTCCTCCTTGCCGCTTCGAAGGAGAATTCTGTGTGCTGTAAAGAAAGGAAGAGATTCAAAGGAACTTGAAGGAGTTTGCTTGAGGAGAAATTTGAGATAAGTTTTATTTACTCATTGTAGTTTGTATGACTTTACTTTTATATATGAAATCCAAGTTTTATGGTATCTTCTCTTTGAGATCTGAGTAGTTTCTCTGTTTTTCTCCTTGTTTTGAGATTTTGTGAATTGATGATTTGAATTAGTTGTGCTAAGAGAGTGTTAAAGAAGTTGTGATGATCTTTTCACTTCAATCTTAATTTACTTTCAATCTGGCCAATTGATTTGTTAAAATATGTTGAGTTTTACAACTAAAGTGAAGATTACATCCAAGATTCAGGGAGGTCAAAGTCCTTGAAAGTAGGGTGCATATAAATAGGGAAATATTATTCATCAAGCGTAGAATTATAGATTTTAGAGTGACAGACTAAGATCCTCAATTTGATCCTATCGTTTGGTGGGTGCTGAAGTGTAGATGTTAGCCCTCACGCGAGGGGAAAGTGAGAGCTCCAAAGTGAGAGCAAGTATCCTCCCAGCCTAGCCATAGATTCAGTAACCAAGCATAGGATTAGTCAATGTTCTTTATGCCTAGACCAAATGGTAAAGAATAGGTATGCTCCTATTTGGCAAAACATAATTTAAACTAATTCAATTTATCCATTCACTTAAATTTCTTGACAAGGAGAAGGATGCTTACTTATATGTTGAACCTCACATTACAAACTTTATTAGTAAAATTAGTTAATTATAGTAGAATTAGTTTATTAAAATTCCATCTTATTTACGATTGCATATTATCGACAAATAGGCAATTTGAAATACAAGGTTGTGATTCTGTATTGGTTTTTAAAATTCTAGTTCGTAGCCTCAAATATTTTCCGTGTGAGATCGATAACCAGGACTCCACTAGAGCCATGTATTACTTGAGTGATACGTATACTTGCGTTAATAAGAGTAATTTTGCGATTATTGAATATTTTATATACTTCTTTATCAAATTTATAATTAGGGTCAAGTTTTTGGTGTCATTGCTAGAGATTCAACCCTTTTAGTAGCGATATTAAATTCTTGCAATATTAAGCTTACGCAAAGTAGCCAGTTTATGTTTTTGGCGCCGTTGCCGGGGAATATAACATAATTAGAGTAACGAACAATTTAGGACCATTAAAAAACTTTTAATAGAATTAAAACTTATTTCCATATTTAGTCAACTATTTTTTTGTGTACTAATTTCAATTGTATGTGTAAATTTGGACCTGAAAAATCTTATACCTTACAATTCAAAATTAGAACGCACTGTTAGGAAAATTAGAAAACTGAGAAAAAAACCTAGAAATCCTGACACAATGGAAAACAACGTAAAAAACCAAGGAATAGAAAATGAACATCAATCTAGACCTCTATGAGATTAAGCTAACCCTACATTAGATGAAATTCACTTAACTATCTAAAACCCTGATGTAGCTGCTAATTCATTTGAGCTTAAACCTGCAATTATCCAAATGGTACAAAATAATCAATTCGATAAAACTTGTAACGAAGATCCTAATTTACATCTTGCAAGTTTTCTAGAACTTTATGCTACTTTCAAATATGACAGAGTGTCTGATGATGCTGTCAGACTTAGACTTTTTCCTTTTTCACTAAGGGACAATGCTAAGGTTTGGTTAAATTCGTTAGCACCGGGATCTATCAGAACTTGGGGGGAACTTTTACAAAAATTCTTATCGAAGTATTTTCCACCATCTAAGACTGCTAAGCTTAGAAACGATATCACATCATTCAGTCAGTATGAGGGAGAATCGATATACGAATCTTGGTAAAGATTTAAAGATCTTCTTAGGAGATGTCCACATCATGCTTTACCAGATTTGTTAATTATTCAAACTTTTTATAATGGATTAGTAGGATCTCTTAGATCCATCATTGATGCTGCTGCTGGTGGATTACTAATGTTTAAACCTTTTGAAGAAGCTTATGTTTTAATCAAATAAATGACTACCAATAATTTTCAATGGCTCGCTGATAGGGTAAATCCTAAGAAAGTAGCCAGTATTCATGATTCAGATGCTTTAACTATGATAGTTTCTAAAATTTCTGCTCTTACAAAGAAAATAGATTAATATGAAATGAATTGTTCTCAAACACCTCTAGTGTTAGAAGAAAATTCAATAGGACAAATTGTAGATGCTCAATCTTCATATGAAACTTTAAATTTGATAAATAATAGACAAAATAACCCTTATTCAAACTACTATAATCCAGGTTGGAAGAATCATCCAAACTTTAATTGGAATAACCATGTAATGCTAATCCTGTTAATTCTCAGTGGGGGAATGACCCACGCTAAATATATGCGTACTAAAAATTCAATCCCCGACAACGGTGCCAAAAACTTGACCCGCAATCCGCTGATGACAAATATAATAATTAATGCTTTCAAAATGTAATAGATAATAATAGCAGCTAGTGTATATAAATATAATTTTATTAAAAATATTTTACACACTAGGGGTACTACGTAAGTATACGTATCGTATCAAGTAATATAGGGCTTTGAAACAAAGACCCCAGTATCGATGCCACGAGGAGTAAGTTATGGATTTTTAAATATTTTAATTTTATTTTTAAGTATTTCTTTTATAGTTATAAATTTGATATTTTTAATTTACTAGATGAAATAATAAAGCAGTAATGAAATAATTAATTTAAATAGGAATAAGACAACAACTTTCTTCCTTTAAATTAATCCAAGATTTTCTAAGATAATGATAGTATTCGTGGAGAATATAAATTTATGGTATTGTGCCAAATATAAACATGCATTCATATTCTTTACCCTTTGATCCAGGTGTAAAGAACATTGGCTAGCCTATAGATCAGGTCCGGATGTATTGTAATGGGTTAATCTAGGCTCACACTACTAGATGTACAAGGGTGGCTATGGTCTGCCCTACTAGTGACCCTTTCCTTCACTATAAACCAAATTACAAGAATTTAGTCTATCACTCTAAAAACTTATCAATTCTACGCCCATTATATAATATCTTTCTATTTATTTACACTTCACCTTGAATAACATGCACAAGGCCTTCGACTACCCAAGGATACATGTGAAATCTACTAGTTAAGAATTCATCTCCTTCTAGGTATCAAAACTTTTCAACAGATTTTAACAATTTAAATGACCAATTTAAATAGTAAATTAAGATCTGGTATTAATATCATCACAATGTTTTAAAATATAAATAGTTTCTAATTCTCCAATGAATTTTATATTATCTTATTTATCTTTTCATAATTAAAAGGAGAAATTAAACTAACTACTCAGAACACATTGAATTTAAAAAACAAAACATGATAATAAAACTTTGAATAAAATTACAAATACTTATCTCAAGTGTTTCTCCTACTGAACCTCTGAATTCTTTTGACTCCAAGCAAATAATCTTCAAAAGCACCAACTCTTTAAACTCTCAATACAAACTCTAAGTAAAATAACTAACTAATTTATGAAGGATAGTAAAATGTGGCCCTAAAGTATCTCTCTAATTCTCTCTCTAGATCGCGCTCTAGATAGGGGGACTAAGTTGGGCGTTGGGCGTTTTTCTCTGTTGGAGTAGCCTCATATTTATAGGCTTTAAGGGTTGCCTTAAGGCACCTCTTCAAAATGTGTTCACATTCAATGAATCTTCTAGAAGGTGTGTCTGGCGCCTAGGCACCGGACTCTGCGTCCAGTTTTTCGCACCTCTTCACTTTGGATCGCACCTCTTCGCGATTAAAACCTTTTCTAAGCATCCAAATACATTGTATCACATGTCCTATAAACCGAGAACAACTGCGCCTCTAGAAGGTCCAATAACCTCTAACACTGTCAAAATTACCGTCCAAAAGTCATCAAAAATCTTGACAGATCCCGTATCGAACTGGCGCTTAGGCGCCGGATTCTGGCTCTTAGGCGCCAGACCAATAATTTTGACAATTTTGCATTTTGGCTCCATTTTTACTCCTTTTTGCTCCTTTTTCACTTTTTTTTCTTCTTGAAAATTTTTTATCACATATATCCAAAAACACAAAAATACCTTTCATTAAAGCATAATATCCTTAAAAATTTGATAAAAATCAAGTCATAAAAATGTGTATTTTTTTCATGGATCAAAATTCCCCAAACTTAAATGTTACTTGTCCTCAAGTAACCCTTTTACTATATAAAATGTATAACATTTGGAATGAAAGATAAATATTTAAGACTCCATATAATTTTTTATCTTATAAAGGCTTTAGTAAATCATTAACCAAATTTCACTAAGTAAGTTTAATTTTAAGAATTTAAAGAATATTCAACTACCAAATCATAAGACTTTAAAAATTTTTCATTCATTTCGAAAATAATAGAAGTTTATTATATTAAGATCTCATAGATTATTTACAAGAAAAAGATTTTCATGAAAAATCTTTCCTAAATAAAGATTCATGCAAAAAATTAAGTAGTATGTGACTAGTTTTCTTCATATAGGATAATTCAAGTGAAGCCAATTTTTTATTATGCATATCCTCAAGCTTCTCCTCTTTTTTTCTCTTTTTTTTTCACAGTGAGGATTACTGTATCTGGATAGTCTATTAATGATTTTGAACTTCACTATCCTTAACTTATATTTTCAAACTTTTACATTTTCACTTAATTATTATAACATGAATAGAATTTCAAAAAAACTTTCAATCTTTTCTTTTTCAAGTTACAATTTTTGATTTCTTAATACTTCTAAAATTTAATTATTTCTATTATGAATAGAAAAATTTCTTAATCTTATTCTTCTTTAAGTTAAATAATTCTATTCTTAAAATCAATCGAAGTTATTAAAATTTTGGTTAAGTCCACTAAATTATTTATAATTTCAAAAATTTAAGTGATCTTAAATAGATTCTTCATTCCTTATGTTATGTTAAGATTTTTTTTAGAAAATATTAGTTTATTAAGGACAAATAAAATTTAAATTTGCATGTATTTTCACTTCCACCAAACTTAAGTTTTGGTATATCATAAAAAAATAAAGTATGAGAGAAAGAAAAGTATAATTTAAAAAGGAATTTTATAAGCATGTAAAAAAAAATTCTAGAAAGAAATATAATTTACTTCTACACATGCTTTTTATGAATATTACAGAAATAATGAAGCATATAAAAGTAAGCAGACTCAAAATTTTTTATAGCAGTAGTTGAATTAAATAATTACATAACTAACAGAAATAGAATAATATTACTAACTATTCTAAAATACTAAACAATAGGCTGAAACAAAAATAAACACAAATTCATTCAAATTTCAGTCTGCAACTAAATATCTAAAACAGTCTCAACATCAAACACTTCATACAAAGTCTCATAAACAAATCTAAACTAGCAAACAACAAACAAGAATCAGTACTAGCAAACAAAAACTAAACTAACAACAAACTCAACACATCTCAGAGGTAAATCAGGCTACTAATCACTGTATGTAGCCTCGTCATCGTCATCACCAAAAGAAAACTTCACATCCTTAGGATCAACATATGGTGAAAATGTAGGACAGGTGGGAAATTGAATATCATGCTCACCCTTCAAGAATCTAACTAAAGACTCTGAATACTCAGCATCATACTCACTCTTCCTCCGGTGTAATCAGATAGGTGATCAATTTTCTTATCCATAGTATCAACTCGCAAGTGAGTTAGAAATAACTCATTCTGCTGCTCCAGCAATTTATCATGCATCGATTCCCAAAAACTAGACGGTGGCTCAGCAGTAGAAGTAGAAGGTCTGGAAGTGGAAGCTCTACCTGGAGTAGGTGCAGAAGTAGAAGGAGCTGTAGATCTCTTCCCACAAAGACGATCATAGATACTAATCCTCTCCTGCCCAATTGGCTTGGTATACTTCAACTTCTCCTCAGAAAGATCAGCAGTGACTCCATTGTTCACACATAAAGTATAAATCAGGGATGGGAATCCTAGTCCTACAAAAGTACTGGATCTAGCAGTAGACTCCACAGAATCATAAATAATACTGCCGACATCTATCAGCTTCCTCTCCTGAATGCAGTAGTTTAAGATAGCTCGATCTTTAGTTACTTCGCTCAAGTGGTTGGAAGGTATAAGTCTTGCAGAAATAAAGTAATGTCGTGCCTTTGAAATACCATTTAACTTGGAAGATTTGAAATTTACCCGTTTATCATTTCGGATCTTCCAAGCTCCACTGCCGTCAATCAAATAAGTAATAATCATCTCAAGATCTCCCTCAGATGGAGATAATCCACAATAGTGACACTCGATGGTAGGTGGCAGTCCATAAAAAACATTGATCCTTTTCGGTGTAAATCCTACTCCAACACCTCTGACGAAGACTTCGTAGTCTTCCGCATCCAAAAAGTTAGCATAAAATTCATGCACGATTGTAATAATAACAACAGTGGTGAAATAACAGAATCGTTGCCAGTTGTGCGCAACAACCGTGTTCTCGATCATTTCACCGGGATTGTAAAAGCTTCGCTCTGAGATAAATTTTCTGGACATCGCAAATCCGTGACATCGAAAATGCACTGACGCAGTCGCGAACTTGCTACTGTCAAAATTTTCTCTTACGTTTCCTCGCTTAGACTTCGGTGCCATCTAAACGTGAAAGTAAACACTAATAAATTAAGGAATCAATGATTTAAACTCTTTTTAAGCTTAAGAAACTTAAAATGAGTTTAGAAATTCATAGAGAAACATTAGAAATCAAATTTTTTCTCAAAATTTCGGTTTTTAGCAAAAAATAGTAAAAATTATGGTGAAAATAAAAAATAAATGGATTAGAGTGTAGATATGACCTTGAGATGAAGAAATCAAGTGATTTCGGGCTCAAAATCTTGATGTTTTGACCTCAAAATGGATTTAGAAGGTGGGTTTTCTTGAAAAAGAGGAAGGGGATGAAGCTTAGGCATCAAAAATGGCTAATGGGGGTTTAAATGGTGATTTTCGGGTAAGCAGGCCGAACCGGTGCCTAGGCGCCGAATTCTGGCGCCGAATTCTGGCGCCAGACTCGCCTTTCAAAAAAAATCACTTTAAAAATTTTATTTTCCAACAAAATTCATAATTTAAACTTCTAATTACTCATATAAGAGTATTGCTTCAGTTTCCATCTTCCAAAATATTTTCCAAAAATTTTAAAAATTAAAAATTAAATCCACCAATTAAACACAAGTTTAAATCAAACTCTTCTAATTCCATTCATGATTTTCAATTTTCGGCTCAATACAATTCAGATAAGTTTCATAACATGATTCAAGTTCTAACAACGATCAAACAACACAAATTTGAAAGTAAATACAACACACATTGAACATGAAAGTAAACACACAAACAAACATAATCGACTCACTAAATTGATACAACGACACACTAGATAAATCACAATCTCACCATATCACTATCTAATTCCCATTATCTTCACAATGGAGAATGCTTGCCTACTGGGGAAGAATACTAACGCTCTCAGAAAATCCGTAGTCGTTTTCTCGTCGATCCAATTCTTCTTCGCATACATTTCCACTTGAGCATCTTGATAAGTCGCTAGATGATCAAATTGAAGTTTCGCCTGCCATTCCAGATGTTCAATTTGATGATACATCTCATAGAGGTGATCTCCAATGCTTTTAAATTTTGCTTCAAACTTATCTAGATGACTAGAATTTTTCTCCAAACTTACAGCGATGAAACCATTGAAGTAGGGTTGAGGATCCTTTGAGACCTTGTCTCTAGCCTCTTCTCCAAAATTTCTCCTCTCCATTTCTTCAAAAATCCTCTCTAATCTCTCAAGAATGGAGTGTATGGGTTGAAATAATGATTGCATAGGGATTGGGGATGAAGATAGGTAATTTATAAGAGAAAATCATGTGAAAAACTGAAGATTTTCGGTTTTGACACGATCCAGTAACTGTGGCGCTTAGGCGCAGGACCCATCGACACATAGTTTACTCTGGCGCTTAGGCACCAAATTTGGCACCTAGGCACCGGAACCATGTTCAACTCTGTTTCGCCTAACGTCAAATTTCAAAGTTTCGTTCTCTAAAATAGGTAATTTAGAATGGTAAGATCAATATAGACTCAGTAACACAAATTATAAGCAATCATAATGAAGGTTAACTTTATCTCCTTTTTACTCATATATGAAATAGAGTGATCCAATGTCTAAACTTTATATTCTTCGAGATAATTTTTAGCTTAAGTCAATAGAGTCTTGTTAGCATCAAATTTTCTAAAGTAATATAAAATTAAACAAGACCGAGGCATAACCTTACATTAAAAATGTAAAAACACACAAAACAACGAATAACTATGGGTTCCTCCCACAAAGCGCTTGGTTTAACGTCGTCGCCACCGACCTAATTAAGTTTTTAATCGGTAGACTTAACTCATAAGCCTTTTTATAAATCTTTTTAATATCTCCCAAATAAGGCTTCAGTCTTAATCCATTAACTTTAAAATTTTTTCCTTTTTGGGATCTTTAATATCCACAGCTCCATAATGGTATACTTTTTCAATTATATACGGTCCTATCCATTTTGATCTTAATTTTCCAGAAAAAAGTCTTAAACGAGTATTAAATAATAATACTTCTTGCCCAGGCTCAAATATATTTCCTGAATTTGTCATGTAATATTTTCATTTTCTCTTTATAAATCCTTGCATTTCATATGATTCATTTCTTATTTCATCCATCTCATTTAATTGCAATAATCGTTTTTCTCCTGCAATATTTAAATCAAAATTAATCTCCTTTATCGCCCAATAAGCTTTATGTTCAAGTTCAACAGGTAAGTGACAATGTTTACCATAAACTAACCGGTAAGGTGACATTCCGATTGGTGTCTTATAAGCTGTTCTATAAGCCCATAATGTAGAATCAAGTCTATCAACCAAATCTGTTCTTTTAGGATTAACAGTCTTCTCTAAAATTCTTTTAATTTCTCTCGTTTGATACTTCGACCATTCCACTTGTTTGTGGGTGATATGCAGTTGCAATTCTGTGTTTGATTCCAAATTTTTCCAATAACGATTGAATTATTATATTTCTAAAATGACTTCCACCATCTGTGATAATTACCTTAGGCATTCCAAATCTTGAAAAAATTATCTTATTTAAAAATTTTGAAACACTTTTGGAATCACAGCTAGATAAAGCTGCAGCTTCAATCTACTTTGAAAAGTAACCAACTGCTAATAAAATACAACTGCTAATAAAATATAAATTTTTTCAGATGATGGTACAAATGGTCCCATAAAGTCTAAACCCCATATATTGAAAATTTCAACTTCCAATATATAGTTTAAAGGTATTTCATCTTTCTTGGATATATTTCTCATCCTTTGACATCGATCACATGTTTTCACATAATGCCTCACATCTATAAATAAGGTTGGCCAATAAAATCCTGAATTTAAAATTTTAAATGTAGTTTTATCTATTCCAAAGTGTTCTCCAAATTCGGAATCATGACATTTTTTAATAATAGCATAAGTTTCTTCATAAGGTACGCATCTACGAATTACAGAATCTCTTCATATTTTAAATAAATAAGGATCTTCCCAAATATAAGATTTAGCATCATTTTTAAATTTCTTAATAAATTTGTTATCCAATCCATAAGGTAAAATATTGCTAACTAAATAGTTATCTATATATGCATACCAAGGTGTTTGGCATCCTCGAATAACATACAAATGTTCATCGTGAAATTTCTCATTTATATTTTCTTCAAGTAATAACATCATTCTTAATTCTAGATAAATGATCGACAATTTGGTTGTTTGTTTCTTTTCTATCCACTATTTGAAAATCAAATTCTTGTAGAAGTAAAACCCATCTTATCGACCCAGGTTTAGCATCTTTTTTTAATATTAAATATTTAATAGCGGAATGATCAAGTATGAACTATGCATTTGGTATCAAGAAGATAAGGTCTAAATTTATCAAAGGCATATACTATAGCTTAGAAGCTCTTTCTGAGTAGTAGTGTAATTTCTTTGAGTTTCAGCAAGAGTTTTACTAGCATAATATATAACTTTAAAAATTTTCTCATATTTTCGTCCCAATACAACTCCAATTGCAAAATCACTTGCATCACACATTAATTCAAAAGGTTTATTCCAATTAGGTGCAATAATTATAGGTGCAATTATGAATTTTTCTTTTAAAATATTGAAAGCTTTAACACAGTCTTTATTAAATTCAAATTTAGCTTCTTTTTCCAATAAATGACAAAGAGGTTTAGCAATTTTAGAAAAATACTTTATAAATCTTCTATAAAATCCAGCATGACCCAGAAAACTTCTCACATCGATAATGATAGTAGGGGTTGCAGCTTAGCAATAATTTTTACTTTTGCTCGATCAACTTCCATCCTTTTGTGAAACTTTGTGACCAAGTACAATGCCTTCGTGACCATAAATTGACATTTTTCCCGCTAAGGACTAAATTTGTTTCTTCACATCTTTTCGTAACTTTGGAAATATTTTCCAAACAAGACTCGAAAAGAAGTTCCAAAAATCGAAAAATCGTCCATGAATACTTCAATTCCTTTGTCAATCAAATCACAAAATATTGACATCATACATCTTCGAAAAGTCGTGGGTGCATTACATAAACCAAAAGACATTCTTCTAAAGGCAAATGTTCCATAAGAACTTGTAAATGTTGTTTTCTCTTGGTCCTCAGGAGCGATAAGTAATAGATGATAACCATAATATCCATCCAGAAAACAGAAATATGAGTTTCCAGCTAATTTGTCAAGCATTTGATCCAAGAAAGGTAAAGGAAAATGATTCTTTCTAGTGGTGTCATTTAACTTCCGATAATCAATGCAAATTCACCATCCAGTAACTTGTCTTGTAGGAATTAGTTCATTTTTATCATCGATGAGTGACGCTTACTCCTCCTTTCTTCGGAACACAATGAATAGGACTTACCCATCAGCTATCCGAAATAGGATAAATAATTCCAGCATCTAACCATTTTAAAATTTCTTTTTTAACAACCTCTTTCATGATAGGATTTAATCTTCTTTGCGGTTCAATAGTAGGTTTAAAATTTTCTTCCATTAAAATTCCATGCATACAAATGGAAGGTCTTATTCCTCTTATATCAGCAATAGTCCAACCAAAAGGTTTCTTATAATTCTTTAACACTCCTATTAATTTTTCTTCTTGATCTAAACTTCGCTCAGAAGAAATAATAACAGGTAAAGTTAATGAATTTCCAAGAAATGCATACTTTAAATGTGAAGGTAACATTTTTAATTCCATTTCGTGGGCTTTTTAATTCGGGGTAAAAGTATATCATTTTGAGTTATGTCTAAAGTTTCCTAGGTTATCTTTAATATAATGAGTTTCTTTAAGTAATTCTTCTTCTTTTAGTTCTTCATTTTCATTAGTTAAAAATTCAATTTCTTCTTCAGGAATGATTTTACATTTTTCTCGATAGTGTTTTTCAATTATAAAATCAAAAATATCCATACGATAACATTTTTCTTTGTCGTGGTACTTCTTCGATTTAAGAACATTGAATTTAATCTCTTGATCATTAACTCTCATAGTTAATTCTCCTTTTTGCACATCAATCATAGCTCGTCCGGTAGCTAGAAAATGTCTCCCTAAAATAATTGGTATTTCTTTATCTTCTTCCATATCAAGTTCAATGAAATCCACAGAGAAGATAAATTTATCTGCTTTAACAAGTACATCCTCTATAACTCCTTTATGGTAAGTGATAGATCTATCAGCTAACTGAAGGTTTACAGTTGTGGGAGTAATCTCTCCTAAATTCAACCTTAAATAAATAAAAAATGGCATGAGATTAATAATTGCTCCTAAATCACATAAAGCTTTTCCACAAAATTTTTCTCCAATAGCACAAGGTATAGTAAAACTTCCAGGATCTTTAAGTTTCTGAGGTAATTTCTTTTGAATTATTGCACTACATTCTTCACTTAATGCAACAATTTCAAAAGCTTCAAATTTTTGTTTCTTACTTAATATATCCTTCATAAATTTTGCATAAGTTGGCATATGTTCCAAAGCTTCAGCAAAAGGTATGTTTATAGTAAGTTTCTTAAAAATTTTAAAGAACATAGAAAATTGATGATCAAGCTTCTGTTGTTTTAATCTTTGAGGAAAAGGTGGCGGTGGTTTTTCAACTTCCACATTAATAGAAATATTAGTTTTATCTTGATTAGGAGAAGGAGTTTCTTTAGGTTTTTCAATCTCTTCAACCTCAATCTCTTTTTTAATTTCATTATGCATTCTTTCTTTTAATTCCTTTCCACTTCTAAGTTGTACAACATTAACATGTTCATGTTCTTTTCCAGTTTCTTTTGGATTAATTTCAACATTTCTAGGAAGTGTTCCAGGAGGTCTGTAATTAATTAAATGAGCGATTTGTCCCATTTGATTCTCAATATTATGAATAACAATATTTTGATTTTGTAATTTATTACTCATTTGTAAAATTAATTCTTCTATTGATAAATTTTTCTGTTGATTATTAAATCCAGGTGGTTTATAATTTAAATTTACTTGATTATTCCAATTTCTAGTTGGATGGGATTGATTATTACCCCATTGTTGTTGTTGGTTATTCCAATTAAAATTAGGGTGATTTTTCCATCGAGGATTATAATAATTTAAATACAGATTATTTTTACTAGCAATAGCTTGTAAAGTTTCAATAGTTTGAGAATCTTCGATATTAGATGAGTTGTTATGTGATATGTTGATGGCAAAATTATCTAATTTCTTAGATATTGCAGCTACTTGTGAAGCTAAGATAGAAAAGGCTTCGTTATCTTGAATACTTGACATTCTTTTAGAACTAATCCTTTCAGAAGGCCATTGAAAATTATTGCTAGCCATTTCTTCAATTAAAGTATAAGCTTCTTCAAATGATTTAGACATTAAAGAACCTCCAGCAACAACATCAATAATTGATTTTAGTGATCCAATTAAACCATTGTAAAATGTTTGAATAATTAGCCAATCAGGTAAAGCATGACGAGGACATTTTCTTAATAGTTTTTTAAATCTTTCCCAGGTTTCATAAATTGTCTCCCCGTCAAATTGACTAAATGAAGTAATATCATTTCTTAATTTAGCAGCTTTAGAAGGAGGAAAATATTTAGCAAGGAATTTTTGTGTCATTTCAGCTCATGTTTTAATAGAACCTGTTGCTAATGAGTTCAACCACATCTTTACTTTATCTCTTAAAGAAAAAGGAAAGAGTCTAAGTCTAATAAAGCATCATCGAAACATTTTTATATTTAAAGGTAGCACAAAGTTCTAAAAAACTAAGCAAGGTGTAAATTTGGATCCTCATTTGGTGTTCCTCCAAATTAATTATTTTGAACCATTTGAATGATAGATGGTTTAAGCTCAAAAGAATTAGTATCTACAGCAGGTATTTGAATACTACTATGAAGTTCATCAACTGTAGGGTTAGCATAATCCCTTAATGGTTTGTAAACATTTTGTTCATTAATTTCAATTGGATTTTATAAATTCTTATGTAAATTAGCCATCTTTTGGATTTTTTGAGTTTGTTTTCCTTTTTTAATTCTTTTAATTATTCTTTCTAATTCAGAATCTAAAGGTAATAATCCTTCAGATCCAGCACTACGCATAAAAAGTAAATTAACAAGAAATAAAATCTCTACTTATAAAAAATTAATTTTTTTCTATATTTTTTAATTTTATTTTTATTTTATTTTTTTGGTATTTTATATTTTTGATAATAAAAGAAAATGAATAAAATAAAATAAAAATATTTAAAATCTAAAAATTGCCTGGGCCTCTTCTCCGGGCAACGACGCCAAAAACTTGACCCACGCTAAATATATGCATACTAAAAATTCAATCCCCGGCAATTGCACCAAAAACTTGACCCACACTAAATATATGCGTACAAAAAATTCAATCCTCAGCAACGGTGCCAAAAACTTGACCCGTAATCCGCTAATGACAAATATAATAATTAATTCTTTCAAAATGTAATAGATAATAATAGCAGCTAGTGTATATAAATATAATTTTATCAAAAATATTTTACACACTAGGGGTACTACGCAAGTATACGTATCGTATCAAGTAATTTAAGGCTTTGAAACAAAGACCCCAGTATCGATCCCACGAGGAGTGAGTTATGTATTTTTAAATATTTTAATTTTATTTTTAAGTATTTCTTTTATAGTTATAAATTTGATATTTTTAATTTACTAGATGCAATAATAAAGCAATAATGAAGTAATTAATGTAAATAGCAATAAGACAACAACTTTCTTCCTTTCAATTAATCCAAGATTTTCTAAGATAATGATAGTATTCGTGGAGAATATAAATTTATGGTATTGTGCCAAATAGAAGCATTCATATTCTTTACCCTTTGATCCAGGTGTAAAGAACATTGGCTAGACTATAGATCAGGTCCGGATGTATTGTTAATAGAATATGTTAATTTAGGCTCACACTACTAGATGTCCAAGGGTGGTTATGGTAAACCCTACTAGTGACCATTTCCTTCTCTATAAACCAAATTATAATAATTTAGTATGACACTCTAAAATCATATCAATTCTACGCTCATTATATAATATCTTCCTATTTATTTGCACTTCACCTTGAATAACCCGTACAAGGCCTTCGACTACCCAAGGATTCATGTGATATCCACTAATTAAGAATTCATCTCCTTCTAGGTATCAAAACTCTTCAACAGATTTTAACAATTTAAATAGCCAATTTATATAGTAAATTAAGATCTAGTATTAATATCATCACAATGTTTTAAAATATAAATAGTTTCTAATTCTCCAACAAATTTTATATTATCTTATTTATCTTTTCATAATTGAAAGGAGCAAGTAAACTAACTACTAAGAACACATTGAATTTAAACAACAAAACATGATAATAGAACTTTGAATAAAATTACAAATACTTATCTCAAGTGTTTCTCCTACTGAACCTCTGAATTCTTCTGACTCCAAGCAAATAATCTTCAAAAGCACCAACTCTTTAAACTCTCAATACAAACTCTAAATAAAATAACTAACTAATTTATGAAGTTTAGTAAAATGTGGCCCTAAAGTATCTCTCTAATTCTCTCTCTAGATGGGACTCTAGATAGGGGGAATAAGTTGGGCGTTGGGTGTTTTTCTCTGAAGGATTAGCCTCATATTTATAGGCTTTAAGGGTTGCCTCAAGGCACCTCTTCAAAATGTATCCACATTCAATGAATCTTCTAGAAGGTGTGTCTAGCGCCTAGGCACCGGAATCTGGCGCCTAGGCGCCGAACTCTGTGTCTAGTTCTTCATAACTCTTCACTTTGGATCGCACCTCTTCGTGATTAAAACCGTTGTATCACATGTCCTATAAACCAGGAACAACTGCCAGTCTTCTAGAAGGTCCAATAACTGCTAACACCGTCAAAATAACCGTCAAAAAGTCGTCAAAAATCTTGACAGATCCCGCATTGGCTTGACGCTTAGGAGCCGGATTCTGGCGCCTAGGCGCCCGACCAATAATTTTGACAATTTTGCATTTTGGCTCCATTTTTTCTCCTTTTTGCTCCTTTTTCACTTTTTTTTTCTTGAACATTTTTTATCACCTATATCTAAAAACACAAAAATACCTTTCATTAAAGCATAATATCCTTAAAAATTTGATAAAAATCAAGGCATAAAAATGAGTATTTTTTCATGGGTCAAGGAACAATCTTGTAAACCCATTAGGAAATGTAAACAGTCAGGGTAATCCCAATTATAAACCTTCTAATCCTCCAAGTTTTTATAAAAATTCATAATTTAAGGAGAAAAATCTGTCTATGGAAGAACTAATTTTGAATATGAGAAATAAATTACAAAATCTAGGAGCTGCTATTAAAAACATAGAAAACCAATTGGGGCATATTGCTACTGCACTGTGCAATAGATCTGTTGGAACTTTACCTAGCAATGTTGAAGTAAATCCTAAAGATCAAGGAAAAGAACATATTAAGGCTATTCAATTAAGAAGTGGGAAAGGGTTGGAAACCAAGGGCTAGAAAGAAATTGTAGTTGAAAAGGAAAAAGTGAAAAATGAAGGAGAGAATGAAATTTTATATCATGATTATTCTCTGAAACCTATGAAAATTACTATTGAAAGACCACCACCACCATTTCCTCGAAGACTGAAGCAACAAGACAAGGGAAAAAAATTTGATAAATTCTTAGATATTTAAAAAAAATTGTCAAGCTTTGGAACAAATGTCTGATTATGTTAAATTTATGAAGGATATACTCAACAAAAAGAGGAAGTTACTAAATTATGAGACTGTTGCACTCAGTGAAGAGTGTAGTGTTATAATTTAGAAAAAGCTTCCTGAAAAACTTAAAGATCCTAGTAGTTTTACTATCTCGTGTGCTATTGGTGAAAAATTTTATGGACGAGCATTATGTGATTTGGTAGCTAGCATAAATCTGATGCCTCTATCAATTTTTAAGAGATTGGGAATAGGAGAGATTGCACCAACTTCTGTAACACTACAGTTAGCTGATCGATCTATTACACATCCTAAAGGAGTTGTAGAAGATGTTCTGGTTAAGGTTGATAAATTTATTTTTCCTGTAGACTTTATCATTTTAGATATGGAAGAAGACAAGGAAATTCCTATCATTTTAGGAAGACCATTCCTAGCTACAGGAAGAGCCATGATAGATGTTCAAAAAGGAGAGTTAACAATGAGAGTAAATGATCAGAAAGTGACCTTTAACATCTCAAAGTCAATGAAATATCCTCCAATAGAAAGAGGTGATGAATGTTTTAGAATGGATACATGTTATTATTTGAGAAAAGAATATTTTAAATAAAAATTTGAAGAACTGAAGATATGGAAAATGATAATAATGATGAAATTAATAAAAAAGAAGCTGATTATGTTCAGGAACAATTTGAAACGCTCGATTCAACAGTATTAGAGAACGAAATCTTAATTCCATCTATTCTGAAACCACCTGAACTTGAATTGAAGACTCTTCCAAATCATTTAAAGTATGCGTTTTTAGGAGAGTTATTAACATTACCAGTGATTGTATCCTCAGACTTAAATGAAATTCAAGAATAAAAATTAATGGATACATTAAAAAAGTACAAAAGAGCTTTTGGTTGGACTCTGGCTGATATAAAGGGAATTATCCCTTCTATTTATATGCACAGAATTTTATTGAACGATGAACATAAACCAAGAATTGATCCACAAAGGAGACTGAGCCCTATTATGAAAGAAGTAGTTAAAAAAGAGATTTTAAAATGGTTAGATGCTGGAATTATATATCATATTTCGGACAGTGCTTGGGTAAGCCCAATTCATTGTGTTCCTAAGAAAGGAGGAGTGACTGTTGAAGCAAATGAGAATAATGAATTAATACCTATCAGGCAAGTTACTGGGTGGCGTATTTGTATTGATTATAGAAAATTAAATTTTGCCACTAGGAAAGATCACTTCCCTTTACAATTTCTAGACCAAATGTTAGATAGACTTGCTGCACAAATATTTTTGTTTTTTTAGATGGATATACCGGTTACCATCAAATTCTTATTGCTCTTGAGGATCAAGAGAAAACTACATTTACTAGTCTTTATGGAACTTTTGCTTTTCGAAGAATGTCTTTCGGATTATGTAATGCACCTGCAACATTCCAGAGATGTATGATGTCTATATTTAGTAAGTTAATTGATGATGGAATAGAAGTGTTTATGGATGATTTCTCTGCATCTGGAACATTATTTGATGCATGCTTAAATCATCTTTAAAAAGTTTTGGAGTTATACGAAAGAACTAATTTAGTGCTAAATTGGGAGAAATGTCAATTTATCGTTGTAGGAGGATTTGTATTAGGGCATAAAATTTTGGAAAATGGCATGGAAGTAGACCCTGCAAAAATTCAATTTATAGCTAAACTACCGCCTCCTACAACAGTGAGAGGGGTAAGAAGTTTTCTTGGACATGCTAGTTTTTACAGGAGTTGTATTAAAGATTTTTCAAAAATTACCAAACCTCTATGCCAACTTTTAGAAAAGGATAAGAAATTTGAATTTACTAAAGACTGCTTGAATGCCTTTAAGTTATTAAAGGATAAACTAATCACATCACCTATAATAGTTTCACCTGACTGGGAGAAATTATTCGAATTAATGTGCAATGCTAGTGATTATGCTATTGGAGATGTTCTTGGAAAAAGATATGATAAGATTTTTAAAGTTATATACTATATGCTTGTAGAATGCTTAACGATGTTCAAATTAATTATACAGTTACTAAAAAAAAGTTACTGGCTATTGTGTATACTTTCGACAAATTCAGATCTTTTTGATTGGGACTAAATGTATTGTACATATTGATCACTATGCTATTAAATATCTGATGGAAAAGAAGGATATCAAACCAAGATTAATCAGATGGATACTTTTGATGTAATAATTTGATTTTGTTGTAATTGATAGAAAGGGAGCTCATAATTAAATTGCTGATCATTTGTCGAGATTAGAATATCATGAATTATCTGACACCGATAATGAAATTACAAACAGTTTCTCTGATGAACAACTTTATAATATTAATGAGTGGAAAATACCTTGGTATGCTGATATAATTAACTATATTGTAAGTGATATTTTTCCACCTATATTAACACTGCAACAACAGAAAAAAATTCATTCATGATGCAAAAGCATATTTTTGTGATGAACCATATTCATATAAGCAATGTAAGGACCTTATTATTAGGAGATGTGTGTCTTATGAAGAAACTGAACTGATTATTCAAAAATGTCATGATTCTGAATTTAGAGGACATTTTGGGACTTACAAAACTAAGCGTAAAATTTTACAAGCTGGATTTTATTGACTTACTCTCTTTAGAGATGCTTACAGATATATCAAAACTTGTGATAGATGCCAACGAGTAGACAATATATCTATAAGAAATGAAATGAATCTGAATTTCATGTTAGAAGTTGAGATCTTTGATGTTTGGGGATTAGATTTCATGGGACCATTCATTCCTTCATTTGGGAACTTATATATATTGGTTGCAGTTGATTATGTATCAAAGTGGATTGAAGCACAAGTTTTACCTCATTGTGATGCTAAAGATGTTTCAAGATTCTTAATGAAAAATATTTTCACAAGATACGAAATGCCGACAGTGATTATCACTCACGAAGGATCCCATTTTAGGAATAAATATATTCAGAGATTGGTAGAAAAGTTTAATATTATTTATAGAATTTCTACTGCTTATCATCCTCAGAACAGTGGGTTAGCTGAAGTTTCTAATCAAGAGATTAAATGAATTCTAGAAAAGACTGTAAAACCTTGTAGATTAGATTTGTCTACTGTTGACCTCATTTTTGATGAGGTCTTCCCTTCTTCTTTTTAGTGCTTAGGATCTAGCCTTAGGCTTTTCCTTTGACTATCTTAGAGGACTAGAATTGGGACCCACATTTTAGAAATTTAAACCACTTCTAAACTCCCCGCAAACTCCACAAACTTGACTATAGACCCCTAATCACCTAGAGGGTCGAAATCAAATGTGGAAGTTTAAAGGATGAGTTCCTATAGGACTCTTCGGCCTTAGATCGCCCTGGTGGCCCTGGTCTCAGTGAAGGGCCGACTTACACATACACTTACATACACACTACACTTACACACTACATTTCCACACACTTCCTAAAACCACACCCATACCCAACTTAACCTCCCGACTCATGTAGGTGATTCACATGGATGGTCCTTAACCCCTAAGCCCTCGCTAGAAGGGTTAGGAACAACATAGATGAATGCCTCAAATGAGTCCTTTCATGGCTCATATGGGCTTGAAATGGCTTCATGGCTCAACCAAAATGATTTCTTTCCACCTAGATTCACCCAATCTTCAATTTCCCAAATTTTCAATTTTGACCCCGGGACCCTACACCTACTAAACCTACCCAAAACCCTTGAAATTACCCAAATTTTTGCAAAATTTCCAAATTACCCAAAATTTTTCAAAATCAATCCCAAACATCTCCACATCACTCAAATTGATCATCCATACCCAAAAATACCAAAGATTCCAAAAATACCTCCCAATACCCTCCAAATACCCAAAATATCCTTCTTGGCCTAAAAATCCAAAAATTCAGAAAATTCCCAAAAAATTCCAGAAAATCCTAAATATTCCCAATTTCATTTTGTCCAACTACACCATGGGCCAATTTTGTCAATTTACCCTACTTTTGTCAAAACCCCCAAATTGACCCATTTTAACCCAAAGTGAACCCAATGTCAAACCAAACCTACCCAATTGACCCCAATTTTGGTCCAATTCAATTCTAAACTTCAATTCAACATCCCCAATACCAATCTAGACCAAATCCAAGTCCAATTTGGTTGACATTTGGATCCAATTCCACTTTTGGCCTTAAAGCCCAATTTGGACCCATGACCCAAACCTAACTCAAACTCACCCAATTCAACTCCAATTAACCCCAAACCTTTTCTAAATCCTCCTTAACATCCCTAAAAACAAAACCCTAGCATGATTTGCCCAAAATTTGAACCCAAACCCCACTCAAACTCAACCCAAAGCTAAAAGGCCCATTTTCGACCTAAACCCAAACCTAACCCAAATGAACCCAAACCCCAAAATCAAAACCCAACCAAAGTCAAAACTCCTTTGAAACACTCCCATAAACATTTCTCAACATTAATTTTACATCAATTTCAACCCTAGCTCAACATTGGCCCAACTTGGCCCACTTGGACCTATATTGGCCCATTCACCAAAAGAATTCAAATCCAACCCAATTCAAGCCCAAACTACCCCAAATTTGCTTCAAGTCACTCATGACACATCCATGAGCTAAACCCAACAATTATTTGGCCCAACCTCTTTACAAAATTTCATCCCAAAATCCATTTTAAAATTCAAAAGCCCACTTTCCTAATCCATCTTAAAAGCCCATCTAAAACCCTTTCAAAAAGCCCAAAATCCACCCTAAAGCCCACATGACATCTCCATTTACCATTCACTTAATTAAAGCCATCACCTAAGTCCTAAATTCATCATCAAATAATTCCAAATCAAGCCTCATGCCAAATCACCCCTAAAATACCAAAATTTTCCTTAAATCCATTTCCATGAAATTGACTTCACTTTTCCCAAGCCAAATGGAGCCATGGAGCCATGCACAAGCCATATGCAAGCCATGAGAGCCTCTTTACATGTCACCATGCCATTTTGGGCAAAAGGAGGAGGCTCTTTCCTTAATTCCTAAAGGTGATTAACCACTTCCATGACTCCACTAAACCATGCTTAAGCCTAATCGTACTTGGATCGCGACTCGACCCCACTAATCAAGCCGATCCAAATCACTTTCTCCTCAGCCTAAACCGGGCCTCGGGTGGTGCACCTAGCCCAAATGGGTGGGTTGACCCATTTAGGTCCAAATCTAGCCATGCCCCATTCCACTTTGGATCAAAGCCTTTACACATGTCCATGGCCAATCGATCGCACAAACCTCCAGCCCCGACCCACCCGACCTCGAGGGTGACCCATGCTCGGACGGCCGGCCACCAGCAGCCGGAAAACACCATGGCCGAGAGCTCACATGTGAGCCAACATTGAAATTCTCACTTGCCGAGCTGCCCCATCCCAGCTGGCTACCATGGCTGATCTTCTCCTCACCGAGAGCAAGCTCGATCCCAAGCCCTAACTCCCCCTGGGAGGCCCCCCAACCAGCTCTATTTAAACTCCACCCCTCTAGGCCATGAGAGAGAGAGAAGCACAAACCTTGCCAAAACTCTGCCAAAATTGTTCCAGACCCTTCTCCATCCTTAGAGCACTTGATCCCCGATGAAATCCCCCTGCCATTTCTCCTCTCGTAAGCTCAATTTCGCAGTCGAAATTCCACCCAAAACCAGGACACTTCTCCACAGCTGAGCCAATTCCCAAATCGATTGGCTCTACACCTTCACCGTACCAAGAGAAGTTGTCCACCATCAAAAGCCCCATCTCCGTAGCCACCCAGCTTGCTCCACCTTCAAGCTTTGTGATCGGGCTTGGTCGAAATCATATCCGTACAATTCCCTGCACTCAGGAGACTTCATCCGGAGCTTCGCTGGGACCCAATCGAAGGTGCAACAACTCTCGATTGAAGCCACACTTCTCCGAGCCAAGGTATGAGCTAACTCTTCATCCCGAGCTTCGGAGATTCTCCATTTCAAATGCCTTAGTTTCAATGCATGTTAACCATATAGATGTGTTCGTCTCTTCAAGACGAATCCATAGAGTATAAGAACATGAAAATCCATCGAGAATCGAGTGAGATCTTAGGGATTTAGTGTGGACGGCTCTCGGGCGAGAACACTTGGGGACGATGAACGGATGCCGTCCATTCAATACACGCGCGGACGGACGGCTCGGACGGCGTCGGACCAGAGACGGTACGAGAATCGCGGGGCCCGGCCGCCGACTCGTGCGGCGGCGTCGAACGGGAGCGCGCCGCGTGGTCTTTCGGAGTCGCCGAGGATGCGCCGGCGCCGCGTGGATAAATAGAAAAATAGGGTATTTTCCGATTTATTTAATTCCCTAAACTTCAAAAATTCATATCTCTCGTGTAGAAAAATCGAAAAATAAAATAAAAATACCCTCTCGCTCGAATGAAGAGAGGAGAATAATGTGGAAAAGAAATCACTTAATTTCATCAAATATTTTATTTTTTATAATTTATTTACTCTCTCGCATTGTTTTAATTCTCCATGCATGCATACAATTCACCATGGCATGAGACCATAGTGGCTTTTAAGCCTCCGAATTCGGGAACATTCCCCGAATTTTCCAAAGTCGGAGGCCATCCCTACGAAGAGTTCTTGATTTTTCAAGTTCGTGTCACCGTTTTGAGTATTTTAATTCCAAGAAATAGCATGTTGTGAAATAAATTCTATGAAAATTTGGTGATGTTCCTTATGACAGAGAACCCTAGGAAAAATAGATTTTGGCTTAGTTCATTCAAAACAACCCTAATTGGCTTAAACACCCAAAATAGGTCTTTAATTAATTAGAGTTAACCAGGCATCAAATTGACTTGAAATTAATTCTCCACTGACCTTTAGGATCAGAGGAATCCACCATAAAAATTTGAGGTCATGTGGACTTGGTTAGCCCCACTAATTGGGTTGATTAAGTCACTTAGCCATTTTAAACTTTAAAAATTCATAACTTTTAAAATACTTTTCAAAAATTCATCAAATTGGTTTTGGAGCCTCTCTGATATCAGGGGAACCTAAGAAAATTAAAATTTCAATTTTCTAAAAAAGTTGATTTTTAATAATATTTTAATATTTTTAATAATTAAAAAATAATAAAAATCACAAAAATAATAAAATGCACCAAAATGTCACATTTTGAATTTTAATCACACAGGAACAAATCCCATATTTTTCCTAGGTTTATTTAGTGAGATATTAAATTTTAAAGCTTTAAAGTAATTTTAAAATTAAAAAAAAATGTATTTTCTAGCATTTTCACCAAAATAATTATAATAAATCATAGAAAAATCAGAAAATTGCAAAATTTGCTTTTCTGGTTTCCTTGATATCAGAGAGATTTTTAAAAAATATAAAATCCATTTTTCAACATTTATTTTATTTTTAAATTAATTAACACTCCAAAACTTAAAATAATTATAATAAAAATAATATAATTCAAAAAATCACCAAAATTGGTCCAAGTGCTTCTCTGGTCATTAGGAATGTCCCCTAATTTTCTTAAGGACAGTAAACTTTCCTTTGGTCATGTTATCAAATTTTCCTTGAAAATCTCTATTTTCCACCAAAAATAATTATATAAATAAATTAAATACAGAAAAATCACATTTTCTCCTCTCATGTCTTTATTGACATATGAGTGAAGTCACATAAAAATTTCAAGTTCATTTGAGTTCAATTTAGTGAGTTATGAAATTATTAAGCTTAAGGGGTAAAATGGTAATTAAACTTTTAACCCTTAATTAAAACTTTAGGTTTAATAAAAAATCAACAAGTAAAATATTTGATCTTAATCTGATTTAGATGATTGAAATTTAAATAATTAAAGGGTAGAAACCCATTAAACAATTTTAAAATGATTAAACTTTAATTAAATAATGGATTAAATTTGGAAGAATAATAAATCGGAATTATTAAAATAAGGGATATTTATTAGGAAGAGATTTATTCTTTAATTTAAAAATCCCTAAACTAATTATATCATTAATACTTAACTCTTAATTAAAATGATAACTCAAATTTAAAATATTAAAAGACTTAATTAAATTATTAAACTCTTTTAAAATTTCAATTAAAATTAAAAATAAAGTAAATTAAAATTAAATTAAAATTAAATTAAATTAAACTAAATTAAAATTAAATTAAAATTAAATTAAATTAAATTAAAATTAAATTAAATTAAATTAAATTAAATAATTAAATTAAATTAAAATTAAATTAAAATTAAATTAAATAATTAAACAAATTAAATTAAATCAAATTAAATTAAATTAAATTAAATTAAATTAAATTAAAATTAAATAATTAAATTAAATTAAATCAAATCAAATTAAATTAAAATTAAATCAAATCAAATTAATTAAACATCAAATCAAATTAAATTGAACTATATTAAGTTAAATTAAAACTCAATTAAATTAAGTTGAATTAAATATAACATCACTTAAGACATAAAGAATTAAAAATTAATCTAAAATAACTTGAACGATATTCCAAATTTAAACCCTTTAACTTAAATCAAATCATTTGAATACTAATTTACCCTTGAAAGCTTTGATTATTATAACTCCTAAATGAAACATTAAATGAAGTGCTACTTCACTCATAGGATATTCAAATGTCTTAATTCACCTGGCAAGTTAACAAAATTTGAATTCCTTGACGATTGATTCATTTATATAATTAAATTCATTTGGACTTAAAACAATCCTAGAAATATCGAAAAGATGTTTAAGATTCTTCTTAAGCACTTCCTCAATATGATATGATATTTATAAGAACAATTGGATTTAATTGTTCTTCGATGAAGAAAATCGCCTTCAAACAAAAACACAAAGAACCTAGACGTCATAGAGATGACTAGCTATAGGATTAGGAATTTGGTAGAAAACCATAACCTTTCCCTTAGCTTTACCTAGGAACTTGCTTAAATATTCTAATTGTGTTTTAAGTGCAACTTGGGATGACGGGAAGACCCTCCAGTGTACGCTTTTATTTTATCGCAATTCACTCTCTGCAATTTACTTTCTCGCAATTTACTTTCTTGCAATTTACTTTATCGCAAATGCACTTTACTTTTCTTGCATGATAAAACAACTCGTTGCATAAAAACCCACACCTTTAGGATAGTCCCTAAAACCGAAACCAAAACTAAGTTAAAAGTCATTGCAAGATAAAATTCACCGCCACAACATTTCAAAATATAAAACAACTCAAAATTTAATCACAAACAGTAACACAAAACTACAATCGCAACTAAATTAAAACGTCCCGTTGGATGATCGGGAATACCTCGGATGATGTAACCTACGTGTTGCTAACGGGATTTCCCACGCGTCTAAATGAAAGTGTGGAACTCATTCAATCGAGTTTAGCAAATTCATCCGGACTAAGTGAATCCGATAAAAATAATGATGCCGAAGGATGGAACCGTGGATCTTAACCGGTGTCGTTATAATCAACTTTAAGATTTGTTTTAATTAAAACATAAAAAAGAACACTTGGAAAATTAAGACTTCTCTAAACCAAAACACTTTTCTCATCCCCCGATTTATGATTTCTAAAATTAAACCTCCGCAACAACAAGGAGCTTGGAGCATGGTGGGCAAAGACTGGCCATCGTCATCAACAAAACTTGAACCTACTTCAAAGAAACCTTCTTAGAATTAAACAACAAAGCCATAGGACTTCGAGGTCGCTTACCTAGTGCAACATAAACCCTCAACCTTTGTTAGGCATTTGCATGATCGAGTCATGTAAATTAAACCCTAACCGGACTTAGATTCCGAGGTAGTCGTCCGATACGACATAAACCCTCATATCTTCTAGTGCTATTTGCTTCGATTTCATCATACAAATATAAGCCCTAATTAATTAAAATTGGCAAGATCAAAACATTAAACTAATATTAGGACTTTCCTAAACTCAAGCCAAATGATAGGATAGTCGGAAGTTACCGAAGTTCACTTCGAATCCGCGATTTCTCCTACTTTTCTTCCTTCGATTCACAAAACGAAATGTTCCGAATTCGATCCATTCCCTATCGAAATTCCAAAATTCAATCCTCGAAAACTTAAACTTTGAAATTCTCGAGAGCAGAATTATTGGTTATTATCGAGAGTTTTCTTAGGTGATTCCCGTCACTTAAGATGTAATTAACTATGTGGGCTTGCCCTTATAGTGGAATTTTAAAGAACCCGTGTAATATAAACCCCGTTTAATACTTTCATATTAAGCGTGGAATTTGTCGGCTTATAAAATTGGTTCGCAGTACCAAACGGATGTCACAAAACTTCTAGTTTATTTGATCGAGCCCCACCGTCAAGCGTGTGTCTATCCTTAGGATAGATACACGGCTTATGGTGCGGTGCTCGTTTATATAAACTATTCTGGGATGCGAGATCGGCTTCAATCTCAAATTTAAAATTATTTTCAAAATCAAATACTACTTTCTAAATTATATATATATTTAAATTAAATTTAAAATTTAAATTCGCCGACAACTTCGTTAGGCGACCCCTTTTAAAATACAACACAACCTAAAAATAGTGCCGACATCTACGAGACTGGATACTGCATTATGGGCATACAGGATTGCTTATAAAACTCCTATTGGAATGACTCCTCACAAACTCATTTTTGGAAAGACTTGTCACTTAACAGTAGAATTGGAGCATAAAGCATATTGACGATTAAAGAATTCATTATAACTTTAAAAATGCTGGTGAGAAGAGATCGTTACAAATGAATGAATTAAAAGAATTAAGAAATGAATCTTATGATAACGATAGAATTTATAAGGAGAATTTGAAGTTAAGGCATGATCAGAAGATTAACCAGAAGAACTTTGAACCAGGACACAAAGTTTTGCTTTACAATACAACGCTAAAGTTATATCCTGGGAAATTGAAGTCTCGTTGGTTATGACCCTTTAATGTGACTCAAGTTTATATTTACGGAGCCATTGAAATTGAAGATCCAAAGACTCGGAATACATTTAAAGTAAATGTACACAGATTAAAACCATTTTTTTAGGGTAAAAGACCAAACTTTAAAGAGGATTTAATGCTCATTCAACCGGAATAACACCTGAATAGGTCGGGCTGACGAAGTTAAACCAAGCGCTTTATGGGAGGCAACCCATAGTTATCTTTATTTGTTGAGTATTTGTTTGAATTCATCATTAGTATGTGGTAGTATTGAATTATACTGCTCGTATTTACCATTTAATCATCATGGAATTTGAATCCATAGAGAAAATTTGGAACACATTCGGACCATGGCATTTATGTGCAAATTTTGCCTTGAGCACCAAAGGCGAGCTCGACGACGCCGATGGTGAATTTTTCTTGAGAGCCCTGACATTTAAATAACACAAGTCTGGTGACGGCGCCATTGAGGCCACCTATGGCGAGATCGGCGAGTGGACGATTTCTGGAGTTTGAAATGGCAATTTTAGGTGGAATTATCCCCTATAAACTTCCAGAGTCGGTCCCTAAACTCCTCATTATCCATTTGCTTATGCCAGATTAATCAAAGAAAGTGGCCTTGTGAATCAAGGATTAAACAATCCATCGACAGTGACTGAAGAGATGATAGTGCGACAACGATGAGAAGTGTTATGCTACACTACTGCCGCAGTAGTCGTTCCTGTGGTGAAGGAGTTTTACGCTAATTTACATGGAATCAACCAGGGAGGCATCTATGTGCGAGGCAGGTGGGTAACTTTTACTTCTACACGAATTAATGAATTATATATGATCAAGAATGTTCCTATTTGCCATTATTCCAACTTCGTCCTGACAAGAAATCTGATGAATGAGATCGACCAATATTTAACGTACGAGACTGAAGACTGGGAAATAAGAGAAAAAGGGTGTGTTAATTTTTCTGCTACACTTCTAAATCTCGTATAAAAATATTGGCACTTCTTCATTTCTGCAAAGTTATTACTGACGATGAGGATCGGTAAAGTTACTAAAAAAAGTGCTATTTTGAATTACTGTATTCAAATGGGACTGCCAATTGACATTGGATCGATAATTGTGAAGTCTGTTTTGGGCCTGATCGTTCAAGGATCAATTCATGGGCTTAGAAATCCTTCTTCAACTTCCTCACTTTGTAGCTTGTTCCAAGTTTCATATGAGATTTGGGAAAAGATACTTCTACCTTGGAAGCCTTTATACCCAACCAAAATATTCCTAGCAAATGAAGATGAGAATGATATAGGCATTATTATGGATCAATCATCACAAAACTTAATACCAATTCAACCTCTAGTTTCGGACAAGACGATGATGATCTTACACAGAATTAAGAAACTAGAAAAAGAGGTACAAAATGTGATGAATGCAATTAACAATATCTCTAATTTTTTTGATCACATTGATTGGAGGATGAAAGAGCACTTTGATCACTCTGGACATATCAAAGGAAGTTTTATACACTTAATGAGAAAGATGGGATGGATAGAAGAAGACTCTACTAAAGAATTCCCTTACCGACCCTTCTATAACCTTTTTGTTCATGTTCAATCAATAGTGATGTCGGAGGAGATACAAGCATTGAATCGGAGGAGTAGTAGATTTGCTTTAATACGTATATTTCTATATGTTTAGATTTAATTTGAATCTATTTGTTTGCTTGCTTTCGAAGTTTTCATTTAGATCTCAGTATAGATGAGATTAAGCATGGAATGTTTGTTTTCAACGTTTAAAGTGTTGTGGCTTAGATTGCGATGCTGAATTAATGAATTGAGGTTGAGAAAATACCTAACCAAAGTGTGTTGTGTAACGTGTATTGTAACCCTTAGATTTTATATATAATTGTGATGTTTTGTGTTGTGAATGCTTATTTGTGTTAATACATTACTTATTCACTAAACTTTATGTTTAAATTGATCGAACGAATGTCGACGAGGCTTGAAATTAATAAAAATCGCAAAAATCTGGAAAATGAACAAAATTTAAGAATCTAGCCGATGGCTCCCTCAAGTCCGCCGACGGCGGGTTTTTCCTGAGACTACTGCTATTTAATTCAATAGAGCTCGCCGACAGCGTCAATGACTCTGCTGATGATGAGATCTCAAAAATTACTTTTTAACTGCAATTTTGAGCAGTCAAACGCCACTATTCATCATCCATAACTTCCAAACACCAAAAATTTTGGCCTGGGGCTTAAGAGATCTTGGATTTGGGGCAATTTCAACTCATTTTGACACCGGATTTCATCTTCCCTCGGTAAGAGCTTCCCTCCTATGTAAAAATTTTTTATTTTCACCATGAATTTCTTCCACATTTAGGAATTCTGAAAAAATTGAAAATGTGGAGAAAATACTTGGAAGAAATTCATGGAGCTTAATTTAGAATCCTTAAAGTCACCTTTGGAAGGCATTTTATCATTATTTTGGAGTTTAGTTTAGATTTTTGTAAATTCGATAGATCGAAAAATGGCTCCTCGATAAAAGAGGCGACTTGAGTTTGACGAGGCTCGATTTGTGAATGCAAAAGCCCGGTCAAAATACAATTTTATCTTCCAAGGAAAGAAATGCATACAAGATAGAGTTTTTGATAAACTTGGAGGAGAAGTTGAACGAGTTATTAGAGAAAGGAAGTGGAAAACTTTTGTTACTTTACAAACAAGGCTGCAGTAGAAGTTGTGAAAGAATTTTATGCCAATCTAACACAGATTAAGGATGAACCTGTTAGAGTGAGAGGGTTTTCTGTTGATTTTAATGCTGTCCGCATAAATTCTTTCTATGAACTTCACGATTCTTACTCTAGCGAGTACGAGATGTTTGGAACCATGGAGGGTCCGCTGAACAATGTCATCAACTTTCTCACTGATGGGAAAGGGACATGAAAGATTAAGCAATGTGAACAGATAAATTTTCCTCTTTCCATGATGAATGCCACAGCTAAAGCATGAAATTATTTCATTTGTTCTACTCTGCTACCTACTTACCACCTTAGTGTGTCTATTAGTTTAATTAGTGAGATTGTGAGGAATGGGTTCAACCAACGAAACCCATTAGTATGGCTAACTTAAAGACATATGAATCCCATGAAGAATGGAGATCTAGGAGTAGGAGTAAAGTACCTTCTACTAGTAGAGATATCCCCTCTACTAGTTATGACCCTCCTTCTACTACTTCCCCTACCCTTTTTGATTTAATGAATAAGACAACCTTGCAGCAGAAAAATATAGAGCTAATAAATGAAAGAATTGGGGGTTTAGAATGAAGACATGATTATGATAGTGAGTACCTAGAGAGGCATTCTGATTTTGAGAGAGATTACTATGAAGCTTAGGCCAGACACTATAGAGGTGAGCCAGATGTTACTTTTCCTGAATGCCCCTGATATACTCGTTATCAGCCCAATCCACCTGCTGACCAGGGAGATGAAGATATAGTATTAGATTTAGTGATTGAGATGTTTGTGTGTTTTTTTTTGTTTTTGTTGTGTACTGTGATTTATTTAGATTTATTTAGACAGTTCAGCATTGTTCTATGTATTATGTAAACGGTTTCTAGTTTTTCTGTTAAATGCAAATGCTATTTGGTACTGTAATGTGTAATGTAATCAATTGTGGTTCTTAAATGTTTTAATTTATGTACTTATTTCAAAATTTCATTACCCTAAAAATTCTCTAATACGTTATAGGTGTAGAAAATTTCCTAGCATTACAGGCCAGTTGACGTTAAAAATTTTGAGAAGAACCTGTAAAATTTCAGAAAGATGAAAATGCCTAAAGTATTAAGATATGATTTAAATTTAGAATTTATCTTTCCACCTGTTTCATTCCTTATAAATATTTAAAAAATTAAGTTTGGGGGAGGGAAGAAAAATATTAACTGTTATGTGTTCTCAATTAAAATATTTTAAAAAATTATAAACATGATTCTTGAGATAAAATTTAATTCAATTAGCTATATTTTGATTTTATTTAATTATTGTGGAAGATTTAAGGAAATATTCTGGTAAAGAAAGTTAATTTTATGGGATAAGGTATTTGGTATAAAAGAATGAGGTACTGGTTAACTATTCAAAACAAAGAAAACTATATTTTGAATTGTTAAGAATCTTAGAAATTCATTTGCTAAAGAAAAAGAATGAGACTCTATGAAACATATTTTTAGCTATGAAATACTTATAAGGTAAAGGAATGCTTTAAGTTCCAAATTTAGGAAAAGAAGAGTGAAATTCAAAATTATTAACAGGTTATCCAGATATAGTAATCCTCACTTAAAAAAGAAAGGATTGATTAAAATCCATGAAAAGAAAAGAAATATATATATATATATATATATATATGTATATATGATTGAAAATCAATCCAAGTGAAAAGAAAAGAAAAATTAAGTGAGAAGAAGCTTGAGGAGATGCCTTATAAAAATTGGCTTCACTTGGACCTACCTAAAGAGAAAACCTAAATACATTCCTAAACTTATATTTATGGACTAGTTTCTTTACTAGTAGTGTTCTCATGAATTTCTTATCAATTAATTATTCTAAGTGACTTGATCCTACAACATATAGTCATTCTTGAAATGAATAGAAGACTGGAATTCTTAAACTTGATGACTAGATAGCCTTAAACCTAGAATAATTAATCTAATTACTTGAAAATTTTTTCTTAAACTCTGATTTTGATATTTATTTAAATCAAATTTATAGTATTTCTGAATTAAAGCTTTGTTGCAATAAATTATTACTTTTATGTAGTACAAAAATTACTTGAGGACAAGTAATAGTTAAGTTTGGGAGATTTTGACCAAAGAAAAATATGTTGAGATTTTCATACCTATTTTACATGGATTTTGATGATATTTCACTTTAAGGAAAGGTATTTTTGATTTTTTATTGCAGGAATGTTGATTTATGGTAATTGGAGCAAAAAGATGCAAAAAGGAGCGCGTTTGGAGCAAAAAAGACCAAAATATGAAGATTTGACCTTGGGCCCCGACGGCAAGATTGACGGCACCGACTGCAGATTTTTCCCGAGATTTCAGAAATTAAAAAGAAAAGAAGGCTGCCGACGGTAAGGCTTTCTCAATAGTGCCAAAACCTAGTATTCTAGAAGGCCACTGACGGCGAGATCGAGGCTGCCGACGGTGAGAATAACAGTTCTCTCACAAAGTGCTTTGAATGAGGATGATTTTTGAAGGGATGCTTAGGCAACTCTTAAAAACTCATCTACAATTTTTAAAGAGACAATTGGAGGCTGAAAGGGGGGGGGTTGTTGTTGTTGTTGTTGAGCGGGGGTTATTGTTGTTGCGGTTTGTGAGTCTAGTGAGTGTCTCTTGGGGGTGTCTAGTGTGTCTGTTAGTTTAATTAGTGAGATTGTGAGGAATTCTTTAAGAGATTGTAAGAGTGGAAGGAAAGTGAGAGATTTCTTCCTCCTTGCCGCTTCGAAGGAGAATTCTGTATGTTGTAAAGAAAGGAAGAGATTCAGAGAAACTTCAAGAAGTTTGCTTGAGGAGGAATTCGAGATAAGTTGTATTTACTTATTGTAGTTTGTATGACTTTGCTTTTATATATGAAATCCAAGTTTTGTCGTATCTTCTCCATGAGATCTGAGTAGTTTCTCTGTCTTTCTCCTTGTTTTGAGATTTTGTGAAATGGTGATTTGAATTAGTTGTGCTAAGAGAATGTTAAAGAAGTTGTGATGATCTTTTCACTTCAATCTTAATTTACTTTCAATCTGGCTAATTGATTTGTTAAAATATGTTGAGTTATACAACTAACGTGAAGATTATATCCAAGATTCAGGGATGTCAAAGTAATTGAAAGTAGGGTGCAAATAAATAGGGAAATATTATTTATCGGGCGTAGAATTGGAGATTTTAGAGTGACAGACTAAAATCCTCAATTCGGTCCTTTGGGTGCTGAAGTGTAGATGTTAGCCCTTAAGCGAGGGGAACGTGGGAGCTCCAAAGTGAGAGCCGGTATCCTCCCAGTCTAGCCGCAAATTCAGTAACCAAGCATAGGATTAGTCAATGTTCTTTATGTCTGGACCAAAGGGTAAAGAATAGGTATGCTCCTATTTGGCATAACACAATTTAAACTATTTCAATTTATCCATTCACTTAAATTTCTTGACAAGGAGAAGGACGCTTGCTTATATATTGAACCTCACATTACAAATTTTATTAGTAAAATTAGTTAATTATAGTAGAATTAGTTTATTAAAATTACATCTTATTTACAATTGCATATTAGTGACAAATCGACAATTTGAACTACAAGGTTGTGATTCCGTATTGGTTTTTAAAATTCTAGTTTGTAGCCTCTAATATTTCCCTGTGGGATCGATAACCAGAACTCCATTAGAGCCTTGTATTACTTGAGTGATACATATACTTGCGTTGATAAGAGTAACTTTGCGTTTATTGAATATTTAATGTACTTCTTTATCAAATTTATAATCACGGTCAAGTTTTTGGTGTCATTGCTAGAGATTCAACCCTTTTAGTAGCGATATTAAGTAATATTAAGCTTACGCAAAGTAGCCGGTTCAGTGCTTAGGCGTGAGATCCGGGTGCTTAGGCGTGAGATCCGGGCGCCCTTATTCAATTTAACACCTTCTTCATTTTGCTCCAAATTTAATCCTTTTTCACTCATTTTGACATATTTAGTCCATTTAATTGTACCTTAAATAAAAACACACAAATATTTTTCATTAAAGTGTAATATCATAAAAAATATGTATAAAAATGTGTACAAAAATGTTATATATTATAGGTATATAAGTTGACTCAATGATTCAGTTGATTTGGGTTAACCCGAGTTTGGTCGGGTTGACCCGATGGTTCAGTTGATTTGGGTTAACCCAAGTTAAACGGGTTGACCCAATAATTCAATTGATTTGAGGTAACCCGAGTTAGGTCGGGTTGACTCGATGATTCAGTTGATTTGGTCTAAGTCTAGGTTAGACTTAGACTAGATCTAGATTGAATTAGAACAAAGAGGAATCTAATTTCAACTAAGTCCAAACTGAGTCAGACTTAGGTTAGGTCTAGTTTAAACTTGATCTAAAGGTAATTCAAATTGAATTAATTCTAAGTTAGGTTAGACTTAGGGTATGTTTAGGGCAACTGCACCTTATTGAACAATCTATTGATAAGCAAGGTACGGTGGCTATAACAAGTTTATATATTTTTTTTTGGAAAAGCCAGACTGTAGCAAAAAAAAATGCCACCACACCAAGATAGGTGTGGTGTGAAAATGCTATTTTCAGCATTTTGAAACGCATAATATGCCAAAATGTAGTTTACCCAAACAGGCCTGGTGCGTTTTCAAAATGCCACCGCACCAAATAAGCTTCCCCAAACGGTCCCTTAGGTTAGGTCAAAGTTGGGTTTAACCTAGGGTTAAGTTGAATTTGAACTAAGTCTAAGTTAGGTTAGTCTTAGGTTAGGTCTAAGTTGGGTTAGATCTAAGGTTAAGTTCAATTTGAACTAAGTCTAAGTTAGGTTAAACTTTGGATTAGGTTCATTGCAGGTTGAACCTAAGAGTTTGACTTGAAAAAACTTTTAAAACATTTCGAGCACAGCTCGTAACCTTAATCGAGGGTTTTCTTAAGTAGTACCGACTACTTAAGATGTAACTAACTATAAGGCTGCCTTAAAGGAAAATGTGAATTCTAGAACAGATATATTAGTCTGAACTCTCTGGTTATCAGCTTTCATAAGGTCTTCTTTGCAATTATGTCTTTAAAGTGTTCCTAACATATGCTTTAAAGCTATCAATGCAAATATGGACCTTCATGAAGGCTTCCCACACACTTCTTTTGTTTGTTCGTTATTGTCTGCCCAAATCCTCTGATTTTTTCATTTCTTAGTTCTTCAACATGATCTGAGATGAAGAATTCTTCGGATAAGGGGCAACATAACAAGTAACAAATTGGTGATTCCATGACAACGATAAATGACATCAAATCCAACCAACGTGAATGAAGACCAACAGCAGTGATGATGACAAAAGTGACCAATAGCATGATTGCAAGAAGGTATGTTATTAATAAAAAAATATAGTTGTAATTGTTGTGTTTGACATTCACTTGTTATCAAAGTAAGAATCATAGAAGGAGATTTTATTGATGTCCTATAAACTGTATAGAGAATGATTACTATTAACTCAAATTGATCAATAAAATTATGGATTCTACGTTGAACATATATTACTTTAATAGAATGGTCTTTGAAGAGCTGTCTAGAAGAGATCATGAGAATTATAAGATCATAAAATTTTAGTTTTGTGATAGAACCCTTAATAATAGTTATAGTTAATATCTTTTCTATCAATAAGATCTGTTTGTTCTTGATGCATTAGTTGAAATCAGTTAAATGAGTATTTATGCACTTAATTATTATGTTAAGTTTTGAATACAAATATTTATGAAATGTCTATCATTTTAATGATATTGTACTATTTAAGTTTCATTTCTATAAAATTTTTTGTGATTTGAGTACATAAATTTCCATCTTTATTTTTTTAGTAAGGTGGATGTTTCAATTTAACAATCTAATCTAGCTTTTTAAAAAGTAAAAAAATTATCGTAGAGATTATTCAAGAAAATACAACTATTCCACAAGCTGATTATCTTTTAATTCCTAATCAACGTCAAAAATAAATTATTTAACTTTTTAGAGTTATGACTCTATCACCCTAATCTTTAAGCATGTTCATCAAAAAATCCTATGAATGACCAATTCCTCATTGATCTTGCTACTAAATTTGGGCCTATAATATTACTAATTGCCAAAAGTTTGCTCTAAAGTTCCAAAATAAGGTCTTATCTGATTTTCTTGGGTATTGTGACTGGGATCTTTTTTTGTCATTGACATGGGAAAACATGGGCACTTGGAATGCTAAAGTAAATAGTTTTTTATTAAAGAAAAATGGTTAATTTATGAAAACATTCTTTTTGAAATTTTGTTGGACCAATGGTGTATGCATATATGAAATTGTTATGTATCAAGTACAAAAGCTAAAATTAAGGGATTCCAAACTGGTGGCAATATTCAAAACTATAATATATAGTTGTAGTTTATAACTACATTTTAAGGAAAAAAAAACACTTCAACTAAGATTTCAAAAGTGCAATTTGTTATTACATTTCAGATAGGATATTATTTCAATGTAGTTTTGAACTTATTTTAGATATGAGAAACATTTTATATTCTTCTCCCACAGCTAAATCAATAGTTTATGCTCAATAACTATAAAAGAAGGTTACATTATAGATCATTAAAAAAAAGGAATATAAAAAATAATAGAGTTAGGCATGAAAATTTAATTAAACTTCAGGCAATTGGTTAACAGAAAAGCTTACATTTTTTTTTGCAAAAAAAAATAATAATAATAAAAATTATATGACCAAATGTATATATATATTTTCTAATGTGTTTACATTATCTACAAAACCATGTTTTTTTCTAAACAATTTACATCATCTATAAACCTAAGAAAATTAGAAGCATTAAAAATAGAGTTCGATTTTTCATTCTTTCCCTCTAAAGTGGTAATATAGGCCTAAAACCAGTTTTAAAATTTTGGCCATCTTTTGACAAAGCTACACTTGATTGTTTTAAAGGGTTTCTGCAAATATTTCTTTGATGACCCAAATTCTGCATCGACCATATTAATATATATTTACAATATTCTTATTTTTATTCTTCAGGAAACTTTTATACTTACTCCTCGACATACCATTAGCCTTAATGTTTTTGGTATGCTAATGTTCATTTTAGCAAGAGCGGTATTCCACAATTCTTTCCCCGATTAGTTGAGATATAACATCATAAGAAAATTGAAATATGCTTAAAGATAACTTAATTAGTATCAAATGATCGGGGTATTGACAAATGAAAAAAAAATTAAGATGAGATAATGATCATCCATATATGTGTGCCAAATTGAATGCTTCTTGGTACTTATAAAAGGAACTGTATGAATACATGATACATTATATATTTGCTAGAATCTGCAACTATACTCTATACTTGTATGATCTCCATGTTTTCCATGATGACCTTCAATTTTTGTTGTGTTTATTGTTAGTTTTCTAATGATATAATGGTCCATTCGTGTTATTATTTCTATAATGTATCCATTTCCAAAGAGAACTATTTCTCTTTTCCACCTTGATGAGGTATTTTTCTATTCAAATCTTTGCTTCAATGATAGTCCTCTAATCATGTTACCAAATTAACTATCTTTTTAAATCTGCTTCTCTAATCCAAAAACTAGTAGATTCAATTATATTCTTCATATTATAGTAATTTTTAAGATAAAGTGAAAAATCACAATTGGACGTTTATATAGTCGATTAAAAAGATATGACGAAAGCAATAAGAAAATATTCAACGATTTAAGTATTTTATTTTCGAACTCATACTTTGTATACATTTGTAGCTACCCAAAAAGTGCACAAAATATTCTTACTATATTTTCAATGAAAAAAACTTATTAATGTTCTTTTAGAGGCGTCACACACAAACTTTGTTTTTTAACATATGGGAAAACATTCTTTATAGCTTCACCCAATCATTTCTATATATGAAATAAAAACTAAGGGGGTAAAATCATACTAAAATGAATCACCCAAATTCTCAATAAAACTATTACCATATTTTGGGATTTAGTTTCAACAACATCAAAGGTATAATAAACAAACCATTATTTCCATGTAAATAATTTTTAAATAGAAAGACCCTTAAATACTTTAATTTTAAGTGAAAAATATCAAGACCAATGAGATCCTTAGAACCAACAACAAAACCATCATCATAGAACTTGAAACTGACAAAACATCTATTAGAGGAATTATCTCCACTATCCTAATTGTAAGTAATGTGTGAGCCAAAATTTCTATTTAGAAGTATTGCCCTTACTACGGATACCCATCCACAGTTTTCATTCTTTGCTCTAAAATTAATATCACTTTTTAGCTCTTTTGAACACCATAATTTCATATGATAGAGAAAAAAATATATGTCATTTATAAGTGATTATTTATTTATTTCGGTGAAATGTTTAGTTATTTCTTGAAGATTTAGTAATCAAATTTAGTAATCAAATTTTAAATATCTTGAGCCACCCAATTACATGTGACACTTGGGCAAAGACATAAATCTTCAATTTTGTTTTTCGTACTTTATTTGTATCTATCTATACATAATAATACCCTTATTGTTTAGGGGCACCTTTAGTGTTACAAAAAAAAATTCTGGCAATTGCTTTAATTTTCACCTCAAAATTCGCTACAATGACTATGGAGTGCAAAAAATGCTTAAACTTCAATGAATTTACAAATTGATTACCAATCAAGGTGGTTTAACAACTACAACTCTCTTATTAAAGGCCCCAACAATATGTGTTTTAAACTTCATAAAAGTATTGCCAACATAATCAATACTTGAAGAGTGAAATAATAGTATTTGACAATTATTAATTTCTCTTTCCTCTAAACCTAGTTTTAATTTCACATCTTTTAATGAAATAACAATCTTAGTCTGATAACAATCACTAAACTGTCACATTATTTCTATCATCTCACATTCAGAGTTCATAAACTTATACTCCTTTGGGGATCTATCATACATATAATAATATAGCTCTTAAAAATAACCTCATAAGCAAATTGATTCAATCTCCTTTATAAGCACTTCCCAACTAGCATTTGTCTTTTGCTTTCTTCATTCCTATCTCATTTTATCTTAATTTTTAACATTAATACCACCAAATTTGAAGATAACTTAGATCCATTGTCTCATATCCATCATTATAAAACCAAACAACTTGCATTCACATTGAAAAATTTATCAAAAGAATTAATACAAAATAGATAAACTAAATACAATACCTTCATATATCACCGATATAGAAATAACAAACACAAAATAATAAAAAAAAGAAAATTACATATGATTAAACAATTTTTAAGCTTAGTTGAATAATTTTATGTAATAATCGATTGTGTGCTAACCAAAATTCAAATTTGGGTTTTAACAATAATATTTAAACCATAAAATATCTTATCGAAATCATTAGCCCGAATACCAAACAAATGAATAGCATGCGAGATTCACACTATTTATGCAAAAGAATATACCCTACAAAATTTTTATGAAATAATACCTATATATATATATATATATATATATATATATATATATATATATATATATATATATATATATATGACCCACTTTTAATATGTTTGCTAATTAAGTTAATAGTAACGGTACCAAAAACTTGATCCCGCTTTAATATATATATATATATATATATGATTTTATGATGGAATACATAATGTGGATTCTACGCAAGTATACATATTATATCAAGTAATACAGGGCTCTAGTGGAGTCCTGGTTATCGATCCCACTGGGAAGTTTTTAACAGATTTGTATCAGCTAAATTTAAAGGAATTACTTACTAATATAGTAAACAGAAATTTAAAGTAACTAAAACAAACTAAAGTAAACTAATGCTTGAAATAAAGTTGATTTAAATAATTCAGAAAAAGTATCCTTCTCCTTGTTTTTAGAAAATTAAGTGAATGATGAATTTAAATAGAATTCTTGAATTGTATTGTGACAAATAGGAGCATTCATATTCTTTACCCTTTGGTCCAGGTGCAAAGAACATTGACTAATCCTATGTTTGATTACTGAATCTGCGGCTAGGCTGGGAGGATACTGGCTGCCACTTCAGAGCTCCCACGTTCCTCTCACTCGAGAGCTAACATCTACACTTCAACTCTCAAACAATAGGACCAAATTGAATATTTTAGTCCGTCACACTAAAATGTCCAATTCTACGTCCGATAATTAATATTTCCCTATTTATTTGCACCCTCCTTCCAATGTTTTTGACTTCCCTGAATATTGGATGTAATTTTTACTATAGTTGATAATTCAACATATTTTAACAATTCAATTGGCCAGATTGAAAGTAAATTATGTTTTAAGTAAAAATTATCACAATTTATTTTAATATATTAGGTACTTCTATTTAATTTCATCAATTCGCATAATTTTCATAAACAAAGAGAAAGACTAAAAAAATTACTCATAATGCATAGGAATAAAACAAATCATGAATTTCATTTAAAGTTAACAACAACAATAAACAAAGATACTTATCTTAATTTCCTCCCCAAGCAGACTCCTTGAAGTTCCTTTGACTTTTCCTTCTAAGACAAAGACACTTCAAATCTCACTAAAGATTCACTAAGACTCTCTAAATAGACACACTTAAGACTCCAGAAATACACACAAATGACACACAAAAGACACTTAAAATGACACAAATTCGTCCTCTATTTATAGAGGTAGGCAAAGGTCCAAAGGATGCTTAAACACCTCTTCAAAAAGCATCCAGGTTCAATGTATTTGTATTTTGAACTGTCTCGCCGTCGGCGGGAAACGACCTCGTCGTCAGCGGGGCTTCTAGAAAATCTTCAAACCGCACGATCTCACTGTCGACGGGCTCGGGCTCGCTGTCGGCGAGGTAGTTATAATTCCTTCATAAATTCTCCTCATGATCTCGCCGTCGGTGGCCTCGATCTTGCTGTCGGCGACTTAGTTCAATTTGCATGAATTTCTTCCTTTTTGATCCAAATTCGCTCCATTTCATGCTTTTTGCTTCCATCACTTATAAATCTTCATTCTCGCAATAAAATAAAGAAAATACCTTTCTTTAAAGTCAAATTTTATCAAAAATAGATAAGAATTTCTTAATGTATTTTTCTGTGATCAAAATCCCCCAAACTTAATTATTACTTGTCCTCAAGTAATTTTAATACTAAATAAAAATAATGATTTCTGTAATAGAATTTTTCAATTCAGATAATATGAATTAAATTTAAATAACATTATAATAAAGTTGAATAGAAATATTTCTAAGTAATTAAATTAACTTTATAGATAAAAGATTATTTAGTTATCACGTCTAAGATTTCTAGCTTTCTATTTATTTCAGGAATGACTATATTTAAGAAGAGTAAATTACTTAAGATATTTAGATGATAGAAAATTTAAGAAAACACTATTTAGTAAAATACTAATTCATAAATATAAGTTTAGAAATACAATTAAGTTTTACCCTTTAGGTTGATTTCATTGAAGCCAATTTTTGATAAGGCATCTCCTCAAGCTTCTCCTCACTTATGTTTTTCTTTTCTTTTCTTTTCTTCTTTTTTTTTTCTTTTTCTTTTTCAAGTGAGGATTACTATATCTGGATAGCATGTTAATAATTTTGAACTTCAATTTTTCTTCCTAAATTTGAAACTTAAAATATTTCTTTTCTTATATATATTTCATAGTCTTTACTTCATTGAGTTTCAATCCTTTCTTTTTCACTTAAATACTTAAGAATTTCAATTTTTGGAATATAGTTTTCCTTACTTTAAACAGTTTACTATATTCTTATTCCTTTTAACCAAATATCTTATTCCATTTAATTCATTGAATTACTAGAAACATTTTATTTAACTTTCTATAATAATTAAATAAAGTAATTCATGTTTATTGAATTGAAAAACTACTATAGAAAATCATTTGATAATAATTTTTGAAAATAGAAATTGAGAACAATTTAATAATTAAATTTGTATTTTTACCTTCCCCCAAACTTAAATTTTTCTATCTATACTAAATAGTGAAAAGGGAAAGTATATAGTAAAGTTCATCATACCTTTGTGCTTTAGGTATTTCTTTTCTTTGAAATTTTTGCAGGTTTTTTCATTACTTACAAAACTTGTACTGTTAGTATTCTTCCACATATAATATTTAAAAGAAAGTGCAGGGATGAAATTTTAAAATAACTATCAAACATAACAAATGAAAACTTAATCTATTTCTACACATACAACCAACTAATCTACTTTAAAACATATTAAAACAATCTAAACAATGTTAACATTCATAAGTTATAAAAACTTAAACTAACATCCTATATATACAAAAAATTGCAAACTAATTTAACACACATAAGAAGTCTAATATCATAGCATAAGCAAATATACCAACATCCACAGTCCACAGAAAGTACAGAATAATTACACACAGAATAATAAAGTTTTCCAAAATAACATCAAATCTAAACAAATTAAACAAACTAAACAAAGGCTCTAATCTTCTGCATCAAAATCCCAGACTATATCATCTCCCTGATCTCCAGGCTGAGAAGGCTGGTACTGTGAATAGCGGGGGCACTCAGGAAAGACAACATCTAAATCACCACTCCTATATCGACGTTCAACCTCATAGTATGCAATTTCGTATTCTGAATGTCGCTGGAGATATTCGCTATCATAATCGTGTCTTCTTTCCAAGCCTCCAATCCTTTGGTCTATATGCTCAAATCTTCTTTCCATATTTTCTCCGAATAGCTCAAAACTCTTTCTACTCAGGGTTAATTCATTCATCAGATCTTGAAGGGTAGGAGTGGTGTACTGAGGGGGTTCATAACTAATAGAGGGTATATCTCTACTTGAAGAAGGTACATAATCCCTTGTCCCATATCTCCATCCTTTGTGGGATTCATATTTCTTTATATTAGCCTGAGTAATGGATTTCATAGGTTCAACCCATTCCTCATCATCTCTTGCCTCTACCCCAGATAATTGGCAGAGTGCATAGATAAGACCAGGATGTCCTAGTCCTCCTCCACTTTCATTTCTTGAGGTGGCTAATATATTTTTATAAATTATACTTCCCACATTAATACTCTTTTGGTTATGAATACAGAAATTCAGAACTGCTCTATCTCTTATTATCTCACTATGGTGGTAGGTAGGTAACAAAGTAGAACAAATAAAATAATGTCAGGCTTTAGATGTTGCATTTAGCATAGAAAGAGGGAAGTTTATCCGTTCTCGCTGCTTTATCTTCCAGACGCCTTTCCCATCAATGAGAAAGTCAATCACCTCTTCCAGTGGTCCTTCCATAGTTCCAAAAGTTTCATACTCGCTGGTGTAGGTGTCTCTAACCTCGTAATAAGTGTTTATTCTAGCAGCGTTGAATTCCACAAAAAATCCTCTAACCTTAACCGGTGCATCTTCAGCTTGTGTTAAGTTCGTATAAAATTCCTTTACCACTTCCACAGCGGCTCTATTGGTCACGTAACAGAATTTTTCCCATCCTTGTTCCTTAATGATTCCCTCCACTTCTCCTCCAGGATTTTTGAAAACTCGATCTTGTATGCACTTTCTTGCTTGAATGTTTTGAAAATATCGAGTGTGTGCTCTTGCATTTATGAATCGGGTTTCGTCATAATCTATCTGTTGCTTTTGTCGTGGAGCCATTTTCGATCTGTGAAATTTGCACAAATTTTAACTAAATTCAAAAATATTACTAAGAAGGCTTCCTACAACATTTAAAATCCATTTAAATCAATTTCCATGAAATTCTTCTAAATATTTTCTTCACATTTCGAAATTTTTCAAAATTTCCCAATGTAGAAGAAATCCATGGTGAAAATAAAAAATTTTTGCATATGAGTGAAGCTCTTACCAAGAGAAGATGAAATCTGGTGTCAAAAAGTGTTGAAATCGTCTCAAATCCAAGATCTCTCAAGCCCTAGGTCAGTTTTTTCGAAGTTTTGAGGAAGGAGATGATGAATAGTGTCGGTTCACTGGTCAAATATAGGTCTTTTCGCGATCTCGCCGTCAGCAAGCTAATTAATTTGATAAGGCAAAACTTTCGGGAAAAATTCGCCGTTGGCGAGCTCGGTCTCTCTGTCGGCGAGATAATTCTCGCCGTCGGCGAGATCCCAAAATTTTTGAATTTTTGAAATTCGTCAATCATTTTCAACCTCGATTTGCCTTTAATCAATCTTCCGATCACTTAATTTAATAATAGTATGAAGATTAGATACTTATATTCACAAAAAGTTCACACAACACAAACAATATAACTTTATATATGAAATCCATGAAACTTACAACTTCACACTAACAACTTAACAACATACTTAACTTAAATGTTCAAATCCATAATACTCAGCATCGCAATCCACACCACAACACTCTAAATGCTGAGACATAACAATTACATAATATCTCATCAATTCTGAGATGATCAAATCAAAGTTCGACTCATAATAAAACCTAAATCCAAATCAACACATATATACACAAATATATGATATAAGATAGAAATCTTTCCTACTCCTCAGTGTCTGAACTATCATCTTCTTTGATATTCCCGATGCGACGCAGGTGCACAAATAAATTGTAGAAAGGCCTGAAAGGGAATTCTGCTGTAGATTCTTCATTAATCCATCCTTTATGTCTTAGTAAATGAATAAAACTAGCCTCTAGATGTCCAGTATGATCAAAGTGCTCCTTCATCCTCCAGTCAATGTGATTAAACATATCAGAGATATTGTCGATGGAATTCATCACATTTTGCAATTCTTTCTCCAATCCTTTAATCTTCTTCGAATGAAATTAGTTTTATCGATAAGGGGCCTTGCTAAAGGATTGTTCTGTAATGCTCTGTCAGAAATAATGGTAATCTCATCATTGTTATCCAAAGTTGGAAACATATCCGTAGGATCCAGTGGTTTCCATGGCAAAAGTACCTTTTTCTAACCCTCATAAGAAACTTGGTATTGACTGCATAAAGCAAATATAGTCGATGGGTGTCCAAGTCCCTGAACTGACCCATGCACAATCAATCCCAATGCAGACTTTACTATTATTGATCGAACATCGATAGGTAGTCCAATTTGAATACAGTAGTTTAAAATAGCACATTCCTTTGAAACCTTATTTACCCTCATAGTAGGTAATAGTTTTGATGATATAAAGAAATGTCAATGCTTCGAGACAGGGTTAAGAAGTGATGCAGAAAAACTGACATACCTGTCTTCGCTTAACTCCCAATCATCAGGTTCATCGGTCAGGTATCTATAGATCTTGTTCATATTGTTTCTTGAAGGCACAAAGTTGTAATAATGACAAACAGAGGTATTCTCTATAGAAAATAATTCATTTACCCTTGAAGGAGTAAATGTTACCCATCTTCCTCTGACGTAGACATTCCCATTGTTGATCGCATGTAAATTAGAGTAAAACTCTTTAACTATCGGAATAACTACAGCGGATGTCGTATAACAAAATACCTCCCAATGCCGCTGTGCAATCATTTCTTTGATTTTTGTGGTGGAATTCTCTACTCCTCTGTTGACAAATCCTCTTTCTTTAATAAGTCTTTTCTTCATCAAACCTTTGTTGAAGATACGTTGTGCCTCTGAACTGACGAATTTTCTTCGGTTGAAAACTTCAATTTTTGTGGTTTCTAAGAGTTTGGTGGCCATTTCGGATTGAAAGGATTGGTCTCTAGTCGTTTCTAAGGAAGAAAACAGTGTAAAATTGGATTTGGAATAATTTCCTACAAAGAAATGGCTTAGATCCGTCCAAAACCGCACAAAAATTCTTAAGAAACCAAAATTTCAACTGCCTCGCCGTTGGCGGGAAGTTTCTCGCCGTTGGGGAGCTAGTTATAAAACTGACTTAAGTCATGACACACGATCTTGCTGTCAGTGGGCTCGGGCTCGCTGTCAGCGAGATTCGTAAAAATCGCCCAATTTTGCTCTGGTCCGAATATTTTCTGATCTCATCATATAGGTTCAAATTTGTGATGATTCTAATTAAAAATTTGAGTAGTAAGATTTGTTTTAATAATATAAACTCACTAATTTGTAGATATTTTAAAATAAAAGACTACTATGGGTTGCCTCCCATAAAGCACTTGGTTTAACGTCGTCAGCCAAACCTAATTTCAGTTAGTAATCAGGTTGACTAAGCATTAAAACCTCTTTAAAATTTTGTCTTCTATCTTCGAAATATGGTTTTAATCTATGTCTGTATACCTTAAATCTATGTCCTATTTTTGGATCTTTAATTTCTATAGTTCCATATGAAAATATTTGAGTTATGGTGAAAGGTTCTAACCATCGAGATTTCAATTTCCCGGGAAATAATTTCAATCTAGTATTATATAGCAAAACTTTCGTCCCGGTTCAAAATTTCTCTCGATTAATCTTCCGATCATGCCATAATTTCATCCTTTCTTTATAAATCCTATCATTATTATATGATTCATTTCTTAATTCTTCCAATTCATTTAATTGCAACAATCTCTTCTCACCAGCTTCTTTCATATTATAATTAAATTCTTTAATCACCAAATATGCTTTATGTTCTAATTCAACTTGTAAGTGGCAAGTTTTTCCATATATAAGCCTATAAGGAGTCATTCCAATCGGAGTTTTATAAGCAGTCCTGTATGCCCATAATGCAGTGTCTAGTCTTATAGACCAGTCTAATCTATTAGGGTTTACAGATTTCTCTAATATAAGCTTAATCTCTCTATTAGAAACTTCAGCTAATCCACTAGTTTGTGGATGATAAGCAGTTGATATCTTATGCATAATATTATATTTTTCTACTAGTTTGTGAATATATTTGTTTCTAAAATGAGTTCCTCCGTCGGTGATAATCACTCTCGGCATTCCAAATCTAGTAAAAATATTTTTCATTAAAAATTTTGAAACACTTTCAAGCATCACACCTAGGTAAAGCTTGTGCTTCGATCCATTTGGAAACATAATCAACAACTTACTAATATATATGAGTTTCCAAATGAAGGAATAAAAGGTCCATTGAAATCTAATCCCCAAACATCAAAAATTTCAACTTCTAATATAAAATTCAGAGGCATTTCATTTTTTCTCGATATGTTTCCTACTCTTTGGCATTTATCGCAGGTTTTTATATATCTATATACATCTCTAAATAGAGTAGGCTAGTAGAATCCAGATTGTAGAATTTTATATGCAGTTTTATCTGTCCCAAAATGTCCTCCAAAATCAGAGTCATGATATTTTTGAATGATAGGTTCAGTTTCTTCATAAGGCACGCATCTTCTAATAATTAGATTCTTACATTGCTTATATAAGTAAGGTTCATCCCAAAAGTATGTTTTAGTATCATGAATGATTTTTTTTTGTTGTTGCAAGGTTAACATAGGTGGTAAAATGTCACTTACAATATAATTTACTATATCAACGATACCAAGGTATTTTCCACTCATTTATATTATAAAGTTGTTCATCAGGAAAACTGTCTAAAATTTCATTATCAATATCAGATAATTCATGATTTTCTAATCTTGATAAATGATCAGCAATTTAATTATCAGTTCCCATTTTGTTAATGATCTCAAAATCAAATTATTGCATTAATAATATCCATCTAATTAATCTTGGTTTAGAATCTTTCTTTTGCATTAAATATTTTATAGCAGAATGATCAGTATGTACAATACATTTAGTTCATATTAGATAATGCCAAAATTTATTAAAAGCATATACAACTGCTAATAATTCTCTTTCAAGAATCGTATAATGTATTTCAAGCATCATTAAGAGTTTTACTAAGCATAAGTATATAACTTTGAAAATCTTATCATATCTTTGCCCAAGAACTCGCTCCTATAAGCATAATCACTAGCATCACACATAAGCTCAAATGGTTTTTCCCAATTAGGTGAAACTATTATAGGTGCTGTAATTAATTTATTTTTTAATAATTCGAAAGCATTCAAACATTCAGTTGTAAATTCAAATTTCTTGTCCTTTTCAAGAAGTTGGCATAGAGGTTTAGTTATTTTTGAAAAATCTTTAATATAACATCTGTAGAATCCAATATGTCAAGAAAACTTCTTACCCCTTTTACCGTAGTTGGAGGTGGTAATTTAGTTATAACTTGAATTTTTCCATGGTCTACTTCCATGCCTTTTTCCAAAATTTTATGCCCTAATATGATGTCGCCTGTAACCATAAATTGACATTTCTCCCAATTAAGAACCAAATTAATTTTCTCACATACTTCAAATACTTTTTCAAGATGATTTAAGCATGTGTCAAATGTTGTTCCAAATACAGAGAAATCATCCATAAATACTTCTATTCCATTATCAATTAACTTACTAAATATAGACATCATACATCTCCGGAATGTTGCGTGTGCATTACATAATCCAAAAGGCATTCTTCGAAAAGCGAAAGTTCCATAAGGACTAGTAAATGTAGTTTTCTCTCGATCCTCGGGAGCAATTTGTATTTGATGATAACCGGTATATCCATCTAAGAAACAAAAATATTTATGTCCGGTTAATCTATCTAACATCTGGTCTAGAAATGGTAAAGGGAAGTGATCTTTCCTGGTGGCTGTGTTTAATTTTCTATAATCAATACATATTTGTCATCTAGTAAATTATCTTATAATGATAAGATCATAATTTTCATTAGCTTTGACGGTCACTCCTCCTTTCTTAGGTACACAGTGAATTGGGCTTACCCAAGCACTATTAGAAATAGGATATATAATACCATTATCTAACCATTTTAAAATTTCCTTTTTAACTACTTCTTTCATTATCGAATTTAATCTCCTTTGCGGATCTGCTTTAGGCTTATGTTCATTATCTAAAATAATTCTATGCATACAGATTGAAGGACTAATTCCTTTAATATCTGCTAAAGTCCATCCAAAAATTTTCTTATATTTTTTTAAAGTATCTAAGAGTTTTTGTTCTTGAGATTCATTTAATTCAGATGAAATAATAACTGGTAGAGTTGAAGAATTACCTAAGTAAGCATATTTTAAATGATTAGGTAACATTTTTAATTCAAGTTTTGGTGGTTTAATAATCGATGGAACTATATTTTTTTTAGTGTTTTCTGTGTTATCCAAAAATTCAAATTTCTCTTGAATATAATCTAGTTCTTCATTTATATCGGATTTTTCAATTAATTCAGTATTTTCTTTTTCTAATTTTTCTGCATAATATTCCTTAAAATGTTCTTTTTGTAAATGATCAAGTACTTCCATTCGAAAACACTCATCATCTTTTTCTAGTGCATGATATTTCATTGATTTAACAATATTAAAAGTTACTTTTTAGTCATTTACTCTCATAGTTAATTCTCCTTTCTGAACATCAATCATAGCTTTTCCAGTGACTAAAAATGGTCTTCCTAAAATGATAGGAATTTCTTTATCTTCTTCTATATCTAAGACAATAAAATCCACAGGGAAGATAAATTTGTCCACTTTTACTAATACATCTTCAATAACTCCCTTAGGATATGTAACGTAACGATCGCCTAACTAAAGAGTTACCGAAGTAGGTGAAATTTCTCCCAATCCTAATCTTTTAAAAATTGATAGAGGCATTAGATTGATGCTTGCTCCTAAGTCACACAAAGCTTTTCCATAGAATTTTTCTCCAATAGTGCAGGTATAGTGAAACTACCATGATCTTTTAATTTTTCGGAAGTTTTTCGAATAATAAGCACTACACTCTTCACTAAGTGCGACCATTTCATTATCGGTAAATTTTCTTTTTTTATTTAGAATATCTTTCATGAATTTTACATAGTTTGGCATCTGTTCTAAAGCTTATATGAAAGGAATATTTATCGTTAATTTCTTCAAAATTTTAAGGAATTTAGCAAATTGTTTATCTTTTTTATGTTGAATTAGCCGTTGAGGAAATGGTGGTGGAGGTTTTTCAACAGAAATTTTCATTGGTATTAAATGATTTTCTAAATTTGGATCTTGTTGATTCTTTTCCTTTTCAGTTTCCACTTCCTCTTTTTGACTTTCAAGTTCTTTTTAAATTTGAGGTTCTAATTCTTTTCCACTTCGTAATTGTACCGCTTTAATTTGTTCATTTTCCTTGTCTTTGGGATTTATTTCCACATTACTAGGACATGTTCCATGTATTCTATTATTAAGTACGGTAGCGATATGTCCAAGTTGAGTTTCAATATTTTTAATAGCTCTTCCTTGATTTTGTAATTGATTTCCTTGTATTTGTAATTGATTTCCTTAATTTTGTAAATGTTGACCCATATTTAATATTAATTCTTCTATATATAATTTCTTATCTTTAAATTGTGGGTTATTATTATTAAATTCAGGTGGATAATTAGGTTTATAATTAGAATTTCCTTGATTAGATGGATTTCCTAATGGTTGTGTTATGTTATTCATCCATGGTTGATTAGTTGTGTTATTATTACAATTAAAATTAGGATGATTTTTCCATCCAGGATTATAATAATTTTCATAAGGATTATTAGGTCTGTTATTGATTGCATTTATAGTTTCATATTGAGATTGAGATTCTATAAGTTGTCCAGATGAAATTTCTTCTAATATAGTTGGAGAGTAATTCATTCTAAAATGATCTAATTTTTTAGATACAACAGCGATTTGTGAAGCTAACATAGATATTGCATCATTTTCATGAATACTAGCTATCTTTTTCGGATTCATTCTATCAGCAGGCCATTGAAAATTATTGGTTGCCATTTCTTCGATTAGTGCATAGGCGTCATCAAATGGTTTTGACATTAATGATCCTTCGACGAAGAACATCGATGATTGATCTTAAAGATCCTACTAATCCATTATAGAAAGTTTGAATAATTAACTAATCTGGTAACGCATGATATGGGCATTTCCTAAGAAGTTCTTTAAATCTCTCCCAAGCTTCATATATTGACTCTCCATCAAACTGACTAAAAGAAGTTATATCATTTCTAAGCTTAGCAGTTTTAGATGGTGGAAAATATTTGGATAGAAATTTTTGTGATAACTCTCCCTAAGTTTTAATAGATCCAGGTGCTAACGAATTTAACCACATTTTAGCCTTATCCCTTAAAGAAAAAAGAAAAAAAGTCTCAGTCTAATAGCATCGTTAGATACTCCTTCATATTTGAAAGTAGCACAAAGTTCTAAAAAACTAGCAAGATGTAAATTAGGATCTTCAGTAGGTGAACCACTAAATTGATTATTTTGTACCATTTGGATAATTACATGTTTAAGTTCAAATGAATTAGCAGCAACAACAGGGTTTTGAATAGTTAAATGAATTTCATCTAATGTAGGGTTGGCATAATCTCGTAATGGTCTTGGTTGATTGATATTTTCATTTTCAGGAATATTTGCCATTTGTGTTAAATTTATAATTTCTCTTTTTTGTTTTCTAATTCTTTTAATTGTACGCTCTAATTCTGAATCGTAAGGTATTAAATTTTTGTTTCCAAATTTTCGCACACAATTTTATAAAACAAAATAGTTCGTTACTCTAGTAAATAATTTCTTTACGATCCCCGACAACGGCGCCAAAAACTTGACCAACTTTTAATATGTTTGGTAATTAAGTTAATAGTAACGGTATCAAAAACTTGATCCCACTTTAATATATATATATATATATGATTTTATGATGGAATGTATAATGTGGATTCTACGCAAGTATACGTATCGTATCAAGTAATACAGGGCTCGAGTGGAGTCCTGGTTATCGATCCCACATGGAAGTTTTTAACGTATTTGTATCGACTAAATTTAAAGGAATTACTTACTAATATAGTAAACTGTAAATTTAAAGTAACTAAAGCAAACTAAAGTAAACTAATGCTTGAAATAAAGTTGATTTAAATAATTCGGAAAAGTATCATTCTCCTTGTTTTTAGAAAATTAAGTGAATGATGAATTTAAATAGAATTCTTGAATTGTATTGTGACAAATAGGTGCATTCCTATTCTTTACCCTTTGGTCCAGGTGCAAAGAACATCGACTAATCCTATGTTTGATTATCGAATCTGCGGCTAGGCTTGGAGGATACTGGCTGCCACTTCAGAGCTCTCACGTTCCCCTCACCTGAGGGCTAACATCTACACTTCAGTTCTCAAACAATAGAACCAAATTGAATATTTTAGTCCGTCACACTAAAATGTCCAATTCTACGTCCGATAATTAATATTTCCCTATTTATTTGCACCCTCCTTCTAAGGTTTTTGACTTCCCTGAATATTGGATGTAATTTTTACTATAGTTGATAATTCAACATATTTTAACAATTCAATTGGCCAGATTGAAAGTAAATTAAGTTTTAAGTAAAAATTATCACAATTTATTTTAGTATATTAAGTACTTCTATTTAATTTCATCAATTCGCATAATTTTCATAAACAAGGAGAAAGACTAAGAAAACTACTCATAATGCATAGGAATAAAACAAAGCATAGATTTCATTTAAAGTTAACAACAACAATAAACAAAGATATTTATCTTAATTTCCTCCCCAGCTGTACTCTCAAGTTACTTTGACTTTTCCTTCTAGTACAACACACTTCAAATCTCACTAAAGATTCACTAAGACTCTCTAAATAGACACACTTAAGACTCCAGAAACACACACAAATGACACACAAAAGACACTTAAAATGACACAAATTCGTCCTCTATTTATAGAGGTAGACAAAGGTCCAAGGGATGCTTAAACATCTCTTCAAAAAGCGTCCAGGTTCAATGTATTTGTATTTTGAACTGTCTCGCCGTCGGCGGGAAATGACCTCGCTGTCAGCTGGGCTTCTAGAAGGTCTTCAAACCGCGCGATCTCGTTGTCGGCGGGCTCGGGCTCGCTGTCAGCGAGGTAGTTATAATTCCTTCATAAATTCTCCTCATGATCTTGCCGTCGGCGGCCTAGATCTCGCCGTCGGTGACTTAGTTTAATTTGCATGAATTTCTTCCTTTTTGATCCAAATTCGCTCCATTTCATGCTTTTTGCTTCCATCACTTATAAATCTTCATTCCTGCAGTAAAATAAAGAAAATACCTTTCTTTAAAGTGCAATTTTATCAAAAATAGATAAGAATTTCTTAATGTATTTTTCTGTGATCAATATACAAATACATATTCTTGAAGAAAAAAACTAAGAAAATTTACATATGTGGCACACAATTCTTATGTATTTACATATCTCACTGTACTGTCATATTTCGGTACATAGCACTTCAAGGTTTTAAATCTATGCATGAAAATATACAATTAAGTTATAAAAAGTGATTATTTATTTCATATGTGATATTAAAAAATTGAGTGCTGCTAAGTATAGATGTAAGATATATAAATACATAAGAATTGTGTGCTAGATATGTAAATATTACAAGAATACAGAATAGATCACATTGGCATCTTTTCTTTCAATTTATTACATAGAACCTATAATGCTAAAAAATGTAGAAAAGTAAATAGAAGATATGACATTTGCATCTTAAGCATTGTAGGATAGCATTGGATTAAGACCGTGCTTTAATAATACAACAAATAAAATAAATAAATAGAAGACAAATAATAAAAAATCATTTAATATAATATTTTTTAATACTTTTAAAACTTTAAAGTTAAAGTCTTCAAGTTTAATATATTTTGAATTTATTTTATATTAATATTTTATTAAACGAGCCGACACATGAGCTAACAAGTCAAATCAGGGTTAGTTTGTGCTTGGCTTGTTAGCTCGTCAAGCTTAGTTCACGAGCGACTTATTGAGCCGAACTCGAACAAGCTCACAAACCAGCTTGACTCACTCACACCCCTACTTGAGAGATTTTGGGGAAGAGAAACAAAATTTTCCAAAGGAAAAAAATGGAGTTGTAAATTTATAGTGTTAATAAAGAATTATGTGGTATGCTTGAAAAAAGTGATTTCTATGATATTGACTAAAGAATTTGCTATTGCCAATATGAATTTAAATGTGTTAGCTGACAATATGATTATATTCAGCTTAATAGCATAATTATTAAAAAAATTAGCCTAAATAAAACCAATTTAAAATTTTCTTCCTTGATTGCTCTGCTCGAGGCCGAAACCCAAGCCATACATTTGCGACTAGAGTTAGCTATGAAGGCAACGAGAGGATCACGGCGTACATAGACCTCGCGTCTTCTTCCTCCAACTTCGCTCCTACCAGAAACCATCGAGGAAGGTAGCCCTCGTATTTCGCTGTCTTCTTTCCACCCCCTTTCGTGAGCTTCAGCTCTTCTAAATCCCGTAAAGCCATCATCCAACTGGATTTAATAAATCTAGGAGTAAAAAGCGAAGGAGTTAGGGCGGACGAAGGGCATCGAAAGTAAATACATGAAGGACAAAAAGCGGGCCGTGATGTTGAACGTGCAGCCCTCGTTTTACTCAAACTGCGCCGCACCGTGGCACTTCGCCGCACCAAACGGGAAAATGAGTGGTGCCCCGCATGAGGCCTAAGTTTAAAGCAACACTCTCACGACAACAACACCACCAATAGCTAATTTAAATGAAGGACTACAACCAAAGATCCACCATCCTGTAAAATGAAACAACTAATAAAAACACAGAAAAATAAATATAAGAGTTGTTAGGGACAATTGAGCTTAAAACTTAACTGCATAAATATTAAATATTAAAAAAAAGGGTTAAAATTTAATATATTGTAGGAATTAATTATCCCACTGAGCCGAGTTAATTCTGGAACGCCCAGGTTCTCTACCTCTCTAGCGGCTCACCTTATCCTCGTCCGAGCTCTGCGTTTCCACCAGCGAGAGGGAGGGAGAGAGATAGACATGGCTACCGCGACTTTCAACTTGGTCGGAACCTTTAAAAGCCTATCGCTGTCGAGCTTGTTCCTTCGAGGAGATGGGAGGCAACTCAGCGCCGGCTGTGGTGCTGCCGTATCACTCCCGGCGAGGTTGCCTATGACAATTGAGTCAGCTCACAAGAAAGGTGCGGGGAGCACGAAGAATGGGAGGGATTCGAGGGGAAAGAGGCTTGGAGTCAAGATTTACGGGGATCAGGCTGCGAAGCCGGGGGCTATTATTGTGCGCCAGTGTGGGACTAAGGTTAGTGGAGATTCCTCCGACGGTCCGACCCTATGTTTGGGTTTTTAAATAATGCGATTTGGATTTGGGTGTTGTGAAAAGATTAAATTATTTTACTTTCAGTACTTCTTGGTGTGGAATGCTATAATAAATCAAGCCGAATTTAGTTGCAGTAATTTGAAAATTTAGTTAGAATTTTTTACGATTTTTGGTTGGTTGTAGAATAGGATGAGGATATTAGCTTTTGGTGTTTGGATTCCTGTAAAATAAACCCCTTATTTCGGCAGTTGGTGAGCGCTGTCGGCTGGCGGTGGCTGTGGCTGTGGCTGGGGAGGAAGTTATTCAAAAGTGACATATTTGGTGATTTTGAAATTTATAAAAGATGAATTAAAAACTTTGCATTTATTTTTCTTTCAAACAAATGATCTAATTTTCAAGTTACTAGCATTTTATGAAATAACCCCCAAGTTTACCTATAAACATTAATGCATCCTCAAAAATTATTTTAATCATGGATGTATCTCGGAGTCTTTTGAACAATGAACAATTCCAAATACTATTTCATGAACATCCAAGCTTCGGTTTTATCAAACTTATAATCGAACTGAGCATCTCGACAAGTAGAACTCAACGAGTCTAAATTTGGTACAACCGGTGGTCCAATCAAGCCTAGATCAAGTTATTCAAGTGCAATTGGAGGCTTTGAATGATCAATTAAATGGTCAAATAGATTCTAAATCTGACAAGCTTATAGTCAAATTGAGCGTCTCGATGAGACAAATCTAATGAGCCATTGATCACTTAATATTTATATCATTAAGACATTTAAATACTCATAAAATCATCTGATTAGGGGAATCGTTCTAGGCTGTCCGATGGAGTGTATAAAGTGATGCAATGTTTACGGAGGATGTTACTATCAAAATCAATAAATAGAGCCTCACTCTCTTCATGAGGGGGACCTGCACTTGGAAGAGAAAACTGAAGGAGCTTCAAGCTCGTGAGGGTTCCAGAGCTCCAACACCATTGAATAGCCGCTGACAAGCTGTCACCACTAGTAGACCACCATTGCTGTTGCCTGACCACTACAGTTGATCCATCGTCTCCGCCAGACCACCAATGCTTGGCCACCTCCACTGAGCCGCCATCACCATCAAACCACTGTTGACCTGCCATCGCCGTCTGGAAGCCGCCACCGGACCTCGTCTGTCTGAATGCCAACGTCGTTGGACCACCACTACCTAGCCACTATCTTTGATCACTACCACTGCCTGGTCATTGCCATTGAGCCTTCGTCATAGTTGCCTGGCCATCGCCACAGTTGTCTAGCCGCCACCACCACCATTGTTTGGCCGCAGTATCGCTGGACCACCATCGCTGCCACCAAACCACCACATTCTGACTACCGCCGCTGTCACCAGATCACCATTGCTCGGCCTCTACCATTGTTGATGCCAGACCATTGCCATCGTCGCTGGACTACCAGTGTCCCCACAATAGGACCTTTGCTGCTCGACAATCATCGTCGCGGTCGCGTTGATGCTGACATTAGACTTCTTGGCACTCGACCAATGCCCTTGGCTTTTCTTCACTACATCAGGGTTATCGCTAATTTGTCAGTGTTTTCTGCCAAATTTTCCCTAGCTATAGTCACTCCCACTCGTGAAATATTGCTTTCGGCTAGTCAAGGGCCGTAAAGTTTTATAACCTATGTTGGTATAGTGAAATTATTTCAACTTGGTCAGACCCCTTAGTTTTTGCCTCTTTGGGTTCATGTAAAAACTTCTGATGTCTTTTCCGTCAGTTTTTATCTGCGTGTGTTGGATCTTTGCACAATATTAAGACACTAATATATCACTCTACCACCGCGAATTTACGAGCATACAACAAGCATCATTTTTTTTTGGAGATTTACATACATACTACCTAATTTCTATGTATTTACTTATTTAACACAAAAACTTCAATTTATACATATAACCCTCCTTACCTATGCATTAAAATGTTTATTTCATTGTTTTCAAGATAAGATAGTAGTATTTTTGATGCGATATGAAAGATTTGGGTGGTATAAATGTAAAAAATAAAGTTTAGGGGTTATATATGTATATATATAGGAATTGGGTGACATGTATGTAAATGCCGCTATTTTGTTAATATAATATTCATTTGTCATTTAGGTGATTTACTAGCTTGTGACAATTTTTTTTGCTTTTGGTTTAGTTAAACAAGCTTACAAAGTGTAAAATCTAACACGAAGCATAGATCTCTTACCTTATATAAGATGGAAATGGAGTCTAAAATGGTTTGATTTGATTGAACTAGTGTTCCAGCAGGCCCAAATTGACTTAACTGATGCCCATAATGAAGTAGCATTAGCTACTTTATTTAGGGTCTGTTTGATGCTGCTTCCGTTTTGCGGTGCGGCCTCGGGCCGCGATTTTCACCCGTTTGGGATGGTGTCCGGGCCACGATGTCCGACATTTTGATTAAACACGGGCCCCGGATTCGACCTCGTGACCCGCATTTGAGGGTTGCATCTTTACGCATTAACCCTCCATTTCTTCGATGCCGGTGGTTAGGATCTGAAAACACTGCTCACTGCAGCGGCAGGCATCGATGGATTCTCTCGGACGATGAATGTCGAGAGATCGTCGTTGTGCAACTGTGTGGTGAACTTCTTGTTGAAGGAAGGCTATGTGCTGACGGTCTTCAAGCTCCTCCACTAGCTAATTGAGGACGAACGGGATGACTAGGCCATCCGCCTTCGAGTGTACTTCTCGGACCCTATCCTCTTTCCCTCCGATCAGGTTGCCCGCTTCAAATCCATCAAAGGTTGCCTATTCCCTCCCACTACTTACGTATCTGGATCTTCTTCTACCCTATGTACATTTCTTTCAGTGTTCTATTCATTTGGCGCTCTGTTGCAAATTGCCATTGAAGCTGGATCTAGATTCTGTGGTTTAGCAAATGCCACGGAAATTAGCATCTGATGCTTTAGAGGAATGCATTCAAGAAGGATTTGGTGGAAATTCTTTTTGTTATTGTTTGAAAGCATTCATAAACTTTGAAAATTACTTTGATTTTACCGGCGCTTACCATTCTGATATAGCAAACATATACACTCAGCACTCAGACTGCATGCGTGCTGTGTGGTAATGTGGAGTATGTTTAAATTCTTGCATGTTTACTGATGTCATTGTTGATCTAATATGTTTTAAAATTTGTTATCTTATAGCTAATGAGCACATTTGAGAATTATGATCGAATACACTAGATTGGATTTGCTTTCTGCATATAGTTCCTGTAATCTCACGTTCGATGATATGAAATTTTCTTCTGTATATTATTCAGCTGTAGATCCACAAACTTTATTCGAGGAGAAATTAGCATTGGAAGAGAAATTAGCGGTCGCTGAATACGAGCTTCGCTTAGCACAAAAAGATGTCGGAAGGCTCAAAACAAATTTAGAAAAGATAAATGAAGCTCTTCCCGATGAATGTCTATGCTTGTATTTTTGACATATTAGAACATTAACTGCTTTACTAATCACATAAGAACATGTCAATTTTGGGGTTTGAGATGAGTGAATGTAAAAGAGTTTCTAATGTGTTAGATATGGTTCACCTATTAGCATATTGGGATGGATGAGCGCCCAACAACTTGTCCATTTGACTCAACTAATGTTCTATATATTCTTCTCAAAAGTGTCATTGGAGTTGATGGTTTGGTTGGAATGATTGTTTCGTGTGGTTTGTTGATTCCTCAAGCTTAGTGCCTTACAATATGGTTAAACTAGGTTTAAGAACGACGACTTTTATGCTGCAGCCTTATGGTTGATTGAGCTCTTGATGTTTAACATTTGATGGCGATGAAAAAGTTTTCTTTTGGAGGGAGTGATGGGTTGTCTAGATGATTTTGCGTTAGGGAGTGAAGAGTAATCCCTCATTCGAATTTAATATACAAGTTAAGGTTCAAATGTATTAGATTTGTATTATAAAATTAATATTGTCATATTACTGATTGTAATTTTGATAATTTTTTTGTAGCATACTTAATACTCACTGTTACGTGAGATGTTATCTAGATTTTTGTACTGTTCTGAAGAGAATTTTTGCTTCTAAAGTATTAAATATATGACTAGAATAGTTCTGTTACAAACAATATTACTATACAGGGGTATAATAATCATTTGTCCAGAAACAGCTGTTGCACAACTGTTTTTTAACTGTAGAAAATAAGTAACTTCCCCATGACAGCTTCTCATGCAGTGGCTTCTGGCGAGCTAAAGTTCAGTATTGTCCCAAACAGACTCTTAGGCATAGGCATAGGAAGGAAAAGAAAATAAATGAGTACTATTATTTTCTTCAGTTTTAATGTTGATTGTTATTGCTTGATGCGAGCCACATAGAAATGTAACTCAAGTTTTTCCCCTAGATGAAATGGATTATTTTGGCCAACATTTTACAAAATAGAGCTAGAATTTTAATTAATTGAGCTTCTTTCTCATATAAATATATATATATATATATATATATATATATATATAGAGAGAGAGAGAGAGAGAGAGAGAGAGAGAGAGAGAGCACGTGTGTGCTTTAGTTACATGTTAGAAATTGTCACTCAGAGCCATCATGCCTTTGTTGGATTCCTATTGGCCAATTGAGGATTCCTATGCTAAACTATGATAGTGAGGATTGGAAATCTGGACAATTTGTTATGCTAAAAATTGCTTGACTAGATTCTCACTTGAACTTGAGACATTGCAAGGCTAGATGCTTAACAATTTGTAATGCTCTATATAAGCCCACATCATTAATGAAATGAACGAAGTTTTTCATAGTAATTTCATTAGGATATCAAAGCCCTAACCATAGTAGTCGCTAGTGCTGTTCGATCCAATGATTGGGATCGGCGCACAGAGACCCGAAACTCCCATTTTCCTCTTCCTTCAGCTTTGTCCTCGCGAAGCAACCGCGACCAGAGCTAACTGGGACAAGAACGATTGGATCGCAGCATGAAACCTTGCTATTTAGTCGCGACTCTCACGATACAATTGTGGTTAGAGCTAACTGGGAAGGCAACGACGAAATCTCAGTATGAACCCTCGCGATATAGTCGTAACTATAGTTAACCAGGGAGGCCACAACGTGATCACAGACATGACAAGGAGACATGATCATAGCGCGCATACGCGAAGGATCAAATTCGCATGTGATCTATATAATCTAGACTTGGATCCTTGTGATTGAGGATGTTAGGAGATGGAGATAGTGCGTGAGGTAAAAGATTGGAGCTTCTAGGGAAGATTGATTATGAAGTTTTGAAGGACTTAGTTGGGCCAATACAGAGAACTATATTCTAGATGGGAGCCACTACTTCAACACGTGCTCCGATACAGGTGAAGATAAATTTCCCTCCTGCAGATCTGAAAATTGATGGACTGACCATGCGTTTGAGTTGGTCAAGTCGGATCAATGTTGCTCTAGTAGGGAAGAGACTAGAGGGATATCTGACGGGGGTCGAGTCAAAGAGTGACAGTGCTGAGGGGGATGAGTGGAGGACCACACATCTCTTGCTTTACACCTGGCTACTCAATTTGATGGTTTCATCAATTGTCTCATTAGTACATGGTATTCGAAAGGCGAGGGATTTCTGGGAGAAACTGAAGATCTTTACTGGAGCTGAGAATCACATTAGGGTGTTTTAGATTCAGCCTGAGATAGAGACAATGATACATGGTGATAGATCGATTTAGAAGTACTCCATAGATCTAGAGCAGCTCTGGGTAGATAAAATTTTGTGCTGTGATGATCCGAGGTGCAAGAAGGGGAAGATCTTTGCACTGACGAGGAAAATGCAGTATTTAGCTCATTTGAACCCGACCTTTGATCCGAGAAGATCAGTCATCCTAGCCCAAAAGATTATTCCTTCACTGGATGAGGCCATCGCTGTGATGATACAGGAGGAGAGTTGCATGAGGCTACACTCCGAGCCGAGTTGACTTCCAGGTACTCGATCAGACTTGGCTGCCTCGAGCTCAAGTTTGACAGGTGTCCAGGAGAAGACTCACAAGTGTTACAACTACGGTGAAGTAGGCCATTTGAGCAAAGACCTGTCCTATGACACTAAGGAGAGAGGTGTTAGTGGACTTGGATAGTTTGGAGGCCGTGGTGGTCGAAGAGGTGGAAAAGAGGGCTATCGGGCAAATTTGATGGCAACTGAGGGTTTAAGATCGATAGATGTGGTTTTTACCAATGGGGATTATGAGTTTTTGGAGATGTTGACGAAGAAGCAGAAAGTAGCAGGTGATAGGGTTGAGGATACATCCACATCGCTACTTATGCTCACTCTGACAAAGATAGTCGTGATAAACGTGCTCATGCCGCTATTTCTATCACAACATCACCAGAATGGATACTAGAATCTGGTGCATCTTGACATGTGATAGATTTTACTAGAGAGTTCTATACTCACATAGCAGTTCCAAAGAGTATCCAAACTATTGTTATAGCCCAGCTTGTAGTTGGTAAAGGTATGGTGAGGTGTATCGATTCTATGAAGTTGGCCAATATTTTTCATGTTCCTTTCTTTCCCGTGAATATTTTATTTATTAGTATCAGTATTAATCAACTAAATTATGTTTTTTCATTTGATATTCCTAAGGTGATCTTTCAAGATAAAGGGACAAACCAGATTCTTAGGACTCAAACATGATATAATGGACTCTGGTACTTGGATAAAGACAGGATGGACTCAGCCTTGACATCTATGACAGAGAGTGCTGGAGTAGGGGATCTGGTAGGTGTGTGGAGGATGTGTTGTTGCTATATCACAAACCCATGAGACACTCTTGTTTTAGTCTATTGAGTCGTTTGTATCCGTATTTGTATGAAAAGATAAGTAAACAAAAATTTTTATGTGATGTCTGTGAGTTTGGTAAGCTTACTAGGAGCTTTTATATCAATTATGGGAAGATAAGTTCTTGTGTGTTTGATTTGATAGTTGTTCTATTAGTTCGATGAATAGTTATCGATATTTTTTGACTTTTATTGATTGTTTTTCTAATGTTACTTGGTTGTATATGATGAAAAGTTAGGGTGATATATTTATTTTCTTTAAAAATTTTCACAAGACAATCCAGACTCAATATAGTGCATTAGTGAAGGTATTAAGGTTTGATAATAGGGCATAATATACTAACAAGGAGTTTGGGGAATACTTATCAGCTCCAAGAATACAGCATGAAACCACATGTCCATATACACGGTTACAAAACGTGTATATACTCCTTTTAGGGTAGCCTGAAGATAATGATTACGATGACTATCCCAAAACACTTGTGGTGGCAAGCAGTTTTGACAGCTGCTCAATTGATCACTAGAATACCCTCGTGATGGTTGGAATGAAAATCTCTTCGTCCAATGTTGAAAGGAGAATAGAGGGATCCTCCTATTGAAGGTATTTGGTTGTGTATGTTTTGTGAAGGACAACAGACCATCAGTAAAGAAGTTGGATCCCGGAGCGGTGAAGTTTTCGTGATTTAATTTGCTACCCAGAAGGGGTATGTTTGTCGGAGTCCGATATAGAAGGGACTATTTGTGAGTATGAATTTGTGTTTTAGAGAACTAGAACTGTAATACTCTCTGGAAGTAACCTCACCCTTTGGTAACTCACTAAATATTGGAGGTATGAGGCAAGAGGGATGAGTAGTAATAGTGAGAGATTGGTGCATGTGGAGCGGTGCTTGGTCCCGTGGTGTGGGATGAATCAGTTGAGGAGCTGGAAAATGAGGAGATCGATCCCAGAGATAGTGAGATTCAACCTGAAGGCGAGCTGAGGGTGTATAGAAGGAGGAGGAAGTAGAATGAGAAAACTATGCTTGTAGTGCCACTTGTGTCAACTAGTCCCTTGTCCCGATCAACCCCAAGTCTTGAGACACCTACTCTATCCATCTCAGACTCGGAATCAATAGATGATATGATTCCTCTTCCGTCTACTTCCAATCACATAACTTTAGAAAGGACCTCTCACAACAATGCGGGATATCTTCCTAATCATTTTGGGTGGATACATGACATTTCTCATTTTGTTTCATACTCTAACATATCACATGTATATGGAACATTCATTGTATTTTGGACATTGCCTTATACTCGAGTGTTGACAGGTAGCTAAGAAGAATCTAAAGTGGAAAGCGACAATGCATGAATGTTTGGGGCTCTCGATAAAAATCAAACAGGGAAGATAGTGCCACCACAAGCGGGGAAAATAACAATTGGGTGCAAGTGGATCTTCATAGTGGAACAAAATCCAAAAGGGAATGTGGGGCGTTACAAAACACGATTGTTAGCGAAATGGTACAGTTAGGCGTATGACATTGACTATCACGAAACCTTTGCACTAATAGTGAAGATAACATAGTGAGGAAACTGGTTTCTTTGACAGTGAATGACGGGTGGATGTTACACTAACTCGATGTGAAAAATGTGTCTCTTCAGGATGAGTTACTAGAGGAGGTGCATATGGAGATACTGTTAGGATTCGGTACATACCAGACAGTGGGTAGTGTGTCGGCTTAGGAAGTTAATTTATGGCTTGAAGCAATCTCCTCGAGCTAGGTCTGACAAGTTTAGAAAAGATATGATGGGCATATGATATCAACAGTTCAATATCGACCATACGGTATTCTTTCGACAATATGGAGGTTACGCCACTATGCTTGCTATGTATGTTGATGACATAATTGTTATTGGTGATGACGAGACATAAATTGCTTGGCTAAAGGTATAATGGGGCAAAGAATTTAAGGTGAAGGATCTTGGACAGCTCATATACTTTCTTGGGATTGAGGTGGCTCATGGAATTGAGGGGATGGTCTTGTCTCAGAGGAAGTATGTATTGGATCTCTTCACGGAAACAGACATGTTGCGATGCAAGCCCGCAGTCTCTCTAATTAATCATAAGGCTAAACTGAGTGCAGAGGCATGAGAGTCAGTTGATCGCAATCGGTACTAGAGATTAGTGGGTCGTTCAATCTATCCGAGTCACACTTGTCCTGAAATCTTATTTGCAGTGAATGTGGTGAGCCACTACATACTGATACAAGGAAGGGTCATATGAACGCAGTGTATCTGATTCTGAAGTACCTGAAGTGTGCACTAGGGAAGGGGCTGATCTTCAGGAAGAATGGGCATGTAGGCATTGAGGGCTATTATGAGACCCCGACTTGGCGAGTTTTGCTGATAACAGGAGGTCCACATCATGATACTGCATGTTTTTAGGGGTACAACCTTGTCTCTTAGAAGAGCAAGAAACAATTGGTTGTAGCGAGGTCAACAATAGGGAAGAGTACAGGGTCATGGCCTGAAATGATGTGGCTGAAAGCCTTGTTGATAGAGCTCAAGGTAGACCAAGGAGCTCAAATAAAGTTATAGTTCAATAACAAGTCAGCAATCAACATTGCCAACAACCCAAGGCAACATGATAGAACTAAACATGTGGATATTGATAGGTTCTTCGTCAAGAAAAATTTGAATAACGGACTACTGGAGCTATGTCATGTTATGTGACAAGAGATGAAGTTGTAGCAAGTGGCTGACTACCTTACCAAAGTACTTAGCTCATTATATTTGTCTAGGTTATGTGGCTAGATGGGCTTAGTGGATATCTATTGCCCATCTTGAGAGGGAATTTTGAGATTTTATCTAATTTATGGTCCTGTTTGTAAATAGAGGAGTCTGGAGATTTATTTGTAAAAACGTTATATGGCTCTATGTAATCCTAAGTTTTGATGAAATGAACAAAATATTTCATAGCAATTATTTCTTTACTATCACTATCATCTCATCAATGTATTCCTTGCTGGCTGATGGTGATAATTGGACACAAAGCTTTATGTCTGTTGGTTTTCTCATTTCTTCATTTTTTATGTCTAAAATCTCGGACTCTCTCATCTGCTTTTGGACATTAATGAGCTAAGATGGTTATTTCTCTCCTAATCAGTGCGGACCTTTTCGGACCTTTTCGGCACCCAATGATTTAGTTCTTCTATGTAGAATCCTTCCACTTTTATCACTTACAAATTGTAACTGTGCAACTATTTGAGCTCGGGAACTTGAACATCCCTTATCGAACACTTATGATTTATTGCCATTTAAGCTAAACAAGCCAGGACCAATAAACATACTAACATTCGCATCAGGGGCATTAATTACTAGCCTTATTTTATAATAGTAAGGGATTGAATCATGATAAAGTCATTTTAGTGGCGATAAGAAGGTTTTAGCAACTTTTATTCTGAACAGGTAAGACCAGATTAGAAGGCTTATGGTATAGGTAGGCATGAACAATTTCCTAATGCAAAACACTGTATTTGATATTTAGAAAGTACATCAGTTGCATTAAGGGACTGTCTAGGACGGATTTAAGTGGGTTTTAACATAAATCTGATAAATAGAGAAAATGGGCAAATTTTAAATTCTGGATTTAGTAAATTGAGTTTCTTCTCAATTCTCTTAATTATGTCTTAAATCCTGGATTCTGGATTTAAAAGATTTACTAATGCTGCTACCAAACAGCCCCTCAGATATCATTATTGCAAACAATCATTGTCACATTTACGGCAGTATGTTCAATACATGCAAGTGCTTATGCAAACATGACGGAAACACAGTAGCAACATGAGAATGAGTTAACCCAAAATTGAGACAAGTTATATGAATTTAGGATAAAATTTCAGCCTATTTTGGTATGAATTGTGAGTTGGTTAGAATTGAGGTTAAGTCATAATTTTGAGGTTTACAATGGATTCCTACTGTGCCTTAGGCAGTGGTTCTAGCCATAGCGTTTTCATAGGGAAACTAATACATTTCATGGTGGACATTCTCTATCTTAATGGCATCAAATAATAGTGCATTAAACTTAAGAATTGGATCTCTAAATTATCTTTTGCTCTGACTAGTCATATGATAAGCTTTATCTAGAATCTGTGGTTCATATAAATCCACTTCTTTTGGAAATATTCAAGTCCTCAGGTTGAATCTCAGGTAAACTAGCAAAATATATTAGGTTAAATTGTAAAAATAGATTTTTTTTTAGTTATAAATTTATAACAAGAGTAACAAATTTGTAATTGTTCAAGTTGAAATCGAGGAAGTTAGGAAGATTAGTGCTGGGCTTTATGAAATCTTTAACTTTTCTATGAGAAGTTGTATTTTTTTTCATGTTTTTTAGGAATGCTATCTATGATTGAAATTGAAAAGTTATAGGAAGCTCTTAGGATGCTACTTCAGAAAACTGTGGAGAAGTTGGGATGTGCTTATTGTTATAAAAGGAATATAACTATGCTTGCCATGAATGGAAGATTTTTTTTGTCTGTGTGTTGGGTGCTATTTAGGGTTTTAGATTAATATGAGGCTCATGCATGACCTATCATGATCTTTAATGAAATTGGTTTTGAGGATGAACTTTGAATGAGGGTTGTTAGGATTTATTTTGACTTAAAGGAGATTCGTTTTGGGATTTGTTGCAAGTGGCTGGTTTTGATTACGTCTGAGGTAGCGGGGTTGGTGCACGCAAAAACCAATAAATTATGGTTTGAAGCGGATAAGGAGATTATTGCGATATTATCAGAATGATTGAGGCATGTATGACGAAGGTGTTGTGGTGTTGAGGAACGGATAAAATGAGTAGTTGTGACTATAGAGGAAAATAATGAAATGCTTAAGAATAAATTATTTTTGAGACTAAGATAGGGAGAGAGATGCATGTCACTTTTTACTTGAGGGAGGGATATAGGAGAGAGATACTCTTCATGCCTTCATAATCCATTTATATATTGTGGGCATGATTTTGCTAGCCCTACTCAATAATTGTGGAAGTTTATTTCAGAGTAAGGTTGATTGTAATGTAATGTGAAATTAATTTAAGCATGGTTTGCCAACAATTAGTGTACTTCAGCTAATTGAATTGCTCATGTCACATGGATATTACTTATTATTATGTTTTTCAATAATCTTCGTATGAATAATAATCATAAATTGATTTGTATTTTATATCAAATATTAGAAGGTAAACTAGGATAAATTGTACTCAATTTCAGAAACTAAAATCAAGAGATGTTTCATTAGTATATTTTTGTTATGAATACCTTTGCTTCTTGTACAATTGAAAAGTTTTATTAGAAGATAAATTTAATATTTTAGTTTGAGCTCACTAAGATTATAAAAATTAATGGTCTGTTTAGGACAATTTTCTATCTGTGTTGCGTTTCAAACCGTCACCTCGGTTTTGTTTGGAGAATTAGTTTCTTATTGTTTTCTAAAAATTTCTGTGTTGGCAAAATGTTTTTTATAACTAAATCTGTTAAAGTGTGGCGGTTATAAGTAAATTATTGTCAAATATTTTAGAAAAATAATATATTTATAATTACCACCGTAACTTTTAAAAAGTTTATTTCACCGTCACAATTTTATAATCACCTTTACAATAAAGATACAATAACCCAAAATGAACTCTAAATAAATTAAAATAGGAAGAGAAAATCGTGGAATTTTCTAATGCAAATTAAAAGCTGAATATCAAATAATTAAAATAGATAAAAAAATTAGTTTTAAATTTGTAGATAAATTATGACGAGCCATATACTATGAAAGCAAACTCGAGTCGATAAAGAATTGTGAAGTAGAAATCGAACCCAAAGCCAAAGAATTTAGTGATTTGAAAGTAGTTGATTCGAAAATGTAAAGAGGCATATAGCAACATGACATCTTAATTTCAAGAATACCCACAAGATATAGACTTAACGGTCCATATTAGATTACCAATTGCATGAGTGTTAAGAAATTGCGGTGTCTCCTTGCGAGCCGAGGCCATTGCATTATTATGTATTTCAGACTGGGAAACAACAAGATTAAAAGCAGCGACAGATCAAGATCTGAATCTTGCAATTGCTTAACACTACACACACTGAAGCATGAAGCATTGTGATCTGCTCACATTGCCATTCTTTGCTTCAAAAACATGCTTCGAAGTATGCTTTTGACAACACTACAAGCATTAATTATTGCATTTTAGATAAAGTTCTTCAATAATTAGAAGTTTGGTACATGAAGACACCAGAAAAAGAAATGGAATTCTGCAATTATGTGCTTTTGCTATGGTGTACTAGGGATGTGCCTTGTAGAAAGAAACGAAAATATTAAAAGTTCTTCAAAGGAAAGTAAATGCTTGAAGTTTGGTGCTATATGCTGCCTAGTTTTATGTGAGAGACTCACAGTTGATTTTATATTGGGACATTTACATACCTACCACTCTATTCTTATGAATTTACATTACTCACACTTAAATTTTAATTTTTACATTTATTTCACCCAAATCTTTCATATCACATAGAAAATACCACCATTTTAATTTTTAAAGAGTGAAATACACATTCTTATGCATAGGTAAAATTTGAAGTATAGGTGCTAGATTTGTAAATACATAAGAATTGAGTGGTATTTGAAATGAAAAAGTATTTGAAATGAAAAAGATGATGACCCTAATCATTTCAGCTAGGTTTTTTATTGTATATTGTTTATGTATTAGTCCAATATTTTAGCAGAGAATGAAGTTCATTTCCGATTGTTGACTAAATCACAACTACACTAATTGTGAAGCTTGCTTATGATATGTGTGTGTGTGTGTGTGTGGGTCATGTTGGAGATAGGATCGGTGCATTTGCGCCGGGATATAGGTGCTCAAGCTCCCACTTGGGCACCGCTCACGAGAATGTGCCGACCTATGGCACCTATGCACCCACATATGTGGGCGCAGACAGTAGAGAGTCTGGGAGCCTATGTGCCCGGAAGAGTTTGCACGGGATCTTTTGGTTGAAGGCCGAATTTTAGAGTTCTTGCACTAAGTTTCTTCAATAAGTTTCTGATGAAGGAGAGAAGTGTCGGAGTGGAGGATTTCTGTGATCTCAACGTGCGTTTTTATGTCAAATCAGAGGAGGAATAGTTTGGAGCGAGGTCTTGTAAGTTTTCTTGAGAGAAGAGAAGAAATTTAGTGTGCTCTCCGTAAAAATTTCTAATTCATAGTAGAAATTTTCTAGTGATGTGACTCCGTAGTTTTTTCCGCGTGAAATTCTTGTGTCCTTTTTTGATTTGCTTTGTTTTGCTTATGTACGTAAGTTTGTTCCAGTTTTCCTCGACTCTATGCGATCTTATGTTGAGATGTGGTTTAGATTTCTAGTTGAGTCGAAGCCCCAGTGAATTTTTGGGAAGGAGTTTCTTCGGAGGATTCTATTTTCTCCCAACAAAAGTGGTATCATAGTGAAGTTCGATTCGAGTGGGAGCAATAGCCGACGAAGCAAGGTTCAAAGTAGAGAGGTTTAATGAAACAAACTTTGCATTATGAAAGATGCGAGTGGAGGATTTGCTGTATCATAAAATGTTATACTTGTCACTACAAGAAATTACAAGGAAGCCCGAGTCTATGCCTATGTAGGAATCGAAAGTGTCAGATCGAACAACATTAGGTTTGATCAGGTTGTCACTTCCTCAACTGTTGTGTTCAACATTATAAATGAGAAAACGACAGTGGATCTCATGGCGACATTGACGAAATTGTATGAAAAACCTTCTGCTTCTAATGAAGTTTTTTCTGATGAAGAAATTATTTAATATGAAGATGGTGGAAGACAGTTCTGTAGCAGAATATTTTAACTAATCCAATACGGTGTTGAGTCAATTGTGTTATGTGGGTGTTGACCTCACTTTTGTCGAGGTTTAGCTTTCCTCCTAGGATTTAGGGTTCTAGCTTTAGGAGCTTCCCCGACGATCTTAGATTCTTAGCAATGGGCCTATCTCGTTTTAGAACGCTCGAAACCACTTCGACACTCTTTTGGAATCCCGGACGAAATTCCTGACCTCTAGCTTACAGCGGGTAGGTTGGAATTGCCGTTAGAACTCCAAATTGAGTTCCTATAGGACCACTGGACCTTAGGATAGCCTCGTGCACATTTTTTGCAGCACCGAGCACAAATTCCTCGGACCACGGCCTCGACGCTTTCAACCACCTCGCAACGGGCCCAGATTGAAGCCAGAATGCCGGGACGATCGACGTCGAGTCAGAATTTCAGAAAATGCTGAATTTGACGCGCTTTTGACGCGACCGTTGACGAGGTTGTCCAAGCGACCTCAGATGACGAAACGGACTGCGCCGTTGCATCCAGATCGTCGTTTTTGCCTTAAATTGATATTTGATTTGCAACGATCGCCTGGTGGAGCGGAAATTGCGATTCTGGGCGTGTTTCTAACAAAATTAATAATATATATATATTTTTTTAAAACCTATGTAATCTATCCTAAATCCTACTCACGATTTGGTCCGACCCGCGCCTTCTTCTTCTCCTTCCCGCGGGTTCGTGCGTCTCTGCCCTAGCCTGCTTCGACTGGGCTTCTTCTCCTCGCCTAGTCTCGTCCCGCTGTACAAACCCTTCTCCCCTTAACGCTATGGGAGGGGACGTTCCACCCGCCTCTGCCCGAGCTACTCCTTCTCGACGCGTTGAGCTTTCCTCTTCGGTGCTTAGTGGGCTGCGGCACCTGTGGCTTGACACACTTTGGGAAAACTTCTTCCCTTCCCAACAGCTCGTTTCTTCTTCCCTTCTCTGCTCTCTCGAGGCTGCCTCCTGCGTGCGTAGGTTCTGGCGCCAGGTAAGGTTCGCCCCTTTGTAGCCGTTGGCTCCGGGTGAGTTCTTGGGTGGGTTTAGCTAGCCTTCTTCCCCTGCGGCTATTTAAACCCCATTTTGGGGAGAATTTGAGGTTGGATGCCCTGGACTTGGATACTCCTGCTCTTCTTACTCTCCTCCCATTCCCTTGTTCGAGCTTCTGTGTGTGTGTGCGTGAGCTTGGAGGGGTGTTGCGGAGCTGTTCTGAAGCTTTCTTTAATCCCTCTTGTGCACTCTAGCACTGGTAACCTTTTTTTTTTCCCTCTTCGTTTTCTAAGTTGCACTCCCGTTGCTAGCATGGAGGAATGTTTATGTGCTTGCTGTTGATATGTTTACATGTTTAAGTGGGAAGTAGTGCTCCCCTCTCCCTCCTAATGGCATGATAGTTTCTAAAAAAAAAAAAAGAGAATGGCATGGATGTTGGCTGTGAATGGCATGGAACGGATATTTACCTTGCAAATAATTTTCCATCCCTCTCATCTTCTCTTGCGAATGGCATGGAATGGATATTTGGCTTTTAGAAGAGACTCCGGTTTTATGTTTCACAAAAGCATGTCATATCTTACAATAGGTTGTAGTTATGTGCTTGGAGATGTATGTTGGCTGTGAACTCCCTTTCAATCTCTTTCTATTTCAAAAAGAAAAGGGAGGAAATGAGGAAGGAATGTGTTGGGTGAGCTTTTCTTCATCTTGCAAGGTCTCTTTTATTTCATAAAATGGCATGCTTATTGTTTTAAACTTGATGTATTTCATATGGAGGTTTCAAATGGCTTGCTATATGCTTCTTATAACTTGTTTTAGCTAAACATTTGGGGGTGGCTTTTATAAGATTTAGGAGGTTAAAGCTAGGCAAACTCTCCTTTGTGACATTTGGAGAGGTGTACTTTCACTCCAATCCGTGTTATTGGCTTTGTCTTGCTTGGTTGTACAGGACAAATTGAAAAGCACGCTCATAAGTTTTTATTCATTTAATCTCATGCAAGGATTGGGTTTGAAAGTTTGGTTTCAAATGTTATTTAAGCAAATCGAAGTTTAGTGTATCTACTTAAAACATACCGTTGGACTACTGTACATATGAAGGGGCCGTTTTGTTTGGCTTTTTACCTCTCGATTTTTGGCCCTGTTGTGGCTCTGTTTTTAGCCCTGTTGCGGTGATTGTATTGCATTTTACTCTTGGGGCATTTACATACATACTACACAATTTTTATGCATTTACATATCTAACATCTAAACTTTTATATTTACATGTACAACACTCAAATGCTTAATATCACATAAAAATATTGATATTTTTAACTTTTTAAAAGTGAAATATACCTTTTTCATGAATAGGTTGATGACACCAAAGTGTTATGAAAGTAAATATGAAAGTTTGGGCGTTAGATATGTAAATACATAAGAATTTCATGGCATGTATGCTAATCCCCTTCTATTTCTTATAAGCGCAGTAATACTCATAAAATTGCTCATCCATAGCTCAATATTCAACTTGAAACAAATTTACAGTTCCACCCTGGAAAGAATGTTGGCTTGGGGAAGGACTTTACCATCTTCTCACTAATCGATGGAGTTGTAAAATTTGAAAAGTTTGGACCTGATAGAAAAAAGGTAAACTCAAGTCTCATGTTCATAAACTTACCATCTGTTCTTACAAAGAGATATGGTATCAATAATACATTTTACATTATTATTATTATTATTATTATTATTATTATTATTATTACTATAAATTTACAGATTAGTGTTTACCCAAGAGTGGAACAGCCTGAGAACCCGAACAGCTTCAGAGCTAGAAGAAGAGAGTACTTTCGGCTGCAGCGTGAGCGCAAGAAGGCTTGGAAGGAAGGTGTTCTTCCCCCACAACTGGTACTTGCTTCTTCTGAACCTCTTTCTGAAACTCCTACTATTTCCTAAGACATTTGTTATTTGCATTTTCTATTTAAGAAAAACTCGAATTTATTATTGTTGAAGATTCCTAATGAATATATAAATTTCTTATTCTTATCTATTTATATCTCTAACACTAAAACTTTCATATTTACCTTTTTTTTTTTTTAGAAATTAGATCTTTAACATTGCATAAAAAATACCATTATTATATATTTTCTGAAAAATACAATACATCTTTTCATGGGAAAATTATTCCATACGGACAACGTACGCAACGCTGCGTACGGAATCCCGAAATAACCACCGAATAACTAGCGAATAACCCGTGAATAATATTAAAATGAAACTGCAGGGGTTATTGACAGGTTATTAAGAAGTTATTGCAGCATTATTTGAGCAATAACCTCCCAATAACCTTACAATATCCCGAATAACAGATAAAAAATATAAAATAAAATCGTGGAGGTTATTGGGGTGTTATTAGGAGGTTATTCACTGATTATTCGGAATAATACCGCAATAACTTACTAATAACCTCCCGATAATTCTAAAATACACTATCGCGGAGGTTATTATGTGGTTATTCGGTGATTATTTGGGGATTCCGTACACAGCGCTGCATAAGTTGTCCGTACGAAATAATTTTCCCTTTTCATTTTCATGTATAGATTTTTAACACCGAAGTGTTATAAATGCAAGTATGGAAGTTACGCTGTTTAGATATGTAAATATATAAGAATTGTGTGGTATGTATGTAAATTCCCTATAATTATATTCTTACTTTCATCGCACAATGAGTGAATGCTAGAGAAAAATCATTTGTTGTTTTATGTTATGCTTTTAATAGTTGATATGTGTAAGAGTATTCATAATACTTAACAAAATAATGTATGATGCAGCCTTCTTAATTACAGAATGTGGTTTTGTTTTTTAGATGGAGATGGGAGGGTAACCACTCAATATAAGGCTAATTTAGTTGATAGCATAGTTGAGAAAGACATAGGCCTAAATTGGCTTAGTCAAAATAAAATTATTAATTAAGAGGAAAATTTGGACAACTTGGTCAAAGTTTTAGACTTGTTTAAGATGGCTTATTGATTAACTTGGAAGTGTATGGCAATGCTTATCTTTTTCCAATGCCAAATCATCTTTCTTTAATATTTTTTTAATATCTTGACATTTTAAATTTTCAATATGTTTTGTTTTTATTAAGGTATTTGAATACATTTTTAAGCTAATAAATCACTTTGGTTCTAAAGATTACTTAACAAAATGAATATTTTTTTTTGCTAAAATTATCTTCAATGAAGCAAATTTAGTTTGAATCAAACTGGAAGAAGGGTCTGTTTGGGCAGCTGCTGCTATTTGAAAAATTAACTGTGAAGTTGTTGCAGAAGAAATTGATATTCAAAAAGTTGTGATGATTATTATAAATTTATTTTATTTTTAAAAGGTCATGTCAGGTTGTAAAATTCAGCTTCCAATAACAATTAGATAACACATTTTTGCTAAACACCTGAAAGTACGGTGCGTCACCACGCTGCTGCCCCAAACACAACTTAAAAGTCTAAATTGGATTAAACTGTGGATGCATGTCCATGTTAATGCAAGTATACACATTTTTTTTTTGTTTTTTTAATTATAAATATATTAGAGGATAACTAATATTATAATGCCTCATTTTTTAATTCTAATTATTGAACTCTAGTAAGTAAACGAGTCGTATTTTGATCGAGTCAAACTTAGTTTGAATTGACATAACTTGAGTTAAAATTGAATACCTTCAAATCAATATTAAAGAGAGACTAGATCAACTTAAAATCACACAAATTCTTTTCTATTATACCCTTCAAATCTTTACTCACACAAAAAATATCAGTATTATTAACTATTTAGAAAGTGAAATATACATTTTCATACGTATGTTTATAACACCAAAATGTTATATATAAATGTGAAAGTCCAACTTTAGGTGTTCAATTTGTAAATACATAAGAATGGTGTGGTATGTTGGTAAATTTCTCAATTATTAAATCCTATTGTTCCAACATTCAAATGGTAGAAATAGATTTTTGATGGTATGTATGTAAATTTCTCAATTATAGACCATCTTCGCATGAAGATCCTAAAGTTTAAAATGAAATTCACTAAAATTCTCAGGTAATTATTAGGGTCCATTTGGGACAGATTATTTGGTGCTGTGGCGTTTCAAAAACGCACATGACTTGTTTGGGTAAACTGCGTTTTGACAGCTTATGCGTTTTCAAAACGTAGAAACAGCTTTTTCACACCGCACCCATCTAGGTGCGGTGGCAGCTTTCTGGTTGCGGTCTAGTTTTTCCAAAAAGATAAATTATGTAATAGCCACCGCACCTAGCTTATCAGCAGATTATTTGTAATCAACTTATCAGCAGATTATTAATAAGATGCAGCTGCCCCAAACAGACCTTAAATTTCTAATAGAATTGTGAGACGAAGATCTCTTTTAAAATTAAATTAAAAAAAGTTGAACCACCTAATTAAATTCGAATTTTACAACCAAATGAGATAATGACTTTGGATGGGCTTAAATGATAATATTTATTGGAATTTACATGCATACCACAAGATTCTCATGTATTTACATATATAATATCTAAACTTTCATATTTACATTTACAAAGCTCAATATTAGGAGTGTAAAAGAGCCGGATGAGCAAGCCCAAGGTTTTTTTTTTTTTTTTGGCTCGGCTCGCTTGAATTTTATATTATTCATATTCAACTCATCTTCGAAATGGCGTGTGAATAGTCTATTATGTTTTGCTCGATATGTTTAAAAAAGTTTGAAATAAGCTCGTGTTCGGCTCGATAAAACTGCCAAGCCTATTCTCTGAATTTCGGACGGCATTTTAACATGCCGGCACGGATGGCTAAAAAAAAAACAAATAAATTTTTAAGGGACTTTTAAATAAATAAACTAACCAATTTTTATATATTTTCATATCTAAAAACTAAAACACGAAGGAGAAACGGGATTTGTATCTAACACCAGATTGTTTTTTAATATTTATACAAATTTATATCATATTTATAACATTTTTTTAATATTAACAAAATCTTGCCATAGTGGCAAGCAATCTATTAATGATATGGAAGGAAATCAGTTACATGACATGTGGGTGAGGAAGACCTAACCTATCCCTATAAAGCAAAAAATCTAATTGAGGTGGGGGGTTAGTAGCAATTACAATAGATTTCGAATCCTTCCCTAAAGCAGCTAAACAGTGGGCAGGGGCATTGCCCTCCCTGGGAATATACAAAAATTGTATCCTGAAACTTTAGATGAAAGGGTATAAACGATTCTGCCATCTTCTAACATACCAAGGAGGCTGTTCCAAGTTCTGTAGGATTTTGATGCAGATGAGGGAATCTGATTCCACTTGCAGTAATCTGATATTACATTGGTGAGCAATAAGGATGGCCCAAAAAAATAGCTATAAATTCAGCCTCCAAGGCATCCAAAGCCATTGTAGGTGAAGAAAAAAAGAGACAGCACTTCCCCTACGGTCCCTAAATACACCACCAAATCCTGCATCTTTACAAAAACTTCCATCAATATTAACCTTTATCCAAGGCCTTGGTGAAGGTGTCCACATGATCAGGGAGGGATTATATATATATATATATATATATATATATATATATATAGAAGATATTAAAATGTCTCCCTTTTTTATTTTTATTATTGAGCTCTAGTAAGTAAATGAGTCATATTTAGATAGAGTCGAACTCAATTTGAATTGGCTGACTCGAGTTGAAATTATATACCTTCAAATCAATATTAGCCGAGACTAGGTCAACATAAAAACGAACAGAACCACATAATCATTATCTACCTATATATCTAAGACCTAACCTTTGATATATATATATATATATATATACCATTCAAATCTTTAATATCTAAATATTATTATTATTAACATTTTAAAATTAAAATACATCTTTTCATGCATAAGTTATAAATATAAATATCCAATTTTAAGTGTTAGATATGTAAATACATAAGAACTGTGCGGTAAATATGTAAAATTCTCAATTCTTAAATCCTATAATTCCAAGATTCAAAAATGGTAGGAACAGAATTTTGATGGAGTATAATTTTGTAAGTTTTGAGAAATATTAGTATTTTTTTATTTCAATTAATTTTGAAAAATTCAGTTATGTTTTATGGGGAGTTATAGATCATCTTCGTATGAACATCACAAAATTTAAAATGAAATTCACTAAAATTCTCAAGTAATTATTAAATTTCTAATAGAATTGTGTGGCAAAGATCTCATTTTTTTATTTTTTTATTGTAATTTAAGGCTTGATTTTGGCGACAGTGGGACACGGCACTGCAGTTATGTGTGTTTGGGTAAACTGCGTTTTAGCAGCTTTTTGCCGCTGAAATCTTCATTTTCTCACCGGTCATGTCCATCATTCTAGTTGAAGTATGACTTTTTCAAAAAAAAAAAAAAAAAAAAGATAAAATTGTAATCGTCACTGAAGCTTTTTGAAAATCAAATTATTTTTCAGTAGCTTCACTGCTGTTTTTTTAATAAGCTGCAGTTGCCCTCATAGAAACCCTAAGTCTCAATTGAATAATGTTTTATTTATTTATTAATGCATAAATATTACCGAAAATCAAAATCAAAATTGAACCACCAATTGAATTCAAATTTTAAAACCTAATGAGATATGGGATTTGGATGGACTTGAATGATAATATTTTGGGGAATTTATATACATACCTCACAATTCTTATGTATTTACATGTATAATTCCTAAATTTTCATATTTACAATTACAATTAATCAAAATTAGGGTTGTGAAAGAGCCTAAGGCTTATGCGTGTTCTGCTCGCTTGAATTTTTATTATTCTCGTTTGACTCATGCTTGAAATAACTCGTGAATAGTTTATTCATGTTCGGCTAAATACGTTTAAAATAGGCTCGTGTTCGGCTCAACAACAACTGAATTTCGGAGGGCATTTTAAAATGCTAGCTTTGCGGCTAAAAGAAAAATAATTTTTTTAAAGACCATTTGTTATGCAATTCAGGGCGAACAAAAAGTAAATCACGAAGAAGAACACAGAGATTTAACGAGGTTCGGCAAAGACATGCCTACATCCTCTGGAGCAGAGCGGCAAATTCTACTATTGCATAGGAGTTACATAGTCCGGTTCAAACATACACATAGGATTACACATTTATTTATAGATAAAACCCACGGATAAATTACTAACTCGCTCTCGCTCCCCCCAACCCACTAAACATGAAGAGACACACTTCTTCACTAAGAAAACTCCAACTCCCTAGATATGAGCCATACCTGACAATTCTCTACCTTGGCGAATATCCAGCACCTTAGGAGAAATACATCACCCAGTATATGTGCCTACCAAACAAATCTCTACCTTAGTGAATATCCAGCCCCTTAGGAGAAAAATACAAATGGAGTTTCTTACACCAAAGTGGGTTGAGCAACCAACCCAACTAGCAATGCACTTGCTAACATTCAACAAATTCAAGTCACCCAAAAACTTGTTGAGACTTCCTGGCTTGGTCAACCGTGTCATTTAGCACCCAAAGCACCTTCCTGTTCGCACAAAATTCAGCTAAACTAATGCGAACACCGTGTCCGAAGCTTTTTCTTGTTTTCGTCAACGCTTTAGCCGAACTCCACCTGCGACGAACTTGCGAACTGTGCTTTGCCTCGCGATTCACCTGTCGTGATTCACCTGTTGCAAAAGTATCTGCAACAAACCTGCGAACTCTGCTGGCCGAACTCCTCTGTTAGCAAAACTAGGTTTCTATTCACCGGAACCAAACTCCACATGTTGCAAAATCACCTGCAACAAACCTGCGAACTCCATTAACCAAACTCATCTGTTCGTAAAACCAGGTCATATTCATTGAAACTAAACTCCACCTCGCAAAAAAATCCTTCGTGAAATAATATCGCGCATCCACCACTAAGGCTATCGCACCAACTGCCTGTCGACAAGCCTGCCGCCCAAACTGGCAGCAACTGCAGGAACCTCCGGCCATTACCCGACTTTCTTCGCTCAATCTGCGAAGTCTTTCCTGTCACTTCCACCTCGCAAGTCCTCCATAGAACCAAATGTTCGCGGATCCTTCCACATGCGCAGTTGATTTCTTGTCGCTGACGATAACTGCCCTCAAGTCCTCCGCAGAACCAAATGTTCGCGGTAACTGAACATCCACCTGGACTTTCGTGGTTCTTTCCACCTGGCACCCGCAGTAACTTCTGCGTCCTGGCTGCTCGCGCAATCCGGTCAATCCGCCGACCTGCTCCAGCCGAGGATCCTTTTTACCGAATTGTCCTCGCAAAATGCCCTTGCGGACTCTTCTGACGTTCGCACTGTCTCACTGCACCACGAGAAAATCGTGGTTGGCTCCTCCCTTCCTGTGGTGACTGCTGTTGCCTCCGGGATTATTCAATGCATCGCGGGAACTCCTCCCTGTGCCGGACCACCTCTGTGAATCAAGGGAAGCCTAGAAACAGAAGATTCAATCTTCTCCCTCCACTCATGTGCAATTACTCGGGCTGGCAGGTCCTGTGCAAAACCAAACAGGATTGAGAATTCTCTCCGCAAAGCAATTAATTCCACTGAATAGGATTCCTTCCTTCGTTCCGCCACACAGAATTGCATGAACTGAGGCGGGGGATTTCAGAGAGAATATTCTTCCAGTTTCCATTTACCAGTTCATTCAGCTAGCTTCACGCGGACCGTTTCCTGCGCTCCTTGCGAATCGACGCTGCCGAGCTCCACGCGCCTCTTCGTCGCGCGAATCCTTCACCCTGTTCCGCGACGCGAACTCTTTGAGCACGAACTCCACCCGAACCGCAATCCGGTCCTTGTTCAAAACGTTCGCTGCTTCCTTTCCCTATGCTGTGAACGCCTTCCTGGACCATACCGCGAAGCCTCCTTTGTTCCCCTGCGAACTTGCCGCGAAGACTCTCTTTGCATGGACAAAAACCTGTGAATTTAAGGCTCCAGAACCGAAATCCCTTCTCTGCCGCAAACCAAATCTTAAAATTCTGCTTCTTCCTTGCGTCGATCTCCTCTGCCCTAAAACCTTAGCTCTGATACCATTTGTTATGAAAATTGGAGGGCGAACACAATGCAAATCCAATAGAAGAACATAGAGATTTAACCTGGTTCGGCATGAATGCCTACATCCTTGGGAGCAGAGCGACAAATTCCACTTTTGCAGTGAAGTTACATAGTCCGGTTCAAACATACCCATAGGATTACACATCTATTTATAGATAAAACCCACGGATAAATTACTAACTCGCCCTTGCTCCCCCCAACTCACTAAACATGAAGAGACACATCTCTTCACCAAGAAAACTCCAACTTCCTTGATATGGTCATACATAACACCATTTAAATAAATTAACTATCCAATTTTTATCTATTTAGGTATCTAAATCCTAAAACACAAAGGAGAAACATAATTTGTGAAAGTTGTTGGAGTATTTACATACAATCCAGCCAATTATTAATTTACATATTTAAGACCTAATTCTTTATATATTTATACGAATTTATATAATATTAAAGATCATATATGTATTGCCATTTACATATTTTTTATTTATTATTTAAATAATTCAAGCCAACATGAGCCAAACTCGATCTAACAAAAACTTGTTCAAGTACAATTTGTTTGTAAATCGAGCTAAGAATTTAAGTTCGTGTTTTGGCTCTTTTGCTTAACGAGTGAATCAAATACGATCGAAGCTGAATACAGTCTATTTGTAAATATGTAAGAATTATGCGGCATGTTTGTAAATTTCCCTAATATATAGCTAAGCTCAAGTCACATAATCATTTTATATATGAACATTATTCTTTAAATTTGAATTTAATTAACAAATTTATTTTATATTTAGATAAAAAAATAAAATAAAAATTAGGCATAAAAGGCACATTGAGCCACTCAACCATAGACCAGGTCTATTCTTTTTCGTCATACTTAGCTGACTATTTGTACCGTTGGCTCTTCAAAATTATTTGAGTATTCATAATATGGCTAGTTAATCAAATGACTTTTTGCCCGTTGAAATCTCTTTTCAAAGTCTAACGGCTATAATCATAAAAAATTAGAGATCATAATTAAAGTAATGAAATATTATTCTATATTATCTATATATTATTATATAATAGTGAAAGCTAAAATAAATTTATCAGTATTTGACCTTCTCAAACAAGTAAAAAATTTTGTTTGGCTCATCATTAATCAAGATTAATTGAAATCGGGCAAAATTAAGAGTTAATTTATTTAAATTGTTGTATTGAATTCTGTATATTAATTTTACATAATCTTTCCTTATAACTGAATGGTTAGATTTGGAATATGTATTATTACAAAGTATTATGTATTATTGGATACCTAAATTAGATTGTATTGACTATTATTTATTGGAATGAAATTAAAGGAACAAGACAAGCAGTCTATTTGTCAAAATCTTTAATATGGTATCAGAGCCAAGTTTTTGCCCTAACCACCAGTAGACATTGGAGAACAGTCAAGACTCCCTTCCCGCCGGCTTTCCTGCGGGAATGGAGGAAGTATTTCCTTGCCTTTGTGAATCATTCGCCTTCATCTTCGATTCAAGCTCATTCCATCTCGTCGGCTGCTTCCTACACTTTTTCCGCTTCAGCTTTGTTCGCTTATACTTCAGCTTCTTCGTTGCACTCACAGAATGGAGGCTTCGACATTCCTTTCAAGATCGACGGTTTTAGCTTCGACAAATCCTAAAACTCCCGGCTTCAGCACTCCTGGTTTCGGCACTATCTGCTTTGCCGGCACTCCAGGCTTCGGCATTCCCGGCTTTGGCGCTCTCGCCTTCGGCACTCTCGACACTCTTGGCTTCGGCACTCCTGGCTTCGGCAATCCCAGCTTCGGCACTCCCAGCTTCAGCACTCTCGGTTTCGGCACTCTCGGCTTCGACACTCACAGCTTCGATACTCTTGGCTTCGGCAGTCAAGGCTCAAGGATTTTATTGTTTCAACTTCGGATTCCTCTCCCTAATCCCGTCTCCAGGCAACAAGTCTCCCTGCTTTTACTGGTTCCCTGGTATTCGACTGCTCGTTTGGTTCGCTCAACCGGGTTATTCATTCTTCTAGACAGCTTCATCTGTTCGTCTGTGCAACTGTTCGACGGCTTGGATTCAAGGGCACGATTCTTCTCTGTTCACACCAATACCTGCCCACTCTCGATAATCCTATTTAAAATGTCTTGCGATTTTCAAACTACTGATATATTTACTAAGACAGTTTCTCGGCAACATCATTGGTTTCTTGTTGGCAAATTGATGCTTCTTAATCAGCCAGCATCAATTTGAGGGAGGATATTAATCAAGATTAATTGAAATCAGGCAAAATTAAGAGTTTTCTTATTTAAATTGCTGTATTGAATTATAGATATTAGTTTTACATATTCTTTCTTTATTGCCGAATTGTTAGATTTGGAATATGTACTATTACCAATTATTATGTATTATTATGATATCAAAATTAGATTATATGGACTATTATTTATTGGAATAAAATTAAAGGAACAAGGCAAGAAGCCTATTTGTTCAAAATCTTTAACACTCATTATGCTCATGTATATACAAGTGAATCAATAGCCTAAGTGGGTTGCACTAGTGCCCATAAAACTTAGAACCAACATGAAGCTCAAGAAAGAAATATATTAGACTTGACCAACTTGAATATTACTGGTCCATAGTTTTTCACACGTGAGTGGAGATGTGATAAGAAAAAGGATCGAGTTGCATACTTACCACCAACTTAAATTAGATATATAACACCGAATTATTTATTACATTTATCCCACCTAAATCTTACATATTACATAAAAAATATTACTATTTTAACTTTTAAAGGATGAAATACACTTTTTTATGCACAACATGTTCTGTAGTGTGGAGCCAAAGCATTACAAGCAACACTTAAGGCTGACTCATAGATGTCAGCCATGGGCGCTTAAGCGCCCCATAAGGGCGCCAAAACAGAAAGGCTGGTGCCTATGTGTCGGCCATGTGGCTTCCAAGCGTCTGGTTTGCTGGGCATTATTTTGAAAGCTTGGCGCTGTGGAGCCAAGTATGGGTGCCTAAGCGCTTGGTGCGGTTAGTACTTGGGGTTTTTATTTTTAAGTAGATTTCAAGTGTGGTAAGGTAAGTTTTATTGTTTCTTTCTTCTCTATTCTTTGACAAGCATCTCAGTAAAGCTGAAGGGTGCCGAAGAGGTGGATTTTGGTAATTCAACATGATTTTTGCGTCGGATCTAAGAGGGAAGAATGTTGGTGAAATTTTTGCATGTTTCTTCGTGTGAGTGTGGAGAAGAACTTATGTGAGTCATTTGTAAAACTTTCTGAATTTGATAGTGAAATTTGTGGTGGTGTGGTTACGTGGTTTTTTCCCGTTCTCGGATTTCTCTATGTAAAATTCCTATGAGTTTTTTCTAGTTACTTTGATTGTGCTTCTTGTTTAAATTTTTTGTCCTGGTTTTCTCAAGTTATGTGATCCTATTTCACGATGAAATTAAAAAGGAGACTCTTTCGCAGTAGTTTTATTAATAAATAGGTATCAGACCGAAGAAGCAAGGTTCAATGTGACGAAGGTCAATGGGACAAACTTCACATTTTGGAAGATGCTGGTGGAGGATTTGGTGTATAAAAAAAAATTATGCTTGCCACTACGAGGAATTACAAAGAAGCCTGAATCTATGCCTATGGAGGAATCAAAAGTGTTGGATCGAACGACATTAGGTTTGATCAGGTTGACACTTTCCTCATATTTTTTGTTTATCATTGTGAATGAAAAAATTACGGTGGATCTCATGGCGTACCGACCAAGATGTATGAATAACCTTCTTCTTCCAATAAAGTTTTTTTACTAAATAAATTATTCAACATGAAGATAGTGGAAGACAGTTCAGTGGCAGAATAATAAACCTAAAAATATACTACTTTTTATGCTATATTTTATAATGATATTGGACTTTAAAGGTATGTTTTCTTGTGTTTTTGGTTGTAGGTACATCAAATCGAAGAATTTGGAGTGATTGGAGCAAAATGAACAAAAATGGACCAAAATGGAGCATACCAGAGCAAAACGGGTCGAATCGGAGCATACCATAGAATAAAGGTCAAACCGAACACTTTTGTACCTGTGTCCGGCGCTTGGGTGCCACCAGTTGGGGCATAGCCTCTATGCAGTGGCGCTTATGCGCCCAAAAATCAGTGTATAACCGCCAGTGACGGTTTTTGTCATTACTTCTAAATGAAACAACAGATTTGGACAATTTTCGAAGTGTTGCAAAGTGTGTCTCTTGGGGAATTTATTGGGAATGATAAAATGAACTTTCTAGAAGAGTATGGGTTGGTTATAAGGAATTATTATGGAAGAGATGTTTCTCTTGGAGTGAAAAGGCACTTAAGGCACCCTTTGGAAGATTCATTGAATGTGTGCTCTTTTTGAAGAGACACTTAAGCATCTCTTGGAAAATCATAAAAACATTCTTGAACTCTTGGAGATTGAGAGAAGGGAGAGGAACTATTAGAAGAGAAAAAGAAGGCTTAGAGAAGAAGAAGATCACTTGGGTGTGAGCCCAGATGGGGCCACAAGGTGAGAGAGAAAGAGAGAGAGTGAGAGATTTCTTCTTTTCTTTTCACTTTGTTCTTGGAGAGAATTGTAAGGAGATTGTTTTTTCTATATAAGGAGAGTTTGATTTCCATCAAAGATAAGTATTTTCATTGTATTTTGATTTGAATCTAGTACTTTATTTATGTAGTTTCAAAGTCTTGCTCAATGAAAAGTTCTTGTTGTTTCTCCATGTGTAGTGAGTAGTTTTCTTTACTCTTCTCTCTTACAATGAATTCGTATGCATGCTTAGAATTGAGTAGGGTTAGATTATATTGTGATGATTTTACTTTGTTCTTCATTTACATGTAAACTAGATCAACTTGCATGTTAAAATCTATTATGAGAATATGTAAGAACCAATACAGTATTGTCTCTGTCAACTATTGGTAAGAATCACATGAGATTATATGAGTAAGAATGTAGTCCATATGATTAAGTGCAAATAAATAGGGAGATATAATTTAATGGGTGTGAAATCAGAGGACTTTAGAGTGACAGGCTAAAACCCTCAATTTGGTTTGATGTTTTAAGTTTTGATATGAGATGTTAGCCCCCAAGTGGAAGGAGAATAGGGAACTCTAGAGTGAGAGCTAGTATCTTCCCTGCCTAACCCATCTTCAAGATTTCAAAGCATCAGATTAACCTATGTTATTTATAGAACCAAGTAAGGTTAAAGAATATAATTGCTCCTATTTGTCACAATCACTCTTGCTATTTGTTATACTTTTACACATGTAACTAATTTCATTGTATGAGGAAGAGTATTTTTAATATATCCAACCCCACTTTCTAATTTTCTCCAAGTATTTTAGTTTAGGAGTAGAAGTAGTATTATAGTGATAATTGTTAGATATAATCAAAACCAAACCTTTATCAACCTTCCAAGCTAGGGTGTGTTATTGTAGACTAGAATTTCTCTTGAAATCCACCGTGATTAACCTCGATCTCTTTGGGATCAATATTCAAGGTTTAATAAAAAAGCTTTATATTACTTGATAATGATACGTATACTTGCGTAAAATCCCTACTATTTAAAGACATAATTGAAATCTTACTTTGCTTTGGAATCAAGTTTTTGGCACCGTTGTAAAGGAAAAAAATTAAACAAGAAATTAAAGGATTAAACTCTTGTGTATTGTAATCTGGAATCATAGAACATTCTAATAACTCCAACACTGTGACGAGCTAGTTGTGTTAAGTGGGAATCAAGTTTGATGATGAGGTTAGAGCACTGGTGATACTATATTCATTGCAGAAATGATAGGATGGATTGGTAACGACGGTGAGTAATTCTTTAGGGACTTAGAAGTTGAACTTGGATGACATCGTGGGTCTGATGCTGAATGAAGTAGTTTGCATAAAAGTAGTGAATGGTGAATCTTCAAGTTGTACGTTGAATGTTGATAACTAGGAAATGAATTTGGACAAGAATACAGGTAGAGGCAGCTCTAAGGTCAAGAAAGGAAAGCGCAAGTCAAATAGAACAGAATGTTGGAACTGCTGTAAGAAAGGGCATTTTAAGAAGGACTGAAAAGCTCCAAGGAAAGCTGGTGGAGGAGGATAGAAAAGTATTCTTTCTACTAATGTCTCCACATGTGAAATCTAAGATGAATCTCTAGTGTTACCCTAGACAACACTGAATCCTGGATAGTTGATTCAAATGTCTCTTTTCAAGCTTACCCGAATAAAGTGGTATTTAAAAACTATAATTAAAGTGATCTAGGGAAAGTTTATTTGGGAGATAACAAGCCTTGAAGTATAATTGAAAAGGGTTATGTTGATATCAAGTTGCTGAATGGAGCAATCTGGAAGCTTACTGAAGTTAGACATGTTCATAGTTTGAAGAGGAATCTTATCTCTATGAACTAGTGACAAAGTTAGGACTCGTGACTAATTTCACAGATGATTCAAGGAAGGTGATAGTTGACCTCATTTTTGTTGAGGTCTAGTTTTTCTTTAGAATAGCTTAGGTTCTAGCCACAGGAGTTTCCTGATGACTATCTTAGAAGACTAGCAATAGAACCCTTACCCCATATAAATTCAAAACACTTCATCGCTTCACTTGGAGTTTTCAAATACTTAAAGTCTAACCTCTAAGTACTTAGGAGGATGAGACCAAGCATAAGGAAGCTCAATAGGAGTTCCCTATAGGATGGTCAAGCCTGACGACTCACCCTCGGTGGTCTGGGTGAGGCTCTCACACACACTTGCACATTACACTTATACTCAATACTCTCACAACCCTAAACCAAACATACCAAATTTCCCTACACTTGATCCCCTACTCTTTTGGAAACTCATGTGGGTGGCTCCCTAAGCCCTTAGACCTAGGCTAGGGTTTGGGATAGAACTAACACATGGAGGATCCAAAGTGGGAGTTCTCCTGGTCAGTGACTCAAATGAGTTACAATTCTCACTAAACCCCAATTTACCCAAAATTTTAAAAAGTACCCAAATTCCCAAATTCTCTACAAAAACCATCCCAAAATGTTCTCCACCACTCAAATTGACCAACATTACCCAAACTTGCCCAAAATTTCCAAAATAACCCCAAAACCCCCTAAATTACCAAAATGCCCCTCCTAGCAGAAAATTTCAAAAATTCTCAAAACCCTCCAAATATTCCTAATTTTAATTTTGAACCACCACATTGATCCAATTTGACCCAATTAACCCAATTTGACCAAAAACCCCAAACTGCACCCTTTAAGCCTAAAATGCCCAAATCACCCCCAATGTCCACCCAATTTACCTCAATCTTGCCCAATTTCCATTTCAAACCAAAATTCAACATTCCTAATCTTAATCTAAACCAAATCTAAGTCCAATTTAACCCAATTGCAAACCCAATTTTAACCTAGATCCAAAAGTTCCAATTTTGACCATATGACCCAACCTCTCCAAATTAAACTCAATGAGTCAACCAATTCCCCAAATTAACATCTAAAACTCTTCATGAAATTTTGCTAAACTAAATTGACCAGCCAATTGATCCCAATTTGAGCCCAAACCTCACTCAAATTTATTCCAAGTCAAAATTCCCAAATTTGCCCCAAATGTGCCACAAGTCCAAATTCTACCAAATTGAATGCCCTAGCCCTAAAATCTCCACCCAATTTCAATCCAAAACTATTCCTAACATCTCCCTAGACCATTTTGAGCATCCAATTGTCCCAACTCTAGTCTAACATAAACATAAGTTAAATAAAAAATGCCCAAAATTAACCAAATACCCAAATTTCCCCAAATCCACCTCCTAAATTAATTCAAAATCACTTCCATAATTTTCTAAACTCTTTATCAAAATCATATATACCATTTTGAACAATCAATTGGACCTAACCCAAACTTGAACCTAACCTAGCCCAACTTGAAAATGAGCCCATGACCTAATGTGACTAAATCAAACCAATTGTGACCAAACAAAGCTCACCATCGCCACCAAGTGGACCATAGGGACTGGCCTAAGTGGTCTTAGCCCAAACTAGTTTATCCAGGGACCAAAGGTCCCCTAAATTAAGGGAATTCATCCCATTTATGGGTAAACCAAATGGGATCTTTGCCAAAACCCATCACCAGGACAATTTAATACTTTGATGGTCTCCTCACTGAACCACACGACTTCTGGCTACTCCCCCTTTACCTGGCCGGCCGTCTTAGTCACTAGAAGAGCCAAAACCAAGAGCCACTTCACACAAAATTAAACCCAAACTCACCCATCCCATGTGTCCAACCTTGATTGGTTAATGAAGCCTTACTGCCTTCCACATAAGCAGATAAGTGCACCTGAATTGAAGCCTTGAGCTCCACCCCAGCCATGGCTATTTAAGCCCACTCTCTTCAGGCCAAAGGGGAGATGCACATTTACCTTAGGGAAGCTCTGTCCAATAGCTTCCAGAGCTTCCTCCAGCCTAACTAAGCTTAGGCCAACCAACTTCCAACCTTAATCCCCACTGCCTGAGCTCAATTTTTGAGCTCAAATTTCAATTGAAACGAGACACCATTCACCACAGCTCCACACAAATCCAATTGCGTGTACCCACACCATCACTAGACCGAGAGAAGAAGATCCCCAAAAAAAGCCCCATCACAGAGAGCCTCTAGCATAGAGTTTGATCAATCCCCCAAATCGGGTTTGATCAATTTCATACTTGGACCCAAGGAGAACTCAAAGTGCTGCTTTGAGGAGCTTCGCAAGGTCACTACAAAGGTGTAGAACTATTCTGACTGAGGCCTCCCCTCTCAGACCAAGGTATAGAGCTCTCACATCCTCTAGAGCTTTTTCTAATTCTCCAGGATTAAATACTATATTATATACCTTATAAATTGTATGGATATGTTCTTCTGGACTAGATGAGTCTATAGGATCAAACCTATAGTGATTTGGTTGAGTATATGCGAGATCTTAGGATTAGAAGGTGGACTGTTTACGAGATAGATCAGTTGGGGACGATGACTAGGAGCCGTTGGATCGCGCGTGTATTGGATGGACGACGCTGATGCAGTCGGGTGGGGAAATGTTGTATAAAGTGCAGACCACATGGCAGATTACTCAGATGACATCATCGAATGGGAGCGCACCACATGGGAGTTCGGAGTTGCCGAGGATACAGTCAGCGCCGTTGTTGTGACCTCATTTTTGATGAGGTCTTTTGCTTCTCTCTTTAGTACTTAGGATCTAGCCTTAGGCTTTTCCTTTGACTGATCTTAGAGGACTAGAAATGGAACCTACCATTTAGAAGTTCAAACACCTCTTGACTCCCTGCAAACCCCACAAGCTTGATTATAGACCCCTAATCACCTAGAGGGTTGAAATCAAATGTGGAGGTTTAAAGGATGAGTTCCTATGGGACTTCTTGGCCTTAGGAATACCACAGGTGGCCCTGGTCCGGTGAGGGTTGACTTGCACATACACTACACTCTCACACACATCCCAAGTCCTAAAACCACACTCTCACCCAACTTGACTTCCTGACTCATGTAGGTAATTCATATGGATGGTCCTTAACCCCTAAGCCCCTGGCTAAGAGGGTTAGGAACAACATAGTGAAGCCTCAAATGAGTCCTCTCATGGCTCATATGGGCTTAATATTACTTCATGGCTCAACCAATGTGATTCCATTTTACTCAAATTTGATCAATCTTCATTTTTCCAAAATTTCAGTTTTTGACCCCTGGGGCCCTACACCTAATAAACCTACCAAAAGCCCTTGGAACTACCCAAAATTTACAAAATCACCTAAATTACCCAAAATTACTCAAAAATCAATCCTAAACATTTCCACCCACTCAAATTGATCATCCATAGCCAAAAAGTACCAAAAATTCCAAAAGTACCCCCCAATACCCTCCAAATACCCAAAATGCCATTCTTAGCCCAAAAATCAAAAAATCCAGAAAATTCCCAAAAAATTTCAGAAACTCTCAAATATTCCCAATTTCATTTTATTCAACTACACCATGGGCTAATTTTGCCAATTTACCCCACTTTTACCAAAACCCCCAATTTGACCCATTTTTAACCCAAGTGAACCCAATGTCAAACCAAACCACCCCAATTGACCTCAATTTTGGTCCAATTCAATTCTAAACTTCAAATAAACATCCCCAACATCACTTTAGACTAAATCCAAGTCCAATTTGATTGACATTTAAGCCCAATTTCAATTTGAAGCCTAAGGCCCAAATTTGGCCCATGAGCTAAACCTAGCTCAAACCCATCCAATTCAACTCCAATTGGCCCAAATCTTTTCCAAAGCCTTCCTAACACCGCCATAAATAAAATAATAACTTGATTTGCCCAAAATTTGAACCTAAACTCCACCCAAACCTAACCCAAAACCAAAATCCCTTAAATTGACCTAAGCCCAAACCTAGCCCAAATGGGCCCAAATCCCAAAATCAAAGCCCAATCGAAGCCCAACAAAAGTTGAAAACTGTTTGTGACACTCCCATGAACATTTCTAAACATTAATTTTACATCAAATCCAACTTTAGCCCAACCTTAACCCAAGTTAGCCCAATTTGGCCCACCTTGGCCCCTTTACCGAAAAAACCCAAATTCAACCCAATTCAATTCAAAATCACTTTAAACTTGTTCCAAACCACTCATGACACATGCCTAAACAAATTGCAACATTTATTTGGCATAATACTTTACAAAATTTTCATCCCAAATTTATTTTAAATCTAAAAGCCCACTTCCTTAAACCACTTTAAAAGCCCATCCCAAGACAATTTCAAAAGCCCAAAAATTGATTCTAAAGCCCACATGACATTTTCATTTGTCATCCATTTAATTAAAATCATTCCCTAAGTTCCAAAACCATCATTAAACCATTCCAAATCAAGCCTCATGCCAAATCTCCCCTAATGCGAAAATTTTCTAAAACCCACTTTCATGAAACTTGGCTAAGCCATTCCCAAGCCACATGAAGCCATGAAGCCATTTCTTAAGCCACATGTAAGCCATGTGAGTTGTGCCCCATGTCATCATGCCATCTTGGGCAAAAGGAGGGACTTCTTTCTTGATTCCCTTAAAGTGATTAAACACTCCCATGTCTCCCTTAACCCATGCTTAAGCCTAATTGTACTTGGATTGTGACTTGACCCCACTAATCAAGCTGAACCAAATGACTTTCCCTCAGCCCAAACCCGGTCATGGGAGGGTGAACCAAACCCATTTGCATGAGTTGGCCAAAATAAGCCTAAAATGAGCTTCCCCCTATGCTATTTCAATCCAACTCCTTTACACATGTCCAAAGCCAATTGTTGGCATCAAACTCAAGCACTGACCTCCCTGACCCTGAGGGTGACCCATGCCCGGCCGGCCGGCCACCACTAGCTCGCCGGAAAACACCGAAGCCGAGAGGCTTAATTTGAATCAAAATTCGATTTGAACTTGCTGAGCTGTCCCATGCCCAATGGCCATTGCAGCTGTTATTCCCTTGCCCTGAGCAGTGGATCCAAGCCATTAAACCCCCCTGGGAGGCCCTCTAGCCACCTCTATTTAAACATCTCCACCTCTCGGCCAAAGGAGAAGTTGAACCAAACCTTACCAAAACTCTGCCAAAATCATTCCAGACCCCTCTCCAGACATAGTGAACTTGATCCCCACTGAAATTTAGCCATAAAATCCTCTCTGTGAGCTCAATTTCTGAGTTGAAAATCCACCAAAAAATAGGACACTTGACCACAGTGAGCCAATCTCCAAATTGATTGGTCCTACACCTTCACCAGACCAAGAGGAGAAGTTCCCCAACAAAAGCCCCCTCACCAGGCCAGCCATTGTTTCCAGCCTCCAAGCTTTGTGATCGGCCTTGGTCACTTTCATACTTAGATAATCCCCCAGAGACAAAGACTTCATCTGGAGCTTGCCTGGACTCAATCGAAGGTGACACAACTCTCAGATCGAAGCTTCACTTCTCTGAGCAAAGGTATGAACTCAATCTTCCTCCCGAGCTTCCAACGATTCTCCATTTTGCTTAGGTTAGTTTCATAGCCTATAAATCGTATGGATGTGTTCATCTCTTCAAGACGAATCCATAGAGCATAAGAACACAAAAATCCATTGAGAATAGAGTGAGATCTTAGGGTTTTAGTGTGGACGGCCACGGGTGCACACCAGTCGTAGACGATGACCAGGAGCCGTTGGATCGCGCGTGTATCGAGCGGACGGTCGAGATCAAGTGGGACGACGCGATGGTATGTAAACCGCAGGTCCCTAGAGAGCTGAGTCAGATGGTGGCGTCGAATCACAGCGCGACACGTGGGCTTTCGGAGCTGCCGAGGTTGACGCGGCGTCGCGTGGATAAGTAGGAAATTGGGGTATTTTTGAATTATTTAAATGCCCTGAACTTCAAAAATTCATATCTTTGCATAGAAAAATTACAAAAATAAAATAAAAATACCCTCTTGCTCAGTGAACAGAGGAGAATAATGTGGAAAAGAAATCAAGTTAATTGAATGAGTCTTTTATTTTTAATAATTTATTTACTATTTTCAATGTTTTGATTCTTCATTTGCATAGACAATTCATCATGGCATGAGACCATAGGGCTTTTGAAGCCTCTGATCTTAGGAACATTCCCTGAAATTTTCAAGGTCAGAGGTCATCTCTGTGAAAAGTTATTGAATTTTCAAGTTCATGTCACTGTTTTAGGTATTTTAATTCTAATAATTAGCATGTTGTAAAATAAATTCTAAGAAAATTTGGTGATGTTTCTTAGGACCAGAGGACCCTATGAAAAATATATTCCGAGTTAATTCATACATAATAACCTTAATTGGCCTAAACCCCTAAATTTGAATTTGATTTAATTAGGGTTAACCACACATCAAATTGACTTGAAAATAATTCTCTATTATTCTTTAAGGTCAGAGAAACCTTACATAAAATTTTGAAATAAATTGGACTTGATTAGCCCCACCAAATGGGTTGATTAAGCCTCATAAGCAAAATAAAACTTTAAAAATTCATAACTCAAAAAATACTTTCCAAAAGTTTACAAAAATGATTTTGAAGCTTCTTTTATATCAGGGAGTTCAGGAAAATTAAAATTGGAAATTTCTAAAAAAGTTGATTTTCCACAATATTTTAATATTTTAATAATTAAAAAATAATAAAAATCACAAAAATATTAAAAATCATAAAAATGTAAAATTTGGACTCCAAATCACTTAGGAACAAACCAAATATTTTTCCTAAGTCCCTAGGGTAAGATATTGAATTTTAAAGGCTTAATGTAATTTTTAATATTAAAAAATGAATTTTCAACCTTCTTCACTAAAATAATTCCAATAAATCAAAGACAAATCAGAAAATTATAAAATTTGTTCCTTTAAACTCTTTGAGGTTAGAGAGATTTATGAAAAATATAAAATCTATTTTTAAACTTTTATTTTATTTTGAAATTAATTAATACTCTAAAACTCAAAATAATTGTGATAAATAAAATATAATTTAAAAAATCACAAAGATTGGTCCAAGTGGTCCCTTAGTCATTAGGAACATCCCATAATTTTTTTAAGGACGGAAACCTTTCCTTGGTCAAGTTGTTGAATTTTCCTTGAAAATCCCTAATTTTCATTAAAAATAATTATATAAATAAATTAAATTCAGAAAAATCACATTTTCTCCTCTAATGTCTTAATTGACATGTGAGTGAGGTTACATAAAAATTTCAAATTCATTTGAGCTCAATTTAGTGAGTTATGAAGTAAATAAGCTTAAAAGGGCATAAAAGTAATTAACAATTTTAACCTTTAATTAAAACTTTAGGTTTAATCAAAATGGAGGGTAAAATATTTGATTTTAACTTTCTCTTGGATGATTGAAACTTAGGGAAATTAAGGGGTAGAAACTCACTAAAAACTTTGAAAATATCAAAATGAAACTTTAATTAATTAAATAATTTAAATTTTGGAAAGAATATATTTAAATTTGGATTATTAAAATGGGGATTTTATTAAGGGAATATTTATTATTTAATTTAAAAATCTCTAATTAAGTCACTTTAACAATAGTTAATTCTTAATTAAAAATTAAAATAATAATCCAATTTAACAATTAAAACTAAAATTAAAACTAAAATTAAAACTAAAATTAAAACTAAAATTAAAACTAAAATTAAAACTAAAATTAAATTAAATTAAATTAAAATTAAATTAAAATTAAAGTTAAACTAAAACTAACAATTAAAATTAAAATTAAAATTAAAATTAAAACTAAAATTAAATAAAATTAAATTAAAATTAAATTAAAATTAAATTAAATTAAAATTAAATAAAATTAAATAAAATTAAATTAAAATTAAATTGAAATTAAATTAAATTTAAATTAAAATCAAATTGAATTAAATTAAATTAAAATCATTTAATAACAAACCTAAATGAAATCATTAAGAATTAAATCAAAACACATCAATAATTTCAACACCTCTTACTATCTAAGTAAATTTAAAACATGAATATCAATTTGGAATACTAAGATAATTGAAAAATGTAAAGATTTAAATTAAATCTAAAATAATTTTAACACTATTCCAAATTTAAAATTTTTAATTAAAACATCATAATTAAATTAAAACACTTTAAACCATTAACTCAAACTTTTAATTAATTATGATTAAAATTCTCGATAAACCAACTTGCCCTTAAAGGCTTTAATTATTATAACTCTTAAATAGGGTATTAAGTGAGATGTCACTTCATTCATCAGGTAATCAAATACCTAAGTTCACTGAGCAAGAAACAAAGTTTAACTAAACTCCTGGATGATTAATTCACCTGTGCAACTAAATTTACTTGGACTCAAAACAATCACATAAATATTAAAAAGATGTTTAGGACTCGTCCTAAGCACTTCCTCAATATGACGGGATGTTTTAAAAGAATAATTGAATCTAATTATTCTTTGATGAAGAAAGTCATCCTTAAAATCAAACCAAGAACCTAGACGTCATAGGAGATGACTAGTTATAGGATTAGGAATTTGGTAGACAACCAAAACCCTTCCCTTAGCTTTATCTAGGTATCTGTTGAAATATTTAAATGCCTTAACATGTGTTTTAGGTGCAGCTTGGGATGACGGGAAGACCCTCCAGGTACGCTTTTATTTTATTACAATTTATTTTATTGCAATTTACTTACTTGCACTGTACTTTACTTTTCTTGCAAGATAAATAAAACTGTTGAATGAAAACCAAAACCTTTAGGGTAGTCCCTGAACTGAAACTAAAACTAAATTAAAAGTCATTGCAAGATAAAATTCACCGCCACAACATTCCAAAATATAAAACAACTCAAAATTTAATCACAAACGGAACAACAAAACTACAACTACAATTAAACTAAAACGTCTCGTTGGATGATCGGGAATACCTCGGATGATGTAACCCACATGTTGCTAACGGAATTTCCCACGGTCTAAATGAAAGTGTGGAACTCATTCAGTTGAGTTTAGCAAATTCATCTGGACTAAGTGAGTCCGATGAAAATAATGGTGTCGGGATGACGGAACCAGTGGGATCTTAATCGGTTACGTTTAATTAACTTTAAGATTTGTTTCAATTAAAATATTAAAAACACTTGGATTTTAAGATTTTCTCTAAACCAAAACACTTCTCTCATCTCCCGATTTATTACTTCTAAAACTAAACCTCTCGTAATAACAAGGAGCACGGAGCATGGTGGGCGGCTCGGCCATCATCATCGACGAAAACCTTTGTGTACTTCAGCAAAACTTTCCTTAAAATTAAATAACCAAGTAAATTAAGCCCTAACCGGGTCTTAGGACTCCGAGGTAGTCGTTTGGTACGACATAAACCCTCACATCTTCGAGGCTATTTGTGTGATTATGCCATACAAACATAAGTCCTAACTAAATAAAATTGGCAGGATTGCAACATTAAATAAATTCCCAAATTGAAGCCAAACAATATGATAGTTTGAGAAGTTGGCAAGATTCTTCTTGGATCCTCAACTTCTCCTACTTCTCTTCCTTTGGATTCATGAAAATAACTGTTCTAAATTTGATCCATTCCCTATTGAAATTTCCAAAATCCAATTGTTTGAAAACCTTAAACTTTGAAATTCTTGAGAGTGAAACCACTAATCATTATCGAGAGTTTTCTTAAATGATTCTCGTCATTTAAGATGTAATTAACTATAGGGGCTTGCCCTTATAGGGAACTTTAAGAACCCAGGTAATATAAACCCTGTTTAATTTCTTTATATTAAACAGGGGAACTTGTCGGCTTATAAAGTTAGTTCGCAGACTAAATGGATGTCAGAAATCTTCTAGTTTATTTAATCGAGCCACATCGTCAAGCAGTGTGTCTATTATTTGAGATAGATACACGGTTTGTGATGCGGTGCTCGTTTATATAAACTATTTGGGATGTGAGATCAGTTTGATTTCATATCTTAAAATTTTCAAATTTAAAAATTAATTTCAAAATCAAATGCTACTTTCCAAATTATATATATATTTAAATTAAATTTAAAATATGAAAATTCGTCGACAACTTCTGTAGGTGACCCCTTTTCAAAATACAACACAACCTAAAAATATGCCGACAAATTCTGGCAACTCCGCTGGGGAATAGTTCCTCTCTCCATTTTGATTAGATGGTTTTACTTTCATAAATCCGTAGTGAGTCCATATCCATAGTGGACCAAAACTACCATTCTTCCGTTGGAATACCCCGTTCATTTCTGTCTTGAACTAGTATAGCCAACTCCTCTCGGATTTAGGAGCCACTGTTTAGACACCCCTAAACGGAGAGGTTTCGAGATCCTTTTACCTCTTTCTGAGGTGGGGTGGACCCCCAATAGGTGTTAGTTTAGGAGCGGTCATTCGAATCGAGAAGTCTTGCATAAGACTTTCTCTTCCTTTCCAATTCTAAATCGGGCCCTTTACCTTTTCTACAACCCTTTTTCCTTTAATCGTTTTGTTTCTAACAAACGAACCTCCTAATAAAAAATCTCTTTTCAAAATCACAAATACACTAAGATAAATGAAAATGTGTTCGGACTCTTTCTTTTTCGTCCTAAACTTTACGACGAAAAGAAGCATAATTCGGGACTGACATTCGGAATCTGCCCTGTAGAAAATGACTGTCCAAAGCTAATCTTCTCCTTCACCAATGGAATGGACTTTACCGTTTACAAGGATGAGCTGCCCGACAATGGGATCATCTATTTCGGATAAGAATTTGGCAACACAGATGTCACGTTCGCTGACGTCACTCTCTTCACACTAATTGGCAAAGTGTCAGAAAATGAAAAGCCCATGATTGAGTTCAATCTGAAATCGACCCAAGAATTCCCTCCCCTGCAAAGGATTCTAGTTGAATGGAGTACTACTGTTCGTAGGAGGACTGTTGTCTCTACCCCCACCGGTCTAGTCATCTCTGCACCTACCTCGACTTCTGCCAGACTGAAGGGGAAGGAAATCCAAGTCTGTGATGAGCCTGTCACCGTGGAGGGTATAGATTTTGCTACAATACCAGCAGTTTTTGAGATTGGGTCCAGTTTAGAAGTTACACCCCTAACTCAGACTCAAAGGAGAAATAGAAGTAGAAAGATTGCTAGAATTGAGAAAGCTAAAGCTGTTGAAGTTGCTTTTCTAGATGAAATTCCTGAGGAAAGAGAAGAACTGCCTGAGTATATACCTCTGTTGGAAGGGAGCAGGTTTCACCCTCTCTCTTCCACATTAGATGAAGAGAATGTCCGTAGGATCGCCGCTGCATTATCCCGACCTGCATACTACAGTAATTACAAGAGGAAAAGGGATAAAACTATGCCATTGACTCGGCTGCAAGCTATGATAGATAGATTGGCAAAGAAAGAAAGATGCCCTGTGTCAGAAATCTTAAGAAGGATAGGATGGGTGCCAGCTAAATCCCGCCTCGGACCACGAATAGAGCCTGTTGCTGCCATAGAGAAACCAAAGAAGAAAATAAAAGCCAGTTCACCCGTTGTTGTATCGGGTCTACAAATTAGGGAGGATACCACCTTCCAGCATATAGCCAACATATCATCCGGTCCTAGGCTTCCGGCTGCTAGAAGGATGGTATGACGACCTACTACTGGCGAGTTAAGACCAAAACAATGTCCTGAGAAGAAAAGTCTCGTTAGGAGACTTGAATCAGAAGAAAGTGCTACTGCAATAAAGGGGACTCCCAGGAAGGAAGTTCAACAACCGCCACGAGACGACTGTGAGACCGTGCGGAAAAGGCCATTAGAGGATGCCATAGACAAGTTAAGGACCGACATCCGACGGTTAGCAAAAGAAAGAGAAGAAGAACTTGGAGATGAAGTTGACTCATTATGCCGAGATCAACATGGTTGAGACACGAGCATCGTCAGCTTGGCAAGGTGCTCCGACAGCTGTGGAAAGAGATGAACCGGAAGTGATGAGAGCACAGATTCGGGAGAGAGATGACACAATTTCCCAAATTGCAAAGAGGATGGAAGAGATTGCTGCTGCCTTAGCCACTCTCCAGAGTCAGGTACAACCTCAGAAAGAGACACCGCCAGAAATTATCCGTATTGCAGATGGAGGGAAAGAGATCACATCCGTCAACGGAGACTAACAACCAAAGGAAGATCATGCACAAAGCATGATTCCAGAAAAGGACATTAAGAGCATGGTGGAACAGCATATGCGAGAGGCCCTAGCACAATCTAAGAGTGGAGCATCTATTCAAACGGGCAGACCTTACCCCGAAGAGTTCGATGCAGTCTAATACCCGAAAGGGTTCGTACCACCTCTGTTTAAGAATTTTGATGGAACAGGAAACCCCCGACAACATATTGCACATTTTCGTGTTAGTTGTTGCAATGCCGGTGGGAGTGACGCTTTACTCTTCCGACAGTTTGTCAGCAGTTTATCAGGGATTGCCTTCGACTGGTACGCAGAATTGCCGAACGGTCCAGTAAAGACCTTTTCAGAACTAGAGAATCTCTTCGTTAAACGATTTGCCGGGACTCAGCACCACATCACTATTGGTGATCTAGTGGTGGGGCAACAAAAGCCGAATGAGACTTTAGTGGATTACATACTTTGATGGAGAAACTTAAGCATGAAGTGTGAACTACAGCTTCAAGAACAACATGCAGTCGGCATCCTACTTAAAAGTATCCATGGCCCGATAACACTTCTCCTTAAAGGATTTACAATCAATACATTCGAGAAGTTTCTTAGCAAGGTCGGGAGCTTGTAAGAAGAGGCAAAGCAGTTAAGTTTCGTGGATAAGAACTATAAGCAGAAGCCCGTGAAAACATTCGAAAAGAAATCTGGAATCATCTCGGCAGTAGATAAGGGCAAGCAGCCGGTTCAGATACAGTCAGAGCGGCCACAACCTATTTATCAACCACCACAACGGACGTATCAGCAACCTCAGCAGGGATATCCGCAACCTCAGCAGAGCTATCAACAACCTCACCAAGGCTATCAGCAACCTCGTCCGAGCTATCTGTCGCCTCAGCATTATGAACAACTGCCTCGTTCATCGCGTACCTTAAGAGAACTTCTAAATAAAGAATATCCATTCAAAACTGAAGCAATAGCGAAGATGTTCCACAGCTTAATGAAGACACCAGATTTTCAGCTGCCAGAGCCCAAAAAGTTGGAGGAAGTCAACAAGAATGATCATCCTAACTATTTCCCTTACCACCAGATGCTCGGACACAAGATAGAGGATTGCATCACTTTCAAGAGTTGGCTTGATGACAATCTCCGGAAAGGGAACATAACGATCCCAAAGGAATACATGAAGGAACCCCAGTAAGGAGGTTCCGTCAACGTTATTTCAACGGATCCCATTATTCCGATAAACCCGTACACGATCGATGATGGATGGAGTACCGTCTGGACAAAGTCATCAAAGAAAAATTTGGATCACATCCAAATCGCTTCTGTACACGCTTCAACTCAAAGTTCGAAACCTGTTGAGCAGGCACTATCACTTGCGATTGAAGAACAGCCCCAGAAGGAGGAGAAGATCATGGAAGAAAAGAAGACCGAGGCTCCGAAGGGTAGATTAGGGACTGCTTATCCTAGGATGGTTATTTCCAATTTGGGGGAGAAATCCCTCAAACTCCTGACTCTGTTTGATTATCTGCTTGCTCCGGCGGGATCTTATAATTATAAGGGTTATGGCGTTGGCTACGTTTTGACTATTTCTAACTATTACATAACAAGCGACAACCGGCTTAATCCGGATCTTGATTCCAATACAGATAACAATTCTCAAATCATACACAACCTCGACGACCACGACGAAGAAGATGTTCGCAAAGGAGGCTACCAAAGCTCGACAAGCAACGAGTCCATTTGTGAATTCCGAGGGGCTCTGATCACAATAGAATTAGAACCATCAGACACCGAAGCAACTTCAGAAGAGCCAGTTGCTCCGATTCAAAAGGAAACACCAAATTCAGAAGAAATAATAGAAGTAAATTTAAGAAGTGGAAAAGTTCTACCCCCGAGAATGGGTCCAAAGGATAAAGGAAAGCAGGTGGTTGCTCAGGAAGAGCCAACCCCATCAGAGGAACTGCCCATTCGGGAAGAAATAGAGGAACATGGTAATAAAGTGGACTATAACGTGCTAGCCCATCTTAGGAAGCTACCAGCCAAACTAAGCATATACGACGCTCTGATCCTGTCAAAGGAGATGAGGGAGGCTACGATCAAGGCTTTACTTGATCCAGAGATTTGTTTAGCCCAAATGGCCGGTAATTCCTTCGACGAGGTTTGCTCGTTAAGAGAACAGCGAGGTGTTACCTTCACGGACAATGATCTATTACTGGGAACAACAGATCACAACCGATCGTTATACATTTCAGTCACTATTGAGAAGTTTACGCTCTCCATAGTGTTGGTTGATCCAGGAGCATCAATCAACATAATGAATATTTGGATGCTAGCATATTTGGAAATTGATGCTCGCGAGCTTGAAGCAGACAAAATGCTATTAAGTGGCTTCAATCAAAAAGGAGAAAGAGCTCTTGGATCGATAACATTACTAATGAAGACCGGTGATTTAGCAAAGACAACCGCAAAATTCCACATAATTGATTCTGAGACATCGTTCAACGCTCTACTGGGCCGGCCATGGATCCATAAAAACTGGATGGTACCATTGTCTCTGCACGAGTGCATAAAGTATTACGAAGGAGGGTAACAGCGTATCAAAGGAGACTTGCAACCATTCTCCGTACACGAGATTGGAATTCATGAAGATGTGGCCTACTTCGCACCTCCAAAGAAAACAATCTTTTCCATAAATACCATACCAAATGAAGCAAAAGAGATTTGAGACGATGAAGAACTTGAAGTTCTAGTCCAACAGTTGCTCACCACTCCCTTACGACGAGATGGTGAAGATTTCTCTAGAACTCGCACCCGAGGTCGAGGCCGGGGATGAGGACGTGGAAGAAACGTTGGAACAGTTGGACAGAAGAAACCGGTCATCGATGTTGTTTGGGAGAATAGCTCTGAAGAAGAAGAAGAAATCAAGAAAGAAGCAGCAACAATAAATCAGAAGAAACCACAGTTCAAGATCTCTCTTGAAGATGAAAAGAATGAAGAATACAAATCAATGTACGAGAAGATTAAACATTATGTACATACTATGACCTTGACGCCGATCCATTCTAATAAGACCGAGGGTATGGTGGTCAAGGAAGTGCATGGTGGTGGTACTAAGCCAATCAAGTTTTACCGTGGTGCTTCTTCTTCCAATACTGAAAAAGATGTACAATTTGAAGATGTTACTTCATCTGAATTAATGGAATTACTTTTTGAGTGGTACTCTCCCTGTGTTCAAAATTTAATTCAACGTGGTGTATTACCTCGACAATGGACAAAAGGCCGATCACAACACTTTGAAAAATTATGGAATAATGCTGGTCGGCCTTCCAATTCAAAACATGGTCTCGGATTTGGCACAGTAGGATCAGTTGATGATACAGGATTTTTCTTGGTTGTCACTCTCGAACCTAATGAAGACTGCTTGGAAGCCTCAGAAGATCTTGAAGATCTGCAAATCGGAGACGCTCCACCAGAATTCAAAGAAGAAATCAAATTTACTATAGACGAGTTAACGGAAGTTAACTTAGGTACTAGCGAAGAACCTATGCCTACCTTTGTTAGCTCCTTACTCAATAAAGAAGACTCCGAAGACATAATCAAGCTATTAATGGAATTCAAGGACTGTTTTGCTTGGAGTTACGATGAAATACCAGGATTAGCTCCAGAGGTCGCAGTTCATAAATTAGGAGTAGATCCTACTTTCGTTCCAGCCAGATAAGCTCCCAGAAGAATGCGTCTAGAAATTGAGAAAAAAGTAATATCCGAAGTTAAGAAGCTAATAGACGCTAAATTTGTCCGTGAAGAACAATACCCAACTTGGTTAGCCAACGTGGTACCAGTCAGAAAGAAGAGTGGTCAAATCAGAATTTGCGTGGATTTCAGAGATTTGAATAAAGCATGTCCAAAGAACGAATTCCCACTACCAATCCCAGAACTGATGATCAACATTGCTTCAACACATGAAATCTTCTCTTTCATGGATGGATCATCAGGATACAACCAGATAAAGATGGCACCAGAAGATGAAAAGCTCACGACATTCAGAACGCCGATCAGAGTGTATTGCTACACAGTAATGCCATTCGGACTAAAGAACGCAGGAGAAACATACCAAAGATTGATGATGAAGATTTTTTATGATCTCATTCACAACCAAGTCGAGTGCTACGTGGATAATGTGGTCATCAAAAGTAAACTGAAGGAAGATCACCTGTATGTGTCGGCATATTTTTTGGTTATGTATTTTGGCTAAGGGAAGATCACCTTCTAACCCTAATTTCTCACTTGATTCTCAACGGATTCATGTGTTCTTATGCTCTATGGATCTCACTTGATTATCATACGGTAAAAATGCATTGAAATTGATTCAAATTAAATGGAGAATCTCTGTAAGCTCGGGAAGAAAAGTGAGTCCATACCTTTGCTCAGAGAAGTGAAGCTTCGATCTGAGAGTTGTGTCACATTCGATTGGGTCCAAGCAAGCTCCAGATGAAGTCCCTTGGCCTGGTGAATTGTCTAGGTATGAAACTGCCCACAACCGATCACAAAGCTTGGAGGCTAGAAGCAATGGCCGGCCCGGAGAGGGGGCTTTTGTTCGGTAAACTTCTTCTCTTGGTCCGGTGAAGGTGTAGAGTCAATCAATTTGGGGATTGGCTCACTGTGGTGAAGTGTCCTGGTTTTTATGCTGAAATTTGAACTCAAAATTGAGCTCAGCTGGAGGGAATTGGGGCTGGAATCCAGTGGGAATCAAATGCTCTATGTGTAGAGAGTGGTCTGGGATGATTTTGGCAGAGTTTCCTTAAGGTTTGTTTCAGCACCTCTCTTGGCCGAGAGGAGGTGGTGTTTAAATAGGCATGGCTGGGGGGCCTCCCAGGGGGAGTTAGGGCTTGGGATCAGCTGCTCTATGCAAGAGAAGAACAGCCATGGTGGCCACTGGACTTGGGGCAGCTCAGCAAGGGGGAATTTCAATGTTGGCTCACATGGGAGCTCTCGGGTGTGGTGTTTTCTGGCGATCCAGGTGGCTGGCCGGCAGGCATGGGTCACCCTCAGGTTCAGGTGGGTCAGGGCTTGATGTTTGTGAAGTCAATTGGTTGCTGCCATGTGTAAAGGGTTTGAATCAAAGTGGAATGGGGTAAGGGTGTATTTTGGCTAAGTTTAGTCAAATGCATGGATTGGGCTAGGTGCACCTCCCCATGGCTAGTTTGGGCTTAAGAGAAAGTGGTTTAGGTCAGCTTGATTAGTGGGGAAAGGTCACCATCCAAGTACAATTAAGTTTAAGCAAGGTTTAGGGGAGACATGGGAGTGGTTAATCACTCTTAAGAGGATCATTAAAGGGTCCCCTCCTCTTGCCATTTTGGGTATGGTGAGGTTTCCAAGGCTTTCATGGCTCACATGTGGCTCATGCATGGCTTCATGACTCATCTTTGGCTTGGGAAAAGTTAAGTCAACTTCATGAAAAAGGGTTTTGTGAATTTTGGCATTTTGATGGGAATTGTTATGAGGCTTAATTTGGAATTGTTTAATGATAAATTAGTACTTTAGGAATGATTTTAAATTGAATGTGTGATGAGGGAAAGTGTCATGTGGGCTTTAGATTGATTTGGGCTTTTGAATTTAGTGGAAGTGGGCTTTTAGGAAGGTTTAATGGAGTGGGCCTTTATGTTTTTAAAATAAGTTTATGGATGGGAATTTTGTAAATGGTTGGGCCAAATAATTTTTGGGTTTGGTTTAGGGATGTGTCATGAGTGATTTGACATAAATTTGAGGTGGTTTGGGCTTGAATTGGGTTGGATTTGGGTTCATTTTGTACATGGGCCAATGTAGGTCAAATTGGGCTAATTTGGGCCAATGTTGGGCTAGGATTGAAATTGATGTAAAATTAATGTTGGGAAATGTTTATGGGAGTGTTTCAAAGAGGTTTCAACTTTGGTTGGGTTTTGGTTTTGGGACTTGGGCTTATTTGGGTTAGGTTTGAGTTTAGGTCAAAATTGGGATTTTTTGGTTTTGGGTTGAATTTGAGTGGGGTTTGGGTCCAAATTTTGGGTAAATTATGTTAGTGTTTTGTTTGTGGGGATGTTAGGGAAGGTTTAGAAAAGGTTTGGGGTCAATTTGAGTTAAATTGGGTTAGTTTGGGCTAAGTTTGGGTCATGGGTCCAAATTGGGCTTTAAGGTCAAAAGTGAAATTGGATTCAAATGTCAATCAAATTGGACCTGGATTTGGTCTAGATTGATATTGTGGATATTTAATTGAAGTTTAGAATTGAATTGGACCAAAATTGGGGTCAATTGGGTAGGTTTGGTTTGACATTGGGTTCACTTAGGTTAAGAATGGGCTAAGTTGGGGGTTTTGGTAAAAGTGGGGTAAATTGACAAAATTGGCCCATGGTGTAGTTGGACAAAATGAAATTGGAAATATTTGGGATTTTATGGAATTTTCTGGGAATTTTCTGAATTTTTGGATTTTTTGGCTAAGAGGGGCATTTTGGGTATTTGGAGGGTATTGGGGGGTATTTTTGGAATTTTTGGTATTTTTGGCTATGGATAATCAATTTGGTTGGTTAGGACATGTTCAAGGTTAATTTTGGGGAATTTTGGGTGATTTGGAAATTTTGGAGGATTTGGGCAATTTTAAGGGCTTTTGGTAGGTTTGATAGGTGTAGGGTTCTTGGGGTCAAAAATTGAAATTTTGGAAGAATGAAGATTGATCAAATATGAGTGAAATGGAATCAATTTGATTGAGCCATGAAGCCATGTTAAGCCTATATGAGCCATGAGAGGACTCATTTGAGGCATTCACTATGTTGTTCCTAACCCTCTTAACCAGGGGCTTAGGGGTTAAGGTCCATCCATATGAATTACCTACATGAGTCAAGGAGTCAAGTTGGGTATGGGTATGGTTTTAGGATTTGGATTGTGTGTGTGAGAGTGTAGAGTATGAGTGTAGTGAGTGTGTAAGTCAACCCTCACCAGACCAAGCCACCTGTGGTGGTCCTAGGCCAAAGAGTCCTATAGGGAACTCATCCTTTGAACCTTCACTTTTGATCTCAACCCTCTAGGTGATTAGGAGTCTGCAATCAATCTTGTGGGGTTTGCAGGGAGACAAGAAGTGGTTTAAATTTCTAAAGGATGGGTCCCAATTCTAGTCCCCTAAGATAGTCAAAGGAAAAGCCTAAGGCTAGATCCTAAGCACTAAAGAGGGAAGAGAAGACCTCATCAAAATGAGGTCAACAGTATGATTTGAGAATTGTTTTCGAGCGAATAAGACAATACAACCTTAAGATGAATCCCTTAAAATGCGCCTTCGGTATCACCTCTGGGAAATTCTTAGGATTTGTTGTCCGACATCGCGGGATTGAAATCAATTCGGAAAAGATTAAAGCTATTTTAGAAATGCCTCCTCCCAAAAATTTGAAACAACTAAGATCCTTTCAAGGGAAGTTGGCATATCTTCGACGCTTTATCTCGAACTTGTCAGGTAGGTGTCAACCCTTCTCGGCATTAGTTAAAAAGGACGCCAAATTCATTTGGGATGAGAAATGACAGCGGACATTCAAGGACGTTAAGTAATATTTAATGACACCTCCTGTCTTAGCAGCCCCAGTCTCAGGTAGACCGTTGATAGTTTATACAACGGCTTTAGACGACTCCCTTGGAGCCCTGCTAGCCCAGGTCAATGATGAGGGAAAAGAAAATGCTCTCTACTACTTAAGCCGTCGTCTAATCCTGACGGAAGTAAAGTATCATCCGATTGAGAAACATTGTTTGGCCCTGATCTTCGCCGCTCAAAAGCTCAGACATTACATGCTTTCTCATAAATTCAACCTTATTTCGAGAGTTAATCCGTTGCAATACTTGATGACCCGACCGACAATTTCTGGTAGACTTGCCAGGTGGTCGATGATACTATTGCAATTCGACATAACTTTTATTCCTCTTCGCGCCGTAAAGGGACAAGTCCTAGCAGATTTCCTCGCAGCACACCCTTTACCGGCGGATTCGCCTCTCGACGACGATTTGCCTGACAAGCAGATAATGAGCCTAGAAGACCTCGATGATTGACGTTGGGAACTGTACTTCGACGGAGAGTCCTCAGCACAGAAGAACAGAGAATTGCAAACGATAGTGCCCGGTAAGGCAGGAATCGGACTAATCTTTATAACACCGGAGCGGGGAATGTTAAGATACTCCTACCACTTAACAGAATCATGTACCAACAACGAGGCAGAATATGAAGCCCTCATAACAGGATCGGAATTAACCATTCAGATGGGAATAACGGACATCAACATCTACGGAGATTCTCAGTTGATCATTCAACAGGTTGCGGGACAGTACAAAATTTTAAAGCCAAGACTCGAGCAGTACTTTCAGTACTCCATGAAATTGTTGGAATAAATATCAAATGTAACAATCTACAAGATTCCCAGAAAAGAAAATGCTCTCACTGATGCGCTAGCCCGCCTTGCAAAGGAATTTGCTTGCTTGCAGGATGTGTCAGTTCAAGGACGACAGGTCCTATCACAGCTCGACATGGATACAATACACAAATCAACAGAAAAAGCAGAAGAAACAATTGCAGTAGTGATAGAAAATTCAGAAGATTGGCGGCAGCCAATAATAGACTACTTGCAGACAGGAAACCTACCAGACGATAAGTCGTTAGTCCATCAAATCAAGAAAATAACTCTGTCTTACGCATTAATAAACAACACGTTGTACAGAAGGTCTTTTGACCAAATGTGGCTTAGATGCCTGAGCGGGTCCGAGGCTCGTGAAATCGTTAAAGAAGTACATTCAGGACTTTCTGGCGCTCATCAGTCGGGTCCGAAAATGAAGATGAAGATTAAAAGACTAGGGTACTGCTGGCCCTCAATGATGACCGACTGTATGAAAGTTCAAAAGTTGTCACCTGTGCCAAGTGCACGAAGTGGTTCTACACCAACCTCCAAATGTGCTACATCTAACAATAGCATCGTGGCCATTCAAGTGTTGGGGCATAGATATAGTGGGTCCGATAGAACCGCCTTCTTCAAGAGGACATCGCTTCATTCTTGCAGCTACAGACTACTTTTCCAAATGGGCAGAAGCTATACCACTCAGAGAAGTGAAGGCACACCACGTGCTACAGTTTTTCAAGAACCAAGTTGTCTACCATTTTAGAGTACCACGCAGAATTATTTCAGATAATGGGTATGCATTCAAAAGTACAAAGATTAACAATTTTTTCAGAAGACACATGATCGATTGGCGATACTCAATGATCTACTACCCAAGAGCAAACGGCTTGGCCAAGGCTTTTAATAAAACTCTCGTTCAAATTTTAAAGAAAACTTTAGACGACAACAAGAGAAATTGGCACGAGAAGTTGTTAGAAGCCTTATTGGCCTAGAGGACGACTTTTAGGACTCCTACTCAGTCTACGCCTTACGCTTTAGTATATGGGTCCGAGGCCGTCTTGCCCCTGGAAGTTCAGCTTACGTCACTCCGAATTGCAGTTGCAGAAAAGATCACTACAGAAGAAAATGCCAGACTACGACTGGAAGAAGTGGAAAGCTTGGAAGGGAAAAGACTTTCCGCGCAATAGAATTTAGAACTGTATCAGGCCAAGATGATCCAGGCCTATAATAAACTGGTCCGCCCAAGAACATTCAAAGTCGGTGACTTAGTTCTTGTTCTCAGAAGACCTATTCTTGCACAACGCAAGATAGGTGGTAAATTTGAACCAACATGGGAAGAGCCGTTCGTGGTCGAGACAGTCTACTCAGGAGGTTCCCACCAACTGGCTAATTGCCATGGAGAACCACCCATGCTTCCAATCAATGGATGGTATTTAAAGAAGTATTACGCAACCTGATGTTTCGAAGGGTGGCCTCTAAAGTAGAATCTTATCCCTAGAAACACGGGTGAAGTAATCACTTTGTGACTTGGACCGAACCCAAAACAAAATAAAATGGATGATAAAAAAATCTCATCAACGAAAATGTTAAAAAGAAAACATGGAAATTCGTAATAATAAAATGTCAATCTTTCCTCTTAAATCCATTCATTCCTGATATTTTCTCATCTCTTCCTACTTCCTTTAAATTTAAAAGAAGTGAATAAGAATTTTTAAGTGATTTTTCTTATTGTTCTTGTTCTTAGTACAGCCCCTGATCCTTTCCTTATTTTTTTGAAGGGAAATGTCGAACGGGCGGTTGGTTCTAAACTTTAGAAATGGCGTGAGTCTAGCACTTGATGAAAAGAGGGTGAGGGATAGAGCAGTGATAGAGATTGACTCAGACTTCACACCGGCCGGCTTACAATACGAAGAAAATGATTGGATCCCAGTTGATAGAGAAGAACTTCACAGCCAGACAGTGATGAAAATGGGTGGCCTGAGCCACCAATCCGGCAACAAGAAAAGAAAAGCAAATGCCGAGCATGCAACCGGAGAAGATAGGAAAATTAAGTCCGTGGCTGCCACAGCAGAGGGTATACTTGTCAGCGCCGCACCCATGGAAATTCAAGGGGTAAGGAGAGCTACTCTCACTGCTACCCAACGAAGAAATAAGAATCGTCGCATTCGCAAAATATTGACCAAGTTAGCAGAAGATCAACATGAACAGACAGTGGATACTGTCAGTGCAAATTCTCCAAGGAGACCGATTCGTCAGGAACCAGAAAGAAGAAAGTCAATTCCAAGAAGGTCAGAAAAGATAAAACAAATACCAAGAAAAGTAGAAATAGAGTCGGTACCTCGACGCCGAGCATATGTACCGGATCCGAAGAGTCTTGTTGCGAAAGCAACCCCGGAGGATGTCCCTACGAAGACTATCCCTGAGGAGCCTAGACATGCAGAAGAACGTCTTCGAGGTTGAGCCATACATCCCGCGAGTATGTTACTAGACACCGAGGACTTCAAATAATCCCGGAATACGAGCTGGAGAAAATGCAATTAGTTGAGAAGAAAACCTTTGAATACTTTGAAAGAATTGGAAACAAGAGGGTCAACATCTTGGAAGGCCTCGAGCTACATACAAATGTTTTCTCAGATTATTAGCAACAATAAATTGTAGATTGCATCCTTGAATTACAGAAAATGGGTCGAGCTGGCCGCCTGAAAGAAAAGACATATTCAGAACCCCGAAGATGGATGCCAGGGAAGGGAAGAGTTACAATCCAATACGGATGTTGCTACAATTTTGCTATAGACAGAAAAGGAAATGCACCAGGGATACTCCATCGCAGTAAGGTGGATCCGATGCCAAGAATCATCAAGAGAATGGTGAAAAGGATGATAACATGGAGGGTACTTTCTGCAGATTGCATACCCAACAGCTGCATTATCAACATCTACAAGGAAGGCGACTGCATACCTCCGCATATAGACCATCATGACTTTGTTAGACCCTTCTACACAGTGTCATTCGTCAACCAGTGCAACATCATGTTCGGATCCGACCTCCGGATTGTAGGCCCCGGTGAGTTCCGAGGGCCGGTGGAGATACCAATACCGGTAGGTTCCGTCCTGGAGTTAAAAGGAAACGGAGCAGACGTTGCGAAGCATTGCATTCCAGGAGTGCCTGTGGAGTGGATCTCAGTTACTTTTAGAAGAATAGATGACAGAAAAATGCCTTACCACTTTCAGCCAGATCCAGAATTGGAGTCTCCGGCCCTACGAGCTGTGAGTTACATGGGGAATAACACACCTCCAATGCACATCCATGCGGCATTCCTGCCAAGGGTGGCTTGGAAGGTGACGTTATTACCCATGTTTATTACTATTCAAACATGGATTTTTGACAGACGCTTTTGGATGGATTAGCAAAAAGTTTACATAATCCGTTTTGGATTTACATGGATTGTATGAGACATAAAATTTCTGAGGAAAATGTCATCATGACTAGATCAAGTTGTATGATGTACTTTCAGCAAGTTGGAATGAAAATGACTACGTCATATTTTCCCTTCACCTCCTTTTGTGCAAATTGACTGGGAAACACAATTAGAGTTAAATGAACTTTGAAAAAAGAACAGAAAGGAAAAGAAAATAAATGAGAATTTTTCCTAAAAATCTGAATATTAAAATGAACTTCAAATTCACATGAACACTAAATAAACAACAAAAAAAAAGAGATCGTTAAAGGACAAACAAAATGAATCTAAATCTCAAATTGAATTCCGATCTGAATCCTCTGATTCAAACCTTTCAGTTCTTTCCTCAATCGAAATCTGTTTGAAACTCTTTTGAAATTTGAATAGTCTCTTCGACTTTTCGTTAAGTCAAGTCCTTTTAGCTTGGTACACTTACCAGCTCCTTTCAATTCTCTTTCTTCTGTGTCTTAGAGGAAAGACTAATTCTATTGACATAGAGCCACGAACTTTGTTTGATTTGGTTTTGATGGCATGGGATTGGGTCCCTCTTCATACAGATAAATCTTTGAGATTGGAACTAGTTTCCATTTCTCATTAAAATTTCCGAGATTGGTACCTAAATTCCAGTTCTCATTTCGAGGTCGGTACCTAAATTCCGACTCTCATCCGAGATCGATACCTAAATTTCGATTCTCTTTCGAATTGATACCTAAATTTCAATTCTAAATTCCTAGACTGGTACCTAAATTCTAGTTCTTTTCCTTCGAGGTCGGTACCTAAATTCCGACTATCATTCGAGATCGATACCTAAATTTCGATTCTCTTTCGAATTGATACCTACATTTCAATTCTAAATTTCTGAGACTGGTACCTAAATTCCAGTTCTCTTTTTTCGAGGTCGGTACCTAAATTCCGACTATCATTCGAGATCGATACCTAAATTTCGATTCTCTTTCGAATTGATACCTACATTTCAATTCTAAATTTCTGAGACTGGTACCTAAATTCCAGTTCTTTTCCTTCGAGGTCGGTACCTAAATTCAGACTCTCATTCGAGATCGATACCTAAATTTTGATTCTCTTTCGAATTGATACCTAAATTTCAATTCTAAATTCCGAGACCAGTACCTAAATTCCAGTTCTCTTCCTTTGAGGTCGGTACCTAAATTCTGACTCTCATGCGAGATCGATACCTAAATTTCGATTCTCTTTCGAATTGATACCAAAATTTCAATTCTAAATTCCTAGACTGGTACCAAAATTCCAGTTCTCTTCCTTCGAGGTCAGTACCTAAATTCCGACTCTCATTCGAGATCGATTCCTAAATTTTGATTCTCTTTCGAATTGATACCTAAATTTCAATTCTAAATTCCGAGACTGGTACCTAAATTCCAGATATCTTCCTTCGAGGTCGGTACCTAAATTCCGACTCTCATTCGAGGTCGATACCTAAATTTCAATTCTCTTTCGAATTGATACCTAAATTTCAATTCTAAAATTTTGAGACTGGTACCTAAATTCCAGTTCTCTTCCTTCGAGGTCGGTACCTAAATTCTGACTCTCATGCAAGATCGATACCTAAATTTTGATTCTCTTTCAGGTTTGATACTTAAATTTCAAATCTCACTCTCTCGAGATCGGTACATAAATTCTGATTCTCATCCTTTTTCCATCGATACTTAAACTCTGATTCTCACTCCGAGGCTGGTACCTAAATTCCAGTTCTCTTCACAATCCCGAGGTTGAAACCCAGGTTTCAATTCTCATTTCAAATCCAAATTTCAAATTCAAAATTTTCTTAAATCAATTTTTAAATTAGAGTTCAAATCGAAATCCAAGCTTACACATTAAAACTTGAAATTTAAAAGTAAAATGAAATCTAAATCGAATTCCCCAGATCTTGTGATTTGGAGTTCACCTCCTTTTCTTTTCCCCTGTAAGAGTTCAGGAATCTCCGGACTTGGAAATATACCTGATACTCCCCAGCGGAAATTCTTCTACTTCGTCCTAAGTTTGTCACTTGGACGTCTGTGTTGGTTTTGTTGATCTCTTCGGTCAACGCTAATACGCGCGGTGTGCTTGGTTAGCACACCACAACTATTGGGGGTCCATTTGTTAACCTCATTTTTGATGAGGTCTTTTGCTTCTCTCTTTAGTACTTAGGATCTAGCCTTAGGCTTTTCCTTTGACTGATCTTAGAGGACTAGAAATGGAACCCACCATTTAGAAGTTCAAACACCTCTTGACTCCTCGCAAACCCCACAAGCTTGATTATAGACCCCTAATCACCTAGAGGGTTGAAATCAAATGTGGAGGTTTAAAGGATGAGTTCCCTATAGGACTTCTTGGCCTTAGGAATACCCTGGGTGGCCTGGTCTGGTGAGGGTTGACTTGCACATACACTGCACTCTCACACACATCACAAGTCCTAAAACCACACTCTCACCCAACTTAACTTCCTGACTCATGTAGGTAATTCATATGGATGATCCTTAACCCCTAAGCCCCTGGCTAAGAGGGTTAGGAACAACATAGTGAATGCCTCAAATGAGTCCTCTCATTGCTCATATGGGCTTAATATGGCTTCATGGCTCAACCAAAGTGATTCCATTTTACTCAAATTTGATCAATCTTCATTTTTCCAAAATTTCAATTTTTGACCCCTGGGGCCCTACACCTACTAAACCTACCAAAAGCCCTTGGAACTACCCAAAATTTACAAAATCACCTAAATTACCCAAAATTCCTCAAAAATCAATCCTAAACATTTCCCCCCACTCAAATTGATCATCCATAGCCAACAAAGTACCAAAAATTCCAAAAGTACCCCCCAATACCCTCCAAATACCCAAAATGCCATTCTTAGCCCAAAAATCAAAAAATTCAGACAATTCCCAAATAATTCCAGAAAATCCCAAATATACCCAATTTCATTTTGTTCAACTACATGATGGGCTAATTTTGCCAATTTACCCCACTTTTACCAAAACCCCCAATTTGACCCATTTTTAACCCAGGTGAACCCAATGTCAAACCAAACCACCCCAATTGACCTCAATTTTGGTCCAATTCAATTCTAAACTTCAAATAAACATCCTCAACATCAATTTAGACCAAATAAAAGTCCAATTTGATTGAAATTTAAGCCCAATTTCAATTTTAAGCCTAAGGCCCAAATTTGGCCCATGAGCTAAACCTAGCTCAAACCCATCCAATTCAACTCCAATTGGCCCCAAATCTTTTCCAAAGCCTTCCTAAAATCCCCATAAACAAAACACTAACTTGATTTGCCCAAAATTTGAACCTAAACTCCACCCAAACCAAACCCAAAACCAAAATCCCTTAAATTGACCTAAGCCCAAACCTAACCCAAATGGGCCCAAATCCCAAAATCAAAGCCCAACCAAAGTTGAAAACTCTTCGTGACACTTTCATGAACATTTCTCAACATTAATTTTACATCAAATCCAACTTTAGCCCAACCTTAACCCAAGTTAGCCCAATTTGGCCCACCTTGGCCCCTTTACCAAAAAAACCCAAATTCAACCCAATTTAATTCAAAATCACTTTAAACTTGTTCCAAACCACTCATGACACATGCCTAAACCAATTGCAACATTTATTTGGCACAATAATTTACAAAATTTTCATCTCAAATTTATTTTAAATCCAGAAGCCCACTTCCTTAAACCACTTTAAAATCCTATCCGAAGATAATTTCAAAAGCCCAAAAATTGATTCTAAAGCCCATATGACATTTTCATTTGTCATCCATTTAATCAAAATCATTCCCTAAGTTCCAAAACCATCATTAAACCATTCCAAATCAAGCCTCATGCCAAATCATCCCTAAATGCTAAAAATTTCTAAAGCCCACTTTCATGAAACTTGGCTAAGCCATTCCCAAGCCACATGAAGCCATGAAGCCATTTCTTAAGCCACATGTAAGCCACGTGAGTTGTGCCCCATGTCATCATGCCATCTTGGGCAAAAGGAGGGACTTCTTTCTTGATTCCCTTAAAGTGATTAAACACTCCCATTTCTCCCTTAACCCATGCTTAAGCCTAATTGTACTTGGATTGTGACTTGACCCCACTAATCAAGCTGAACCAAATGACTTTCCCTCAGTCCAAACCAGGTCATGGGAGGGTGAACCAAACCCATTTGCATGAGTTGACATAATAAGCCCAAAATGAGCTTCCCCCTATGCTATATCAATCCAACTCCTTTACACATGTCCAAAGCTAATTGTTGGCACCAAACTCAAGCACTGACCTCCCTGAACCTGAGGGTGACCCATGCCTGGCCGGCCAGCCACCACAGCCGCCGGAAAACACCAGGCCGAGAGGCTTAATTTGAATCAAAAATTCAATTTGAACTTGCTGAGCTGTCCCATGCCCAATGGCCATTGCAGCTGTTCTTCCCTTGTCCTGAGCAGTGGATCCAAGCCATCAAACCCCCCCCCCCGGGAGGTCAAAGGAGGAGTTGAACCAAACCTTACCAAAACTCTGCCAAAATCATTCCAGACCCCTCTCCAGACATAGAGAACTTAATCCCCACTGAAATCCAGCCCTAAAACCCTATCTGTGAGCTCAATTTCTGAGTTGAAAATCCACCAAAAAAATAGGACACTTGACCACAGTGAGCCAATCTCCAAATTGATTGGTCCTACACCTTCACCAGACCAAGAGGAGAAGTTCCTCAGTAAAAGCCCCCTCACCAGGCCAGCCATTGCTTCCAGTCTTTAAGCTTTGTGATCGGCCTTGGTCACTTTCATACTTAGACAATTCCCCAGAGCCAGAGACTTCATCTGGAACTTGCCTGGACTCAATTGAAGGTGACACAACTTTCAGATCGAAGCTTCACTTCTCTGAGTAAAGGTATGAACTCACTCTTCCTCCCGAGCTTCCAGCGATTCTCTATTTTGTTTAGGTTAATTTCATAGCCTATAAATTGTATGGATGTGTTCGTCTCTTCAAGACGAATCCATAGAGAATAAGAACACAAAAATACATTAAGAATCGAGTGAGATCTTAGGGTTTTAGTGTGGACGGCCACGGGTGCACACCAGTCGTAGACGATGACCAGGAGCCGTTGGATCGCACGTGTATCGAGCGGACGGTCGAGATCAAGTCGGACGGCGCGATGGTATGTGAGCCGCGGGCCCCTGGAGAGCTGAGTCAGATGGCGGTGCCGAATCACAGTGTGAGACGTAGGCTTTCGGAGCTGCCGAGGTTGACGCGGCGCCGCATGGATAAGTAGGAAATTAGGTTATTTTTGAATTATTTAAATGCCCTAAACTTCAAAAATTCATATCTTTGCATAGAAAAATCACAAAAATAAAATGAAAATACCCTCTTGCTCATTCAACAGAGGAGAATAATGTGGAAAAGAAATCAAGTTAATTGGATAAGTATTTTATTTTTAATAATTTATTTATTGTTTTCAATGTTTTGATTCTTCATTTGCATAGACAATTCACCATGACATGAGACTATAAAGCTTTTGAAGCCTCTGATCTTGGGAACATTCCGTGAATTTTTCAAGGTCAGAGACCATCTCTGTGAAAAGTTATTGAATTTTCAATTTTATGTCACTATTTTAGGTATTTTAATTCCAATAATTAGCATGTTGTAAAATAAATTCTAGGAAAATTTGGTGATATTTCTTAGGACCAGAGGACCCTATGAAAAATATATTCTGAGTTAATTCATACATAATAACCTTAATTGGCCTAAACCCCTAAATTTGAATTTGATTTAATTAGGGTTAACCACACATCAAATTGACTTGAAAATAATTCTCCATTATTCTTTAGGGTCAGAGGAACCTTACATAAAATTTTGAATTCAATTGGACTTGATTAGCCCCACCAAATGGGTTGATTAAGCCTCATAAGCAAAATGAAACTTTAAAAAATTCATAACTCCAAAAATACTTTCCAAAACTTCACAAAAATGATTTTGGAGCTTCTCTTATATCAGGGGAGTTTAGGAAAATTAAAATTGGAAATTTCTAAAAAAATTGATTTTCCACAATATTTTAATATTTTAATAATTAAAAAATAATAAAAATCACAAAAATATTAAAAATCATAAAAATGTCACATTTGGACTCTTAATCACTTAGGAACAAACCAAATATTTTTCCTAAGTCCCTAGGATAAGATATTGAATTTTAAAGGCTTAATGTAATTTTTAATATTAAAAATTGAATTTTCAACCTTCTACACTAAAATAATTCTAATAAATCAAAGAAAAATTAGAAAATTATAAAATTTATTCCTATAAACTCCTTGAGGTCAGAGAGGTTTATGAAAAATAGAAAATCTATTTTTCAACTTTTATTTTATTTTGAAATTAATTAAAACTCTAAAACTCAAAATAATTATAATAAATAAAATATAATTCAAAAAATCACAAAGATTGGTCCAAGTGGTCCTCTAGTCATTCGGAACATCCCATAATTTTCTTAAGGACAGAAACATTTTCTTGGTCATGTTGTTGAATTTTCCTTGAAAATCCTTATTTTTCATTAAAAATAATTATATAAATAAATTAAATTTTAAAAAATCACATTTTCTCCTCTAATGACTTAATTGACATGTGAGTGAGGTGACATAAAATTTTCAAATTCATTTGAGCTCAATTTAGTGAGTTATGAAATAAATAAGCTTAAAAGGGCATAAAAGTAATTAAAAATTTTAACCTTTAATTAAAACTTTAGGTTTAATCAAAATGGAGGGTAAAATATTTGATTTTAACTTTCTCTTGGATGATTGAAACTTAGGGAAATTAAGGGGTTGAAACTCACTAAACACTTAGAAAATATTAAAATGAAACTTTAATTAATTAAATAATTTAAATTTTGGGAAGAATATATTTAAATTTGGATTATTAAAATAGGGATATTATTAAGAGGATATTTATTCTTTAATTTAAAAATCCCTAAATAAGTCACTTTAACAATATTTAATTCTTAATTAAAAATTAAAATAATAATCCAAATTAATAATTAAAACTAAAATTAAAACTACAATTAAATTAAATTAAATTAAAATTAAATTAAAATTAAAGTTAAACTAAAACTAAAAATTAAAATTAAAATTAAAATCAAAATTGAAACTAAAATTAAATAAAATAAAATTAAATTAAAATTAAATAAAATTAAATAAAATTAAATAAAATTAAATAAAATAAAATTAAAATAAAATTAAAATTAAATTAAATTTAAATTAAATTTTAATTAAAATCAAGTTGAATTAATTTAAATTAAAATCATTTAGCAACAAACCTAAATGAAATAATTAAGAATTAAATCAAAACATATCAATAATTTCAACACCTCTTTCTATCTAGGTAAATTTAAAACATGAATATCAATTTGGAATACTAAGATAATTGAAAATGTAAAGATTTAAATTAAATCTAAAATAATTTGAACACTATTCCAAACTTAAAATTCATAATTAAATTAAAACACTTTAAACAATTAACTAAAACTTTTAATTAATTATGATTAAAATTCTCGATAAACCAACTTGCCCTTAAACGCTTTAATTATTATAACTCTTAAATAGAGTATTAAGTGAGATGTCACTTCATTCATCAGGTAATCAAATACCTAAGTTCACCGAAAGCAAGAAACAAAGTTTAACTAAACTCCTGGATGATTAATTCACCCGTGCAACTAAATTTACTTGGACTCAAAACAATCCCGCAAATATTGAAAAGATGTTTAGGACTCGTCCTAAGCACTTCCTCAATAAGACGGGATGTTTTAGAATAACAATTGAATCTAATTGTTCTTTGATGAAGAAAATCATCCTTAAAATCAAACTAAGAACCTAGCTTCATAGGAGATGACTAGTTATAGGATTAGGAATTTGGTAGACAACCAAAACCCTTCCCTTAGCTTTACTTAGGTATCTGTTGAAATATTTAAATACCTTAACATGTGTTTTAAGTGCAACTTGGGATGACGGGAAGACCCTCCAGGTACGCTTTTATTTTATTGCAATTTACTTACATGCATCGCGCTTTACTTTTCTTGCATGATAAACAAAACTGTTACATGAAAACTGAAACCTTTAGTGGTAGTCCCCGAACCGAAACTAAAACTAAATTAAAAGTCATTGCAAGATAAAATTCACCGCCACAACATTCCAAAATATAAAACAACTCAAAATTTAATCACAAACGGAACAACAAAACTACAACTACAATTAAACTAAAACGTCTCGTTGGATGATCGGGAATACCTCGGATGATGTAACCCACATGTTGCTAACGGAATTTCCCACGGTCTAAATGAAAGTGTGGAACTCATTCAGTTGAGTTTAGCAAATTCATCTGGACTAAGTGAGTCCGATGAAAATAATGGTGCCGGGATGACGGAACCGTGGGATCTTAATCGGTTCTGTTTAATTAACTTTAAGATTTGTTTCAATTAAAATATTAAAAACACTTGGATTTTAAGATTTTCTCTAAACCAAAACACTTCTCTCATCTCCTGATTTATTACTTCTAAAACTAAACCTCTGTAATAACAAGGAGCACGGAGCATGGTGGGCAGCTCGGCCATCATCATCAGCAAAACCTTTGTGTACTTCAGCAAAACTTTCCTTAAAATTAAATAACCAAGCCATAGGATTTCGAGGTAGTTTGCTTAGTGCAACATAAATCCTCAACCTCTTCATTAGGCATTTGCATGATCATGTCAAGTAAATTAAGCCCTAACCGGGTCTTAGGACTCCGAGGTAGTCGTTTGGTACGACATAAACCCTCACATCTTCGAGGCTATTTGTGTGATTATGCCATACAAACATAAGTCCTAACTAAATAAAATTGGCAGGATTGCAACATTAAATAAATTCCCAAATTGAAGCCAAACAATATGATAGTTTGAGAAGTTGGCAAGATTCTTCTTGGATCCTCAACTTCTCTTACTTCTCTTTCTTTGGATTCATGAAAATAACTGTTCTAAATTTGATCCATTCCCTATTGAAATTTCCAAAATCCAATTGTTTGAAAACCTTAAACTTTAAAATTCTTGAGAGCAAAACCACTAATCATTATCGAGAGTTTTCTTAAATGATTCTCGTCATTTAAGATGTAATTAACTATAGGGGTAGGGAACTTTAAGAACCCAGGTAATATAAACCTTGTTTAATTTCTTTATATTAAACAGGGGAACTTGTCGGCTTATAAAGTTGGTTCGCAGACCAAACGGATGTCACAAATCTTCTAGTTTATTTAATCGAGCCCCATTGTCAAGCAGTGTGTCTTTTCTTCGGAATAGATACACGGTTTGTGATGCGGTGCTCGTTTATATAAACTATTTGGGATATGTGATCGGTTTGATTTCATATCTTAAAATTTTCAAATTTAAAAATTATTTTCAAAATCAAATGCTACTTTCCAAATTATATATATATTTAAATTAAATTTAAAATATGAAAATTCGCCGACAACTTCTGTAGGCGACCCCTTTTCAAAATACAGCACAACCTAAAAATATGTCGACAGCCGTGTGTTTAAATAGAAAATAGGGAAGATTGATTATAAATTTGTGTAGAAAAATCTTTAAAATAAAATAAAAATACCATCTTGCTCAGTGAACAGAGGAGAACAATGTGGAAATGGTTTCATGTCTATTTGAAGTGTGTTGTATTTTTAATTAATTGAATAATGTATTTTGTCTTTTGAATCTCTACTTTCTTAGACATTTCACCATGGCATGAAACTTAAGGCTATTGTTCTCTCTATTATGTGAGATATTCCCTGATTTTTCCAAGGTCAGAGGAGGTCTTTATGAGGAGATCCCTATTTTTCAAGTTTATCGTGTATGTTTTAATAAAATAATTACAGTAATTAGTATATTCATTAAAAAAATATAAAAATACTTTTGTAGATTCGCTGTGACCAAAGGACCGGAGGAAAAATACAAACTTGATTTAACTCATTAAAACTCACCATAATTTTAATCCACTCACTAAACTTAAAGAAAATTAAATTGGACTAAAATGGAAATGGCTTAATTTTTGCTCCCCACTATGGCTTAAGGTTTGAGGAACTCTCACAAAAAATTTTAAGTCATTTGAAATTAATTTGATCACTTAATTTGATTTTCTAATTAAATAACTTTTTTGGCATTAAAATAATTATAATAATAAAAATATAAGTAAACAAATTATGAAATTGGTTTTGGGAGTTCCTTATGATTAGGGGAATTTTATAAAAATAAAATGGTAATTAAAATAAACACTTCATTTTTAAGCATATTTTGAGTTTTTTTTAAATAATTAAAGAAATTATTAAAATTAATTAAAAATAAAAAAAATTACAAGAATATAAAAATACACCAAATTGTCATATTTGGCCTCCTAATCATTGGGGAACCATTAAAATATTTTTCCTAATTTTCTAAGTAAAGATATTAATTATAAAGAGTTAATAATAATTTTTAAGCTTAAAAATGGGTTTTCCTTAATTTTGCACTAAAATAATTCTAATAATTAAGATATAAATCATAAAAATATAAATTTTGTTTCTCTGGGTTCCCTGACCTTAGAGAGTTTTTTAAAAAAAATATATATAAAACTTAATTTTTCACATAAATAATATTTTATATTTAATTAATGCTCGAGAATTTAAAATAATTGTAATAATTAAAATAAAATTTAGAAAATCATAAAAATTGGTCCACGTGGTCTACTGGTCTAAGTAAACCTCCAATAAGTTTCTCAAGAATAAATAATTTATTTTTATTAAGTTATTAAATTAGCTTTGAAAATCCTAATTTTTGCATGGAAATAATTATATAAATTATATTAAAATTAGAAAAATCATATTTTCTCCTCTGATGTATTAATTGACCCATGAGTGGGGTAACATAAAAATTTCAAAATCATTTGAGTTATATTTTATAAATTATGAGGTGATAGGCCTTTTGGGGGCAAAATTGTAATTAAGGAATTTAAACCTTAATTAATGTTAGGTCTAATCAATGGGAAATAGGTAATGAATGATCATCATTGGAATATTTAGATGATGAAATGCAAGGGATTAAAATGGTGTAAACTAACATCATCTTTATCACAGAAAAAGATAAACTTATAATTTCTTTAATTCATTTAATTTGGAAGATAATCAAAATTAAATGATCCCAGGGTTAGGGGTTTGAAATTGGAAGTCAATAATCCATCAATCTAATGCCCCTAGTTGGTGATTAATGATAAGTCAATACTTTGATAAAAATCATAATCACATAAGTTAACTTTTCTCAAAATTGCAAATATACCCATTAAGTCTTAAGGGCTTGGTAGTGAGCCAGGCTTAATCAAATTTGGCTAATATGGATTAGAAAAGATGGCTAAAATTAATTGTGAACATGTTTGAAACACCACAAGCTCAGTTCTAAAATTAAATTAACTAAAATTCTTAATAAATCAATTTACCCCTATGGGCCTCTACCCACATAATTTATAAATAAAATTTCAAGTGATAATTATCCCATTCTTAGGATTGATCAAAAAATCAATTCATTGATCAAAAAATCAATTCATTGATCTTAAAGGTATGATATTGATGATTCATCAAGCAACATAATAAGTTTGAACGAACTTGAGATTTTTCAAAAGATTGTGAGATGTTCAGGGCCCGATCCCTAGACCTCTCTGTTAATCTTTTGGATAACTTGAAGGACGATTAAACTTATTATAGCTTGCTTGAAAGATCATCTATACACTTAGAAAAATATGACCCACCAAGTTATGATATAGGATATGATAGGCCCATGACGAACCTATCTATAGGCTTGCTCATATTTTCTCACAAGCATGCTTCAATTCCTGCAAAATTATATATATATATATATATATATATATATATATATATGCATGACAAGGCTAAACTTTCAAGTGAAAGAACAAGAAGAAATGTCAAGTACGCCTTTATTTTATTGCACTGTGATTTACTTTTATTTACATTCTCGTACCTTTTCTGCTTGTGAAATTACATGTTAAACAACAAGGTCAACTTACATGTCAAAACAAAAACTTTTAGGAGAGCTAGAAAACCAAAATTAAAGCTAAAACAAAGCAAATATAAAATTCACCGCCATAACGATCAAAATATAAGACAACAAAAAATTTAATCACAAATAAAACTAAAATCACAATTGTAACTAAATTAAAACATCTCTGTCAATTGATCAGGAATCCCTTAGAGAAGGCATTCTATGTCTGTTAACGAGATTTCCTACGGTATGAATGAAAGTACTGAATTCATTTAGTTAAAATTGGTAAATTCATATGGACAAAGTGAATTCGAAGAAAATAGTGGTGCCGTAATGAGGGAACCGTAGGATCCTAATCAGTGTCGCAATAATAAACTTAAATATTCCCCTTGTGAGACATTAATACATCTCAATTTAAATATTTCTAAAACACAACACTTCTCTTTTCTCTTCAATTGACAATACTAAAACTAAACCTGCTACGATGAGGAGCGTGGAACATGCACAATGGGCATCACGACAATCTTCAACAGCAAAACTCCTTAGAATTAAACAACGAGCCATAGGACTTCGAGGTAGCTTGCCTGGTGCAGCATTAATACTCACTGTCTCCTTAGGCCTTTGCATAACCATGTTGAGTAATGTATTCCCTAACTCGTCTTAGGTTCTGAGGTCATCATTGGATATGACGTAAGTCCTCCTATCTTTCAAGCTAATCACATGATCGATATTAAGTTAATGTAAGCCCTAAATAATAAAATTGGCAGGATGAAATATTAAATAAGTACCTTAAATTGGAGTGCAACAATAGGATAGTTTGGGAAATCACTAAGATTATTTCTTGGAGCTGTATTTTCCCTTAGCTCTCTCTTCCTTTGGATTCCTATAATAATTGTTCCAAACTTGAGCCACTCACCTATTGAATTTTCTATTACCACATTCCCTTGAAGATCCTACCTTTTGGAAGTCATAAAATTAATATTTTTTGATATAAATCAAGAGTTTTCTTAGATGACTTCAGTTATCTAAGATGTAATTAACTATAGGGGCTTGCCCTTATAGGAAACTTAAAGACCCCAGATTAATATAAACCCTATCTAATTATTTCATATTAGATAGGAGAAGTTGTTGGTCAACATGAATTGTTTGCAGACCAAACAAATGTCATAATTCTTTAGTTTATTTATTTGAGCCTCCTTAGTAATTAATGTATCTATTCTTCAGGGTAGATGCACGACTTAAAATGTAGTGCTTGAGTATTTAAACTATAATATATATGAGATCAGTTTGATTTCATATTTTAAAATTAAAAAAATGATATTTTCTAAAATATATAAATCCATTTACATATAATAAAATCTAAATCTGAACATTTTAAAATATATACATACATTTACATATAAAACTTCATTAAGATTAGGAAGTGTTATATTCATACATCGATAATGCATTTATATAACTCATGAAAGAGATTACCATTCTTCTGTTGACATGCTTTACCCATTCTTTCTTAGGAAAGTACGATCAACTTTCCTCGATTTCAAGACCGTCTGTTTTAACATCCTTAAATAGAGGGGTTTAGGAGTCCTTAGGATTCTTCTATATCTTGTGGGGTTAACCCTCAATAGGTGTGTTATGAGTTTCACCAGAGCAATGTCCGTTGTGAAGGGGATTTCCGGACGGAGACCCCGACTTCACTTTCTATTTGTGCCCCTTGCTATCAGCAGATCAAACCATTCTTTCTAAAATCTTAAACTTCTTATAAAGAACATATAAAAACCATAGATAAGAAAAAATACTAAAATTAAAAAAAAAAGATTGTACCCAGTTCACAAAACAATATTTTTCGTAGTGTTTACACTATGCTTATAAGGGTTTCAGAATGTTTCTTTAGACAGTCACAATGTCGACCCCTACGCTCACTCTCTCTTGCAATTTGCCCACTTCCCATGAGAACGGTCTTGCTGCCCCAATGATCTAGTTCAGGACTAGCTTTCGTGAGTTTGAAGTCGTACTTGGAAAAGTCTTGTTCTTCGTCGTGAAAGTTGCTGCCCTGGTGTTATAGAATCGTTTGCCGAGTTCGATCAGAACTCCCACTGGGACTTCCCTATCACTACTGGTTTTGCCGTCACCACACCTACCTTCCCGTCTGCCAAGAGGAAGGAAGTTCTGTATGAAGAAGGTTATAATGATTCTTCTCTTGTCGTGCTATCAGTTTTTGAGATTGGATCCAGCTCTGGAGTTCCCATACTGACTAGGTCTCAAAGGAGGAACCACAGTCGTAAGATCCTCAAGGCCGTCAGGAAACAAGCTGCAAGTCTGCCAGTAATTGATGAGATTCCTCAATAGGAGGAACACAGTTTACCAGAGACCTCCCCTCTTCTTCGAGGGAGTAGGTTCCACCCATTGGTTGATACTACCAGAGATGAGAGCCTCCACAAGATTGTCTGTAGTTTTCCAGAGATTGGCTGAGAAATAGGGATGTTCCATTACCAAGCTCCTTAAGATAATAGGATGTGCAATATTCCCTGAAATGTAGAGCAAGATTCTAAGAAAGGAAAGACCCGTCCAAGTTTCCGTGAGGCACCATTTGGGGAGGTGTGTTGATGCCACCGCTACAGATGCTACTACCGTCACTCCGACACCCACAGTGCGCAGATCGGTCAAGTCTCGGCTGGGTCCGAGAGTATTGTCTGCTGATGATTTTAAGGAATTCCAGAAGAAGAAGAATAAGAGAGAGTTGTTTACCTCTGTACATGGTCTATACCCTAGGGAGCACACTTCTCCTCACAACTCCAATATCCCTGTAGAGAAACTTCATCTCAAGGCACCGACTCTTAAGCGGAAAGAGTGGTTATCGAAGGTCGTTGCACCAGTAGGCTTCGAGAAGTTTGTGGATCATCAGATGAATCACGAGTCCACTGTTCCCGTTGGCACTACAGCTGTTTCTTCCGAGTCAGTGGCAAAGAGCAATGACAATCAAGGGAGGCCTACAGATCTGAAGTTGATTAAAGAGAAAGCAGTTGATGATAAAGTTTGAAAGCTCAAAGTAGAGATTTCAGAGTTAGCAAAACAATGAGCGTTGGATATTAATGATGAAGATCACTACCTGTCAGATTACATGGAAGAAGAATTCATGGATATTCATGTTGTCGAGACCAGGTCCACATCATCTGCGAGCAATGATCATAGTGAGGATAACGCCACAGATGAGCTTTAAAGGGCCATATTGACAATAGATGAACAGATTAGTCATCTGGAGCAAGAGATGGAGGAGATGGCTGCCGCCATGACCGCCATGGCCACGCTACATGGACAGTCTTAGTCACGACCAGTAGCATCTCCGGAAGTTAACCAACCCGAAGTCATACATATCACGGATGACAGAAGAGAAGTCACTTTTGCCAATGAAGATGAACATCTGAAGAAGGATTCAGTTCCTAGTCTACCAAAGAAGGATATCAAGCAGCTAGTAGAACAAAAAGTTTCGGAGTCCTTGACTCAGTCTAAAGGTGAAGTATCAATTTCAAAGGGTAGGCCCTACCTGGAGGAGTTTGATGACATGCTTACCCCATAGGCTTTATCCCCCTACTTTCAAGACATTTGACAAACAGAAAATCCTTGTCAACATATAACACATTTCAGAGCCAATTGTTGCACCACAAAATGAAGCGAAACTCTATTGTTCCAATAATAATTTAGCAGTTTGTCAGGAATAACTTTTGACTGGTATGCAAAAATACCTAACAGATGTGAAGACCTTTGCAGAAATGGAGAATGTTAGTGAAAAGATTCATTGGCGTACAACAACACGTTACTATAGGAGATCTCGTGGTGGAGCGGTAGAAACCCGATGAGACTCTAGTCGACTATATTTTGAGATGGAGAAACTTAAGCTTGAAGTGTGAGCCTCAGCTACAGGAATAACACGCGATCGACATACTGCTCAAGAGTATCCATGGCTTGGCAAAAGCCTTCAATAAGGCACTCGTCCAGATTCTAAAGAAGGTGCTTGACTACAATAAAAGAGGATGACATGAGAAGTTACTAGAAGCATTATGGGCATATATGACAACATTCAGAATACCGACACAGTCTACGCCTTACGCACTTGTGTACAGGTCCGAGGCAGTGCTTCCGTTAGAGGTGCAGCTACTGTCGCTCTGAGTCGCCTTTGATAATCAGATTACAACAGAAGAGAATGCCAAACTACAACTTGTAGAGTTAGAAAGCCTCAAAGGGAAGATATTCCTCACACAAGAGAATTTGGAACTTTATCAAGCGAAGATGATTCAAGACCACAACAAATTGGTCCGCTAGAGGTTGTTCAAAGTCGGTGACATCATTCTCATCTCAGAAGGCCTATTCTTGCATACCGCAAGATAGGTTGAAAATTTGAGCCAACCTGGGAGGGACCATTTATGCTAGAAAAGGTTTACTCTGGCGGGTCGTACCAGTTGGTGGATTTTCAGGGAGATAGACTCATGTTGCCGATAAATGGACAATACCTAAAGAAGTACTACGCGACATGATAAAGCTGGAGAAAGGATGTCTGTTCCGATGTATCCATGTGGCCAGTGTCTATGATTGGGTCCTAAAATTAAATAAATTTTGTAATAAGAATCGAATGGAATATAATAAATTTTCATGAAATAAAACACTTTCACGATTGAAATCTTTTAATTCCAAATCTTGTAAAAATTATGTTAGATAAGGTAAGGGCATCTAACAAAAGTTAAAATCCAATCAATTATAATAATTTTCTATTATTTTTGTAAGTGCAAAGTACCGCATTACTGATTTTTCTCCTATTTATGCAGGAAAATGTCAGAAAGAAAGTTGGTTTTTTCGTTCAAAGACGACTAACATATATTGCTCAGAGAAGAGAAAGCACCTGTGGGTGGTATCGTAAATTTTGACATGGATTTCTCCCAAGTCAATGTGGATTATGAGGGCCTCTCATGGAGTTAGTCAGCCATAAGTAAGTTGAGGGCTCACATTCTTTAGTCAGAATCAGTCACCAAGAGGAAGGAGAAACGTGAAGACAAGGGGCCAGCGGTGTTTTTTACTGACTCACACCTCTGTGCAGCAAGAAGCCTACGATTCTTGTCGATGATCACCACGCCAGAGGAAGATCTAGTTACTACAATTGTAGAGAGGACTGAAGACGCACTGCTAAGGCGCACAGAGCGAAGAAATGCCAACCGTCGCAAGCGCCGACACTTGGACAGGATAGAGTGAAGACAAGCCAGACAGGCAGCTGCAGAGCTTCCTCCCATTCAAGATGAATTTTATAAGCCATAAATGAAGGAGGCGAACATCAGCTTTCCTACTACAGAGACTGATCCAGAGTTCACAGAGGCGCATGTGCCTACATGAAATCTAATTGAGGAGATCTTTACTGGGTGTCCGATTTGCAGTGCGGGTTTACCTTGGCAAACGTCACCTACTCAAGCATTTTTAGAATGTCTGGATTGCAATGTGCTACACTTGGATGAGTACGGGACATTTGAGGCATACACATCATCCTCGATGTTACTGAGAAGTAGAGAACACGTAGATGTAGAGCGATACATGCTAGAGTATATACAGCCGCGACAGAAGAAAATAAGTCAGACTATATGGTGGAAAAGATACACTGTGTCAGAAAGAAAAATTTGAGCATTATGAAAAAATTCAAGGAAGATTGGTCAACATCTTGGAAGGCCTCAAACTATACACTGACGTATTCTCGACGAATGATCAAGAAAGGATTATGGATTGCATTTTCAGCCTCAGAGGCTTGGACAGAGCTGGTTGTTTGAGGGATAAGACATATTCTGAGCCGTCAAAATCGAAGAGAGGTAAAGGCAGAATTAGGATCCAATGTGGTTACTGTTATAATTTTGCAAAAGAACGACGTGGAAATTTACCAGAAATCTTATAATGATGAAGTAGATCTGATGCCACTAGAGATAAAAAAATGGTAAAGAGGATGGTTGAGTGGCACATACTGTTAGGTAAATGCATTCCAAACAGCTGCTTCATGAACATCTACGAAGAAGGAGATTGCATTCTACCCCATATTGACCACTACAAATTTGTGAGAAATTTCTACACAGTCTCATTCATAAGTGAACATCTTGTTCGGATGTGAAATTCAGCTAGTTTGACTAGGAGAGTTCAGAGGATATTTTGAGATCCCATTGCCAGTTGAATCGTTCCTGATATTAAAAGAAAATGGAGTAGACTTTTCCAAGCACTGCGAACTGGAGTCGCACATGGCCGAGTATCAGTTACTTTTCGCTAGATGAGCCAAGATAAGACACCATACGGATATGAGCCAGACCCATACTTGGAGGATCTTCAGTAATTGGAGCTGTGACATAGCCGTACCATTGAGTGTACACGAGGGGACTTCTGTCTCGGAGTGTAGCTTAGGAGGTTAGCTTGTTCATAGGGTGACCTCTAAAGACAGACAGTTTCTACTTTCTACAAGCATACAACGCATGATATGTTTGAAAGTTATTATTCAGATGTACTACAGATGTTTTGGATGCTTCACATCGCATGATTTTAGTTGTATTGCATTTTCAAATTCAGATCAACAAAGAGCTAGTTTCTTCCATTGCAGCTTGTACTTCTAATTGCGCTATGGATGAAAAGCTGTAGGACCATACGTTGGTCCCAAATTATAACGAACAAAGAACGATACAAACAAAAAATTGGAAAAGAAGTAGAAATTGGAAAATAAATAAGAAATTGAAAGATAAATAAAAAATTGGAAAAGAAAAAGAAACAAAAAGAAAAGGTTGAAATTGAAAACACTCTTAATAAAAGAAGGTGAAATGATAAAAGAAAAGAGAAAAAGGAAAGAAAATGAAGACTTCTGCGATCTCGAGTCATCCACTCGTTGCACAATTCCGTGTTCCTCACACACCCCCCAAATCTTGTGTTTGCATTTGTACAACGTCACTTCCCACAAATATGAAAATGTCTTGACCTTCCACAAGTTTCTACGATGTCACAAATTGTAAATCCTTCAAGAATCATACAATGGAATTCCCACAAATTTTCACAATCTCCATAAATTTCCATAAATTTCTTCCATTTCCATAAATTCTAGAATTAGTATCTAAATTATGTCTCCCCTCCGTCAACTCTTGGGTTGGATGTGAGTCCTTGAGCTTCCATTCTCAACATGATATTTCAATAAATTTTCGCAACCTTTCTGAGATATTTTCTGCCTTCTGATCCACTGAAAATTTGCTAGTTTTTTAATATTAATTTCATACCTGTTTTTCATGATATTACACTTTAAAGGAAGGTATTTTTGATGATTTCATGCAGGTACAATGATTTTAGGCCTTTAGAGTAAAAGAAAGTGAAAAAGGAGTAAATTTGGAGCAAAAAGGATAAAAGTGCATTTTATTGAACTAACACAGAACGACGTTGTGACCAGCACCGGACAACGCCAATTTCTAGTGAGTATGATATTTTGGCGGAATAATGCGTCGAACAGCGCTCCTACCAGAGCTGGATAACACCCTATCCCGATTTTGGTCGGATTTTGAAAGGTTGCTTGAGAAAACTCTTAGGAATTCAGTTTTGGCTGAATTTAAACACTTTTGGAGCCACATTTCAAAGGGGGGGGGAGAAAAGAAGAGGCGAATTTAGAGTTTAGAGAGTGAGTTCTTTGCATTTTGTATAGGAAGTTAGGTGATCCACTTTAAAAATACTCATTTTTATGCCTTATTTATGATTCGATTCTTAAGGATATTATGCTTTAATAAAATGTATTTTTATGTTTTTGGATGTAGGTGATAAAAAAGAGTTCAAGAAGGAAAAAGGAGCAAAAAGGAGCAAAAATAGGGCTAAAAGAGCAAAGTTGTCGAAATTGTAGGCGCCACGCCTAGGCGCCAGAATCCGGAGCTTAAGCGTCAGTTCGATCCAGACGCAGACAATATTTTTGACTACTTTGGGCAGTTATTTTGATGGTGTTATGCTGTTATTAGAGCTTCTAGAAGACTGGAAGTTACTCCTAATATATAGGACATATGATACAATGCATCTGGACGCAGGGAAACATTTTTAATCGTGAAAAGGTGTGACCCAAAGTGAAGAGGTGCAAAAGACATGGTCACAGAGTCCGGCGCCTAGGCGCCAGATCCCGGTGCCTAGGAGCGACAGTTACCTTCTAGAGGATACATTGTATTTGGAAGAATTTTGAAGAGGTGCCTTAAGCAACCCCTGGTCAAATTTAGAGCCCTATAAATAGGAGCCCATTCTACAGAGAAAATCGCCCCTTTCACCCCTTCTAGCATCCTTGAGTCCCCATGCACTATGTAGCCATCCAATCATTTTAGAGAGCCACCTTCTTTACTATTTAGTGAGTTTATTTTTTGTTTATTTTGAGTGTTAAGTGTGAGATTATTAGTGTTGTTGCTGTTGAAGTTATTCATCATTGCATTGAAGTCGGTAGGAGTCAGCAGATCACTTCAAGAAACATTCCAGATAATTATTTGTAACTTAGTTCAAAGTTTTATAAATATGTTTTGTAGTGTGAATTTAATGTGTTCTGAGTAGTTGGTTTTCTTTCTCCTTTCAACTATGAAAAGATAATAAGATAATTAAACTTTGTTGGAGAATTTAATTTAAAATATTTATAAAAATTGTGATGATATTAATACCTGATCTTATTTTACTTTTTAAACTGGCCATTTAAATTATTAAAACCTGTTAAAGAATTTTGAGACCTATCTGGAGATAGTTCTTAACTAGTAGATATCACATGAATCCTTGGGTAGTCGAGGCTTTATGCGGGTTATTCAAGGTGAAGTGCAAATAAATAGGAATATATGATTTATTGGGCGTAGAATTAATTAGTTTTTAAAGTGACAGACTAAATTCTAATAATTTGATTTATAGAAAGGGAACGGGTCACTGGTAGGGCCGACCATAGCCTCCCTTGGACATCTAGTAGTGTGACCTAGATTAAGCCATTCTACTAATAAAACATCCTGAACCGATCTATAGATTAGTCAATGTTCTTTATGCCTGGACAAAAAGGTAAAGAATATGAATGCTTATATTTGGCACAATACCATAATCTAAATTCTCCACAAATGATAATTATTCTAAAACTCTTGGATTAGTTGAAAAGGAGAAAGTTATTTTATTTATACCTGCATTAATATTTATTTTAGTGCTGCTTACTTAACTTTAGTATAAATTTCATTAAATTTAAAATCTAAACTTTAAAAAGAAATAAAAATAATAACTACTTTTAATTTGAAAAATTCTAAAAATTTTAGTTAATATTCTAAAAATCTTCCCTGTGTGATCGATAACCAGGACTCCACTAGAGCCCTGTATTCATTGATACGATAAGTATACTTGCGTTTCAAATTGTGACTTTTAGAAATTATAAAAATCTAAATATAAATTCATAAAATCTTTCATAAGTAAAATCACATCAAGTTTTTGGCGCCATTGTCAGTGATCAAATTTTCTAGCAGTGGAATCAAAATCTTGCATTTGAAAGTATAAAGCCCCGTTAGGCTGAGTCACGCATCAAGTTTTTAGCGCCGTTGCCGGGGATGATAAGGAAAATAAGTAAGAAAGTTAAAAAGATATTTTTCAAATTAAATATAATTTATACACTTTTATTTCTTTTAAAATATAAAACATAAAAAATATATATAAAAATTAAAAATACCAAAAAGATTTTAATTTTATGTGTAGTTTTGGATCAGAAGGATTATTACCTTTTGATTCTGAATTAGAAAGAACAGTTAAAAGAATTAAAAAAGGTAAACAAGGTGAAGAAATTCAAAAATATCAGAAAATGGCTAACTTACATAATAATAATAAAAAATCAATAGAAATCAATGAACAAAATGTTTATAAACCATTTAGGGATCATGCAAACCCTACAGCTGATGAACTTCATATTAGTATTCAAATGCCAGCTGTAGATGTTAATTCTTTTGAGCTTAAACCTTCTATTATTCAAATGGTTCAAAATAATCAATTTGGAGGAACACCTAATGAGGATCCAAATTTACACCTTGCTAGTTTCTTAGAACTTTGTGCTACCTTTAAATATAATAATGTTTATGATGATGCTATTAGGCTTAGACTCTTCCTTTTTCCTTAAAGATAAAACAAAGATGTGGCTTAATTCAGTAGCAACTTGTTCTATCAAAACTTGGGCAGATATGGCACAAAAATTCATTGTTAAATATTTTTCTCATTCTAAAACTGCTAAATTAAGAAATGATATAACTTCATTTACATAATTTGATGGAGAAACAGTTTATGAAGCTTGGGAAAGATTTAAAGAACTATTAAGAAAATATCCTCATCATGCTTTGCCGGATTGGTTAATTATTCAAACATTTTATAATGGACTTATTGGATCACTTAGATCTATTATTGATGCTGCTGCTGGTGGTTCTTTAATGGCTAAGACATTTGAAGAAGCTTATACTTTATTTGAAGAAATGACTAATAATAATTTTTAATGGCCTTCTGAAAGGGTTAATCCTAAAAGAATGGAAAGTATTCAAGAAAATGAAGCCATTTCTATATTAGCTTCACAAGTGGCTGCGGTATCTAAGAAATTAGATAATTTTGCTATTAGTATATCGCATGTAAGTAATGATAACTCTGCAAATACTGATGATTCTCAAAAAATGGAAACTTTGCAAGCTATTGCTAGTAAAACTAATAACCCTTATTCTAATTATTATAATCTTGGTTGGAAAAATCATCCTAATTTTAATTGGAATAATAGACATCAACAATGGAGTAATAATCAAGTTAATCCAAATTGGAACAATCAAGGAAATTCAAACTTTAGACCAACTTACCCTCCTGGTTTTAATAATCAGCAGAAAAAGTTATCTATAGAAGAATTGATCTTGCAACTAGGTAATCAGCTACAAAGTCAAAACACAGCTTTTCATAATATTGAGTATCAGATTGGTCAAATTGCTAATTTTATTAATTACAAACCTCAAGGAACACTACCTAGCAATGACGAAATTAATCCTAAAGAAACTGGGAAAGAACATGAACAAGCAAAAGCTATACAACTTAGAAGTGGAAATGAATTAAAAAGAGAAAATTCAGAATGAAATTGAGAAAGAGAGAGAGGTAGAAGAAATTGAAAAACCTAAAAAATACTCTTTCTCCAAGTAAATATCAGACTGTAATTCCTATTGAAGTGGAAGTTGACAGACCACCACCACCTTTTCCTCAAAGCTTAAAATAACAGAAGCTTGACCATCAATTTTCTAAGTTCTTTGAGATTTTTAAAAAACTTACCATCAACATTCCTTTTGCTGAAGCGTTGGAACAAATGCCAAGCTATGCAATATTTATGAAGGATAGTTTAGGCAAGAAAAGAAAATTTGAAGCTTATGAAACTGTTGCATTAAGTAAAGAATGTAGTGCAATAATTCAGAAGAAACTACCTCAGAAACTTAAAGATCTTGGAGGTTTCACTATACCATGTGCTATTAGAGAAAAAGTTTGTGGAAAAGCCTTATGTGATTTAGGAACAAGTATTAATCACATGTCATTTTTAATTTTCGAAGGTTAGATTTAGGAGAGATTTCTCCCACCACTGTAACCCTTCAGTTAGCTGATCGATCTATCACTTATCCTAAAGGAGTTATAGAGGATGTTCTTGTTAAGGTAGATAAATTTATCTTTCCTGTGGATTTCGTTGTGCTAGATATAAAAGAAGATAAAGAAATACCTATTATTTTAGGGAGACCTTTTCTAGCTACCGGACGTGGTATGATTAACGTGCAAAAATAAGAATTAATGATGATAGTTAATGATCAAGAGATAACATTTAATGTTCTAAAATCAATGAGGTATCCTGATAAAGAAAAATGCTATCGAATGGATAATTTTGATTATATAATTGAAAAACATTATCAAGAAAAATGTTAGGTCATTTCAGAAGAAAAAAATGATGAATCGGTGTTATATAATGAGTCAGTAACTGAAGAAATTGAAAAAGTAAATGAAGAAAAATTATCTAAAGAAACTCATTATATTATTGAAAACTGGGAAATTTTAGACACAACTACAAATGATATACTTTTACCCTCAATTGAAAGAGCCCCTGAACTGGAATTAAAAATGTTACTCGCACATTTAAAGTATGCATTTCTTGGAAATTCATTAACTTTACCAGTAATTATATCTTCAGAATTAAGTAAAGATCAAGAAGAAAAATTAATAGGAGTTCTGAAGAATTATAAGAAAGCTTTTGGTTGGACTATTGCAGATGTAAAAAGAATAAGCCCTTCAATCAGTATGCATAGGATTTTAATGGAAGAAAATTATAAACCCACTATTGAGCCTCAAAGAAGATTGAACCTAATTATGAAAGAGGTTGTAAAGAAAGAGATTTTGCAATTGTTAGATACTTGAATTATTTATCATATTTCGGATAGCCAATTGGTCAGTCCTATTCATTGTGTTCCGAAGAAAGGAGGTGTAACTGTCATTGTTAATGAAAAAATGAATTAATCCCAGCAAGACAGGTTACTGGATGGCGAATTTGCTTTGATTATCGAAAATTTAACAACGCTACTAGAAAGGATCATTTTCCTTTACCTTTCTTGGATCAGATGTTGGATAAATTAGTTGGACACTCATATTTCTATTTTCTGGATGGATATTCTGGTTACCATCAATTTCCTGTTGCTCCTGAGGACCAAGAGAAAACAACATTTACAAATCCTTGTGGAACATTTTCCTTTAGAAGAATGCCTTTTGGTTTATGCAACGCACTTGCAACTTTTCAAAGATGTATGATGTCAATATTCTGTGATTTAATTGATAAAGGAATTGAAGTATTTATGGACGATTTTTCAGTATTTGGAACTTCTTTTGAATCTTGCTTGGAAAATATAACGAAAGTTTTGAAGAGATGTGAAAAAACAAATTTAGTTTTAAACTGGGAAAAATGTCAATTTATGGTCACAGAAGGAATTGTACTTGGACATAAAATTTAACTAATAGGGATGGAAGTTGATCAGGAAAAAGTGAAAATTATTGCTGAACTTCAACCACCTACTACCGTTACTAATGTGAGAAGTTTTCTGGGTCATGCTGGATTTTATAGGAGATATATAAAGGATTTTTATAAAATTACTAAACCTCTTTGCCATTTATTGGAAAAATAAGCTAAATTCGAATTCAAAGAAGATTGTCTGAATGCCTTCAATATTTTAAAAGAAAAATTAATTACTGCACCTGTTATTGTTGCACCTGATTGGAGTAAACCTTTTGAATTAATGTGTGATGCAAGTGATTATGCAATTGGAGCTATAATGGGACAAAAATATGAGAAAATTTTTAAAGTTATATACTATGCAAGCAAAACTCTTAATGAAACTCAAATAGATTACACTACTACTGAAAAAGAGCTTTTAGCAATAGTATATGTCTTTGATAAATTTAGACGATATCTTCTTGGAATGAAATGTATCGTACATACTGATCATTCTGCTATTAAGTATTTAATGTCTAAAAAGGATGCCAAACCTAGATTGATCAGATGGGTTTTACTTTTACAAGAATTTCATTTTGAGATTGTGAACAGAAAAGGAACTGACAACCAAATTGCTGATCATTTATCAAAAATAAAAAATAATAGTGAGAAGATTTATGAAGAAAATATAAATGAGAAATTCCCTGATGAGCAATTATATGTCATTCAAGGATTAAAAATGCCTTGGTATGCAGATATAGTTAACTATTTGGTTAGCAATATTTTATTTTATGGGTTGAATAGAAAATATATTAAGAAATTCAAGAATGATTGTAAATCATATATTTGGGAAGATCCTCATTTATTTAAAATAGGAAGAGATTTTGTGATTCGAAGATGTGTACCTTATAAAGAAACTTTTGCATTTATCTAAAAATGTCACAATTCTGAATTTGGAGGATACTTTGGAGTGGATAAAGCTACATTTAAAATTTTAAATTTTGGATTTTATTAGCCTACATTATTCGAAGATGTTGGACATTATGTAAAACTTGTGATCGATGTCAAAAAATGGGAAATATATCCAGAAAAGATGAAATGCCTCTAAACTTTATATTAGAAATTGAAAATTTTGATGTATGGGGTTTAGACTTTATGGGACCTTTCATACCATCATCTGGAAAGATTTATATTTTCTTAGCAGTTGATTATGTTTCAAAGTGGATTGAAGCTGTAGCTTTACCTAACTATGATTCCAAAAGTGTTTCGAAATTTTTAAAGAAGATGATTTTTACAAGATTTGGAATGCCCAGGGTAATTATCACAGATAGGGGAAGTCATTTCAAAAATATAAGAATTTAATCATTAGTGGAAATATTCAGAATTAAACACAGAATTACAATTGCTTATCACCCTCAAACAAGTGGAATGGCTGAAGTATCAAACAGAGAAATTAAAAGAATATTAAAGAAGACTGTTAATCCTAAAAGAACTGACTGGTTTGATAGACTTGATTCTGCATTATGGGCTTATAGAACAGCTTATAAGACACCTATCGGAATGTCACCTTATCGGTTAGTTTATGGTAAGCAATGTCACTTACCTGTTGAACTGGAACATAAAGCTTGTTGACCTCATTTTTGATGAGGTCATCTCTCCTTCTTTTTAGTACTTAGGATCTAGCCTTAGGCTTTTCCTTTGACTATCTTAGAGGACTAGAATTGGGACCCACCACTTAGAAACTCAAACCACTTCTTAACTCCCTGCAAACTCCACAAACTTGACTATAGACCCCTAATCACCTAGAGGGTTGAAATCAAATGTGGATGTTTAAAGGATGAGTTCCTATAGGACTCTTTGGCCTTAGGACTGCCCTGGGTGTGGCCTGGTCTGGTGAGGGCTGACTTGCACATACACTAGATTTATACACTACACTTTCACACACATCCTAAAAACACACCCATACCTAACTTGGCCTCCTGACTCATAAAAGTGATTCACATGGATGGTCCTTAACCCCTAAGCCCTTGGCTAAGAGGGTTAGGAACAACATAGTGAATGCCTCAAATGAGTCCCTTCATGGCTCATGTGGGTTTGATATGGCTTCATGGCTCAACCAAAATGATTTTATTCCACTTACATTTACCCAATCTTCAATTTCCCAAATTTTCAATTTTTGACCCCCGGGACCCTACACCCGCCTAATCTACCCAAAACCCTTGAAATCCTCCAAAATTTCCAAATCACCCAAAATTCCCCAAAATTAACCTTGAACATTTCCTCACCAATCAATTTGATCATCCATAGCCAAAAATACCAAAAATTCCAAAAATACCTCCCAATACCCTCCAAATACCCAAAATACCCCTCTTGACCCAAAAATCCAAAAATTTAGAAAATTCCCAGAAAATTCTAGAAAATCCCAAATATTCCCAATTTCACTTTGTTCAACTACACCTTGGGCCAATTTTGTCAATTTACCCTCCTTTTGTCAAAACCCCCAATTTGACCCATTTTAACCCTAAGTGAACCCAATGTCAAACCAAGCATACCCAATTGACCCAAATTTTGGTCCAATTCAATTATAAACTTCAATTCAACATTCCCAACACCAATCTAGACCAAACCCAAGTCCAATTTGATTGACATTTGGATCCAATTTCACTTTTGGCCTTAAAGCCCAATTTGGACCCATGACCCAAACCTAACCCAAACTCACCCAATTCAACTCCAATTAACCCCAAATCTTTTCCAAAACTCCCTTAACATCCCTACAAACAAAACACTATCATGATTTGCCCAAAATTTAGACCCAAACCCCACTCAAATTCAACCCAAAGCTAAAAGGCCCTATTTTGACCTAAACCCAAACCTAACCCAAATAAGCCCAAACCCCAAAATCAAAACCCAACCAAAGCCAAAACCTCTTTGAAACACTCCCATAAACATTTCCCAACATTAATTTTACATCAATTTCAACCCTAGCCCAACATTGGCCCAAGTTAGCCCAATTCGACCTATATCGGCCCATTCACCAAAGAAGCCCAAATCCAACCCAATTCAAACCCAAATCATTCCAAACTCATTTCAAATCACTCATGACATATCCCTAAACCAAACCCAACAATTATTTGTCCCAAACGTCTATAAAATTCCCAACCATAAATCTATTTTTAAACCTAAAGCCCACTTACATGAAACCTTCCTAAAAGCCCAAATTTCATGCTAAAGCCCATATGACAAATTCTTCTCATCATACCCTTAATTAAAATCAATCCCTAAGTTTGAAAATTCATCATGAAGCCATTCCAAATTAAGCCCATACAAATTCCCATCAAAATACCAAAATTTTCTTATAATCCATTTCCATGAAATTGACTTGACTTTTCCCAAGCCAAAGGTGAGCCATGAAGCCATGCATGAGCCACATGGGAGCCATGAGAGCTATGGAATCTACTTTCCACCTCACCATACCCAAGATGGCAAGAGGAGGAGGCCCTTTCCATATTCTCTTAAGGGGGATTAGCCACTTCCATGACTCCACTAAACCATGCTTAAGCTTAATTGTACTTGGATGGTGACCCTTCTCCACTGATTATGCTGAGCCAAATCACTTTTCCTTCAGCTTAAACCAAGCCTTGGGTGGTGCACCTAGCCCAAAGGGATGGGTTGACCAATTTGAGCCAAAATGAGCCCTCTCCCATTCCATTCTAATCCAAGCCTTTTACACATGGCATTTGCCAATTGCCTACACTAAACCCCGACCTCGACCCACTCGAACAAGATGGTGACCGATGCACCGGCCGGCCGACCACTAGGTCGCCGGAAACACCACACCCGAGAGCTCACATGTGAGCCAACTTTGGAATTCCACCTCGCCGAGCCGCCCCATGCCCAATGGCCACCATGGTCGTTCTTCCCATGCCCGAGCAGTACCGATCCCAACCCTTGGCCATCCCCGCGAGGCTCTCCAGCCCACCTCTATTTAAACCCGACCCCCTCACGGCCATGAGAGGAGAGTTGCACAAACCTTGCCGAAACTTCGCCAAAATTGTTCCAAACCCTACTCCATACTTAGAGCAGCTTGATCCCAGGTGTCAATTTGCCCCAATCCCCACCGACGTAATCCAATTTCTCAACCGAAATTTCACCCAAAACCAGGACACTTTGCCACGGTGAGCCAATCCTCAAATCGATTGGTCCTACACCTTCACCGGACCAAGAGGAGAAGTTTCCCACCGAAAGCCCCATCTCCAGAGCCACCCGAGCTTGTTCCAGCCTCCAAGCTTTGTGATCGACTGTGGTCACTTTCATAGCTAGTGCAATTCACTGGACCGGAGACTTCATCCGGAGCTTGCCGGGACGCAATCGAAGGTGACACAACCCTCAGATCGAAGCCACACTTCTCTGAGCAAAGGTATGGCCTCACTCTTCTTCTCGAGCTTCTGAACATTCTCCATTTTTATTGAGTCAATTTCATGCCACATAAACCGTATAGATGTATTCGTCTCTTCAAGACGAATCCATAGAGCATAAGAACACGAAAATCCATTGAGTATCGAGTGAGATCTTAGGCCTAGAAGACGGATGGTTCTCGGGCTAGGAGGCTTGGGGACGATGAACGGATGCCATTCATTTAATACACGTGCGGACGGACGGCCAGGATCGCGCCGGATCAGGAGACGGAAAGACACAACGGGCCCCTGGAGCGCTGAGTCGGATGGCGGCGTCGAATCAGAGAGCGCCACGAGGCGTTTCGGAGATGCCGAGGTTGACGCGGCGCCGCGTGGATAAATAGAAAATTAGGGTATTTTCTGATTTATTTAATTCCCTAAACTTCAAAAATCCATAACTTTGTGTAGGAAAATCAAAAAAATAAAATAAAAATACCCTCTTGCTCAGTGAACAGAGGAGAATAATGTGTAAAAGAAATCATTTAATTTCATCAAGTATTTTATTTTTAATTATTTATTTCCCTTCTGCATTATTTTAATTCTCCATGCATATAGGAAATTCACCATGGCATGAGACTATAGAGCTTTGAAGCCTCCGAATTTGGGAACATTCCCCGAATTTTCCAAAGTAGAGGCCATCCCTATGAGAAGTTATTGATTTTTCAAATTTATGTTACTGTTTTGAGTATTTTAAATCCAATAATTAGCATGTTGTGAAATAAATTCTAGGAAAATTTGGTGATGTTTCTTATGACCAGAGGACCCTAGGAAAAATAGGTTTTGAACTAGTTCATTTAAAATAACCCTAATTCGCTTAAACACCCAAAATAGGTCCCTAATTAATTAGAGTTAACCATACATCAAATTGACTTGAAATCAATTCTCCACTGACCTTTAGGATTAGAGGAGCTCACAATAAAAATTTGAAGTTAATTGGACTTGGTTAGCCCTACTAAATGGGTTGATTAAACCATTTAGTCAATTTGAACTTTAAAAATTCATAACTTTCAAAATGATTTTAAAAAATTCACCAAATTAGTTTTGGAGCCTCTCTGATATCAGGGGAATTTAAGAAAATTAAAATTTCAATTTTCTAAAAAAAGTTGATTTTTTGGTATTATTTTAATATTTTAATAATTAAAAAATAATAAAAATCACAAAAATAATAAAATTCACCAAAATGTCACATTTTGAATTTTAAGCACTTAGGAACAAACCCCATATTTTTCTTAGGTCTATTTAATGAGATATTAAATTTTAAAGCCCTAAGGTAATTTTAAAATTAAAAAATGTATTTTTTTTAGCATTTTCACTAAAATAATTCTAATAAATCAAAGAAAAATCAAAAAATTGTAAAAATTGATTCTCTGATTTCCTTGATATCAGAGAGATTTTTGAAAAATATAAAATTCATTTTTCAACCTTTATTTTATTTTTAAATTAATTAATACCCCAAAATTTAAAATAATTATAATAAAAATAATATAATTCAAAAAATCACCAAAATTGGTCCAAGTGGTCCTCTGGTCATTAGGAATGTCCCATAATTTTCTTAAGATAGAAACTTTCCCTTGGTCATATTATTAAATTTTCCTTGAAAATTCCTATTTTCCACCAAAAATAATTACATAAATAAATTAAATACAAAAAAATCACATTTTCTCCTCTCATGTCTTTATTGACATATGTGTGAAGTCACATAAAAATTTCAAGTTCATTTAAGCTCAATTTAGTGAGTTATGAAATTATTAAGCATGAAGGGCAAAAATGGTAATTAAAAATTTTAACCTTTAATTAAAACTTTAGGTTTAATAAAATTAAAAAGTAAAATATTTGATCTTAATCCGATTTGGATGTTTGAAATTTAAATAATTAAAGGGTAGAAACCTATTAAACAATTTAAAGATAATTAAAATAAACTTTAATCAAATAATTGATTAAATTTGGAAGAATAATAAAGTTGGAATTATTAAATAGGGATATTATTAGGAAGAGATTTGTTCTTTAATTTAAAGATCCCTAAATTAATCATCTCAATAATATTTAATCTCCAATTAAAATGATAATTCAAATCTAAGTTTTAAAATATTATTGGACTTAATCATCAAAATTAAGTTAAAAGTTAAATTATTAAACTCTTTTTAAATTTTCAATTAAATTAAAATAAAAAAAATAAATTAAAGATTAAATTAAATCAAACAAATTAAATTAATTTAAATTAAATTAAATCAAATAAATTAAATTAAATTAAATTGAATAAATTAAATTAAATTGAATTAAATTTAATTAAAGTTAAATAAAATTAATTAAATAAAATTAAATTCAAAAAAATAAATAATTAAATTAAATTAAATTAAATTAAATTAAATTGAATTAATTCATATTAAATTAAATTAAATTAAATTAAAATAAAAAAAAATAAAATCAAGTTAAAATTAAAATCAATTTAAATTAAATAAATTAAATTAAAATTAAAACTAAACCAAATCAAATTAAATTAAAGTTAAAGTTAAATTGAATTAAAAATGACATCACCTAAGACATAAAGAATTTAAAAATAAATATAAAGCAACTCGAACACTATTCCAAATTTAAACCCATTAACTTAAATTAAATCATAAACCATTCAACACCAATTCGCCCTCGAAAGCTTTGGTTATTATAACTCCTAAACAGAACATTAAATGAAATGTTACTTCACCTATAGGATATTCAAATGTCCTAGTTCACTGAGCAAGACAACAACAAAACTTAACTAAACCTCGGACGATTACTTCACCTGATTAATTAAATTCATTTGGACTTAAAACAATTCTAGTAATATTGAAAAGATGTTTAAGATTCTTCTTAAGCACTTCCTCAATATGATAGGATACTTATAAGAAAAATTGAACTTAATTATTCTTTGATGAAGAAAATCATCCTCAAACCAAAACAAAAGAACCTAGACGTCATAGGAAATGACTAGCTATAGGATTAGGAATTTGGTAGAAAACCATAACCTTCCCCTTAGCTTTACCTAGGAACTTGCTTAAATATTCTAATTGTGTTTTAAGTGCAGCTTGGGATGACGGGAAGACACTACAGGTACGCTTTTATTTTATTGCAATTTACCTTATTGCAATTTATTTAATCGCATCGCACTTACTTTTCTTGCATGATAAACAACTGTTGCATGAAAACCCACACCTCTAGGGTAGCCCCTAAAACCGAAACCAAAACTAAGATAAAAGTCATTGCAAGATAAAATTCATCGCCACAACATTTCAAAATATAAAACAACTCAAAATTTAATCACAAACAGAACACAAAGCCGCAATTACAACTAAATTAAAACGTCATGTTGGATGATCGGGAATACCTCGGATGATGTAACCTACGTGTTGCTAACGGGATTTCCCACGGTCTAAATGAAAGTGTGTAACTCATTCAGTTGAGTTTAGCAAATTCATCTGGACTAAGTTAATCCGATAAAATAACGACGCCTGAAGGATGGAACCGTGGGATCTTAACCGGTGTTGTTATAATCAACTTTAAGATTTATTTTAAATAAAACATAAAAAATACTTGGAAATTAAGATTTTCTCTAAACCAAAATACTTCTCTCATCTCCTGATTTATGACTTCTATAACTAAACCTCTCGCAACAATAAGGAGCTCGGAGCATGGTGGGCAAGACACGACCATCGTCATCAATGAAAACTCGAATCTACTTCAGCAAAACTTTCCTTAGAATTAAATAACCAAGCCATATGATTTCAAGGTAGTTTGCTTAGTACAACATAAATCCTCAACCTCTTCGTTAGGCATTTGCATTGCAAATTAAGCTCTAACCGGTCTTAGGATTCCGAGGTAGTCATCCGATACGACATAAACCCTCACATCTTCGAGGCTATTTGTATGATCATGTCATACGAATATAAGTCCTAATTAATTAAAATTGGCTAGATCAAAAAATTAAATAAATATCAGGACTTTCCTATATTCAATCCAAACAATAGGATAGTCGGGAAATTACCGGAGTTCACTTTGAATCTGTGATTTCTCCTACCTTTCTTCCTTTGGATTCCCAAAATAAAATGTTCCAAATTTGATCCATTCCCTATTGAAATTCCAAAATTCAATCCCTTGAAAACTTAAACTTTGAGATTCTTGAGAGCGAATTATTGATTATTATCGAGAGTTTTCTTAGGTGATTGCCGTCACTTAAGATGTAATTAACTATAGGGGCTTGCCCTTATAGGAATTTTAAGAACCTGTGTAATATAAACCTCGTTTAATGCTTTCATATTAAGCATGGGAATTTGTCGGCTTATGAAATTGGTTCGCGGACCAAACGGATGTCACAAATCTTCTAGTTTATTTAATCGAGCCCCATCACCAAACAGTGTGTCTATTCTTCGAGATAGATACACAGTTTGTGATGCGGTGCTCGTTTATATAAACTATTTGGGATGTGAGATCAGTTTGATTTCATATCTTAAAATTTTCAAAATCAAATACTACTTTTCAAATTATTTATTTAAATTAAATTAAAAATTCGCCGACAATTTCTGTAGGCGACCCCTTTTCAAAATACAACACTCAACCTAAAAATATGCCGACAAAGCTTACTGGGCGATAAAGGAGTTCAATTACGATTTGAATACTGCAAGAGAGAAATGATTATTACAACTGAATGAAATGGAAGAGATAAGAAATGAGTCCTATAAGAATGCAAAGATTTATAACGAAAGAATGAAGAAATTGCATGACAAAAAGATTTCAAGGAAAATGTTTGAGCCTGGACAAGAAGTGTTATTATTTAATGCTCGTTTAAAACTTTTTCCTGGAAAATTACGATCTAAATGGATGTGACCATTTATAATTGAGAAAGTGTACCCTTATAGAGCTATGGATATTAAAGATCCAAAAATTGGAAAAGTATTTAAAGTTAACGGATTAAGACTAAAGCCTTATATGGGAGAAATGAAACAAAATTACAAAGAGGCTTACAAACTGAGTCTACCCGATTAATTTAATTAGGTCGGGCTGACGACGTTAAACCAAGCGGTTTGTTGGAGGCAACCCATTTATTATCAATATTATTGTTTTTGATTTGAACTTATCTTAATCGTGTTTGTATGTGGATCACACCCTTTTTATTAGACCTATTTTTAAGACTTAAACTTTGTAAATTTGATGATAGGTGAATCGGAGTCGATCGAGGTTCCAGCGCTTAGGCGCCAAAATATTGGCACATAAGCACCAGAATAACCTGCGCGTATCGATTATTAGGCGCCTAGGCGCCAGATTTCGACACCTAAGCGCCACGGTTAGAGGTCGTGTAAAAACCAAAATTCTTCAGTTTTTCACACGAAATCTCCCTATATATTGACCTATCTTCGTCCCCAATCACATAGAAACCTTAATTTTGACCAGAGCAATCTATTTTGGAGGAGTTAAGAAGAGTTTGGAAGCAATGGATAGAGGAAATCACGGAAATGAGGTAAGAGACAAATCTCCTAAAGATCCTCAACCTTATTTTAATGGTTTTATTGTTGTTAGTATGGATAGATTATTTAGTCGTTTGGAAAAGATTGAAGTGGAACTTCAAAACATTGGGAATCGTTTGCATGAAATGTATCATCAATTTAAACACATGCAATGGCAAACGAAACTTCAATTTGATCATATGGCGGCCTATCAATACGCTCAATTAGCAATGTACCCGAAGAACAAGTAGATCGATGAAAAGACGGCTTTGGAATTTCCAAGGGCGTTGGTTTTCTATCTTGTCGGTCCTAGTGAACTTCATTGCCAAAGAGATGGAAATTTAAGATCGGTGGTGAATAGATCTCTTATGTATTCTAGGTGTGATTGAGTCAAGTTCTAGTGTGTCACTTATCTAATTTGTGTGTTTGCTTAATTGTTCAATGTGTGTTGTTGGATTTAGAATTTGCTTTAAATTTATGTTGTTTGTGTTGTTTATAAAATGATGAACCTTGTTATAGTTTTGTTATGGAATTCATTGAGTTTGGAATGAAAATTATGAATTGGAATTGAAGAGTTTAGTTAAATTTCGTGTTTGAAATGTGGATTTTAGTTATCATTTTAAATTGATTGTGGAAATATTTGGAGGATATAAATTGTATTAATACTTTTATAAGAGTAATTAAGAGTCGAATTTGACAAGTTTTTGTGGAAAATATAAAATTTAAATTGAATTTTTGGAAAGGCGAGGCTGGCGCCTAGGCGCCGGTTTGGCTTGAACTCAAAACTTCATCTTCTTAAACACCCCCACGCCATTTTTGACACCTAAGCTTCCCTTTCCTCTGGTTTTCATGAAAAGCGACCCTAGAGATCTCATTTGAGGTCGGATTTTCAAGTTTTTGAGCTTGAAATCACTCGATTTCTTCATCCTAATGTCAGATCTACATTCTAAACCAATTATTTTTTATTTTCACCATGTATTTTGCTCACATTGAAGAAAACTAAAATTTTGAGAAAACTTTTTGAGTTTTAGAGTTAAATCCATGAATGTTTGAGCTCTTTCAAGTTTGAAAATCTTAAATTTGTATATTTTCTTTGATCCTATGAATTTATTTTGCATTTTTATTTCACATTTAGATGGCACCCAAATCTAAGAGAGGAAAGGAACGAGAAAAATTTGATCGTAGCAAGTTTATCACTGCCGCTGCACATTTCCAGTACAATGATTTTGCTATGACTCGAAAGTTTATCTCGGAATGAAGTTTTTACAATCTGGGAGGAAGAATTGAGGAAACAATCGTTGCACTCAACTGGCAACGATTCTACTATTTTACTATTGTTGCTATTATCTCTGTGGTTAGGGAGTTTTATGCCAATTTCGTGGATGCTGAAGAGTACGAGATTTTTGTTAGAGGAGTTGGAGTAGGATTCACTCCCGAGTGTATCAACATTTTCTACGGCCTGCCGTCGAACATCGAGTGTTATTACTCCGAATTATCTCCATCTGAGGGAGATTTAGATATGATTATTGCTTACATGACTGATGGTACTGGAGCTTAGAAGATCCGGAATGCAAAAAGGGTAAATTTTTCATCTTCTAAGCTTAATGATGTTTCAAAGGCATGACACTACTTTATTTCTGCTCGTCTCATTCCATCCAATCATTTGAGCAAGGTTATGAAGGATAGAGCTATCCTCAACTATTGCATTCAGGAGAGGAAGCCGATTGATGTAGGAAGTATCATTTATGATTCTGTAGAGGCTACTGCTCATTCTAACACTTCTGTTGGACTTAGATTTCCATCTTTGATATATTCTCTATGTGAAAGTGCTGGAGTAGTTGCTGAGCTTTCTGAGGAAAAGCTCAAGTCTACAAAGCCCATAGGAAGAGAAAGCATTAGTATCTATGATCGACTTCGAGGTAAGAGTTTTACTGCACCTTCTAGTTCATTACTTACTTCTGGTAGAGCTTCTACTTCTACTGCTGAGCCACCATCTAGTTTATAGGAGTCCATGCATGATCAATTTATGAAGTAGCATAATGAGTTATTTCTAACTCATTGTAGAGTAGATAAGATCGATAAGAAGATCGATCATCTCTCTAAATATACCCAAAGGAAGAGTGATTATGATGCTGAGTATTCCGAGTCTTTAGTCAGATTCCTGAAGGGTGAGCATGATGTTCAGTTTCCTACTTGTCCTAGACTTTCATCGTATGTTGATCCGAAGGATATGTAATTTTCTTTTGGAGATGACAATGACGAAGCTATAGACAGTGATTAGTAGCCAGATTTACCTCTTGAGATGTGTGATTCTGTTTTTAGTTTATTTCTTGTTTGTTAGTACTGATTAGTGTGATTGTATTATTGTTTGCTAGTGTCGATTTGTTTAAGTAACTTTGTGTGAACTTTTGATATTGAGATTGTTTTAGAGTATATGCTGTGTTATGTGTTTAAGACTGAAATATGGATGAAATTTTATTTTCTATATTAAATGTTTATTTCTGTTTCAGCCTACTGTTTAGTATTCATGAATAGTTAGTAATTTCGCATGTTTTAAAAAAAAAAATTCTTTTTAAATTAACTCCTGCTCTGCAAACTTTTCTATATATGCTTAATTATTTCTGTTATATTCCTATTAAAGCATGTGTAGGAGTAGAAATGAGTTTTTCCTTACTGCATTATCATTGTACCTAGATAAATTCCTGTTTATTTCTTTCTCTCATGCTTTAGAAAATTTTATGATTTATTTATATGCTAAAGCTGAAGTTTGGGGGAAGGGAAAACATTGTTTTCAAATTTAAATATTATTTGTCCTTAATGAATTAAAATTTTCTTTAAAATTTTTTTTAACATAACATAAGGAATGAAAAATCTATTTAAGATTACTTAAATTTTTGAATTTATAAATAATTTAGTAAACTTAACTAAAATTTCAATAATTTTGATTGATTTTAAGAATAGAGTTATTTAACTTAAAGAATAATAAGATTAAGAGTTTTTCTATTTATAGTAAAGAGAATTGTATTTTAGAAATACTAAGGAATCAAAATTATTACTTGAAAAAGAAAATATTGAAATAATTTTTGAAAAATACTTATTAATAATGTCATATTTATTATGTAAGAAAATGTATAAGTTTTTAGAAATAAGTTAAGGATAGTGAAGTTCAAAATCATTAACAGACTATCCAAAAATAGTAATCCTCACAAATAAAACAAATAAAAATAAATAAATAAAAAAAAACAGAAAAAAAGAAATGTGAAGAGAAACTTAAGGAAATGCCTAATCAAAAATTAGCTTCACTTGAATTATCTTATAGGAAGAAAACCAATTACATTTTTAACTTAATTTTTATGTACAATTGTTTTTACTAGAAAAATGTTTCATGAAAATCTTTTTCTTGTAAATATTCTATGTGACCTTAATATGATAAATTATTATTATTCTTGAAATAAATGAAAAATTAGGAGTCTTATGATTTAGTAGTTAAATATTTTTTAAATTCTTAAAATTAACCTTAATTAGTGAAATTTAGTTGATGATTTATTAAAGCTTTTATAAAACCAAAAATTAAAAGAAATCTTAAATATTTAAACTTCATTGAAAATGTTATATATTTTATGTAATTAAAAGGGTTACTTGAGGACAAGTAACGTTTAAGTTTGGGGGAATTTGATCCACTTTAAAAATACATATTTTTATGTCTTATTTATGATTAAATTCTTGAGGATATTATGCTTTAATGAAGGGTATTTTTATGTTTTTGGATGTAGGTGATAAAAAAAGAGTCCATGAAGGAAAAAGGAGAAAAAAGGAGCAAAAATGGAGCTAAAAGAGAAAAGTTGTTGAAATTGTAGGCCTGGCGCCTAGGCACCAGAATTCGGCGCCTAAGCGCCAGTTCGATATAGACGCAGACAAGATTTTTGATGACTTTGGGCAGTTATTTTGACGGTGTTAAGCGGTATTGGAGCTTCTAGAAGACTGGAAGTTACTTCTAATATATAAGACATGTGATACAATGCATCTGAACGCAGGGAAATAGTTTTAATCACGAAGATGTGCGACCTAAAGTGAAGAGGTGCGAAAGACCTGGTCATGGAGTCCAGCGCCTAGGGGCGGCAGTTACCTTCTAGAAGATACATTATTTTTTGACGAATTTTGAAGAGATGCCTTAAGCAACCACTGGTCAAATTCAGAGCTCTATAAATAGGAGCCAATTCTACAGAGAAAATCACCCCTTTCACCCCTTCTAGCATCCTTTAGTCCCCAAGCACTATATAGCCATCCAATCATTTTAGGGAGCCACCTTGTCTATTATTTAGTGAGTTTATTTTTAGTTTATTTTGAGTGTTAAGTGTGAGATTATTAGTGTTGTTGCTGTTGAAGTCTTTCATCATTGCATTGAAGCCAGTAAGAGTCAGCGAATCACTCGAAGGAACATTCTAGATAAGTATTTTTAACTTGGTTCAAAGTTTTATAAATATGTTTTGTTGTGTGAATTCAATGTGTTCTAAGTAGTTAGTTTTATTTCTCCTTTCAACTATGAAAAGATAATAAGATAATTAAACTTTGTTGGAGAATTTAATTTAAAATGTTTATAAAAATTGTGATGATATTAATACCTGATCTTAGTTTACTTTTTAAACTGGCCATTTAAATTGTTAAAACCTGTTGAAGAATTTTGAGACCTATCCAAAGATTAGTTCTTAACTAGTAGATATCACATGAATCCTTGGGTAGTCGAAGGCATTATGCGGGTTATTCAAGGGTGAAGTGCAAATAAATAGGAAGATATGATTTATTGGGCGTAGAATTAATTAGTTTTTAAAGTGACAGACTAAATTCTAATAATTTGATTTATAGAAAGGGAACGGGTCACTGGTAGGGCCGACCATAGCCACCCTTGGACATCTAGTAGTGTGAGTCTAGATTAACCCATTCTACTAATAAAACATCCTGAACCGATCTATAGATTAGTCAATGTTCTTTATGTCTGGACCAAAGGGTAAAGAATATGAATGCTTCTATTTGGCACAATACCATAAACTAAATTCTCCACAAATGATAATTATTCTAAAAATCTTGGATTAGTTGAGAAGGAGAAAGTTGTTTTATTTATACCTGCATTAATATTTATTTTTGTGTTGCTTACTTAAATTTAGTATAAATTTCATTAAATTTAAAATATAAACTTAAAAAAATAAAAATAATAATTACTTTTAATTTGAAAAATTCTAAAAATATTACTTAATATTCTAAAAATCTTCCCTGTGGGACCGATAACGAGGACTCCACTAGAGTTCTGTATTACTTGATACAATACGTATACTTACGTTTGAAATTGTGACTTTTACAAATTATAAAAATCTAAATATAAATTCATAAAATCTTTCATAAGTAAAATCACATCAAGTTTTTGGCGCCCCTATCAGTGACCAAATTTTCTAGCAGTGGAATCAAAATCTTGCATTTGAAAGTATAAAGCCCCATTAGGCTGAGTCACGCATCATTAGGTTTTTGTTTTTCTCTTATAAGGAGTGTGAGAGGAGAATTGTGTGTTATCGTGAAGAAAGAAGAGAAGTCAAAGGAATTCTTTGAGATTCGCTTGGGGAAGAGTTTGAGATAAGTAGTCTTTACTTTACTCTATTTGTATGACGTTGTTTTTGTATATGAAATCCATGTTTTGTCATCATTTCCTCATGAGTCTTGAGTAGATTTCTTTGTCTTTCTATTTTTCATGTTATGTGTTGATATTGTGAAATGGAAATGATGTGCCGATTTGTTATGAAGAATTTGTGATGACCTTTTCACTTAGAACTTCGTTTACTTTATATCTAACCAATTGAATTGTTAAAACTTGTTGGGAAACATATGTTCCGAAAGGATTATGAGTTCCACAACAAAATTGAAGGTCACATTCAAATTCCATGAATGGTGAAGTTCATGGAGGTTGAATGCAAATAAATAAGGAAATATATTTTAATGGGCGTAGAATTGGAGATTTCAGAGTGACAGGATGAAATCCTCAATTTGATCATAATGTTTAGAAACTGAAGGGAAAATTAGCCTTCAGGTGAAGGGAAGTGGGAGCTTTGGAGTGAGAACCAGTATCCTCCCAGCCTAATCACAGATTTGGGTACTAAACTTAGGATTAGCCAATTTTCTTTATACGCTAAAATATAAGTAAAGAATAGGAATGCTCCTATTTGGCACAATACATTTGTATCACTGATCTGTGTTACAATAATCATCACATTATGAATGGAAAGGAGGAAGACTCTTTCTTACAACTGAACTTTGTTATAAATTTAGTCTTGCATTAGTTTAATTTGCTAGAGTTTAGAACTTGTTTTGGTAGATATAGTAACTAAACCTGTTTATCGTTACTTTTAAAATTAAACAACTTGCAATTGTGCTGTGATTCAATAAAAAATTTCTGTGCTAAGCTATAAAAGTAAAGCCTTCCCGTGGGATCAATATTCCAGGACTCCACTAGAGCCCTGTATTACTTGAGTGATACGTATACTTGCGTTAATTTTTTGACTCTTTATCATTTAAATAAATATATAAATCTAAATCTGAGTTCATTAATTTTTGCAAATTTAAAAAGTCGCACCACCTTCCACGATATTTCAGGTTTGGAGCTTTGTCATCTGATTCCTTCAATTTCCCTAAATTTCTGCATTCTTTTCGAATATTTTCCGCCTTCGACGACGTCTGATTCCTTCAATTTCTCTAAATTTCCGCATTCTTTTTGAGATATTTTTGTCCTTCAATGATATTTTAGGTTCGGAGCTTTGTCGTCAAATTCCTTCTATTTCCCTAAATTTCCTCATTCTTTCCGAGATATTTTCCGCCTTCCACGATATTTCAGGGTCAGAGCTTTGTCGTCCGATTCCTTCAATTTCCCTAAATTTCCATATCCTCTCCGAGATATTTTCTGCCTTCCACTATATTTAAGGGTCTGATCTCAGTCGTTCGATTGCTTCAATTTCCCTAAATATCTGCATCCCTTTGAGATATTTTCCGCCTTCCACGATATTTTAGGTTCAGAGCTTTGTCGTCCAATTCCTTCAATTTCTCTAAATTTCTACGTCCTTTCCGAGATATTTTCTACCTTCCACGATATTTTGGGGTTGAAGCTTTGTCGTCTGATTCTTCAATTTCCCCAAATTTTCACACCCTTTTCGAGATATTTTCTGCTTACACGATATTTCAAGATTAGTACTTAAATCTCGATTCTCATTTTTGAGGCTGGTACTGATCCACTTAAAAATTATCTATTTTTTGGTGTAAATTTCAAGCTCATTTTATGCACATTTTTAATGATATTACACTTTAAAGGAAGGTATTTTGCATATTTTTGTCTTCATATATAAAAATATGATTTTAGAGAAAATTAAGCAAAACTATGCAATTTTGAGCCAAAATGAGCAAAAAGGAAAATTCCGACTTGGCACATATCAATATGTCTTTCTATGATTAGTATCTTTTATATTTCTCACATGTTTTTGAATGAAATTATACTTTTGAGAAATGTTGTTTTTATGTTTATCTTGTAGGTGAAGATGTTAGGAACACAGGCACCTAAATTTCAGTTCTCATTAATCAGGATCAGTACTTAAATTCTGACTCCTTCTTTTCAAGGCTGGTACCTAAATTTCAGTTCTCAATCTTCGTGATCAGTACTTAAATTCTGACTCCCTCTTTTCAAGTTTGGTACCTAAATCTCAATTCTCATCCATCGGGATCAGTACTTAAATTATGATTCCCTCTTTTCGAGGTCGGTAACTAAATTTTGACTCTCCCCTCTGCACTCACATAAACTCGAAGATTCCCATGAAATTAAAATTCTCAAAACCAAATCAAAGTAAAAAATTCTCACAAATTCAAATTTCCACAAACTCAAAATCTCCATAAATTCAATAAAGCTTAAAATCAAATTTAAATATGAAATCCAATTTAAAACCTAATTCTATATCCTATTTCCTGCTTCAAATTGAGTCAGATTGGACTCCTTTAGAATGAGGGAGCTTGAAACTCACAGCTCCATAATGAAGGTGTTCCACCTGCTTTCCCCAGCGAGAGTTCCTGGATTTGAAGCTTTCTACCAGATAATCCCTAGTAGATGTTTTATCATTGAATTCTACGTCCTGTCTTGAGTGGTGACTCAGATAGTCGTGTTGTTTTGTTGATCTTGTCTGTCAACACCAATACGTGTGGTGTGCTTGTCTGACACACCACACCTATTGGGATCCATTTGTTGACCTAACATTTTGTTGAGGTCTAGTTTTTCTTTAGAATAGCCGAGGGTCTAGCCATAGGACTTTCCTAATAACTATCTTAGAAGACTAGTAATGGAATCATTACCCCATAGAAATTCAAAACACTTCTTTGCTTCACATGGAGTTTTCAAATGCTTAAAGTCTAACCTTTAAGTACTTAGGAGGATGAGACCAAGCATAAGGAAGATGAAGCGGAGTTCCTTATAGGATATTCAAGCCTTAGGAGTCACTGTGGGTGGTATGGATGAGGCTTACATACACACTTGCACATTACACTTACACTCACTACCTCACAACCCTAAACCTAACAACCAAATTTCCCCACAATGGATCCCCTACTCTTTTGGAAACTCATGTGGGTGGTTCCCTAAGCATTTGGCCCTAGGCTAAGGGGTTTGGGATAGAACCAACACATGGAGGATCCAAAGTGGGAGTTTTCTTGCTCCATGGCTCAAATGGGTTACCATTCTCACTAAACCCCAATTTACCCAAAATTTCTAAAATTACTCAAATTTCCAAATTCTCTACAAAAAATCATCCCAAAATGTTCTCCATCACTCAAATTGACCAAAATTACCCAAACTTGCCCAGAATTTCCAAATTGGCCCCAAACCCCTTAAATTACAAAAATGCCCCTCTTAGCCCAAAATTCCAAAAATTCCCAAAAAATCCCAAACCCCTCCAAGTATTCCTAATTTTAGTTTTGAACCACCACATTGATACAATTTGACCCAATTAACCCAATTTGACCAAAAGCTCAAATTGCCCCCTTTAAGCCTAAAATGCCCAAATCACCCCCAATGTCTAGAAAATTTACCTCAATCTTGCCCAATTTTCATTCCAAACCAAAATTCAACATCCCTAATTCTATTCTAAACCAAGTCCAAGTCCAATGCGACCCAATTTCATATCCAATTTCAACCCAGATCCAAAGCCCCAATTTTGACCATATGTCCCAACCTCTCTAAAGTGAACCTAATGAGCCAACCAATTCCCCAAATTAACATCCAAAACTCTTCATGAATTTTTCCTAAACTACATTGACCTTTCAATTGATCCCAATTTAAGCCCAAACCTCACCCAAATTTAACCCAAGTCAAAATTCCTAAATTTGCCCCAAATGTGCCACATGCTCAAATTCCACCAAATTGAATGCCCTAGCCCTAAAATCTCCACCCAATTTCAATCCAAAACTCTTCCTAAAATCTCTCTAGATCATTTTGAACATCCAATTGTAACTCTAGCCTAACCCAAACCCAAGTCTAACCCAACATGCCCAAAATTAACCAAATACCTAAAATTTTCCAAATCCACCTCCTAATTAATTCAAAATCACTCTAATCCTTTTATAAACTCTTTATGACAATCATATGTACAATTTTGAACAATCAATTGGACCTTACTCAAATTTGAACCTAACTTAGCCCAACTTGAAGCCAACTGACCCAAATTGTGAACCCATGACCCAATGTGACTAAATCAAACCAATTGTGACCAAGCTAAGATCACCACAGCCAACAAGTGGACCCTAGGGACTAACCTAAATGCTCTTTGCCTAATATAGTTGAGCCATGGACCAAAGATCCCATAAATTAGGTATTTCATCCCATTTATGGCTAAACTAAGAGGGATCTTTGCCAAAACCCATCACCAGGCTAATTTAATACCTTGATGGACTCCTTACTGAGCCACCCGACTTTTGGGTACCCTTCTCTGGCCTGGCCGTCTAGTTGCCGGAGCAGCCAAAACTAAGAGCCACCTAACGCTAAATTAAACCCAAACTCAACTATCCCATATTTCTAACCCTGATTGGTCACTGGAGCCTTACTACCTTCCCCCTAGGCAGCTAAGTGCATCTAAATTAAAGTCTTGAGCTCCACCCCAGCCATGGCTATTTATGCCTACCCTCTTCATGGCCAAAGGGGAGATGCACATTTACCTTGGAGAAACTCTGCCCAACAGCTTCCATAGCTTCCTCCAGCCCTCTTAAGCTTAGGCTAACCAACTTATAGCCCTAATCCCCACTGTCTGAGTTCAATTTTTGAGCTCAAATTTCAGTTGAAATAGGACACCATTCACCACAGCTCCACACTGCACCAAAATCCAATTGTTTGTACCCACACTATCCCAGACTGAGAGAAGAAAATATCCCACAAAAGCCCCATCAAAAAGAGCCTCTAGCATAGAGTTTAATCAATCCCCAAAATCGACTTTGATCAAGTTCATATATGACCCAAGGAGAGCTTAAAGTTCTGATTGGAGGAGCTTCACAAGGTCACTAAGAAGATGTTGATCTATTTTGATTGAGGCCTCTCCTCGCAGACCAAGGTATAGAGCTCTCACTTCATACCGAGCTTTTTCTCATTCTTCAGGCATGAAGACTGTATTTTATACCATATAAACCATATGGATATATTTGTCTGGACTAGATAAGTATATAAGATCAAAATCAAAGTGATTTGGTTGGGTCTAGGCCAAAATCTTAGGGTTAGAAGGTGGGCGGTTTACGAGTTAGTTTAGTTAGGGATTATGACCAAAATATGTTGGATCTCACATGTATTGGATGGACGATGTTGATGTAGTCGAAAGTGGAAATGGTGTATAAAGTGCGCGCTGCGTGGCATATGACTCAGATGGCGTTATCGAATGGGAGCACACCGCATGGGAATTCGGAGCTGCTGAGGATATAGTTAGCGCTACATTTTTAAATAGGAAAATAGAGATTTAATTGAATTAATTAAATCAGCCCACCTTAGAAAAAATCATAACTTAATTTAAAAAAATCATTAAAATAAAATAAAAACACCCTCTTGCTTAATGAATAGAGGAGAATGATGTGGAAATGGTTTCATTTCTATTTGATTCACATTTAATATTTTTAATTAATTAAACACTGTATTTAGTCTTTTGATTCTCCATTTTCTTGGACATTTTACCATGGCATGAAACTTAAGGCTTTTGTTATCTCTGTTATGGGAAATCAACCTTGATTTTTCAAAGATCAGAGTTGGTCTTTATGAGGACATCCTTATTTTTCAAGTTCATTATGTCTGTATTGTTGACCTCATTTTTGATGAGGTCTTCTCTTCTTCTTTTTAGTACTTAGAATCTAGCCTTAGGCTTTTCCTTTGACTATCTTAGAGGACTAGAATTGGGACCCACCACTTAGAAATTCAAACCACTTCTTAACTCCCTGCAAACTCTACAAACTTGATTATAGACCCCTAATCACCTAGAGGGTTGAAATCAAATGTGGAAGTTTAAAGGATGAGTTCCTATAGGACTCTTTGGCCTTAGGACTACCCTGGGTGGCCTGGTCTGGTGAAGGGGCTGACTTACACACACACTACATTTATACACTATACTTTCACACACCTATACTCAACTTGACCTCCTGACTCATGTAGGTGATTCACATGGATGGTCCTTAACCCCTAAGCCCTGGATAAGAGGGTTAGGAACAACAATGTGGATGCATCAAATGAGTCCCTTCATAGCTCATGTGGGCTTGATATGGCTTCATGGATCAACCAAAATGATTTCATTCCACTTACATTCACCCAATCTTCAATTATCCAAATTTTCAATTTTTTACCCCCGGGACCCTACACCCGCTTAGCCTACCCAAAACCCTTGAAACTACCCAAATTCCTCAAAAATTTCCAAATCACCCAAAATTCCCCAAAATCATTCCTCAACATTTCTATCCACTCAAATTGATCATCCATATACAAAAATATCAAAAATTCCAAAAATACCTCCCAATACCCTCCAAATACCCAAAATACCCCTCTTGACCCAAAAAATCCAAAAATTCAGAAAATTCCTAGTAAATTCCAGAAAATCCCAAATATTCTCAATTTCATTTTGTTCAACTACACCATGGGCCAATTTTGTCAATTTACCCTACTTTTGTCAAAATCCCCAATTTGACCCATTTTTAACCCAAAGTGAACCCAATGTCAAGCCAAACCTACCCAATTGACCCAAATTCTGGTCCAATTCAATTCTAAACTTCAATTCAACATTCCCAACACCAATATAGACCAAATCCAAGTTCAATTTGATTGACATTTGGATCCAATTCCACTTTTGGCCTTAAAGCCCAATTTGGACCCATGACCCAAACCTAACCCAAACTCACCCAATTCAGCTCCAATTGACCCCAAATCTTTTCTAAACCTTCCTTAACATCCCTACAAACAAAACACTAACATGATTTACCCAAAATTTAGACTCAAACCCCACTCAAATTCAACCCAAAACCAATAAGCCCAATTTTGACCTAAACCCAAACCTAACCCAAATGAGCCCAAACCCCAAAATCAAAGCCCAACCAAAGTCAAAACCTCTTTGAAACACTCCCATAAACATTTCCCAACATTAATTTTACTTCAATTTCAACCATAGCTCAACATTGGCCCAAGTTAGCCCAATTTGACCTATATTGGCCCATTCACCAAAGGAGCCCAAATTCAACCCAATTCAAACCCAAATCACTCCCAATTTGCTCCATGTCACTCATGACACATCTATGAGCTAAACCCAACAATTATTTGGCTGAAGCCTTTACCAAAATTTCATCCCAAAATCCATTTTAAAATCCAAAAGCCCACTTTCCTAAACCATTCTAAAAGCCCATTTCCACCAAATACAAAAGCCCAAAATTGGCCCTAAAGCCCACATGACAATTTCTTTTCATCATACCTTTAATTGATATCACCCCTAAGTTTCAAAATCATCATTAAACCATTCCAAATCAAGCTTCATACAAATTCCCATCAAATTACCAAAAATTTCTAAAATCCATTTTCATGAAATTGACCAAGCTTTTCCCCAAGCCAAAGATAAGCCATGCAAGCCATGGACAAGCCACATGAAGCCATGGAAGGTTTGACATGTGATCAAGCCATTAATGGAAAAAGGAGGGCCCCTTTCCTAATCCTTCTTAAACCCTTTTTTACCTTAAGCATTTCACACACTAAACCATGCTTAGCCACCTCATCATGGATGGAGACCACACCATTTTCTCTTGGTCGACCCAAATGATCCTTTTCGCCCAAAACCAGGCCTTGGGTGGTGAACCTAGCCCAAAATCATGGGTTGACTCATTTGAACCCAAAATAGCCTTCCCCCATTCCATTTCAATCCAATCTCTTTACACATGACATTGGCAATCGATCGCACTAAGCTCCGCACCCGACCTCCTCGATGACAACAGTGACTGACCTCGGCCGGCCGACCACCACAGCCGCCGGAAACCACCAGGCCGAGAGCTCACATGTGAGCCCAAACTTGGAATTCTCACTCGCCGAGCCGCCCCATCCCCAGCGGCCATTGCAGTTGTTCTTCTCTTGCCAAGAGCACTCGATCCCAAGCCCTAACTCTCCCTGGGAGGCCCTCCACTCTCTCCTATTTAAACACCACCCCCTCTCGGCCATGAGAGGAGCTGAACCAGACCTTACTGAAACTCTGCCAAAATTGCTCCAGATCACTCTCCATACTTAGAGCAGTTGATCCCTAGTGCCAATTTGCCCTAATCCCCACCAACAGAACCCAATTTCTCAGCCAAAATTCCACCCAAAACCAGGACACTTCTCCACAGTGGATCAATCCTCAAATTGATTGGTCCTACACCTTCACCAGACCAAGGGAAGGAGTCCACCGAAGCAAAGCCCCTCTCCGAGGCCACCCGGCTTGCTCCAGCCTCTAAGCTTTGTGATCGGTCGTGGTCGAAATAAAACCTAGGCGATTCATCGACCAGGAGACTTCATCCGGAGCTTCGTCGGGATCCAATCGAAGGTGACACAACCCTCGGATTGAAGCCACACTTCTCCGAGCAAAGGTATGAGCTAATTCTTCATCCCGAGCTTCTGGAGATTCTCCATTTCAAATGCTTTAATTTCAATGCATGATCACCGTATAGATGTATTCGTCTCTTCAAGACGAATCCATAGAGTATAAGAACACGAAAATCCATCGAGTATCGAGTGAGATATTAGGAATTTAGTGTGGACGGCTCTCGGGTGAGGACGCTTGGGGACGATGAACGGATGCCGTCCATTTAATACACGCGCGGACGAACGGCCATGATCGCGTCGGATCAGGAAATGGAACGACACAGCGGGGCCCCGGAGCGCTGAGTTAGATGGCGGCGTCGAACTAGAACGCGCCGCGTGGCCTTTCGGAGCTGCCGAGGTTGACGCGGCGCCGCGTGGATAAATAGAAAATTAGGGTATTTTTGATTTATTTAATTCCCCTAAACTTCAAAAATTCATAACTTTGTGTAGGAAAATCAGAAAAATAAAATAAAAATACCCTCTCGCTCGAGTGAACAGAGGAGAATAATGTGGAAAAGAAATTATTTAATTTCATCAAGTATTTTATTTTTAATGATTTATTTCCCTTCTGCATTGTTTTAATTCTCCATGCATATAGGAAATTCACTAAGGCATGAGACCATAGTGGCTTTTGAAGCCTCTGAATTTGGAAACATTCCCTAAATTTTCCAAAGTCAGAGGCCATCCCTATGAGAAGTTATTGATTTTTCAAATTCATGTTACTATTTTGAGTATTTTAATTCCAATAATTAGCATGTTGTGAAATAAATTCTAGGAAAATTTGGTGATGTCTCTTATGACCAGAGGACCCTAGGAAAAATAGGTTTTGAGTTAACTCATTTAAAATAACCCTAATTGGCTTAAATACCTAAAATAGATCCCTAATTAATTAGAGCTAACCATACATCAAATTGACTTGAAATCAATTCTCCACTGACCTTTAGGATCGGAGGAACCCACCATAAAAATTTGAAGTCAATCGGACTTGGTTAGCCTCTACTAAATGGGTTGATTAAGCCATTTAGCCATTTTAAACTTTAAAAATTCATAACTTTCAAAATACCTTTCAAAAATTCACCAAATTGGTTTTGGAGCCTCTCTGATATCAAGGAAATTTAAGGAAATTAAAATTTCAATTTTCTGAAAAATTTAATTTTTTGAATTATTTTAATATTTTAATAATTAAAAAATAATAAAAATCATAAAAATAATAAAATTCACCAAAATGTCACATTTTGAATTTTAATCACTTAGGAACAAACCCCATATTTTTCTTAGGTATATTTAATGAGATATTAAATTTTAAAGCCCTAGGGTAGTTTTAAAATTAAAAAAATGTATTTTCTAGTATTTTCTCTAAAATAATTATAATGAATCAAAGAAAAATTAGAAAATTGTAAAAATTGATTCTCCGATTTCCTTGATATCAGAGAGATTTTTGAAAAATATAAAATTTATTTTTCAAAAATTATTTTATTTTTAAATTAATTAATACTCCAAAACTTAAAATAATTATAATAAAAATAATATAATTCAAAAAATCACCAAAATTAGTCCAAGTGGTCCTCTGGTCATTAGGAATGTCCCATAATTTTCTTAAGAACAAAAACTTTCCCTTGGTCATATTATTAAATTTTCCTTGGAAATTCCTATTTTCCACCAAAAATAATTACATAAATAAATTAAACACAGAAAAATTACATTTTCTCCTCTCATGTCTTTATTGGCATATGAGTGAAGTCACATAAAAATTTCAAGTTCATTTAAGCTCAATTTAGTGAGTTATGGAATTATTAACCTTGAAGGGCAAAATGGTAATTAAAATTTTAACCCTTAATTAAAACTTTAGGTTTAATAAAATTAACAAGTAAAATATTTGATCTTAATCTGATTTGGATGATTGAAATTTAAATAATTAAAGGGTAGAAACCTACTAAACAATTTAAAATAATTGAAATAAACCTTAATTAAATAATTGATTAAATTTGGAAGAATAATAAAATTGGAATTATTAAAATAGGGATATTATTAGGAAGAGATTTATTCTTTAATTTAAAAATCCCTAAATTAATCATCTCATTAATATTTAATTCTTAATTAAAATGATAATTCAAATTTAAGTTTTAGAATGTTAAAGGACTTAATCATTAAATTAAATTAAAATTAAATTATTAAACTCTTTTTAAATTTTCAATTAAACTAAAATTAAAAATAAAATTAAATTAAAGATTAAATTAAATTAAATCAAAGAAACTAAATAAATTAAATTAAATTAAATTAAATCAAATTAAATCAAATTAAATTAAAATTTAAATTAAATTAAATTAAATTAAATTAAATTAAATTAAATTAAAGTAAGTTAAATCAAATTAAATTAAATCAAATTAAATTAAATTAAACTAAAGCATATCAAATCAAACTAAATTGAATTCAAATAAAAAAAATAAAATCAAGTTAAAATTAAAATTAATTTAAATTAAATAAATTAAATTAAAATTAAAGCTAAACCAAATTAAATTAAATTATGTTAAATTAAATTGAATTAAATAACATCACCGAAGACATAAAGAAATTAAATATAAAGCAACTTGAACACTATTCCAAATTTAAACCCTTTAACTGAAGTTAAACTAAATCACAAATCATTGGAACACCAATTTGCCCTCGAAAACTTTTATTATCATAACTCCTAAATAGAACATTAAATGAAATGTTACTCCACTTATAGGATATTCAAATGTCCTAGTTCATCGAGTAAGATAACAACAAAATTGAATTCCTGGACGATTAATTCATTTGTATAATTAAATTCATTTGGACTTAAAACAATTCTAGCAATATTGAAAAGATGTTTAAGATTCTTCTTAAGCACTTCCTCAATATGATAGGATGTTTATAAGAACAACTAAATTTAATTATTCTTTGATGAAGAAAATCGTCCTCAAACCAAAACACAAGGACCTAAACGTCATAGGAAATGACTAGCTATAGGATTAGGAATTTGGTAGAAAACCATAACCCTTCCCTTAGCCTTACCTAGGAACTTGCTTAAATATTCTAATCGTGTTTTAAGTGCAGCTTGGGATGACGGGAAGACCCTCCAGGTATGCTTTTATTTTATTGCAATTTACTTTCTTGCAATTTACATTATTGCAATTTCTTTAATCGCATCGCACTTACTTTTCTTGCATGATAAACAACTGTTGCATGAAAACCCATACCTTTAGGATAGTCCCTAAAACTGAAACCAAAACTAAATTAAAAGTCATTGCAAGATAAAATTCACCGCCACAACATTTCAAAATATAAAACAACTCAAAATTTAATCACAAACAGAACACAAAACTACAATTATAATTAAATTAAAACGTCCTGTTGGATGATCGGGAATACCTCGGATGATGTAACCTACGTGTTGCTAACGGGATTTCCTACGGTCTAAATGAAAGTGTGGAACTCATTCAGTTGAGTTTAGCAAATTCATCTGGACTAAGTGAATCCGATAAAAATAATGATGCCGGAAGGATGGAACAGTGGGATCTTAACCGGTGTCGTTATAATCAACTTTAAGATTTGTTTTAATTAAAACACAAAAAATACTTGGAAATTAAGATTTTCTCTAAACCAAAACACTTTTCCCATCTCCTGATTTATGACTTCTAAAACTAAACCTCTGCAACAACAAGGAGCTTGGAGCATGGTGGGCAGCACGGCCATCGTCGTCAGTAAAACTTGAATCTACATCAGCAAAATATTCCTAGAATTAAATAACTAAGCCATAGGACTTCGAGGTAGTTTGCCTAGTGCAACATAAATCCTCAACTCTTCGTTAGGCATTTGCATAACAAATCAAGCCCTAACCGGTCTTAGGATTCCAAGGTAGTCGTTCGGTACGACATAAACCCTCATAACTTCAAGGCTATTTGTCTGATTTTATCATACAAATATAAGTCCAAATTAATTAAAATTGGCAAGATCAAAACATTAAATAAATATTAGGATTTTCCTAAATCCAAGCCAAACAATAGGATAGTCGGGAAATTACCGAAGTTCGCTTCGAATCTATAATTTCTCCTACCTTTCTTCCTTTGGATTCCCAAAACAAAATGTTCCAAACTCGATCCATTCCCTATTGAAATTCTAAAGTTCAATCCCTTGAAAACTTAAACTTTGAGATTCTTGAGAGCGAAATTATTGATTATTATCAAGAGTTTTCTTAAGTGATTCCCGTCATTTAAGATGTAATTAACTATAGGGGCTTGCCCTTATAGAGAATTTTAAACAACCAGAGTAATATAAACCCCGTTTAATGCTTTCATATTAAGCGGGGAATTTGTCGGCTTATAAAATTGGTTCGCGGACCAAACAGATGTCACAAATCTTCTAGTTTATTTAATCGAGCCCCACCATCGAGCGGTAGTGTACTATCCTTAGGATAGATACACGGTTTGTGGTGCGGTGTTCGTTTATATAAACTATTTGGGATGTGAGATCGGTTTGATTTCATATCTTAAAATCTTCAAATTTAAAATTATTTTCAAAAATCAAATACTACTTTTCAAATTATTTATTTAAATTAAATTAAAAAAATTCGCCGACAATTTCTGTTAGGCGACCCCTTTTTTAAATACAACACAACCTAAAAATAATGCTGACATGTATTAATAAAATAATTAAATTAATTAGTATATTCACTAGAAAAATATAAAAATATTTTTTTAGGTTCCCTGTGACCAGAGGACTAGAGGAAAAATATAAACTTGATTTAACTCATTAAAACTCGCCCTAATTTTAATCAAATCATTAAACCTAAGGAAAATTAAATTGAAGTAAATGGAAATGGAAATGGCCTAATTTTTGCTTCGCTACCCACTGTGGCTTAAGGTCAAAGGAGCTCCCATAAAAAAATTTAAGAAATTTGGAATTACTTTTATAACTTAATTTGATTTTCTAAGTTAAATAGTTCTTTCGGCATTAAAAAAATTATAATAATCAAAATATAAGTAAAAATATAAAAATGATTTTGAGAGTTTTTTGTGACGAGGAAATATTATAAAAATAAAATAGTAATAAAAAAAACCTCATTTTTAATCATATTTTGAGTTTTTTTTAAATGATTAAAGAAATTTTAAAAATAAATTTAAAATCACAAAAATCACAAAAACATAAAAAAAGTACCAAATTATCATATTTGGTCTCCTAATCATTTGGGAACTATTAAAATATATCTCCTTATTTTCTAAGTAAAGATATTATTTTTAAAGGGTTAATAATAATTTTTAAGCTTAAAAATAGATTTTTCTTAATTTCTCACTAAAATAATTCTAATAATTTAAATATAAATCATAAAAATATTAATTTTTTTTTCTCTGGGTTCCTTAAACTCAGAGAGATTTTTTGAAAAATATAAAACTTAATTTTCAACATAAATAATATTTTATATTTAATTAATACTCTAAGATTTAAAATAATTCCAATAATTAAAATAAAATTCATAAAATCATAAAAATTAGTCCAAGTGGTCTACTAGTCTATGTCAACATCTAATAATTTTCTCAAGAAAAAATAATTAATTTTTATTAAGTTATTGTATTACCTTTGAAAATCCTCATTTTTTGCCTAAAAATAATAATATAAATTAAAATTAAATTAGAAAAATTATATTTTCTCCTTCGATGTGTTAATTGACCTATGAGTGGGATAACATAAAATTTTTAAAATCATTTGAGTTATATTTTTTAAATTATGAGGTGATAGGTCTTATGAGGGAAGGCAAAATTGTAATTAAGGAATTTAAGCCTTAATTATAATTTAGGTCTAATCAAAGGAAAATGGGCATTGGATGATCATAATTGAAATATTTAGATGATTGAGTGCAAGGGATTTAAATGGTAGAAATAAACTTAACCTTTGTCACAGAAAAAGATAAACTTATAATTTCTTAAATTCTTTTAATTTGGAAGATAATCAAAATTAAACTATCCCAAGGTTAGGGGTTTGAATTTGGAAGTCAATAATCCATCAATCTAATGCCCCTAGTTGGTGATTAATGACAATTCAATACTTTGATTAAAATCATAATCACATAAGTTAATTTTTCTTAAAATTACAAATAAGTCTTAAGGGCTTGTAGTGACCTAGGCTTAATCAAACTTGGCTAATATGGATTAGAAAAGATGGCTAAAATTAACTGTGAACATGTTTGAAACACCACAAGCCCAGTTTTAAAATTAAATTAACTAAAATTCTTAATAAATCAAATTGCCTCTGAGGGCCTCTACCCACATAATTTATAAATAAAAATTTAAGTGATAATTACCTCATTTTTAGGATTGTTCAAAACATTAGTTCATTGAGCATAAGGATATGATAGGGATGAGTCATCAAGCAACATACTAAGTTTTAACGAACTCAGGAGTTTTTAAAAAATTTTGAGATGTGCGCGGCCTGGTCCTTGGATCTTTCTGATAATCTTTTGGATATTTTGAAGGACGATTAAACTTATTACGATTTTCTTGAGAAATCATATATACTCTTAAACAAATAGGACCCACCAAGTTATGGTACATGACTCTGTAGGCCCATGGTGAAGCTATCTATAGGCTTGCTCAGCTTTTCTCACAAGCATGCTTCAATTCCCGCAAAATTATATATATATGTATATATATATATATATATATATATATATATATATATATATATATATATATATATGCATTGTAAGGCTAAACTTTCAGGTAAAAGAACAATAAGAAATGTCAGGTACGGTTTTATTTTATTGCACTACGATTTACTTCCATTTACTTTCTCGTACATTTTATGCTTGTGAAATTACATGTTAAACAACAAGGTTACCCCACATGTCAAAACCAAAAATTTAAAGATAACTACAAAACCAAAATTAAAGTTAAAACAAAACAAAGATAAAATTCACCCACAGCAGTCAAAGTATAAGACAACTCAAAATTTAATCACAAACAAAATCAAAATAACAATTGTAACTAAATTAAAACATCTCTATCCGATGATTGGGAATCCCTCGGAGGAGGCAACCTAAGGCTGCTAATGAGATTTCCCATGGTCTGAATGAAATTATTGAATTCATTTAGTTGAGTTGGGTAAACTCATCTAGATTAAGTGAATCTGAGGAAAATAGTGGTGCCATAATGACGAAACCGTGGGATCCTAACCGGTGTCGCTATAATCAACTTAAAAATTCCCCTAATAAGATATTAAGACATCACAATTTAAATATTTCTATAACACGATACTTCTCTTTTCTCTTCAATTGACACTTCTAAAACTAAATCTACAATAATGAGGAGCTTAGAGCATGCATAGTGGGCAACACGGCCATCTTCAACAGCAAAACTCCTTAGAATTAAGTAAAGAGCCATAGGATTTCAAGGTAGCTTGACTAGTGCAGCATAAATCCTCACTTTATCTCTTTAAGCCTTTGCATAACTATGTTGTGCAATATAATCCCTAACTCGTCTTAGGTTCTGAGGTCGTCATCAAATATGAGGAAAATTCTCTCATCCTCGAGGCTATTCACATGATCGATATCAAGTGAATATAAGCCCTAAATAATAAAATTGGCAAAATAAATTATTAAATAAGTACCTCAAATTGGAGCCCAACAATAGGATAGTTTAAAAAATCACTAATATTTTTTTTGGAGCTGTGTTTTCCCCTAGCTCTCTCTTTCTTTGGATTCCTATAATAATTGTTCCAAACTTGAGTCACTCAGCTATTGGATTTCTTATTACCACATTCCCTTGAAGATCCCACCTTTTGGAAGTCATAAAAATAATATTTTATGATTTGAATCAAGATTTTTCTTAGATGATTTCAGTTATCTAAGATGTCGTTATCTATAGGGGCTTGCCCTCATAGGAAACTTAAATACGCCAGATTAATATAAACCCTATCTAATTGTTTCATATTAGATTGGGGAACATTTTGGTCAACATAAATAGTTTGCAGTCCAAACAGATGTCATAAATCTTTAGTTTATTTAATTGAGCCTCCTTAGTAAGCAATGTATCTATTCTTCGGAGTAGATGCATGGCTTGCAATGCAGTTCTTGATTATTTAAACTATAGTATATATGAAATTAGTTTGATTTCATATTTTAAAATTAAAAAAATGATTTTTTTTCTAATATATATACATACATTTACCTATAATTAAATCTAAGTCTGAACATTTTAACGACCAATAGTGATCAGAGGGCATTAATGATGGCTTGAGGCAGCATTGAAGGCACCCTTTATCTGAGCAATGAAATGGTTGATTTCATTAATGTGGCTGGAACCAAGGTGGATGTAGGTCTGTGGCAGTGCAGGCTTAGTCATATGAGCGAGAAATATATGAAGTACCTACTTTCAAAGAATATGTTGTAGAGTCTAAAATTAGTTGATCTCGATTTCTATGAAGACTGTATTTATGGAAAGAAAAAAAGTTTTGTTTCTCCAAGTGTGAGTTAGTGGTAAAATCAAAGAAACTGGAGTTATGACATACTGACGTAAGGGGTCCTACTCCAGTTCAGTGCATTGGAGGTTCTCGCTATTTTGTCAATTCTTTGATGAGCACACAAGAAATGTATGCATTTATTTCTTAAAGTAGAAATTTAATTTATTTGAAGTTCTTAAGAAATACAAGACTATGGTAGAAAATGAGACAGTCTTGAAGCTGAAGTGTCTCAGATCAGAAATTGGGGGTGAGTAACGTGATAAGAAGTTTAAGAATTTTTGTGCTATAGAGGGGGTCAGTCATGAGTTAACTGTCCCAAGTATGCCACAACATAATACTGTAGTTGATTGCATGAACATAACAATCACGGAGCATGCTAGGAGCATGAGATTGCATGCAGGCTTGTCAAAACAGTTTTGGGTTGAAGCAGTAAACACTGCAGAAGGCTTACCTAAAGAAGCTTGGGGTGATAAAATGTTATGTCTATCTCATTTAAGAGTATTTAGATGTTCTGTATTTGTGCATGTTGATGCAGGAGCAAGCTTGACTAAAAAATTGTTAATTGCACTTTCATTAGATATGGCTTGGGCGAGTTTCGGAACAAGTACTAGGATTCTTAAAATAAGAAATTTATCAGAAGTAGGAATGTCACTTTCAATAAAATGGAGATGTACAAGGACAGGGTTAGAACTCAAGACAATCTGTCAGCAACTTCTGAAGAATCCAGTTATGTGGAGATAGATGATACTGGTGATCAGAAAATGGAGACAGATCAAGTGCTCAACCAGAAGAAGCACTATAACTTCTTCAATTACTTGCTACAAAAATCAAAAGATCCAGCAGAGTAAGACAACCCACACAACAGTATTCTCCTTCTTCACACTATTTATTATTAACTGATAGTGATGAACCAGAGTGCTTTGAGGAAACCACTCAAGTTGAAGATTTAAGGGAGTGAGACCTCGCCATGGATGAAGAAATGAAATATATGGAGTCAAATTAAACTTAGGATTTGATAGTACTACCAAATGATAAAAGTGCATTGAACAACAAGTGAATCTACAGGATGAAAGAGGAGTTAGATTGCAGCAAGCGCTACAAGGAAATATTTGTTGTGAAGGGTTTCCAGCAAAAGAAAGGAGTGGATTACATAAAGATCTTCTCCTTAGTGGTGAAGATGATGACTTTCAGGGTAGTGCTGAGCCTGGTAGCAGAGGAAGATCTACATCTGAAGTAGATGGATGTAAAAACATCTTTCATACATGGAGATCTGGAGGAGGAGCTATACATGGTGCAACCACAATATTACAAGGTCCAAGCAAAGAAGGTTTGGTCTACAGATTGAATAAGAGCCTCTATGTCTTGATTCAGATACCAATATAGTGGTACAAAAGGTTTTGACAGGCTCATGTCAGAAAATGGGTATATGAAGTGCCAGACAAAATATTTTTGCTTCATCAAACACTTCGATAACTGTTATATTTTTCTTGATTTATGTGTGGATGGCATGCTGCTTGTTGGGACAGACAAGAAAAAATTAAGCACTTGAAGAAACAACTATCAAGTGAGTTGGAGATGAAGGATTTAGGTCCAACTATGCCAGATATTGCATATAAAGTGGGAGTAGTTAGCATGTACATGGGCAATCCAAACAGACATCACTAGAGGAGGTAATGTGTATTCTCAATTATTTAGGAGGAAGAATCACTGGGGAACTTTGCTATGAAAGAGTTGAGATCAATATACAGGGATTTGTAGATTAAGATCAAACAAGAAATATGAATAGTAGGAGAAGTAAAATGAGGTATATCTTTACATTGGGGAACACAACAACGAGTTAGGTTTTTAGGTTGTAGAAGATCGTCGCAATTTCTACCACAGAGGCTGAATATATTGTTATCACTAAGGCTAGTAAAGAAATGATTTGGCTATAGAACTTCATGACAGAATTGGACAAAAAGCATGAAAAACTCTACAATGATAGTTTGAGTACGATTAGTTTTGCTAAAAACACCTCTTTTCATGTTAGGACGAAACACATCCACTTCAGGTAACATTTCATTCAATCTCTTCTAGAAGATGGGTAATTATTTCTAGAAAAGATATATAATAGAACTGAAAGTCCTATGGATATGTTGACGTAGGTGGTAACTATTGAGAAACTGAAGCTATGCTTGGCTTTTGCTGGGTTTCATGAAGTTTAAGAATGGGGTGAACCACACGACAGTAGGGGACTATGAAGGCTATTTAGATGGAGATGCAGGTATAGAGGACTGGTGATCATTGCTTTGTCTTAAAGTAGGAAATTTTTATGTAGTGTGGAACCAAAGCATTACAAGTAGCAATTAAGGCTGACACGGAAACGAGAAGGTCAAGGCCTATGCATCGGCCAAGTGGCGACTAATTGCTCGGTTTACTGGGCACGGTCCCGAGAGCTTGTCTCGTAGGAACCAAGCACCTAAGCGCTCGGTGCCGTTACTACATGGAATTTTAGTTTTTAAGCCGATTTCGAGCGTGGTAAGGTGAGTTTTGTTGTTTCTTTCTTCTGTAATTTTTGACAAGCATCTTGGTGAAGGTGAGGAGTGTCGAAGAGATGGATTTCGGTGACTCGACGTGATTTTTGCATCAGATCTAAGAGGGAAGATTGTTGGTGCAGGTCCTGTACGTTTATTTGTGAGAGTGTAAGGAAGAAACTCATGTGAGTCGTTTGCAAAACTTTTTGTATTGCATAGTGGAATTTGTTGTGGTGTGACTCCGTGATTTTTTCTAATTCTCGGATTTTTTCAACATAAAATCCTGTGTGTTTTTCTGGCAGCTTTGACTTTGCATCTGTATTTAAAATTTTTGTTCCAGTTTTCTTGAATCCTGTGATCCTATTCCGCGACGAAACTAAAAGGAGACTCTTTCGCGGTAGTTTTCTTTACACAATAAGAGTATATATATATATATATATATATATATATATATATATATATATATATATATATATATATATATACATACATTTTTTTTAGAAAAAGTGCAACTCGTGGCTCCCTACGTGTTAATATAAAAAAGATGTACAAAAGGGGGTGGGGGTGGATCCCCAATCTAAAAAACAAAAGAAGTACAAAATAATCCTAGTGGTTCCACCACACCAGTAAAACTCCTCCCAAAAGAAAGGAAAAGGAAAGTATACCCAAACTGTAGTGCCAAACATACAAAAATGAAGTATACACAAAAGTGTGTAATTCCAAAAATACAAATGAACAAAAACCTACACAGGTAAACGACCCATATCCAAAATAGCTCCACAACAAGAGGCAAGCAACCATTGATAAGAAGAGTCAAGCAGGGTCCCAAACTGAAATTTCTGGAGCAACATAGATGCAATCCAAAGAAACAGTCCAACTAAGAGGAGCAGTAATCCAACACCTGTAATCATAACAAAAACCAGCAACAAACATCTGTAAACATAAGAAACAACAGCCAACCAAGTGTGGGTGGGTGAGGAGCTCTCATCCAATTCAACAAAGAAGGCCGCAACAAACCAAAGTGAAGGAAAACAAATAAGCAGAGAGGAAAAGCCTGGAATCATTCCAAACTTTAAAAGGTGAAATAATCTTTTTTATGCATAGGCATGATGACATATATAAAAAAAGTTGAAGTTTATATGTTAGATATTTAATCATATAATAATTGATTGGTAGTGTGTAAATCTTCCAAGGAACAATTGAAGACAACAAAAATCTTGAACAATAAATCTTTGCGTAATCTGAGCTATGTTGCATTCTCCTTTTGAATTATTATTCTATAATAATGTGTTAGAACAAACTTGAACATCAATCGTCTCCAATTGTCACCACACCTAATTGACCCCCCACATCATTAGTAGGACCCATTTGATAAATAGTTGTATTTTTTTTCCATAATAGGATGTTTATAAAATTATCAATTTATTTAATATAGACATAAAATTTGAGATAATATAAAAAAAAGGGTCCAAATCAATTTATTTAGACAAGTTCCTAAAAATGAACAACTTTGAAGAAATATCATTGCATTATGATTGTGCCCCTCCTACTATTCAAAAAGAGAAATTTGTATGCTCATTTTTTCTCAACAGTACATGCGAGTTCATCTGCCATATCTTTGGATGTAAATGAGCCAATGCACTTGTTGAACAACTTGAACTCGATTAAAGCTCGATTATCTTCGTTTAAATTACTAAATAAACTAGCTTAAATAATTTTTAAATGTTCGAAGGTTAAACGAAGTGAACATGAACATAGTCGCTCGTTTATGTTCACAAACAAATTCGTTTGTCGTTCAATAAGTAACAACTTTTAAATACTCAATATTAAATTCGATAATAACTCGTATTATATATATAATATATTATTAAAAAAATTTAATTAGTTAGATTTTATTTAATTATAGATTTGATAGTAATATATTACTATATCAATAATATTATTAGTTTAATTTTTATTTGTAAAATTATTTTAGTAATAAGTGAATGATAATTTAGAATGAGATATTTGCAGTAAAGGAAATTGTCATAAAAGAATTTTCTTGTAGAGTTTTCACAATCTTGAATGTAATAATTTCATTTTTTATGACCATCACACTGCAATTACAAATAACATTAACGTAGATAGCCTTATTGCTATTATTTTCTTATTCATATGATTAAATAAGTGATCATCTCCATAACTTCTAGAATTAATTTAGTTCTTCCAATTACAAAGTTTGAACCAATATAGTCCTATCTATGAGAATTATGTAGCTAATTAGTAAGGTTTACAAATTTTAGAGTTCATAATCGATAAATTGGTAGCAGCGTTAAGAATTGCAAAATTATTTATTAAACTTTTTTATATGCAAGTCTAGATTCTCATTTGAATTTTTAACTCGTTTATTAGCTCGTTTAAACACATGTTCATTTGTCATAAACGGATCAAACACAAATTAAGTTCAAACATTGAAAATTTTAAATATCATTCTTGAACAATGTATGAAAGCTCGACATTAAGTTCAAACCGAACATGAAAAACTTATAATTATACCAAGCCAAATCCGAACAATGGTATAATCGACTCAGCTCGACTTGATTACACTTCTAGCCATATCTAAATCATAAGCTATTGAAAATTTTTAGATAAAAATGTACAATATTTTTTTTTGTGATAACAAGCCCATGATTCCAAAGCACTCTCTTCATTTTCAATAAAAAAATAATAATAAAGAATATTTTCACATTAAATAGTTATCATTATTAATTATTTTTTTTACCTCTTAAAATTGAAAAACAAGATAATGGTAAATATATTGACCAATTAAGCAAGGTTTAGAAAATCGGATCAGACCGATAGGTTTGACTAGTTGAACTAGTGACCAATCTGATCCAAATCATTTGAAAACATTTTCTAGTTGTGAATCGCTTAGAACCGGTCGAATCGAACCACACATCAGCCCCACACGACCTATTTTGCGTGCTATCGAGTGTCGTAAGGGCTTCACATCACAGAGTAGGAGCGCTGCTCCCGCGTTGACTCATGCTACAGAGATTTACTATATTTAGATACTGGCCGACGGGATTCTTGACTGTTATTAGTTTATTTTTTTATATTTTTATCATTATTACATCATTATTTTATCATTTAGATCATATTTAATTAATATTTATATGTATTGCAATAGTCGGATTGAACTAATGAAATTTGAATTTTGTTTCTTCCGATTTGCTGTCATGTCTTATTTGTGAGAGAGAGAGAGAGAGAGAGAGAGAGAGATTTCCTGTCACCAAGTTTGAATAATTAGAAGGGTGGTAAAGAGAACATAAACAAAAGTAGTTGGTGACAAATAACAAATGCAATAGTGACATAGATCTTATCATAGTATGCATATCATGTGGAGATTGGCGAACATAACAAATCCATCACTTCCAACTTTAGAATAATTTGTCACATCATGATGGTGCAAGTGGCTCTCATACATTTCCATTTTGGACCCAATCCTACTTATTTAAAACTCAACGGTCAAATAAAAAAAGAAGAAAAAACTGCTATGCTTTCAGATTAGAGCTTCATCTCCTCTACTTTCTTTGCATATCTCGCTCTCCAACTCCATAGCTTCACATGGCCGACAAAGACTAAAAATGGGATAAAACGCAAAAAATCGAAAACAAAATAGTCAAGGGCAAATATAAATATTTCATTATTCCCTCTTTAGGTAGAAATTCAACACATAATCCAATATCAATACTATGCTAGTAATATCAAGTAATATCAAGTAATATCAATACTATAAAGTGCAGTCATACAATTCAGCCTTATAGATCCATTTACATACATTCCATACAATTCTTATATATTTACATATCTATTTCATATAATTGCATACAAAAGCCTCAAATCATTGGCATCTTATAAATAAAATAGCATTATCATTTATCATTAACCTTCTAAGAGTGACGTACATTTTCATGCAAAAGTTTTTAATATGAATGTGTTATAAATATAAATATAAATATCATACTTTAGTCATTACATCATGTAAATGCATAAGAATTATATGATATGTAAGTAAATTTTCCTTAAAATTTATGTGTGCACGCGTGTAAATGTTTCTTACTGTGTTTTAGCTACATGATTTTCCTACTTGCTCCCCCTAAATACGTAATAATGATAAATAAACTAGGTTGAACTTTATAACTAGCTAGGGAGTCTCACCATGGTCTAAGTTCAACCACTACTCATGGAAACCCTAAATCACTTTAGTTTCTCAATAATAATCATTTCATATTCTGTCCGCATTATATCCCTCCATCAAACATTAATATAATAACAAATATTTAAAGGTGACATCAATTAGTAAATTTCTTATTAGAATGATATAGTTGTTCCTTTCATCTTTGAGGTCAAATGAAGATTATTAAAGTTCAAAATTAGATCCTTAACCTATAAGAAAATTTTGAAATTTTTTATTGTTGTTTGGAATCTCTCTCTCTCTCTCTCTCTCTCTCTCTCTCTATTTGTCATGAACATATGCATGAAATTGTGTGAGAGTTAGTAGCTCTATCTTAATTAATTTAATATTTTATGATAGTATTATTATCATTCAATATGTTTAGAGTTTTGTTTCTCTTTCTTATTTTGAGTCATTTCATTCTAACTTATTAATTAAGTTTGCATGAGTATATTATATTAGAAAGAAATCCCTCTCTAGACCATTGATTTCAAGTACATTAATTAGCCCCTCCACTCGTGTCGTGATTGTGGGGAACACCTTGTGCCAATTAGTCCAAATATTATGAGCACATACCCACTTGTCATAGTCAATATTAAAAACAATTAAACAAGAGGCATTTATATATATATATATATACCACCCAGTTCTTATGTATTTACGTGTCTAACACCTAAAATTTGTTTTTTACATTTACACCACCCAAATCATTCATATCACATAAAAATACCATTATTTTAATTTTAAATAGTGAAATATATATTTTTATGCATAAGGTGTCATACATGTAAAAATTGAACTTTTGGGAGGAGAGCTTTTGAATGTGCCACACCTTAGAATTGTAAACTCTTCTTAAAGGAATACAATTCTGGTTGTTATATAAAAAAATGTAAAAATTGAAGTTTAGATGGTAGATATGTAAATACATAATTGAGTGGTATTTATGTAAATATTCTTAAAAATAAAGGCTAAACTAAAATGAATATGAGAAGGAAATAGGGTAGTTGGAGAATCATTGATATGTTAAGACACACACACACTACTAAGAATTATTATATGTTCATCAAATTGGGAATTATATATGCCATATTAGCATCATTTGAAATTTCATTGTGATTTTTTATGGAGAAATATAGCCTAGATTTTTTTATACAATATACAAGCAATACTGGCATTATTGCAAATAAAAATTTAGGACAATTGAAAATGCAATAAGAATTTCAAGACGCCTTAATGAACTAGCTCATAAATATTTGATATATGTTGGAAGCTTTGTTTATGAACCACTCAGACTAGAGCCCCATATTTTGCATCAAATTCAAGTGAAGATCATTCAGTAAAAGTTGGCCTTGAACTAAGGGTGCGTTTGGGGGAGTGGTGGTGATTTGTTGTAGTCTGGACTGCACCGCTTGGGCATTCTGGGAATTGCTTTTTGGCTGTTTTCCTAAAAAATAATTTGGAAAAACTGTGTTTTACAATCCGACCTTACTAAATATAGTGCCTAAAGTGATTGCTAGAAAGCTGATTTCTGACTTTCTGAAAATAAAATATTGGTAATCTCCACCACAACTTATTGAAGAACAACCTCTTCTGCAGCAACTTTACAACTACATTTTCAAATAGTTACAACTGCCCCAAATAGACCCTTTGTCGACATAAAGTTTTTTTCTTTACATGATTAATGTGAAGTTTTAAAGAGTCAGTGGGAGTTTTATATTTTGTTATCATTATTATTATTATTACAATTATTATTATTATTATTTCTTATGAGGAGGGGGAAGAATGGAAGTGGATAGCTAGGGAGGTGAGGTCAATGATTCCTTTTGCTTTTTTTCATATAGAATTCTTATCACCATGTTAGCAAGAGAATGATTATGGTAGATGGATCCAGCCATATGATAATTAAGAAGTAGAGAAAATAGCGAAAATCTATTCAAGAATTAAACATGTGTGTACAAGTATTTGAGGAGAAATTTTGAGGTATTATTATGATATATATATGGTTGGAAGGAATTTGGCAATGTGTTTACTGCTGTGGATGAGGCTGAGAGGGATGTGCAACTGCTGGAATCTCTTGTTCAGTCTGGGGGGCCACTGATCAGCATCTTTTGGCAACCCAAGCTAAACTGCTAAACTCAATAGAAATACAAGACCTTGTCCTAAAGCAAAAGGCCTCATTGAACATCTTTACTAAAGGAGAAAGAAATACCAGATTCTTTCATGCTTATATCAAGTACAGAAGGAAATGTAATACCATTCACATCATGCAATTAGAGAATGGTTCCTGGTTATATAACAATCAGGAAATTGGAAGGAGTGCCACAAGTTATTTTCAGAAACTTGTAATACAACCACCTATGGAAAGAGACCCTATCAATCCCTCATTTTTCCAGGATCATTATCAGTACACCAATAACTTGTCCCTTACCAATCCTCCCACTGAAATGGAAATTTGGCAAGCCCTCAATTCAATAGACAACTCCAAATCTGATGGACCAGATGGTTTTATGACCTCAATCCGCGAACAACATAGTAATTTATGCTCTCAAAAATTGTTATTGTCAATACTTTGACCCAAATAATAATAGCGGCTAGTGTATATAAATATAATTTTATGGAAAATATTTTACACACGAGAGGTACTACGCAAGTATACGTATCGTTTCAAGTAATATGAGGCTTTAAATAAAGACCTCAGTATCGATCCCACGAGGAGGTTTATAGATTTTTAAATATTTAAATTTTATTTTTATGTATTTCTTTTAGTTTTAAATTTAATATTTAATTTACTAAAAGCAGAATTAAAGCATTACTAAAATAATGAGTGATGTAAATAATAATAAGCAAACAACTTTCTTCCTTTCAATTAATCCAAGACTTTTTAGATAATATAATATTCGTGGATAATATAAATTTTATTGTGCCAAATAGAAGTAGTCCATTTATTTACCTTCGCTCGATAGTATAAAGAACATTGGCTAATCTATAGATCAGGTCTGGATGTATTTTTAGTAGAATGGGTTAATCTAGGCTCACACTACTAGATGTTTAAGGGTGGCTATGGTCTGCCCTACCAGTGACCCGTTCCCTCTCTATAAACCAAATTACAAGAATTTAGTCTGTCACTCTAAAAACTTATCAATTCTACGCCCGTTGAATAATATTTTCCTATTTATTTGCACTTCTCCTTGAATACCCCGCACAAGGCCTTCGACTCCCTAAGGATTCATGTGATATCTACTAGTTAAGAGTTCATCTCATTCTAGGTCTCAAAACTCTTCAACAGATTTTAACAATTTAAATGGTTAATTTAAATAGTAAATTAAGATCCGATATTAATATCATCACAATATTTAAAACATATTTTAGTTTCTAATTCTCCAATGAATTTTAGATTATCTTATTTATCTTTTCATAATTGAAAGGAGAAAGTAAAATAACTACTCAGAACACATTGAATCTAAATAACAAAACCTAAAACTTTGAATAAAATTACAAATACTTATCTCAAGTGTTTCTCCAACTGAACCTCTGATTTCTACTGACTCCAAAGCGAAATAGACTTCAAAAGCACCAACTCTTCCAAACTATCAATACAAACTCTAAATAAAATAAACTCACTAATTTATGAAGGATAGTAAACTAAAAGTATGGCCCTTAAAATTCTCTCTCTAATTTTTAGATTTCTTATTGGGCTACTTGGGGTGGGCATTTTTCTCTGTAGGAATAGCCTCCTATTTATAGGCTTCAAGGGTTGCCTAAGGTACCTCTTCAAAATGTGTCCAAGTTCAATGAATCTTCTAGAAAGTGCGCCTGGCACCTAAGCGCCGAACTCCGCGTCCAGTTCTTCACACCTCTTCACTTTGGATCGTACCTCTTCGAGATCCAAACCGTTTCCAAGCGTCTAAATACAATGTATCACATGTCCTATAATCCAAAAATAACTGACAATCTTCTAGATGGTCCAATAACCGCTCTAACCGTCAAAATAACCGTCCAAAGTAGTTACAAAAACCGTCACAGATTAGGTATCGAGCTGGCGCTTTGACGACGGATTCTGGCGCCTAGGCGCCAGGCTCATTATTTTGGCAATATTGCATTTTGGCTCCATTTTTGCTCCTTTTTGCTCCTTTTTCATTCTTTTTCATCTTTTTTTCCTTTTTGAACATTTTTGCATCGCCTACATAAAAAAACATAAAATACCTTTCATTAAAGCATAATATCCTTAAAAATTTGATAAAAATCAAGGCATAAAAACATGTATTTTTTTATGGATCATTTTACATCAGATTTTTATAAGAAGGCATGGCCTGTCATCAATCAGGAGGTCATTGCTGCCATCATTTGTTTCTTTAATGGAAGAGACATCCCTCATTACTTCAGTTCTTCTAACATTGTCCTGATTCCTAAAAACAATGAGAAAAAAGATGGGATCATTTTAGACCCATATACCATTCTTTTATTTAAAGTAAAATCATCAGCAAAATTATAGTGGCTTGACTCCAACCACATTTGAGTAAACTGATATGTATGAATCAAACTGCTTTTGTAAAAGGAAGGTCAATCTTAGATAATATTCTGCTGGCACAAGAGCTGTTATTAGACTTGAACAAGTACTGTAGAGGGGGCAACCTAATTTATAAGCCGGATATTAGGAAAGCCTATGATACTATCAATTGGAATTTCATCCTTGAGGTATTTGTTTACCTCATTTTTGGTGAGGTCTTTTCTTCTCTCCTTAGTGCTTAGTATCTAGCCATAGGTTTTCCTTTGACTATCCTAGCGGACTAGAATGGGACCCACCACTTAGAAACTCAAACCATTTCTTAACTCCCTTCAAACCCCACATGTTTGATTATAAACCCCTAAACCACATGGAGGGTTAAAATCAATATGTGGAGGTTTAAAGGATGAGCTTCCTACAGGACTCTATGGCCTTAGGACTACCTGGGTGGCCTGGTCTGGTGAGGGTTGACTTGTACACACACCCTAGTCACACATTCCAACCCTGAAACATCTCTACCCAATTCTTCCCCCGGGTTTATTTGAGCACTCATGTGGCTAAGTCCAAACCGCTAGCTCATTGGCTAAGAGGGTTGGGAACAACCCATGAGATGTTAAGGGTGGACATTTCTTGGTCCATGGCTCACTTTGAACTTCATCATGATCAAAATTCAACTTTTGCCAAAATGCCTAGTTTTGACATTGAGTCCTTCAAACCTACCTAAAATTACCTAATTGCCCCAAAATTCTCAAAACTTCCAAAAATTATCAAAAATTCCCAAAAATCCTAAAGATCATTTTTGAAATAACCCCCACCTTTTAAATTCACCAAAATACCCTAATACCCTCCAAATAACCTCTTGATACCCTGAAATACCCTTTTAACACAAAATTCCAAAAATTCCAAAATTCTGAGAAAATTCCAAAAAATCCCAAACATTCTAAATTTCATTTTGTTCAACTACACCATAGCCCATTTTTGCCAAAATAACTCACTTTTATCAAAATCCTCAAATTGACCCTTTTTTAACCTAAATGGACCCAATGTCACACCAAACCAACCCATTTAACCTCAATTTTGCCCAATTTCAATTCTAAACTTTAATTCAACATCATTAATATCAATCTAAACCAAATACACGCCCAATTTGATTCATATTTGAGTTAAAATCTATTTGAAAAAAAACCAAAATACCCCCATTTTAGCTTAAAGTGAATCCATGCCCTAAACCTACCAAATTGATTAGCCAAACCCTAAAATTTCTTCCCAATTGATGTTGGGAACTCTTCAATACATTCCCATAGACCATTTAAAACTTTTAATTGGGTCTAAACCCCACCTTAACCCAACTTGGACCCAAGTTGATTCAACCTTCCCTAAATTAACCAAAATACAAAAATCCACCAAATTGACCTTCCAATTGAACTCAAAACCATTGCATGTCTTCATGAAACTTTTTCATGGAAATCATTTCTATAATGTTGCTCAAGACACTTGGTCCTAAATCAAACCCAAACCCAAGTTAGCCTAACCCAAACCCAAGTGAGCCAATTTGAACCTATGGCCTAATCAAACCCAATTGAACCAAGTGTGGCTAAACCAACCTTTCCACAGCCACCAAGTGAAACCTAGGAACCATCCTAGATCCACCTAGCCCAAGCTAAGTGAGTCATGGACCAAGGGTTCCCCATTTTAAGGGATCTCTTCTCTTAAGTGGGTAAATCCTCTTTTGCCTTACCCCAAAACATCCCCACAACTGCTAATCACCATTAAACCTCTCCATGACTCACCTGACCTCAGGGGCCAGCTCCCCTATCCTTGCAGGCCAGCCTAGCTGCCGGAGGGGGTCAAAACCGAGAGCCACCACCCACCTAAACTCAACCAAACTCCACCAATTGGCCACCTCAGCCAAATTAAACATTAGAGCCTTTCTGCCCTCCACCTAAGCAGTGGAATCCACCCACCAATTGAACCCAAACCCTGCTAAATGGTCCTAGCCATTTAAACACCACCTCTCGGCCATGAGAGAGGTGTTGAAATTTTTCTCAACAGAAGCCCTCCAAACTATTCCCAGAGCTCCTCCTAGCCAAGAGAAGCTCATCCCCACTGTTCTCCTGCCCTGAATCCCCCTAGCCGAGCCCAATTTCTCAGCTGAAAATCAGACCAGAAACAGGACACTCTCTTAAACTTCACCAAATCCAAATTAACTCTTCCCACACCTTCACCAGAGGTAGATAAGAAGTTCCCCAGTGAAAGCCCCCTCTCTAGGCCACCCAGTTGTTCCAGCCTCCAAGCATTATGATCGGGCCTGGTGGAAGTCATGCCCAAGCAATTCACCACAGCTCCAGGCTTCATCCCTAGCTTCCTTGGACTCCAACAAACGTGTCGAGCCACTCTGATAGAAGCTTCCCTTCTCAAAGCCAAGGTATTTCCCTCTTCTTCCTCCTGAGCTTCCAGCGATTCTTCCTTTCATTCAAGTCAATTTCAATGCAAGTTTACCGTATGGATGTGTTCGTCTTCTCAAGACGAATCCATACAGCATAAGAACTCGAAAATCCATTGAGAATCAAGAGAGATATTAGGGTTAGAAGGTCGACGGTCCGGGTGCACACCAGTCGGAGACGATGATCAGCCACCGTTGGATTGCGCGTGTATCGAACGAACGACTCAGATGGCGTCGGGCGAGGAGATGAAGCGTAAACCGCGGGCCGCGTGGCAGCTGAGGCGGATGGCGGCTCCGAATCAGGGAGCAACGGGTGGATTTCAGTCTGCCGTAGGTTGAGTTGGCGCCGACGTGGAAAAGTAGGAAAATCTTATTTTTCTTATTTATTTAAATACCAAAACTTCAAAAATTGATATCTTTGCATAGAAAAATCATAAAAATAAAAGAATAATACCCTCTTGCTCAGTGAACAAAGGAGAATAATATGGAAAAGGAATTGATCTATTTTGTTGAGTATTTTATTTTTAATTAATTTAATACTGTTTTGAGTATTTTAATTCTCCATGCATTTATACATTTCACCATGGCATGAGACCATAGGGCTTTTGTAGCCTTTGATATTGAAAACATTCCCTAAATTTTCTAAGGCCAGAGGCTATCCCTGTGGTAAGTTATGTATTTTTCGAGTTTATTTCACTATTTTTGACATTTTAATTCCAAAAATTAGTATGTTACTTAGAAAATTCCAGAAAAATTTGGTGAAGTTACTTAGGACCAGAGGACCCTAGGATAATTATAGTTTGAGTTAATTCATTAAAAATAATCCTAATTGGCCTAATCACTCTAAATTGAACTTTAATTAATTAGAGTTAATCATACATTAAAATGACTTGTAAATAATTCTCCACTTATCTTTAGGATAGGGAAACCTCATATAAAAATTTAAAGTCAATTGGAAATGTTTAACCCTACTAAATGGATTAATTAAGCCACATAATCAAAATTAAACTTTAAAAATTTATAACTTCAAAAATACATTTTAAAAATTCACCAAATTGATTTTGAGGCTTTTCTGATATCAGAGAAGTCTAAAAAAAATAAAATTAGAATTTTCTAAAAAATTTCATTTTTAAGCATATTTTAATATTTTTAATAATTAAAAAATAATAAAAATCACAAAAATAATAAAAATCATAGAAATGTCATATTTGGTCCCCTCATCACTTAGGAACCAATTAAATATTTTTTCTAAGTCTCTAGGTTAAGATATTCAATTTCAAAGCCTTAAAACAATTTTTAAATTAAAAAAATTATATTTTCTAGCCTTCCCCACAAAATTAATTCTAATAAATCAAAGAAAAATCATAAAAATGTAAAACTTGTTTGTTTGATTTTCTTGAGGTCAGAGAAATTTTTAAAAAAATATAAAATTCATTTTTCAACTTTTATTTTATTTTATAATTAATTAACACTCCAAAACTTAAAATAATTATAATAAATAAAATATAATTAAAAAAATCACCAAAATTGGTCCAAGTGGTCCTCTAGTCATTAGGAATATCCCATAATTTTCTCAAGGATAGAAACTTTACCTTGATCATATTAGTAAATTTTCTTTGAAAATCCCTATTTTCCATTAAAAATAATTATATAAATAAATTAAATTCAGAAAAATCATTTTTTCTCCTCTAATGTCTTAATTGACATATGAGTAAAGTGGCATAAAAATTTTAAGTTCATTTAAGCTTAATTTAATGAGTTATAGAATAAATAAGCTTAAAGGGGCATAAAGGTAATTAAAAGATTTTAACCCCTAATCAAAACTTTAGGTTTAATCAACATGGGGGTAAAATATCTGATTTTAATTTTCTCTTAGATGATTGAAACTTTGGGAAATCAAAGGGTAGGAACCCATTAATCACTTTAATAAACTAAAAATGAAGCTTAAATTAATTAAATAATTTAAATTTTGGTAGATTAATTGAAATCAGATTATAAAAATGGGGATATAACTTAAGAGGATATTGATTCCTTAATTTAAAAATCCCTAAATAAATCACTTAATAATACTTAAATCTTAAACTTAAGAGGATAAGTGGAATTAATAATTAAATGGTTAAAAGTAAATAATTCTTAAGTAAAACCTACATCATTAAATAATTTAATATTTGATTAAAACCTAAAATGTTAAATAATTAAAAAGTAAATTAGAATATTTAAAACTAATTTAAAATCATTTCAAAACAAACTCAAATCAAAATTTAAAAATTTTAAATAATTTTAAGACAACTTACCTTAAAACATAATCAATTAATATATATAATCCAAATTAAATCATCAAAATTTAATAAATAATTTGAACACCTCTTTTGACCTAAATTAATCTAAAAAATTAAATTAACATGAAATATTGATATTATTTATAAAAAGTTCAACTTAAATGAATCAAACATCATTCCAAACTTAAAATCATTGGTTAAAATTTCATAATTAAATCACATTAAAGTAAATCATCAACTTTAATTTCAAATCATTAAAATCTTTAACAAATTAACTTGCCTCTGAAAGCTTTAAATTATTATAACTATTAAATGAAGCGTTAAGTGAAATGTCACTTTACTCATAGGATAATCAAACATCCTAGTTCACTGAGCAAGGGCACAAAACTTAACTAAACTCTTGGATGATTAATTCACGAGTACAATAAAATTCATTTAGACTCAAAGTAATCTCAGAAGTATTGAAAAAAATGTTTAGGATTTGTCCTGAGCACTTTCTCAATATGATGCGATGTTTTAGAAGAATAATTGAACTTAATTGTTCTTTGGTGAAGAAAATCATCCTTAACCAAAATCAAGAACCTAGACGTCATAGGAAATGACTAGCTATAGGATTAGGATTCTGGTAGACAACCAAAACCCTTCCTTTAGTCTTTACCTAGGTACTTGTTGAAATATTTAAATGCCTTAACATGTGTTTTAAAGTGTAGCTTGGAATGACGGGAAGACCCTCCAGGTACGCTTTTATGTTATTGCAATTTACTTTATTGCATTGCGCTTAACTTTTCTTGCATGTTAAACGAGACTGTTGCATGAAAACCAAGACCTTTAGGATAGTACCTGAACTGAAACCAAAACTAAATTAAAATTCATTGCAAGATAAAATCTACCGCCACAACATTCAAAATATAAAATAACTCAAAATTTAATCACAAACATTACAACAAAACTACAACTTTAACTTAATTAAAACATCTTGTTGGATGATCGGGAATACCTCGGATGATGTAACCTACGTGTTACTAATGGGATTTCCCACGTTCTAAATGAAAGTGTGAAAATCATTCTGTTGAGTTTAGCAAATTCATCTGGTCTAAGTGAATCCGATAAAAATAACGATGCCGGAAGGATGGAACCGTGGGATCTTAACCGGTGTTGTTATAATCAACTTTAAGATTTCCCTAATAAAACATTAAAGACATTTAGATTTTAAGATTTCTCTAAAACAAATTACTTCTCTCATCCTTTGATTTATGACTTCTAAAACTGAACCTCTGCGACAACAACAAGGAGCTTGGAGCATAGTGGGCAGCACAACCATCGTCATCAGCAAAACAAGTGGCTACTTCAGCAAAACCTTTCTTAGCATTAACTAACCAAGCCATAGGATTTCGAGGTAGTTTACGTAGTGCAACATAAATCCTCAACCTTTTTGTTAGGAATTTGCATGATCATGTCATGTAAATTAAGTCCTAACTGGTTTTAGGATTCCGAGGTAGTTGTTTGGTACGACATAAACCCTCACATCTTCGAGGCTATTTATATGATCATGCCATATAAATATAAGTCCTAATTAATTAAAATTTGAAAGATTGCAAAATTAAATAAACTCCTAAATTGAAGCTAAACAATAGGATAGTCTGGGAAGTGGCCAAGATTCTTCTTGGATCCTCAGCTTCTCCTACTTGTCTTCCTTTAGACTCTTTAAAATAAACTATTCCAAATTTGATCTAATCCCTTTTGAAATTCCAAAATCTAATCCTTTGAAAACTTTAAACTTTGAAATTCTTGAGAGAAAAACCACTGATCATTATCGAGAGTTTTCTTAAGTGATTCCCGTCATTTAAGATGTAATTAACTATAGTGCTTTCCCTTATAGGGAACTTTAAGAACCCAGGTAATATAAACCCTGTTTAATTCCTTTATATTAGGCAGGGGAACTTGTTGGCTTATAAAATTGGTTCGCAGACCAAACAGATGTCACAAATCTTCTAGTTTATTTAATCAAGCCCCATCATCAAGCAGTGTGTCTATCTTTCGGGATGGATACACGGTTTGTGATGCGGTGCTCGTTTATATAAACTATTTGAGATGTGAGATCAGTTTGATTTTTCATATCTTAAAATTTTCAAACTTAAAATTATTTTCAGAATTAAATGCTACTTTCTAAAATATATATATGTTTAAATCATAACCTAAAAAATATGCCGACAGTACTGTCTGCAAGGGGCTTCCAAAGAGATTTCTACAACCTGATTCTCAGATGGCTCAGCAATAACTCCCATTCCATTCTCATAAATAGTTCCAGCTGGTGTTCCTTTTCTGCATCCGGAGGGCTTAAGCAAGGGGACCCTCTATCCCCCACTCTTTTCATTTTGGCTATAGACTACTTCTCTCACATGCTGAATCACCAGCTCAACACCCACAGTTCTATCAGGTATCATCACAATTCCAATATTCTAATCTCTCATCTTATTTATGCAGATGACGTGATGATATTCTCCAATGCCACCAAGAATGCTGTGAAACATATCCATAAATGTCTTCAATTGTTCCAAAAGCACTTTGGATTATATTTCAACCTGCAAAGTGCCAATCCTTTTTTCCAGTAAGCTCTCCCAGGAGGTGGAATACTAGATTCTCAACTACACTGGCTTCTCTAGCACTCAGCTATCTTTGAAATATCTTGGGGGTGCAGTTTTCCACTGGTAAAACCAAACAAACCCACTTTGATGAGATCCTGAACAAAATCAGTACTTACCTCTCCAATTGGATTCACATTTACCTGTCTAATGGTGGTAGACTTACCTTGCTAAAAAGTTTCATCACCACTCTCCCCTCCTATGTGATGCAAATGACCATTATGAAGAAAAGAACCCAAGTGCAGTTTGAAAGGGCCTTTAACCATTTCCTTTGGGTAGGACAAAGAAATCAACTACATTGGGCATCCTGGCAAAAAGTGGCAAAACCTGTGTGGGCAGGAGGCTTGGGGTTCAAAGGGCTCACTCAGATTATTCAAGTGAACATATGTAAACTATGGATTAAGTTCAGGACCCAGGACTCTCTATGGGCCAAATTTGTTTCAGGAAAATCCTACAAAAACTCTCACCCTTCATTGGTGTTCAAATAATTGGGGGATTCTAAACTATGGGGAGCTGTGCTTAAGCATAGGTAGTTGGCTGAACATCTATATTTATGGAATCTTGGCAAAGGGGAGCTTAATTTCTGGTTAGATTATAGGTGTCCCACTGATTGGCTGCAACCCTGTACTACTAATATCAATCTGAACCTTCAGGTGGCTGACTGCTGGATTTGAGACAGCTGGTCTTTACCCATTCTTCAAACTATCATGCAGGCTCCATCTGTCAGAAAAGTTGCTTATGTGTAGTTTGATAGGGGCAAACTTGATTCCCTTGTTTGGAATTCTATCAACAATCAAAGTCTTTTCAAGGCCATTTACTCTCATCTTTTCCAATGGGAGTCTATTCCCTGGGGAGATCTCATATGGAATAGGTATTCTTCCCCCTCAATGATCTTTTTCTGCTGGAGAATCTTCAATAAGTTCCTCCCTACAGATGATATCCTCAAGCTGAAGGGACTGAGAGGCCCCTCATGCTGCAGATTATCTCACAAGGATGAAGAATCTATCTCTCACATATTTCTTGCTTGTAGTTTCTCCCAACAAGTTTGGAATAGCCTGATTAAAACTCTCAGTCTAAATACTCTACATCTACAAAGGGACACCTGTTGGACTAGGTGGCATAATCTTGGTGCTGGAGCTCTCCCTTTGCTCACTGCTTGGTTCATTTAGATGGAAAGAAATAATGCCACTTCTGAGGGCCTTACAACTTATGTTGAGCAGGTGGCCAGGAACTGCCTCTCCTACCTCCATAAGCTTATTAGATTTAAAATGGGGGTTTTCTTCTGACTCTAAGTTTTTCTATCTTCCTCTCTCTCTCTCTCTTGATCACTCCTTTCTCTCAATTTTTCTCTTGCCTTCCTTTCGATATGGACATTCAGAATCTTATATCAAATTGTGTGATATCATAAACAATATGAGATCTTAGTTCCCAAAAGAATTCAATATTTTGAAGGTGCAGTGAGCATGAATATCACACTCTGATCTTGAGCACAAGGTTCTCCCTTACACTAACTTAAGATTACGAGGAAGAACTATGTATATGACTAGAGAATACGAGCTTCAGCAAATGGAAGAGATGAGACATTGTTGACCTCATTTTTGATGAGGTCTTCTCTTCTTCTCTTTAGTACTTAGGATCTAGCCTTAGGCTTTTCCTTTGACTATCCTAGAGGATTAGAATTGGGACCCACCACTTAGAAATTCAAACCACTTCTTAACTCCCTGCAAACTCCACAAACTTGACTGTAGACCCCTAATCACCTAGAGGGTTGAAATCCAATGTGGAAGTTTAAAGGATGAGTTCCTATAGGACTCTTTGGCCTTAGGAATGCCCTGGGTGGCCTGGTCTGGTGAAGGGCTGACCTACACACACACTACACTTATACAATACACTTTCACACACCTCCTAAAACCATACCCATACCCAACTTGACCTCCTGACTCATGAAGGTGATTCACATGGATGATCCTTAACCCATAAGCCCTTGGCTAAGAGGGTTAGGAACAACATAATGGATGCCTCAAATGAGTCTCTTCATGGCTCATGTGGGCTTGATATGGCTTCATGGCTCAACCAAAATGATTTCATTCCACTTACAATTACCCAATCTTCAATTTTGTAAATTTTCAATTTTTGACCCTCGGGACCCTACACCCGCCTAGCCTACCATAAACCCTTGAAATTACCCAAATCCTCCAAAATTTCCAAATCACCAAAAATTCCTCAAGACCAATCCCAAACATTCCCACATTACTCAAATTGATCATTCATATTCAAAAATACCAAAAATTCCAAAAACACCTCCCAATACCCTCCAAATACCCAAAATACCCCTCTTAACCCAAAAATCTAAAAAATTCAGAAAATTCCCAGAAAATTCCAGAAAATCCCAAATATTCCCAATTTCATTTTTTTCAACTATACCATGGGCCAATTTTGTCAATTTACCCAACATTTGTCAAAACCCCCCAATTTGACCCATTTTAACCCAAAGTGAACCCAATGTCAAACCAAACCTATCCAATTGACCCAAATTCTGGTCCAATTCAATTCTAAACTTCAATTTAACATTCCCAACACCAATCTAGACCAAATCCAAGTCCAATTTGATTGACATTTGAATCCAATTTCACTTTTGGCATTAAAGCCCAATTTGGACCCATGACCCAAACCTAGCCCAAACTAACCCAATTCATCTCCAATTAACCCCAAACCTTTTTTAAACCTTCCTTAACATCCCCAAAAACAAAACACTAACATGATTTACCCAAATTTTAGACCCAAACCCCACTCAAATTCAACCCAAAGCTAAAAGGCCCAATTTTGACCTAAACCCAAACCTAACCCAAATAAGCCCAAACCCCAAAATCAAAACCCAACCAAAGCCAAAACCTCTTTGAAACACTTCCATAAACATTTCACAACATTTATCTTACATCAATTTCAACCCTAGCCCAACATTGGCCCAAGTTAGCCCAATTTGACCTACATTGGCCCATTTACCAAAGAGGTCCAAATCCAACCCAATTCAAGCCCAAACCACTTCAAATTTATTCCAAATCATTCATGAAACATTCCTAAATTAAATTCAACACTTATTGGATCCAATCATTTACAAAATTATCATCCTAAAATTTGTTTTGAAATCTAAAAGCCCACTCTCTAAACCATCTTGAAAGCCCATCCAAAGTGAAATTCAAAAGCCCAAAGCCCACATGACAATTCCTTCTCATCATCCCTTTAATTGGGATCAATTCCTAAGTCCCAAATCAATCATCAAATCAACCTAAATCATGCACCATCTAAATTTTTCACTAAATTGCCAAAATCTCCAAATTCCTTTTTCATATAAATGGATCCACTTTTCCTAAGTCAAGGATGAGCCAAATGAAGCCACATGCAAGCCATGGACAAGGCACATGAAGCCATGGAAGGTTTGACATGTGACCAAGCCATTAATGGCAAAAGGAGGGCCCCCTTTCCTAATCCTTCATTAAGCCTTTTTAACCATAAGCATGTCACACACTAAACCATGCTTAGCCACCTCACCATGGATGGAGACTTCACCACTCCATGACAGTCGACCCAAGTGACTCTTTTTAGCCTAAAACCGGGCCTTGGGTGGTGCACCTAGCCCAAAAGGATGGGTTGACCCAAATCAAGCCAAAGTGGCCTCTCCCTCATACCATTTTAATCCAAGCACTTTACACATGTCCAAGCCCAATTGACTTCACTATTGCCAAGCCCTGACCTCCCTGGTCAAGATGGTGACCCTTGCCTGCCAGCCAGCCACCTTGGCCGCTAGAAAGCACCACACCCAAGAGCATCATGTGAGCCCAAGCTTGGAATTCTCACCTGCTGAGTTGCCCCATGCCCAATGGCCACCATGGCTGTTCTTCTCCTCACCGGAGCAGGTCGATCCCAAGCCCTAACTCCCCACGGGAGAGCCTCGACCAGCTCTATTTAAACCCCACCTCTCTCGGCCAAGGAAGAAGTGCTTGAACCAACCTTAAGGAAACTCGCCAAAATCATTCCGGACCACTCTCTACACATTGAGCACTTGATTCCCACTGGATTCCAGCCCGATTCCCTCCAGGTGAGCTCGATTTTGAGTTCGAACATCGGCACAAAAACCAGGACACTTCTTAACAGTGGACCAATCCCCAAATTGATTGATCCTACACCTTCACCAGACCAAGGGAAGAAGTCCACCAGCAAAAGCCCCCTCTCCAGGCCACCCATCTGTTCTAGACTCCAAGCATTGTAATCGGCTGTGGTCGAAATCCTACCTAGACAACTCACCCGGCCAGGAGACTTCATCTGGAGCTTGCTTGGACGCAATCGAAGGTGACACAACCCTCAGATCGAAGCCACACTTCTCTGAGCAAAGGTATGGTCTCATTCTTCTTCCCGAACTTCTGAACATTCTCCATTTTTATTGAGTCAATTTCATGCCACATAATGGATGTGTTCGTCTTCTCGAGACGAATCCATAGAGCATAAGAACGTTAAATTCGGTCAAGTATCGAGTGAGATCTTAGGCCTAGAAGATGGACGGTTCTCGGGCTAGGAGGCTTGGGGACGATGAACAGATGCCGTTCATTCAATACACGCACGGACGGACGGCTCAGATGGCGTCGGACCAGGAGATGATACGTGAACCGCTGGCCTCGTGGAGCTGAGTCGGAAGGCGGCGTCGAATGGGAGCGCGCCGTGTGGCCGTTTGGAGGTGCCGAGGATGACAGGGCGCCGCGTGGATAAGTAGGAAATTAGGTAATTTTCCTATTTATTTAATTACCAGAACTTGGAAAATGCATAACTTTGTGTAGGAAAATCAGAAAAATAAAATAAAAATACCCTCTTGCTCAGTGAACAGAGGAGAGTAATGTGGAAAAGAAATCACTTAATTTCATCAAGTATTTTATTTTTAATGATTTAATTACTCTCTACACATTTTCATTTCTCCATGCATGTATACAATTCACCATGGCATGAGATCATAGGGCTTTTGAAGCCTCTGAATTTGGGAACATTCCCTGAATTTTCCAAAGTTAGAGACCACCCTTATGAAGAGTTATTGATTTTTCAATTCTATGTCATTATTATGAATATTTTAATTCCAATAATTAGCATGTTGTGAAATAAATTCTAGGAAAATTTGGTGATGTTTATTATGACCAGAGGAACCTAGGAAAAATAGGTTTTGAGTTAACTCACTTGGAATAACCCTAATTGACTTAAACACCCAAAATGGAGTTTTAATTAATTAGAGCTAATCATACATCAAATTGACTTGAAATCAATCCTCCACTGACCTTTAGGACAAGAGGAACCCACCATAAAAGTTTGAAGTCAATTGGACTTGGTTAGCCCTATCAAATGGGTTGATTAAGCCATTTAGCCAAAATTAAACTTAAAAAATTCATAACTTTCAAAATACTTTTCAAAAATTCACCAAATTGGTTTTGGAGCCTCTCTGATATCAGGGGAATTTAAGAAAATTAAAATTTCAATTTTCTAAAAAAGTTGATTTTTTTGCATTATTTTAATATTTTTAATAATTAAAAAATAATAAAAATCACAAAAATAATAAAATTCACCAAAATGTCAAATTTTGAATTTTAATCACTTAGGAACAAACCCCATATTTTTCTTAAGTCTATATGATGAGATATTAAATTTTAAAGCCCTAAGGTAATTTTAAAATTAAAAAAATGTATTTTTTAGCATTTCCACTAAAATAATTCTAATAAATCAAAGAAAAATCAGAAAATTGTAAAAATTGATTCTCTAACTTCCTTGATATTAGAGAGATTTTTGAAAAATATAAAATTCATTTTTCAACATTTATTTTATTTTTAAATTAATTAATACTCCAAAACTCAAAATAATTATAATAAAAAGAATATAATTCAAAAAATCACCAAAATTGGTCCAAGTGGTCCTCTGGTCATTAGAAATGTCCCATAATTTAATTAAGGACATAAACTTTTCCTTGGTCATATTATTAAATTTTCCTTGGAAATCCTTATTTTCCACCAAAAATAATTACATAAATAAATTAAATACAGAAAAATCACATTTTCTCCTCTAATGCCTTCATTGACATATGAGTGAAGCCACTTAAAAATTTCAAGTTTATTTAAGCTCAATTTAGTGAGTTATGAAATTATTATGCTTGAAGGGCAAAATGATAATTAAAATTTTAACCTTTAATTAAAACTTTAGGCTTAATAAAATTAAGGAGTAAAATATTTGATCCTAATCTGATTTGGATGATTGAAATTTGAATAATAAGGGTAGAAACCTATTAAGCAATTTAAAAAATAATTAAAATAAACCTTAATTAAATAATTGATTAAATTTGGAAGAATAATAAAATTGGAATTATTAAAATAGGGATATTATTAGGAAGAGATTTGTTCTTTAATTTAAGAATCCCTAAATTAATCATCTCAATAATATTTAATTCCTAATTAAAATGATAATCCAAACTCAAGATTTAAAATGCTAAAAGACTTAATCATTAAATTAAATTAAAATTAAAACATTTAAAATAAATTAAATCAAAATCTCAATTAAATTAATACTTTAACAATTAAATTAAATCATCTTTAAAACATTAAAAATAAAAATTAAATCAAATTAAATTAAATTAAATTAAATCAAATTAAATCAAACTAAATTAAATTAAATTAAATTAAATCATATTAAATTAAATTAAATTAAATTAAATTAAATGAAAATAAAAAAAATAATAAATAAAATCAAGTTAAAATAAAATTAAAATTAAATTAAATAAATAAAATTAAATTAAAATTAAAACTAAACCAAATTAAATCATATCAAATCAAATTAAATTAAATTAAATTAAATTAAATAGTATAATCAAGTTAAAATTAAAATTAGATTGAATTAAATGAATTAAATTAAAATTAAAACTAAACCAAATTAAATTAAATTAAAGTTAAATTAAATCGGATTAAAATAACATCACCTAAGACATAAAGAAATTTAAAAATAAATATAAAGCAACTTGAACACTATTAAAAACTTAAACCCATTAACTGAAATTAAATCATAAACCATTTGAACATCAATTTGCCCTCGAAAGCTTTTGTTGTCATAACTCCTAAACAGAACGTTAAGTGAAGTGTTACTTCACTCGTAGGATATTCAAATGTCCTGGTTCACTGAGTAAGATAACAACAAAACTTGAATTCTTGGACGATTAATTCATTTGTATAATTAAATTCTCTTGGACTTAAAAACAATCTTAAAAGTATTGAAAAGATGTTTAAGATTCGTCTTAAGCACTTCCTCAATACGATAGGATGTTTATAAGAACAACTGAACTTATTTGTTCTTTGATGAAGAAAATCGTCCTCAAACCAAAACACAATAACCTAGATGTCATAGGAGATGACTAGCTATAGTATTAGGAACTTGGTAGAAAACCATAACCCTTCCCTTAGCTTTACCTAGGAACTTGCTTTAAATGCTTAAATATTCTAAATTGTGTTTAAGTGCAGCCTGGGATGACGGGAAGACCCTCCAGGTACGCTTTTATTTTGTTGCAATTTACCTTATTGCAATTTATTTAATCGTATCGCACTTACTTTTCTTGCATGATAAATAACTGTTGCATGAAAACCCACACTTTTAGGATAGTCCCTAAAACTGAAACCAAAACTAAATTAAAAGTCATTACAAGATTAAATTCACCGCTACAACATTTCAAAATATAAAACAACTCAAAATTTAATCACAAACAGAACACAAAACTGCAATTACAACTAAATTAAAACGGCTTGTTGGATGATCGGGAATACCTCGGATGATGTAACCTACGTGTTGATAACGGGATTTCCCACGGCCTAAATGAAAGTGTGGAACTCATTTAGTTGAGTTTAACAAATTCATCTGGACTAAGTGAATCCGATAAAAATAACGATGCCGGAAGGATGGAACCGTGGGATCTTAACCGGTGTTGTTATAATCAACTTTAAGATTTGTTTTAATTAAAATATTAAAAAACACTTGGAAATTAAGACTTTCTCTAAACCAGAACACTTCTCTCATCTCCTGATTTATGACTTCTAAAACTAAACCTCTGCAACAACAAGGAGCTCGGAGCATGGTGGGCAGCACGACCATCGTCATCGACAAAACTCGAGTCTACTTCGACAAAATTTTCTTAGAATTAAATAACCAAGCCATAGGACTTCGAGGTAGTTTGCCTAGTGCAACATAAATCCTCAAATCTTCGTTAGGCATTTGCATGATCATATTATGTAAATTAAGCCCTAACTGGTCTTAGGATTTCCGAGGTAGTTTTCTGAAACAACATAAACCCTCACATCTTCAAGGCTATTTGTATGATTTTGTCATACGAATATAAGTCCTAATTAATTTAAATTGGCAAGATCAAAACATTAAATAAACATTAGGACTTTCCTAAATCCAAGCCAAACAATAGGATATTTGGGAAATTACTGAAGTTCGCTTCGAATCTGTAATTTCTCCTACCTTTCTTCCTTTGAATTCCCAAAACAAAATGTTCCAAATTTGATCCATTCCCTATTGAAATTCCAAAATTCAATCCTTTGAAAACTTAAACTTTGAAATTCTTGAGAGTAGAATTACTGATTATTATCGAGAGTTTTCTTAAGTGATTCCCGTCATTTAAGATGTAATTAACTATAGGGGCTTGCCCTTATAGGGAATTTTAAGAACCCAGGTAATATAAACCCTACTTAATTCATTCATATTAAGCAGGCGAATTTGTCGGCTTATAAAATTGGTTCGCAGACCAAACAGATGTCACAAATCTTTTAGTTTATTTAATCGAGCCCTATCATCAAGCAGTGTGTCTATTCTTTGGGGTAGATACACAGTTTGTGGTGCGGTGCTCGTTTATATAAACTATTTGGGATGTGAGATCTGTTCGATTATTCATATCTTAAAATTTTCAAATTTAAAATTATTTTCAAAACTAAATACTATTTTTCTAAATTATATATATATATATATATTTAAATTTAATTTAAAATATAAAATTCGCCGACAATTTCTGTAGGCGACTTCTTTTTTAAAACACAACGCACCAACCTAAAAATAAGCCGTACATACATCAAGTGGTAAAGGAGGTGCACGACTTACGTGAAGAATCTTGAACCCATTCTTGAGCAAGGACTCATACTAGATTTTATAGAACAATGGATCACAAACTAGGTATAGACAGAAGGGACATTATGTTAGGGTAGAACCATCCTGTAATTCCATAAGTACCATACCATTGCCTCCAGAAATGCCATAGCAAAGTGCCTCCAGAAGTACCATACCATTACCTCCGGAATCCTCCGTCTAATGTTCGAGCAAACATGAATACACCATTACGAAGAGAATTTATTGGACAAGGGGGCCTAAAACAGATTCCATGGAGGAACCAAGAAGATGTACAGAGAAATATTTATTAGATTCATTCACCAATGATACCAAGGAAAGGCCGTGAAGAAGATGGAGATTTTACTCCAATTATTACAAAGAGGAAGAATTAAGTAGAAATAAATAATACTTGGCCACGAGAAGAACACTTCACTTAAGAAATTTCGGAGGTTGTAACTTCGAGGAACTTTAAGATTCCTGTGCTGAAATCTTAAGGAAAATCTGGTCATGCAGGCCATCTAACATCTTTTGAGTAAACAATTGCTTACTCAGGATGAACGACGCACTGAAATGTCACCTATTCCTTGTAACACTGAAGGAATTAGCCTTACTCTGGTTCAACTACTTACATATAGGGTTGATTACCTCTATAAGAGAGTTTAAGAAGATGTTTATAGCTCAATTCACAAACTCGCAAGCCCTCTTATGGATACGCCAAAACCCCACCAAGAGTTTAGAAACTTTATTACACAATTTCAGTGGAAAATATTGGACGTCGTGATTTAGAGTCCGCAGTGGCTCTAGTTACATTGATAGAAGGGCTACATGAGTGACCAGTAAGTTACAATCTCGGCCTAAAACAACCCAAGTCATTAGCTAAACTCTTGGACTTCTAAAAAAAACACATTCACGTCAAAGAGTGTATATCACATGTAGGTCCTTCATAAGCTTCTACAACCATTGAATAATATCACAGATGAGTACACTATGATCAGAAGAATTTGAGAATCCCTCAAAAACTACATACAATCAGAGCATTGAAGCAGAATACCAAGGCTGATTGCCAATAACACTAAAATAAATCAGAAAGTGCTATGTCTCCCTCCCCTGCCATCTAAAATCACGCTTTTGAGAGTGTCAATGGTCGAATTGTGGATGCCATAATGGAAAAAGAGTATTTTAGTAAGCCTTTCCTTTTGAAGGCTAATGCTCAAATCAATGATCCCAATAAATACTGAAAATAAAACCAGGACCATAGGCCAGGCACTGAAAAATATCATTACCATTAAAGTCTCATCAAGTAGCTCATTAGAGTGAGAAAGCTTGAAGAATTAATTACTTCTTGACAACATCCTCAGAGATAAGGCAATGCTTCTACCATGGGTGGGGGTGGAGAACCTACTCTCACTAGTCATTCAGATTCTAAGATTCATACCCGCCATTGTTGGGGTAATGGTCCTGAAGCCACACACAAATCTAGCTTCAAGAAGTTTTTATTTGAAGATGTCTGCTCCACCAACTCTACCCAACAAGTTACACAAATGCATCCTCTCAACCTTTTTACAGATGCATATCTACCTGTCAAGGGTAACCCATTCAATGAAGCCATTAGGGTCACTGCTATTATAGAGGGATTCCAAATCAAAAGTATCCTAGTTAACTTTGGAAGCTTTGTAAACATCCTGTTGCAAGCCATTTTTGATAAAATGAGGCTAAAAACCAGTTGATTGGCTCCCACCTCGATGCTTTTGTATGGTTTCTCTAGAGAAAGAAAAGAAAAATGCAGATTCATCCCATTTTTTCATTTTATGGGGAGAAGATTGGAGTCAGTTCAAGCTAATGGTGGATTTTATCATGTTTGGAGCACCAAATGCATACAACACCATCTTTAGAAGCCAGTACTCAGCAAGTACAAGGTGTAGTTGATACTGCTTCCAGATGAAACAACACTCAAGGTGCCCACTGATCCCGATTCTTTTTACTACCAAATGAATACTGGTAAAATTATGCTTGTGGTAATTAGATTATATTTATATTTTTGATATAAAAATATCATTCTTTACAACATTGCCAAAAACTTGATTCTGATGTAAATAAGAATACAACAGTGATATTTTAATTTAGCGTTTCTACGCAAGTATACATATCATTATCAGGTAAATAGATCTTTCTAATTAATTCCCGAAATATCGATTCTACGGGGAAAATTTATGGATATTAAAAGATAAAAAAGTTTTTAGATCACAAATTCTATTTTGAGAAGACTCCTACTTGAACATTTTTGGATATCAAATAACTTTAGAAATGCGATTCTTTTTGGTATTTTCTTAAATTATGAAATAAATTTAATAATTTACTAACTATAATGAGATTTTTGTAAGATTAAAGAAGTATAGATGAAAATATCTTTTTCCTTATTATGCATAAGTAATAAGTACAAGAGTTCAGTTGTGGAAATATTCAAAATGGGTTGTGCCAAATAGAAGCAATTTTATTCTTTACCCTTACTAGAGATGCTATAAAGAACATTGGCTAGTTTAAAGTCCGAATAGTTTTGAAAACGGATTAGGTAGGGAAGATACTAGCTCTCATTCTTGTGTTCCCTCCTTTCCCTTAATCCGGGGGCTAACTCTAGCATCAAAACCTAAAACAATGAACCAAATTAGGGCCTTAGTCTATCACCCTAAAGTCTCTAATTCTACACCCATTAAAGTATATTTTACTTTTTATTTGCACAAAATTATATGAATTACTATCTCACCCATATAATCTCATGTGTTTCCTATGTATTGTTGGTTGAGACAATACCTACTAGGATCTTTCATGTTCTCACAACAAATGTTAACATCTTAATTGGCCAAAATTAAGAAGTAAATGAAATACAAGGATTAAATCAACACAACTTCTTCCAACATTAAAGATTAATACATCCATAACTTTCATCCAACACTTAATTACTGTTCATTTTAAGGAAAAAGATAAAGAAGATTACTCATAATCCATGAAGAAAACACAACAATAAGAAGTTCTAAAATTATAAACAATGTAGAAAACACAAGATGTCTCAATTAAAACCAAATGAAGTACAATGGTAAAACTTATCTCAAGTTCCTCTCCACCAAACTATTGAAGTTTCTTTAAATCTTTTCCTTTCTCTTAAAAGACTCCCTTGGACTAGTCACCCAATCTAAGAGGGTTCAAATCTCTCTACAACAATGGATTTTTTACTTAGGAATCCCTACTCACCTTCTCTTTCACTAGGAATGAGAAAAGTGTGAAGAAACTCTAAGTAAGAATCCTACAACTTCTTACTCACTAAACTTTGTAAAAATACAATAATTCTCCTTTCTAACACCCTCTCTACACACACACAGACAACCATATTTTATATTTTCTCAAAAGGTGCCTTGGTCTCTCTTTAAAATGTGTCCATATTTAATGAATCTACCCAAGATATGTATCATTTCATGTGAAATTTGAATGTCTTTTGGCGCCCTGATGTACCTAAAATATATAGTATTTTTAAGTACATTTTATATCTATTTTTGATGATATTACACTTTAATGGAAGGTATTTTTATGTTTTTCTTGCAGTTATGATTAAAATTAGTGATTATGATGAAAGGAGCAAAAAAGGATCAAATTTGGAGCAAAAACTGAAAGATGTGCAAAATTGGCCTCTGGTGCCTTCGCCGGATGGCTGGCGCATAGGCACCACAGTTAAAGTGACAACTTTATTTAAATTTCATGCGAATTTGAAGGGATTTTTTAAGAATGCATTAGCTTAAACTTCACTAATTTCCCAGCAGCGCCAAAACTCATTTAAAATTTTAACGGATGGATACATTCTTGGTGGATACATTAAATCTGGACATATTTTGAAGAGATACCAAGGCATCTTTTGGAAAATTTTAAAAATAAGACTTGAAGATCAGAAAAAGGATTGTTGTTGGATGGTGTGTTTAGTGTTAAGAGTCAAGTTTATGTTAGAGAGTTATTGAGATGACACCTTTCCACTTCACCACTTTTATTATCAAATGTCTATAGTTTTTATTAAGAGTAGAATAGAGATTTGGAGTTAGCAGAGTTGGGAACCAACCTCTATTGAATCTTGTAAAGGGAAATCAAAGTTTCAAAAGAACTTTCAGAGTCTTGTGGAGAGTATTTTCAGATAAGTGTTTATCTTTATTTTTTATTAGATTTTTAAGTAAAACTTGTTGTGTTTTCACTATGATTTGTACTTTCAAATCAAGTTGTGATTGTGTTTTCTCCATGGATTTTGAGTAGTTTACTTTATATTTTTTCTTTTAAATGATGAAGTAATTAAATTATGGAAGGAAGTTGTGTGAAGTATAGGATTTCAATGTTGGAAGAACTTGTGATGATTCACTACCTTGTACTTCATTTACTTCTTGATTTGGCTAATTAAGATGTTAAAATTTGTTGAGAGATTATGTAAGATCCATTGCGGTATTGTCTCAATCAATAATTGAAAAGAATCACATACAATTATATGGATGAGAATTGTAGTCCATATGATTAGGTGCAAATAAATAGGAAGATATGCTTATAATGGGGAGTAAAATTAGAGGACTTTAAAGTGACAGGCTAAGCCCTCTTATTTGGTTTGATGTGAAAAATTTTGTTATGAGATGTTAGCCCCTAGGTGGAAGGAATAGAGGGAAGTCTAGAGTGAGAGCTAATATCTTTCCTGCCCAACCCATCTACAAGATTTCAAATCATCAAATTAACCAATGTTCTTTATAGAACCAAGTAAGGGTAAAGAATTTAATTTCCTCTATTTGGCACAAGACATTTTAGATACTTCTACAATGAAATTATATAATTATTATTGATTCATTGAAAGAGGAAAAATATATTTTATTCATATTTGCTTTCATAATATTTTAAAGTTGTGTTAACTTTAGTTGTTTACTTTACTTTTTATTCAGAAAATACCAAAAATAAATTTGAAAAAAATTTATATCTTAAAACATAATTTACAAAATCATTTTAAAAAAGTAAAAAAAGTTATTTTTCTTATTCCTTTAAATGTTTAGACATTTCCCTGTGGGTTCGGTATCTCGGGGCTCAATTAAAAAGTCCTATATTACTTGATAAACAACACGTGTACTTGCGTAGTATCGCATTTTATAAATAATTGAAGTATAATTTCCTATCTAAATCATAAGCATAAATATTCAGACGTAATCAAGTTTTTAGCGTTGTTGCCGGTGAAATTAATTAAAATTTTATTTAAATGAAATTCAAGAAAAGTTAAGTTTTTACTTTTCATTGTTTTTATTAGTGTGTTTTATTTTATTTTATTAAAGTTGTATGTGTAGTTTAGGTTCTGAGAGACTTGTGCCTTACGATTCTGAATTAGGGAGAACTATAATAAAAATAAAAAAAATTAAAAATTTAGAAAAAGATAAAAATATTCAAGAAATGACAAATCAAGATCATCAAAATGTTGAAATCCATCAGGAATTTAGACCTTTTAGAGATTATGCTAACCCTACAATGGATGAACTTCAAGGTAGTATTCAACACCCTGCTGTAGCTGCTAATTCATTTGAACTTAAACCTGCTATTATCCAGATGGTATCTATTAATCAGTTTGTGGGAGCACCAACTGAAGATCCTAATTTACATCTTGCCAATTTTCTAGAATTGTGCACTGCTTTTAAATACAATGGTGTTTCAGATGATGCTATTAGACTTAGACTTTTTCCTTTTTTAGTAAAGGATAAAGCTAAGATTTGGTTAAATTTATTAGCCCTTAGATCTATCAGAAATTGGGGTGATTTAACAAAAAAAATCCTTGCTAAATGTTTTCCACCATTCAAAGACTGCGAAGCTTAGAAATGATATCACATCTTTTTGTCAGTTTGAAGGAGAATCCATATATGAGGCATGAGAACATTTTAAAGATCTCTTAAGAAAGTGTCCACATAATTTGATACCAAATTGGTTAATAATTTAGACCTTTTATAATGGATTAGTTGGATCTCTTAGATCTATTATCGATGTCGCTGCTAGTAGTTCATTGATGTCAAAACAATTTGCTGATACTTATGCTTTAATTGAATAAATGGCTACTAATAATTTTCAATGGCCATCTGAAAGGTTAAATCCTAAAAAAGTAGCCAGCAATCATGAAAATGATGCTTTTACAATGCTAGCAAATCAAGTTGCTGCAATTTCAAAGAAGATAGACCAATTTGGAATGAATTTTTCTCAGCTAACTTCCATGATTAAAGAAAATTCATTAGGCCAAATGGTTGACTCTCAAACTTCAACAGAAACTTTGAATGTTATAAGTAAGCCTAATAACCCATATTCTAATTATTATAACCCAGGTTGGAAAAACCATCCAAACTTTAACTGGAATACTAATAATCAGGGTGGTAGTCAACAATGGGGGAACAACCAAGTACACCCATTGGGAAATAGGAACAACCAAGGATATAATAATTATAGACCAACCTATACTCCAGGTTTTAACAGTACTTTGCAAATTAAGGAGAAGAAGTTGTCTATAAAAGAAGTGGTGTTACAAACGGGAAATCAATTACAAAGTCAAGGAGCTACAATTAAAAATATTGAAAATCAATTGGGACAGATTGCCAGTTTATTAAGTAATAGATCCCAAGGAATACTTCCTAGTAATACAGACGTAAATCCAAGAGATAAAACTAAAGAGCAAGTGCAAGCTATTTAGTTGAGAAGTGGAAGAGAGTTGGAAGGTAGAGTTCAAAAAGAGACTGAAGTAGAGAAAGAAGAAATTGAAAAACCAAAACATGACTCTCTGAAAGGTTTGGAAAAACCCATTTCTCCACCTAAAGTTGATTTAGAAAAGCCACCACCTCCATTTCCTCAGAGACTTTGACAACAAAAATTGGATAAGCAATATTAAAAATTCTTAGAGATTTTTAAGAAGCTTAAAATCAACATTTCATTTGCTGAAGCTTTAGAACAAATGCCAAGCTATGTGAAATTTATGAAGGATATTCTTAACAAAAAGAGGAAGTTTGAAGATAATGATATTGTTGCCCTCAGTGAAGAGTGTAGTGCAATAATTCAAAAAAGGCTTCCTAAAAAGCTTAAAGATCCTAGAAGTTTCACAATTCCATGTGCAATTGGGAACATATTTTTTGGAAAAGCTTTATGTGATTTGGGTGCAAGCATTATTATGCCATTATCAATATTCAAAAGACTCGGATTAGTAGAAAAAACCCCTACCACTGTAACTTTGCAATTAGCTGATTGTTCAATCACATATTCTAAAGGAGTTATAGAGGATGGTTTGGTGAAAGGGGATCAATTTAATTTTTCCTGTTGATTTCATTGTGTTGGATATGGAGGAAGATAAAGAGATACCCATAATTTTAGGGAGACCTTTCCTAGCCCTAGGTACAGCGATGATAGATGTGAAAAAGGGGAATTAACGATTCAAGTTAATGATTAAACTGTTACATTCAATATTTCAAAGTTAATGAAATATCCTGCAAGAGGTAAATATGATAATAGGATGGATGCTATCAAATATTTGACTGAATGCCATTTCAAGTCAACTTATAAAGAGAAATCTGAAAGTAATGAATTGGAACACAAGAAAGAAGAGGAATTACAAGATTATGAAGATTTTCATGAGGAAGATTTAAATTATGTTCATGAAAATTTTGAAATTTTTGACATGACTGAAAAAGATGAATCTTTTGGTCCATCAATTGAAAAACCTCCTGAACTTGATTTAAAGATGCTTCCTAATCATTTGAAGTATACCTTTTTTAGGTGATTCCTCAACTATTCCAGTTATAATTTCCTCTCAATTAACTGAAAGAGAAGAAGAGAGTTTTCTTGAAATTTTGAAGAAATATAAGAAAGCCTTCGGATGAACAATAGCTGATATTAAAGGAATTAGTCCTTCAATTTGTATGCATAGAATCCTTATGGAGGATAACTGTAAACCTCATACTGATCCTCAAAGGAGATTAAATTCTATCATGAAAAAAGTTGTTAAGAAAGAAATTTTAAAGTGTTTGGATGCTGAAATTATCTATCTTATTTCAGATAGTTCTTGGGTTAGTCCTATTCACTGTATTCCTAAGAAAGGAGGAGTTACTGTGACTATTAATGAAAAGAATAAAATAATACCAGTAAGACAAGTTACAGGATGTTGAATGTGCATTAATTATAGAAAATTAAACCTTTCCACCAGGAAAGAACATTTTCCACTTCCATTTCTTGATCAGATGTTGGATATACTAGCTGTGCATAAATACTTTGGTTTTTTGGATGAATATACTAGTTACCACCAAATTCAAATTACTCCTGAGGATCAAGAGAAAAAAATGTTTACCAGTCCTTATAGTACATTTGCTTTTAGAAGATTCCCTTTGGTTTATGTAATGCCCCTGCTACATTTTAGAGATGTATGATGGCAATTTTTTGCGATTTAATAGAAAAAGAAATTGAAGTTTTTATGGATGACTTTTCAGTGTTTGGAATTTCATTTGAATCATATTTAGAACATCTATATAAAGTTCTAAAACGCTATGAAGAAACTAATTTGATTCTTGACTGAGAGAATTGCCAATTTATCGTAGCTGGAGGAATTGTTTGGGGACATCATATATCAGAAAATGGTATGGAAATAGATCTTGTAAAAATTGAAGTGATCTCTATTTTACCTTACCAACTAATGTAAGGGGAATTATAAGTTTTCTAGGACACGCTGGATTTTACAAGCGTTATATTAAAGAATTTTCAAAAATTTTGAAGCCTTTATGCCGTTTACTGGAAAGAAATTTAATTTTTAATTTTAATGATGATTGCCTAAAATCTTTTGGAACATTAAAAGAAAAATTAATCACTGCACCTGTTATAGTTTCACCTAACTGGGAAAAACCTTTTAAATTAATGTGTGATGCTAGTGATTATGCTATTGGAGCTGTTTTAGGTCATAAATATGATAAAACTTTCAAAGTGATTTACTATGCTAGTAAAACTCTTAATGAAGGTTAAATTAGTTATACCACTACTGAGAAAGAGTTATTAGCTATATTATTTGCCTTTGATAAATTTAGATCATATTTAATTGGAACTAAATATGAGGTGCATACTGATCATTCTGCTATTAAGTATTTAATGAAGAAGAAGGATGCAGAACAAAGATTGATTTGATGAATTCTTCTTTTGTAAGAATTTGATTTCGAGATAGTAGATAGGAAGGGTGCTGATAATCAAATTGTTGATCATCTCTCCAAGCTTGAAACTAAAAAATCTCTTTGTTATGTTGAAGAAATTAATGAAAATTTTCCTTATGAAAAATTTTTCATTGTTAATGAGTGGCGTGTTCTGTGGTAGGCCAACATTGTAAGGTTTATTGTCAGTGATATTTTACCCAATAGTTTGACATACCTGGAGAGGAAGAAATTTATATATAAAGCCAGAACTTATTTTTGGTATGACCCATTTTTATATAAACAAGGAAATGATTTTATTATTTAAGGATGTGTGACTCTAGAAGAAACTTATGAAATTATTCAAAAATTTCATAATTCTAATTATGTTGGATATTTTGGAGTTGATAAAACTGCATATAAAATTCAATCTGGATTTATTGGCCTACAATTTTTAAGGATGTTAATGTTTATATTAAAAATTGTAATCGATGTCAACGTATAGGCAATATTTCTAGAAGAAATGAGATGCCCCTCAATTATATGTTGTAAGTTGAAATATTTGAAGTTTGGAGATTAGATTTCATGGGACCATTTATACCATCTGTCGGAAATACATACATTTTGATAGCAGTATACTATGTATCCAAATGGATAAAAGCTATTGCTTTACCTCAATGTGATGCTCAAAGTGTTGCAAAATTTTTAAGTAAGAAGATATTTTGCAGATTTGGAATACCAAGAGTAATCATAACTGATGGGGGAAATCATTTTAGAAATGAGATAATGGAAAATTTAGTAAAGAAATGTTATATTAGCCATCGCATTGCTACTGCTTATCATCCACAGACAAGTGGCTTGGTTGAATTATCCAATTATGAAATTAAAAGAATATTGGAAAAGACTGTTAATCCAAATAGAATGGATTAGTGAATCAAACTGGATTATGCTTTGTGCCCCTATTAGACTGCCTACAGAACTCCTATAGGAATGTCCCCATATAGGCCAACTTTTGGTAAAGCTTGTCATTTACCAGTTGAACTTGAGCATAAAGCATATTGGGCTATTAAAGAGTCAATTTTAATTTGAAAAATGCTAGAGAAAAGAGATTGTTGCAATTAAATGAGCTTGAAGAAATAAGGAATGAATCTTATGAAAAAACTAAAATTTATAAAGAAAAGATGAAGTTGTGGCATGATTGGAAGATTCTTACTAAAAATAGAGAGCCGGGGAAAAAAGTTTTTCTATAAAATGCTAGAATGAGAATTTTTGTTGAAAAACTTAAATTTAGGTGGACAGGCCCATTTATTGTGATGAAATTTTATTCTGATGGAGCTGTGGATATTCAAGATCCTAAGACTGTAAACATATTTAAAGTGAACAGTCATAGAATTAAACCTTACTGTTCAGTCGATCAACAAAACTAGATGATAATCTAATGTTGGATCACTCAGAATAAGCTCTGGGTATGTCAGGCTGATGACGTAAAAATAAGCGCTTTGTGGGAGGTAACCCATATTTATCGGTGTGCTTTGTTTTATGTTCACTTTGTGTGCTTCTATTAGTTTTGATTTGAGAAATGTGGTAGAATTTTAGATTTTTTTATGCTATAGTGGTATTTATTTGACCTTATTTAATGACTTAAATGAATCAGAATGAAGATTTTGACATTTGACAGAACTGTGCAAAAATGTGCACTGACGATTATGTGACGCTGGTTGGCGCATAAGTACCACAGTTATATAAAATGTGAAAAATGAGGTTCTAGAAGCCAAAATCGTGGGTGAGTAGTTTTTGGAGTTTTAACACGTCTAGGGTCGGTTTTGTACCTTCCCAAGTCTATAAAAAGGCCTTGACTTTATGAAATACTTGACCCAGTTTCTATTTTTATTCTTGAGTCTTCTGAAAGAGTATTTTGAGTGCAAAAATGTCTTCTTGGAAAAGCGAAGTTAAGAAGAAAGAGGAAGCCAAGAAGAAGATGTTTATTTGTAATTATGCGTAAGATTTATATAATGGATTTCTAGCTGTAAGTATCCAAGGAATAGCAGAAAGGATTACGAAGATCGAGGACGATGTGGAGTCTATCGATGCAAAGGTAAATGAAATTAATGCTCATTTAGCACACATTGGATGGCAACTCAAAATACAATTCAATTATACAAGTTATGTGGAAGAAGCGAATAGAGCGATGTATCTGAAAAATAAAAGGATGGAAGAAGAAGATGTAAGAGCTTTTAATCATTGCCAATTTTATCATATTTACATTCAAGATGGTTCAAATGGAACTAATGGTGGTTCTGGATATATTCCACCTAATGGAGAGTGGAATTAAACTATGTTTTTTCTTGTACTTTGATTATATGTGTTTAGTGTTTTAAGTGTGATTTTAATTAATGTTTATGTTTGTTGCACTCTATATGTGTTTGATACATCTCAATGATTTCAGTTAGTATTTAATTACATTTGTTTGAACTGATGTATTTGGAGAATTTCATCCAAAGTGTTTGGATACAAATTTGTAATTTGTATTAAGTGAGTTCTAATGTTTATTGAAATATAAGTTTGTGTTTTTGTAAAATTTGTGTGGAATTATTGGAAATTAATTTGTACTTTTGGAGTATTAGAAAAGTTTATGGGGAGAAATAATTATTTGAAGAGATTAAAGGTGATTTACTTGAATTTTTGATGGAATTAACTTAATTGTCAAAATTTAGGCATTAGCGCATAAGCACCAAACCGATGGCGCATAAGCGCCTGACTTCGCAGCTAAGCGCCATCGCGAAGATCGAATTTTGGTAGTTATAAACCCGAAATTTATCATTTTTAACATCCCCATCACCTTCAATCTCTCGGTTTCATAAAATAGAAGCCTAGGGCATCAATATTTGGATCATTTTAGAGCTGATGTCGCTAAAATTTGTTGGATTTGAGTTCCTTAAGGTATGATCACTACTCCTAAGTAAAATTTTATATTTTCATGATGTATTTTGAGTACATTATTTAAAAATAAAAAAATCACTATTCATGGTGAAAATTTGAGAAAAGCATGAGAAAGTGCTTGGATTTAGTGGAGTTTGCCTTTGGAAGTTGAGTTAACAAGTTTAGTTTAAATTTAGAATTTATGGTGAATTTTTCTTGAATTTTTAGAGATGGCTCCAAAATCAAAGCATTCGAAAGGAAAATAAAATTTTGATTATGACAAATTTGTCATTTCTAAAGCGGAGAATCGTTACGTCGATGCACTTTCGTTATAGAAAATGGTTCCAGAGTGGGTTTTTAGTAAGCCAGAAGGAGAAATTGAGGAGATGATTACAAGAAGGAATTGGGAAAGATACTGATTGTTCTCTGCTGTTGTAGTTTTTTTTGTAGTGAGAGAGTTCTATGATAACTTGCCTGCAGCAGAAGACGGTTTGGTGATGGTTAAGAGGCAACAAGTGGATTTTTCATCTGCGGTAATTAATACTTTTTACCGATTATCTCCTACGATGTTTTTTTATGCCAATTTTCATCCTTCTGAGGGAGAGTTAGATGAGATTATGGCCTTTCATGATGATGGAAGATGTTCGTGAAAGATTATAAATGACAAAAGAGTGAATTTTCAAGCCTCTAAGTTAAATGTCACTTCAAAGGCATGGTATTATTTTATCTCATCTAAGCTTTGGCCTTCAAGTCATGTCAGTGAAGTTACAAGGGATAGATCTGTTCTGAACCATTGTATTCAGTAGGGAAAGCCTTTGGATATTGGGGCTATTATTTATTATTATATTCTGAACTGTACCAGAACTGCTACTACTACAGGTATGGGATTTCCATCTTTGATTTATTCACTTTGTGAGCGGTTTGGTGAATATGAGGAGAATGACTTGAAGGTGATATATGAGAAGAGGTTCTTCAGCCACTTAGACCTATTACCGGTGTAAATGTGAACACTTACATTCAGTAGTATCATAGAAAGGAGGATCTGTTAGAGCTTCTATTGCTTTTGCTGCTTCTACTTCTCGTGCTTCTACTGCACATGCATCATCTTCTAGAGATTCACAAACTGGATTATTACAGAAGATTTTAAAGAAGGTGAGTCTTAACAGAGAGCATGTTAGAGATATGGATGGTAAATTTGAAAATATTAAAAGGTATATTGTAAAAAATGATGAATATGAGGAGAATTATCAGCAGTACATGGATAGAGTGATTAGAGGAGATCACAGTGCTGAGATGCCCTCTCATCCTTTATCTATACAATATGTGTCATCCAGAGACTAAATGAATATGATGATGATGAGGGTGATGATTAGGATTGTTGTGTTGAGTTTGTGATGTTGTTATGTGATTTTTTTATGTGTTGTGTTGCTTTTATTTAATGTTTTCATGTGTGTTGAGATGTATTTTGCTATGTACTCTGATGTTGTGTAGATTATAATTGGACTATTTTCTATTATGCACATTCAGATGTTTATGTGTTGGATTGATGTTCTATGATGTAATATGTTATGTGTTTGTGGTAGTAAATGTTTTTATGTGTTTTTAGTGTTTATGTTTTTAGTAGTGTCTAATTTAATTTCTATAAATATTAGAAAAATTTAAAACACTAATAGAAACCACTATTTATATAGCATGTTTAAACTTTTCAAAATTTGCTACTATTTATTTTCTAGTATGTTATGATTTGTGTTGTGTATTTGCTTTGAAAACCTCCACTATTGTAGAAGTCTTTTGAAATTTTGAAATTTCTATTTTATGAAAAACCAAAAAAATGAATTTGATTTTTTTCCTCATTGTTTTTAAACTCTTATACTTGCATATTTAGAATATTAAGATTCCTGCAAGCATGTTATTCTAGTTTTTTAATTCTTACCCATTTATCATTTTTATGCCTAAATGTTTTATCCTAATTAAAACATTAAAGTTTGGGGGGGGGGGGCGAATTTAAAAACAAATTTTTAAAAAACTAAAATTTTATTTGTTCTCAAGAATAATTAAAAAGAAATTGATTTTTGATTGAAAAAATAATTATTTATATGAAGTTATATTAGGGAAGCAAAATTTTGAATATAGAAATGAGTAAGAGAATTTAGTTAAATTTTATAGTTATGATGAAAATTTAAAGTTAAAATTTTCTTAGTAAAGAAATGTTAAATATAGTTAAACTATCTTTTGTAAGAAGTATTGTATTTTTGGATAAATATAAGATTTGACTTTTATATTTCGAAGCTTAAATTTCTTTTATTGAGAAATAATTTTCAACACTATTATTATGATTTTTAAGTAGAGGATATATATCAAACCTTCATTGTAAATGAAAGGGTGGAATTCAAAATCTTTAAAGGCCCATCCAAATATAGTAATCCTTACCTTATAAAAAAAAGAAAGAAAGAGAAAAGAAAAAAGAAAAGAAAAAGAAAAAATAGTATGTAAAAAGAAAGGAGAAGCTTGAGGATTTAAGGGTCTAATAAAAAATTGGTTCCAAAATTAAAGTTTAAAATATTAGTTTTGAGAAAATTTAAAGCTTAAGGTTATAATATAGTAAGTAAAATTATTTCCAAACGAAAATTTTTAAGTGAGGAAGATGTTGAATCATATATTTTGAAAAATCTCAAGTATTTCTAAATTGGATAGGAACTAATATTTTTCAATATCCTTTACTTAAGAACCTTCTAAACTTTAAGTTGATCTCATTTACTAAAATTTTTTCTAAATTGGGCTATTTTTATTTCTAGAACAAAATTTTGAAACCTTCTTAAAGAAATTCATTTACATAATTTGCATGTTAAGATTTTCTATGTGATTAAGTTTCACTTGAGGATAAGTAACATTTTAAGTTAGGGGGATTTTGATATACCTAAAATATATAGTGTTTTTAAGCACATTTTTATACCTATTTTTGATGATATTACACTTTAATGGAAAGTTTTTTTATGTTTTTCTTGCAGGTATGATTAAAATTAGTGATTATGATGAAAGGAGCAAAAGAGGATCAAATTTAGAGCAAAAATTGAAGGATGTGTAAAATTGGCCTCTGGAGCCTAAGCGCTGGAAGGCTAGAACATAGGCGCCATAGTCAAAGTGACTAATTTATTTAAATTTGATGAGAATTTAAAGGGGTTTTTGAAGCATCTTTTGGTTTAAGCTTCATGAACTTACCATCAGCGCCAAAATTCATTTAAATTTTGAACGGATGGATGCGTTCTTGGTGGATACATTGAATCTGAACATATTTTGAAGAGACACCAAGGCACCTTTTGGAAAATTTTAAATAGAACACTTTGATGGCGATGAAAATCTTTTTTATGTCGACTTACATTGCTATCAATTCTTGTATCATGTCAATGTTAAGGAGTCGCCACTCTCTTTCTCTATCTATCACCCTAATTCTTATCCAATGTCAAAGAGATCAAAGTTTATCATGAAAATTTGGATTCATGAATCCCATGAAATGTGCACTTGCTTAAGTGGAAAAATTTTCACTGGAAATGAAGAGGTGATGGTTGGATTTCATGGAGGAGGCTGTACTCCACAGCTCTAACAATATCATGATCAAATCCTAAGCTAACCAAGGTTGAAACATAGCCATGCATGGCTATAAAAGGACCCCTTCACTGAAATTTTGAAAAGAGGAAAAAAAATCCATAGAAACCTATTGGTTACTCAAATCCCTTAGCTCCCAACACAAAAATTCTTACTAGGGACCTCAGCAACCTATTCCAATTAAGATGAAGCCATAGGATCATCCCAATTAAGCTAATTTGGCCAAAATCCAAAATAAGCCCAAACTAGTGACTTTGCCAAAATTACTCACCAAGGCTAGCTATAAAACCAAATTGAACTGAAAAAGATCTTCTTTCGGAGTCCTAGAAGCTGACCATCAAGGCTGATTAAGCTCAAGATTGATATGGCCAAGGTATGGATTTATTTTGTCCAACATAATGCATATAATCGAAAAATCATGGGTTAAACTAGCCCAAAAATGTATCATCACCGTATAGATATAATTTATACGTCCAAATGATTCCATAGGTTCAAAAATCACTCAATTTCATTGAGAATGAGTGAGATATTGAGCTTTGAAGTTGGGCGATTCAAAATATTTTTGAATTTATGGGGATTAATCTCCGTCATTCGTTCCCGTATTTTGGAATGGAAGGCGCTAATCGCCTGCCCCCGTGTTCCCTATTCGGATCCAAGCAACGGATCTTCCCGCTCTTCGACAAATCCGAGGACACGCGGCGCGTACACAAAATTCCGGGCTAAGGTTAATCCATATTAACCTTAAAAACTTCAAAAAATCATATATTTTTATCCATAGCTCCTAAAAATAAAATAAAAATACCTCTGGAAAGTTCTTGAAGAGAAGAAAATTATGAGATCAAAATCATAATTTTATTATCAATATTTAATTTTTAAATAATTAAATTCTCTTTGGAGTATTTTAAATCAGAAAAATGTGAAATTTTTAGGGAAGAACCTTTAAGTCCTTAGACACATCTCCTGATTTTTCTAAGGCTAGGATAGCTCTCTAGGATGTGATTTTCTAATTTCCACGATATTTTGTAATTTTTTCCATAAACAATTATAAAATTTACAAAATTGGAAAATTAAAATTCAAATTGATTAAGAATCTTAGGGTGACAGATAACAATCCTAAAACAACAATTCTCAAGGTACCAAATCAATCTAAAAGACATTTCAAAACAAGGTTAAGATTTATTAATTATAAAATTAATATTTCAAAACCTTTTCTTAATCCATTTCATAATGGACTAAGCCAATGATTAATCCAAACTCAAATGAACTAAAAAAAAACATTAATTAGGTTTAAAGACAACTTAAGCCTAATCAAAATCATTAAACCTTAGGGTTTAATACAAATCAAGATTTTAATTAAGTTTAAAGACATATTAAACTTAATTAACCCATTAAACCTTAACTAAATTAGGTTTAATACAAAATAAAAGCTTTAATTAAGTTTAAGGATATATTAAACTTAATTAACCCATTAAACCTTAACTAAATTAGGTTTAATACAAAAATCAAAACTTTAATTAAGTTTAAAGACATATTAAACTTAATTAACCTATTAAACCTTAATTAATTTAGGTTTAATACAAAATCAAGACTTTAATTAAGTTTAAGGACATATTAAACTTAATTAACTCATTAAACCTTAACTAAACTAGGTTTAATACAAAAATCAAAACTTTAATTAAATTTAAGGACATATTAAACTTAATTAACTCGTTAAACATTAACTAAATTAGGTTTAATACAAAACCTAACTTTAATTAAGTTTAAGGACATGTTAAACTTAATTAACATCCTAAAATATTAGGTTTAAGAAAAACCTAAACCCTAATTAGGTCTAACCCATTAGACCTAATTAAATCATTAAGTCTTAACTAAATTAGACTTAATCAAACCTAAATCCTTATTAGGTGTAACCCATTAGACCTAATTAAACCATTAAGTCTTAACTAAATTAGACTTAATCAAACCTAAACTCTAATTAGGTCTAACCCATTAGACCTAATTAAACTATTAAGTCTTAACTAAATTAGACTTAAACAAATCTAAAACCTAATTAGGTCAACCCATTAGACCTAATTAAACTATTAAGTCTTAACTAAATTAGACTTAATCAAACCTAAACCCTAATTAGGTCAAACCCATTAGACATAAATAAACCATTAAGTTTTAACTAAATTTGACTTAATTAAACCTAAACCCTGATTAGGTTTAATCCATATGAAATCTTAATCAAACAAAACTTAATCCAACTTAAATTCTAATTAAGTCTATCACATTAGACTTAATTAAATTATTAAACCTTAACCAACTAAGGTTTAATCAAACATAAACCACAATTAAGTATACCACACTAGACTTAATTAATCTATTAAACCTTAACCAATTAAGGTTTAATCAAACTCAAACCTAAAGCAACCCTTAACTTAGGTTCAATCCAACTTGAAACCAAGTTCAACCTTTAACTTATGTTCAACCCAAACTGATCCCAAGTTCAACCTGTAACTTAGGTTTAACCCAACTTAAACACAAGTTCAACCCTTAATTCAAAACAACATGAACCCAAATTCAAAACCTTAACTTGAGTTTAACCCATACTAAACTTAAGTCAACCTTAAGTCTAGGTTCAATCAAATTTGAACCTAACTTAATTTAAACCCAAATCAAACTTAAACCCAACCTGTATTGGACTTAAGTCAGCCTTAGGTTTAGGTTCAACCCAATTTGAACCTAGATTAAACCAACCTAAAACCTAATTAAGTCTACCACATTGGACATAGTTAAACCATTAAACCTTAACTAACTAAGGTTCAATCCAACCTAAAATCCTAATTAAGTCTACCACATGAGACTAAATTAAACCTTTAAACCTTAACCAACTAAGGTTTAATCAAACCATAAAACATAATTAAGTCTACCACATTAGACTTAATTAAACCTTTAAACCTTAACCAACTAAGGCTTAATCCAACCTAAACCATAAGTAAGTCTACCACATTAGACTTAATTAAACCATTAAACCTTAACTAACTAAGTTTAATCAATACTAAAACATAATTAAGTCTACCACATTGGACTTAATTAAACCATTAAACCTTAACTAACTAAGGTTTAATCCAACCTACAATCCTAATTAAGTCTACCACATTAGACTTAATTAAACCTTTAAACCTTAACCAACTAAAGTTTAATCCAACCTAAAGCATAATTAAGTCTACCATATTAGAATTAATTAAACCTTTAAACCTTAACTAACTAAGGTTTAATCCAACTTAAATCCTAATTAAGTCTAATTAAGTCTAGCACATTAGACTTAATTATACCATTAGACCTTAACGAACTAAGGTTTAATCAAACCTAAAATCCTAATTAAGTCTACCACATTAGACTTAATTAAATCATTAAACCTTAACTAACTAAGGTTTAATCCAACCTAAAACATAATTAAGTCTACCACATTGGACTTAGTTAAACCATTAAACCTTAACTAACTAAGGTTTAATCCAACCTAAAATCCTAATTAAGTCTACCACATTAGACTTAATTAAACCATTAAACCTTTACTAACTAAGGTTTAATCCAACTTAAATCATAATTAAGTCTACCACATTATACTTAATTAAACCATTAAACCTTAACCAACTTAGGTTTAATCAAACAGAAACCATAATTAAGTCTACCACATTAGACTTAATTAAACCAATAAACCTTAACCATCTAAGGTTTAATCAAACTGAAACTCTAATTAAGTCTACCACATGAGACTAAATTAAACCTTTAAACCTTAACCAACTAAGGTTTATTCCAACCTAAACAATAATTAAGTCTACCACATTAGACTTAATTAAACCATTAAACCTTAACCAACTAAGGTTTAATTAAACTTAAATTCTAATTAAGTCTACCACATTAGACTTAATTAAACTATTTAAACTTAACCAATTAAGGTTTAATCAAATTTAAACCCAAACCTAACTTAAGTCTAACCCATATTAGACTTAAATCAAATCATACTTAAGTTCGACCTGATATGAACCTATGTCTTACTTAAACCAAGACATAAACCTTAAGTTCAACCCAAATTGAACCTAAATCGACATAAACCATAGGTTCAACCCAAATTGAATCTAAATCAAAAAAATTAAGTATAAATCGACATGATCAACATAAATTTGAAATTTCAAACAGAAATCGACATAAATGACATAAATCTGAAATTTCAAACAAAAATCAACATAACCGACATAAATTTGACTTTTCAAATACAAATTGATATAAACGACATAAATCCAACATTCCAAACATAAATCAATATAATCGACATAAATTTTACATTTCGAACTCAAATCAACATAATCGACATAAATTTGACATTTCAAAAAAAATTTGACATAAATTTGACACTTCAAACATGAATGGACATAAACGACATAAATTTGTCATTTCAAACATGAATCGACATAAACGACATAAGTTTGACATTGCAAACATAAATCGATATAATCAACATAAATTTAACATTTCAAACATAAATCGACATAACCGACATAAATCCGACATTCCAAACTAAACTCAACAAATTTGACATTTCAAACGAAACTATTCCACATTAATCAACATTCCAAACATAACCAAACATAAACCGACATTAATCGACATTTCAAACCAAATTCAACAATCACCGACATTAAATGACATTAATTGACATTTCAAACCAAACTTAACATAATTCGACATTCAATATAAATCGACATGATTTGACATAAACTAACATAATTCTTAAGTTCGACCTAAATCAAACTTAACATGACAACACTTACACTTTTTCGAGGAAAAATGTTAACCTTAATTGGGAGTTTTCCTAGGCAATATTAATTGCTCTGAAAATAATTAACTATAGGAACTTGCTTCTATAGGAGATTAAAGAACTTAGGATAGGTATTTCACCTACAAGATCTCTCTTATTACTCAAAATTTTCATGTGATTTTCTCATACAAAAAACTTCAGCAATTACATATTCTGAAGATTTATTTTAAGAGATTATCATTTGATCTCTTTTTCTCTCAATCACTATCATGATTAATCCTTCTTGAAATTCTCCAAAGTTTTCTGACAATAAGTCTAGGTTGGATAAGAATTAGGGTGATAGATGGAGAAAGAGAGTGGCGACTCCTTGACATTGACATGACACGGGAATTGATCGCGATGCAAGTCAAACAAAGAAGATTTTCATCACCATCACACTTGAAGATCAGAAGAAGGGTTGTTGTTGGAGGGTGTGATTAGTGTTAAGAGTCATGTTTATGTTAGAGAGCTATTGAGAGTACACCTTTTCACTTCACCGCTTTTATTATCAGTTGTATATAGTTTTTATTAAGAGTAGAATAGAGATTTGGAGTCAACAGAGTTGGGCGCCAACCTCTATTGAGTCTTGTAAAGGGAAAGTAAAGTTTCAAAGGAACTCCAAGAGTCTTGCGGAGAGTATTTTCAGATAAGTGTTTACCTTTGTTCTTCATTTCATTTTTAAGTAAAACTTGTTGTGTTTTCACTATGATTTCTACTTTCAAATCAAGTTGTGATTGTGTTTTCTCCTTGGATTTTGAGTAGTTTTCTTTATCTTTTTCCTTTTAAATAATGAAGTAATTAAATTATGGAAGGAAGTTGTGTGAATTATAGGATTTCAATGTTGGAAGAAATTGTGATGATTCACTACCTTGCACTTCATTTACTTCTTGATTTGGCCAATTGAGATGTTAAAATTTGTTGGAAGATTATGTACAATCCATTGTGGTATTGTCTCAATCAACAATTAGAAAGTATCACATACAGTTATATGGATGAGAATTGTAGTCCATATGATTGGGTGCAAATAAATAGGAAGATATGCTTATAATGGGGAGTAAAATTAGAGGACTTTAGAGTGACAGGCTAAAACCCCCTTATTTGTTTTGATGTGAACAATTTTGTTATGAGGTATTAGCCCCCAAAAGGAGGGAATAGAAGGAACTCTAGAGTGAGAGCTAGTATATTTCCTACCTAACCCATCTACACGATTTCAAATCATCAAATTAACCAATGTTCTTTATAGGACCAAGTAAGGGTAAATAATATAATTGCTTCTATTTGGAACAACACATTTTAGATAGTTCTACAATGAAATTCCAAAATTATTACTGATTTAATGAAAGAGGAAAAAGATATTTAATTCTCATTTACTTTCATACTATTTTAAAGTTGTGTTAACTTTAGTTGTTTGCTTTAATTTTTATTCAGAAAATACCAAAAATAAATTTGAAAAAAATTTATATCTTAAAACATACTTTACAAAATCATTTTAAAAAAGTAAAAGTTATTTTTCTTATTTCTTTAAATTTTTAGACATTTCCCTGTGTGTTCGATATCTTGGGGCTTAATTAAAAATTTCTATATTACTTGATAAACGATACATATACTTGCGTAGTATCCCATTTTATAAATTATTAAAGTTTAATCTTGTATCTAAATCGTAAGCATAAATATTTGGACGGGATCACGCCCTTGATCAGTACCCACAGTTGTACCAAAGTATGCCTCAAACACCTATTCAAAATTTACCAAAAATTCATTAAAATTACAAAGTAACTGCTTAGTGCTTAAGCGCAGGGTTTTGATGCTTATGCTCGTCCTTCTGTGTCTGGTGCCAGATCTGGGCGCTTAGGCGCCCCGGTTCATTTTAACACTATCTTCATTTTTGTCAAAATTTGGTCCATTATCACTTCTTTTGACATATTTATTACATTTAACTGTAACTGAAAGGAAAACACACAAATACTTCTATTAAAGTGCAATATTATCAAAAATAAGTTTAAAAACATGCATAAAAATATTATAAATTTTAGGCATATCAAATTCACTCAAACTTAAAATATTACTTGTCCTCAAGTGACACCACAATCTTTCAAAACTAACATAAGCAATTTATGTGAATGAACCTCTTTATGAGATTTTAAAATTTTGTTCTAGAAAGTGGTATTTCAATTTAGAAAAAATTTAGTGAATGAGACCAATTTAAAGTTTAGAAATTTTCTGAAGTGAAAATGTTTGAAAATATGAGCTCCTATGTAAATCAAAAATACTTGTAGATTTTCCAAATATATAAAGTTTAGGCATTCTATCTTCTCTACTTCAAAATTTTCATTAAAAATAATTATACTCACTATATTATATTTTTAAGCTTAGTAGTTTCTCAAATCTTATGCATTAAAGAGATCAGATGTAGAAACAATTTTTTATTAAGCACTAATTCTCAAGCTTCTCCTCCCATACTATACTTTACTTTTTTTCTTTTATTTTTCTTCTTCTTTACTCTAATTTACTTTTTTTTTTTTTCTTTTTCTTTTTATTTTTTTCTTTTTACTTTTTTTTTCTTTTTCTTTTCTTTTTCTTTTTTTTTTCTTTATGGCAAGGAGTACTATATCTGGATAAGTCTTTAAAGATTTTTAATTCCACTCTTCCTTTCCTAAATAAAGGTTTGATATATCCTTTAATTAGAAATATAATAATAGTTCTGAAAACTAAATTTAATAAAAGAAATTTTAAGTATTGAAAATAAAAGTCTAATCCTTCTATATTTTTCAAAAATACAATATCTCTTAATAAAGATAGTTACATCATATATAACATCTCTTTACTAAGAAAATTTTTAACTTGAAAATTTTCTTCATTACTATAAAGTTTTAACCAATTTTTCTTACACATTTCTATATTCAAAATTTTATTACCCTAATATAACTTCAAACATATAATCATTTTTCAAATAAAAAATCAAATTAATTTGTAGCATACTTGAGAAAAAATAAATTTTATGTTTTGAAAATTTAATTTTCATCCCCCCCCCAACTTAAATTTTTACAAATTTTAAACTTTTTAGCATATAATATATAAAGACATGAATGAAAAATTAAAACTTTATGCTTACAGGAACTTTTATATCCTAATTATGCAGGTACAAAATTTTAAAAACAAGAGTAAATATGATCACAGTTCATTTTGATTTTAACATTTAAGAGATTCAAAAGAATTCTATGCGGTTGAGGCTAAAATAAAAGCAAATCACACAAACTAACATAATGTCATAACCACAACAGAAAATTCATGGTGGTAAATTGAAATTTAAACATTAAATTTTAAATGAAGTTTAGTTGTATCTAAACTTCCTAAAGCATCAGGAATAAGTTCAACAAAACCAATAAAATAAATTTAAAATAAAAGAGTTCAAATACATAATATCACATCATCATCAAATAGATACACATTACAACAAACAATAAGAACAATGTCTATCACAACAACAAATACTGCAATAGTAGTCTAAATAGCAGGACAACTAACAACTTAAATAAAACATAATACAACCTAAATCTCTACTCATCTTATCTCCGTCATCATCTCCTTCATCATCATCATCATTCAAAAAACTAGCAGAATAAAAATGAGTATACTGTGGATAAGAAAGAAATACCACACTTTGTTCACCTCTAACAAGTTTCTCCATACATATGTTGTACTTCTCCTAATAATCACTATGTCTCCCTAAATAGGAATCAATATGATCAACATAGTTTTTAAGGTTTCATACCTTATCTATAGCATAATCAACGTTATCCATCATCTTCAATATACTTTTAGTTTTAGAATCTAGACTGGATTTTGAACAAGATGTAGAAGCTCGAGATGTAGAAGCATGTGATGTTTAGAATAAGTCTTCACATTTACATTAGTAATAGAGTTCATATGTTGAAGAATCTCATCCCAACTATGAAATTTAATACCAGCTTGCTCAAATAAAGAAAATATTAAAGAAGGGAATCCCAAAAGTGCACTAGTAGCAGCTCTAGCAGAACTGGTGATAACCTGATAAATGAGAGATTCAATATTGATATGGTTGTACTGCTAAATACATTAGTTCAGTGTAGCCCTCTCTCTGGTCACTTCATTAAGATGATTTGCGGGGAGTAGATAGGCAGAAATAAAATAACGCCATGCTTTCGCTGTGGCATCCATCTTCGATGTACAAAAATTTACTCTTCTACCACTGGTAATCTTTCAAAGAACTCTTCCAGCAGTTAAGAAAGATATAATTGCATCTAGCTCCTCCTCCATAAAATTGTAATTAGAATAAAAATGTAAAGTATCTGTAGGCAGTTTGTAAAATGAACTGATTATCTTAAGTGGAAAGCTACTATCTTTCCTCTCACCATCACCAGAACTTCTTCAGATTCAGGGAGATTTGCGTAAAACACCCTAACTACAAAGTTCACTGCAAAAGTAGAGAAACAACAGAATTGATCCTATTTTCGGCGAAAAATCAAGTCTTCTACTTCTCCGCCCGGATTTTTAAAACATCGCTCTGGAATTAACTTCCTCGATCGTAGTGCATCGGCATAACGGTCATAAACCTTAGAACTCACAAACTTGTTCAAATCAAATGTATGATTACCCTTTCTCTTTTACATTATTGGTGCCATTCTAAAAATTACAAAAAATTCACAATAAATTCGAAAATCTACTCTAACTCACTAGATCTAACTTTAAAAGCTTAAAATCACTCCTCCATGTAAAATCCATCAATTTTCATCAAAGTTTTACCATGCATAGTAAATTTTCAAAATTTCCATAATGAATTCAAAATCCATGGTGAAAATAAAAAATTTTTATATAAAATAGAAGCTCTAACCTTAAGAACATGAAATCCATTGAACTTGGCTCGAATCCACCAAGAAATCTTCACTTATAGGGATGCCCTAGGTGTAAAACCATGAAATCTTGAGGAAGAAGAAGGAGAAATGAGGAGAAAATTGTGGTTTTGGACACTTAAAACCGTCATAAACTTGTTTTAGTGAACCGACACTTAAGTTTGACTTTTATGGCATTTAGACGCGTGGCTCTCGGGTTTGCTCGTGCTTAAGTGTAGGTTTTTGGCACTTAGGCGTTAGTGCACAAATTTTGATATTTACAAAATTTGATTCAAATGCATAACTTTCCAAGTCAACCACCCTCACATGGTCTTAAATAAATCATAATAACAATTTCTTCCCCTTCTCCTGTCTTCTTTCTAAAAAATTTTCACTTTTTCACAACTTAGATTTGATCATAATAACACAAATATTTTCACACAAACAATATAGTTTCATTAATATATATTCAACAAGTACAAACACACATCACATATTTAATCTCTACTCCAAAAAGTTTTGGATGAGATACCCTCTAAATTCATTATCACAAGACAAACTTACATAAATATTTAAAACAAACAAACACAAACAAACAAGCAATCAAACCAAACATAGAACTTAACTCCATTCTCTATTAGGTGGAATAGATTCTTGACCTTCATTTGTTCCTTCAGAACCATTTGGCACATAAATTTGATAAAATAGACAATGATGAAGAACTCTGATAGAATCTTCTTAAACCCACTTCTTTTTTAGATACATCGCCTTGTCCACTTCTTTAATATAACTTGAATGACTTAATTGCATTTTTGAGTTGCCAACCAATATGCGCTAAATGTACGTTTCATTTACCTTTGCCTCAATTGATGCCACATCAGCCTCAATTTTTGCAATCTTCTCTACTATTTCTTCAATACTAACGACTAAAATCCATTATATAACTCTTGTGCGCTTTGACTTACAAACTTCTTCTTGACAGTTTCATCATTTTTTGGTTAAATCATTCTCTCAAGAAGACATCTTTGCTATATTAATTCCTTAAACAACTCGAATATTCCTTCTCTTAGACTTAAGAATGGAAATATTAAAAGGGACAACTTTTCTCTTCATTTCCATGTTATTTATAGACTTTAGTAGAACCTATACCCACTTTATAAAAACCAAATAATGTTCAAGGCCATTTTTCCACGTTTAATTCTTCTAGAACATCATTTAGGCACGTTTTAATAACTCTAGTGCTTAAGTGCTAGTATTGGGTGCTTAGGCGCCAGTGCTTAGCTAAACACAGGTTAGCTTAACATTCAAATACCTATTTTGACATTTCTAAGACATCATTCAAAGCCATTAAATTATCACTAAAATTTCAAAATACTACCACAATTCTCCAAAACAAACATAACAACAACAATCAAAATAAAAGCACATCGATAACTTATGGATTGCCTCCCATAGAGCACTTGATTCTACGTCGTCAGCTCGTACCCATTATTTATTTTGGGTGACCCAACATCAAAACATCATTCACTTTAGTTTGATCCCCTAAGAAATAGGGTTTCAGCCTATCACCCCTCACTTTGAAAATTTTTCAGGGTATCCTCAGCTTCATAGGGATAAAAATTTTACCATAATAAATAGAACCTGGACTTCAGTTTACCTAAAAATAATCTCAATCTTGTATTATAAATTAAAACTTATTGTCCTCACTCAAAATTTTTAGTAATAATCTTTCGATCATGCCATTTTTTCATCTTATCTTTATAAATCTTAGTATTTTCATAAGACTCATTCCTTATCTCTTCCAGCACATTTAATTGCAAATAATCTCTTTTTACTAGCATCCTTCAAATTATAATTAAATTTTTTAATAGCCCAATAAGCTTTATGCTTAAGTTTCACTGGTAAATGACAAGCTTTCTCATAAGTTAACCTGAATGGTGACATTTCTATAGAAGTTTTGTATGTAGTCCTATAAACCTACAAAGCAAAATCAAGTTTTACTAACCATTTTTATTGGATTTATAGATTTTTCCAAAATACTTTTGATTTCTCGATTGGAAACTTCAACCAAATCACTTGTCTAAGAAATGATAAGCAGTATAAATTTGATGATAGATATGATATTTCTCATTTTGATATTAATACATTTTGAAATGAGTTTCCCTATTAGTTATGATAACTCTCAGCAGTCCAAATCTGTATAATATGTTCATTTTTAAGAACTTTACAACAATTTGAGTATCACTTCGAGGTAAAGCAACAACTTCTATCCATTTAGACACTTAGTCTACAGCTAACATTATAAATAAATTTATGAAGGATGGTTTAAATGGTCTCATGAAATCTAATCCCAAAACGTCAAATATTTCAATTTCCAAAATATAATTGAGGAGCATCTCATTTCTTTTAGAAACATTGCATACACGATGACACTGATCACAATTTTTAATATAAGTATTAACATCTCTAAAGATAATAGGCCAATAAAATCCAAATTGGAAGATTTTATATGTTACTTTATCAATACCAAAATGTCCCCTAAAATCAGAATCATGACATTTTTTGATAATTTCAAAAGTCTCTTCTAAAGGCACACATCTTCAAATAATTAATTACTTCCCCTGTTTATATAAAAATGGGCCGTCCCAAAAATATGTCTTGGCTTCAGATAAAAATTTCATCTTTTGTTGGTGTATTAGATCATAAGGTAAAATATTATTAACAATAAAGTTCACAATGTTTTCATACCATGGAACACGTCCTTCATTAATATTGAATAATTTTTCATCTGGAAAATGTTCATTAATTTCTTCTTCAGAACAAAGTGATTTCTCAGAGTTAAGTCTGGATAGATGATCATCAATTTGATTATCAACACCCTTTTCTATCTATTATTACAAAATCAAATTCTTGGAAAAGAAGAACTCAACTTATCAGTCTTGGTTTTTATCCTTCTTTTTCATTAAATACTTAATAACAGTATGATCTGTATGAACCACACATTTAGTTTCAATTAAATATGATTTGAACATTTTAAGGTAAATACTATTATTAATAACTCTTTCTCAGTTGTGGTATAATTAATTTGAGCTTCATTCAGAGTTTTACTAGCATAGTAAATAACTTGGAAAATTTTATGATATTTCTGTCCCAAAACAGCTCCAATAGCATAATCACTTGCATCACACATTAATTCAAATTATTTTTTCCAGTCTGGTGAAACAATAACTGGTGCAGTGATTAATTTTTCTTTTAAAAGTTCAAGAGCTTTTTGGTAATCCTTATTAAAATTAAAAATCATATCTTTCTCAAGAAAAAGACATAGTGGCTTTGAAATTTTTGAAAAATCTTTAATATATCGCCTATAAAATTCAACATGTCTTAAAAAACTCTTAATTTCCCTCATATTTTTTGGATGAGATAAATTAGCGATCATCTGAATTTTACCAAGATCTGCTTCCATACCTTTCTCTGAAATGTGATGTCCTAAAATAATTCCTCCTACTACCATAAACCGACATTCTTCCCAATTAAGGATGTCGGCATAGTTTCAGGTTTATGTGTTTTATTTTTAAAAGAGGGGTCGCCTAACAGAAATTGTCGGCGAATTTTAGATTTTAAATTTGATTTAAATATACATATATAATTTAGAAAGTAGCATTTGATTTTGAAAAATAATTTTAAGTTTGAAAATTTTAAGATATGAAATCAAACTGATCTCACATCCCAAATAGTTTATATAAACGAGCACCGCACTACAAACCGTGTATCTATCCCTAAGGATAGACACACCGCTTGATGGTGGGGCTCGATTAAATAAACTAAAAGATTTGTGACATCCGTTTGGTCCGTGAACCAATTTTATAAGCCGACAAATTCCCTCGCTTAATATGAAAGCATTAAACGAGGTTTATATTACTCGGGTTCTTTAAAATTCCCTATAAGGGCAAGCCCCTATAGTTAATTACATCTTAAGTGACGGGAATCACCTAAGAAAACTCTCGATAATAATCAATAATTCTGATCTCAAGAATCTCAAAGTTTAAGTTTTCAAGGGATTGAATTTTGGAATTTCAATAGGGAATGGATCAAATTTGCTAAACTCAACTGAATGAGTTCCACACTTTCATTTAGACCGTGGGAAATCCCGTTAGCAACACGTAGGTTACATCATCCGAGGTATTCCCGATCATCCAACAGGACGTTTTAATTTAGTTGTAATTGTAGTTTTGTGTTCTGTTTGTGATGAAATTTTGAGTTGTTTTATATTTTGAAATGTTGTGGCGGTGAATTTTATCTTGCAATGACTTTTAATTTAGTTTTGGTTTCAGTTTTAAGGGCTACCCTAGAGGTGTGGGTTTTTATGCAACAGTTGTTTATCATGCAAGAAAAGTAAAGTAAATGCGATTAAATAAATTGTAATAAGGTAAATTGCAATAAAAGCGTACCTGGAGGGTCTTCCCGTCATCCCAAGCTGCACTTAAACACAATTAGAATATTTAAGCAAGTTCCTAGGTAAAGCTAAGGGAAGGGTTATGGTTTTCTACCAAATTCCTAATCCTATAGCTAGTCATTTCCTATGACGTCTAGGTTCTTGTGTTTTGGTTTGAGGACGATTTTCTTCATCAAAGAATAATTAAGTTCAATTGTTCTTATAAGTATCCTATCATTTTGAGGAAGTGCTTAAGAAGAATCTCAAACATCTTTTCAATACTGATAGGATTGTTTTAAGTCCAAATGGATCTAATTAATCAAATGAATTAATCTTCCGAGAATTCAAGTTTTGTTGTTATCTTGCTCAGTGAACTAGGGCATTTGAATATCCTATAGGTGAAGTAACATTTCATTTAACGTTCTATTTAGGAGTTATGACAACCAAAGCTTTCGAGGGCAAATTGGTGTTCAAATGATTTAATTTAAGTTAATGGGTTTAAATTTGGAATTGTGTTCAAGTTACTTTATTTTGAATTTCTTTAAATTCTTTATGTCTTAGGTGATGTTATTTAATTCAATTTAATTTAACTTTAATGTAATTTAATTTGGTTTAGTTTTAATTTTAATTTAATTTTAATTTTTAATTTTAATTTTAATTTTAATTTTAATTTAATTTTATTTTTTTAATTTGATTTTTTATATATTTTTTTAATTTAATTTAATTTAACTTAATTTAATTTAATATGTTTTAATTTATTTTAATTTAATTTAATTTAATTTAATTTAACCATTATTTTGATTTAATTTTATTTAATTAATTTAATTTAACTTTAATTAAATTAAATTCAATTTAATTTAATTTATTCAATTTAATTTAATTTAAAATTATTGATTTAATTTAATTTAAATTAATTTAATTTGTTTGATTTAATTTAATCTTTTAATTTTATTTTTATTTTTAATTTTAATTTAATTGAAAATTTAAAAAAAGTTTAATAATTTAACTTTTAATTTAATTTTAATGATTAAGTCTTTTAACATTTTAAATCTTAAATTTGAATTATCATTTTAATTAGGAATTAAATATTATTGAGATGATTAATCTAGGGATTCTTAAATTAAAGAACAAATCTCTTCCTAATAATATCCCTATTTTAATAATTCCAATTTTATTATTCTTCCAAGTTTAATTAATTATTTAATTAAAGTTTATTTTAATTATCTTAAATTATTTAGTAGGTTTCTACCCTTTAATTATTTAAATTTCAATCATCCAAATCAGGTTAAGATCAAATATTTTACTTTTTAATTTTATTAAACCTAAAGTTTTAATTAAGGGTTAAAATTTTAATTATCATTTTGCCCTTCAAGCTTAATAATTTCATAATTCACTAAATTGAGCTTTAATGAACTTGAAATTTTTATGTGACTTCACTCATATGCCAATAAAGACATGGCAGGAGAAAATGTGATTTTTTCTGTATTTAATTTATTTATATAATTATTTTTGGTGGAAAATAGGAATTTCCAAGGGAAATTTAATAATATGACCAAGGGAAAGTTTCTGTCCTTAAGAAAATTATGAGACATTCCTAATGACCAGAGGACCATTTGGACCAATTTTAGTGATTTTTTACAATATATTATTTTTATTATAATTATTTTAAGTTTTTGAGTATTAATTAATTTAAAAATAAAATAAAGGTTGAAAAATGAATTTTATATTTTTAAAAAATCTCTCTGATATCAAGGAAATCAGAGAATCAATTTTTACAATTTTCTGATTTTTCTTTGATTTATTAGAATTATTTTAGTGAAAATGCTAAAAAATACATTTTTTAATTTTAAAATCACCTTAGGGCTTTAAAATTTAATATCTCATTAAATAGACCTGAGAAAAATATGGGGTTTGTTCCTAAGTGATTAAAATTCAAAATGTGACATTTTGGTGAATTTTATTATTTCTGTGATTTTTATGATTTTTTAATTATTAAAATATTAAAATAATACCAAAAAATCAACTTTTTTAGAAAATTGAAATTTTAATTTTCTTCAATTCCCCTAATAGCAGAGAGGCTCCAAAACTAATTTGGTGAATTTTTGAAAAGCATTTTGAAAGTTATGAATTTTTAAAGTTCAAATTGACTAAATGGCTTAATCAACCCATTTAGTAGGGCTAACCAAGTCCAATTGACCTCAAATTTTTACTGTGAGCTCCTATGATCCTAAAGGTCAGTGGAGAATTGATTTCAAGTCAATTTGATGTATGGTTAACTCTAATTAATTAGGGATCTATTTTGGGTGTTTAAGCCAATTAGGGTTATTTTAAATGAATTAACTCAAAACCTATTTTTTCTAGGGTCCTCTGGTCATAAGAGACATCACAGAATTTTCCTAGAATTTATTTCACAACATGCTAATTATTGGAATTAAAATACTCAAAACAGCAACATGAATTTGAAAATCAATAACTTCTCATAGAGATGGCCTCTGACTTTGGAAAATTCAGGGAATGTTCCCAAATACAGAGGCTTCAAAAGCCCTATGGTCTCATGCCATGGTGAATTGTATACATGCATGGAGAATTGAAATAGTGCAAAGAGTAAATAAATCATTAAAAATAAAATACTTGATGAAATTAAATGATTTCTTTTCCACATTATTCTCCTCTGTTCACTAAGCAAGAGGGTATTTTTATTTTATTTTTCTGATTTTTCTACACAAAGTTATGGATTTTTTAAGTTTAGAGAATTAAATAAACCAGAAAATACCCTAATTTTCTATTTATCCACGCGGCGCCGCGTCAACCTCGGTAGCTCCGAACGCACATGCGTCGCCTTCTGATTCGGCGCCGCCATCCGACTCAGCGCTCTAGGGGCCCGCTGTATCGTTCCTTCTCCTGATCCGGCGCGATCCTGGCCGTCCGTCCGCGCGTGTATTAAATGAACGACATTCGTTCATCGTCCCCAAGCCTCCTAGCCCGAGAACCGTCCGTCTTCTAAGCTTAAGATCTCACTCGATACTCAATGGATTTTCTTGTTCTTATGCTCTATGGATTCGTCTCGAGAAGACGAACACATCCATACGGTTTATATGGCATGAAATTGACTTAATAAAAATGGAGAATGTTCAGAAGCTCGGGAAGAAGAGTGGGACCATACCTTTGCTCAGAGAAGTGTGGCTTCGATCTGAGGGTTGTGTCACCTTCGATTGGATCCCAACAAGCTCCAGATGAAGTCTCCTGGCCTGGTGAATTGCCTAGCTATGAAAGTGACCACAGCCGATCAGAAAGCTTGGAGGCTGGAACAACTAGGTGGCCTGGAGATGGGGCTTTCAGTGGGAAACTTCTCCTCTTGGTCCAGTGAAGGTGTAGGACCGATCAATTTGAGGATTGGCTCACTGTGGCAAAGTGTCTTGGTTTTGGGTGAAATTTCAGTTGAGAAATTGGATCCTGTTGGTGGGGATTAGGGCAAATTGACACTGGGGATCAACTGCTCTAAGTATGGAGTAGGGTTTGGAACAATTTTGGCAGAGTTTCGGCAAGGTTTGTGCAACTCTCCTCTCATGGCCGTGAGGGGTCGGGTTTAAATAGAGGTGGCTGGAGAGCCTCACAGGGATGGCCAAGGGTTGGGATCGAGCTGCTCGCGGGCATGGGAAGAACGACCATGGTGGCCATTGGGCATGGGGCGGCTCGACGAGGTGGAATTCCAAAGTTTGGCTCCTCCCGAGGTCTCGGCCATGGTGTTTTCCGGCGACCCAGGTGGCTGGCCGGCAGGCATGGGTCACCCTCAGGTCCAGGTGGGTCAGGGCTGGAGGTTTGTGCAGTCAATTGGCAAATGCCATGTGTAAAAGGCTTGTATTAGAATGGAATGGGAAAGGGCTCATTTTGGCTCAAATTGGTCAACCCATCCATTTGTGCTAGGTGCACCACCCAAGGCTTGGTTTAGGCTGAAGGAAAAGTGATTTAGGTCAGCTTAATCAGTGGGGAATGGTCACCATCCAAGTACAATTAAGCTTAAGCAAGGTTTAGTGGAATCATGGGAGTGGTTAATCACCTTTAGGAATTAAGGAAAGAGTCTCCTCCTTTTTCCCAAAATGGCATGGTGACATGTAAAGAGGCTCTCATGGCTTCCATGTGGCTCATGCATGGCTTCATGGCTCATCTTTGGCTTGGGAAAAGTTGAGTCAATTTCATGGAAATGGATTTAAGAAAAATTTTGGTATTTTGATGGGAATTTATATGGGGCTTAATTTGGAATGGCTTCATGATGAATTTTCAAACTTAGGGATTGATTTTAATTAAGGGTGTGATGTAGAGCAATTGTCATATGGGCTTTAGCATGAAATTTGGGATTTTAGGAAGGTTTCATGTAAGTGGGCTTTTGGTTTAAAAAGTAAATTTGTGGATGGGAATTTTGTGAAGGATTGGGCCAAACAAATGTTAGGTTTAGCTTATGGATGTGTCATGAGTGTTTTGAAATAAGTTTGGAGTGATTTGGGTTTGAATTGGGTTGGATTTGGGCTTCTTTGGTAAATGGGCCAATGTAGGTCAAATTGGGCTAGCTTGGGCCAATGTTGAGCTAGGGTTGAAATTGATGTAAAATAAATGTTGGGACATGTTTATGGGAGTGTTTCAAAGAGTTTTTGGCTTTGGTTGGGTTTTGATTTTGGGGTTTGGGCTTATTTGGGTTAGGTTTGGGTTTAGGTCAAAATTGGGCTTTTTGGCTTTGGGTTGAATTTGAGTGGGGTTTGGGTCTAAATTTTGGGCAAATCATGTTAGGTTTTTGTTTTTAGGGTTGTTAAGGAAGGTTTAGAAAATATTTGGGGTTAATTTGAGATGAATTGGGTGAGTTTGGGTTAGGTTTGGGTCATGGGTCCAAATTGGGCTTTATGGCCAAAAGTGAAATTGAATCCAAATGCCAATTAAATTGGACTTGGATTTGGTCTAGATTGGTTTTGGGAATGTTGAATTGAATTTTAGAATTGAATTGAACCAGAATTTGGGTCAATTGGGTAGGTTTGGTTTGACATTGGGTTCACTTTGGGTTAAAATGGGTCAAATTGGGGGTTTTGATAAAAGTGGGGTAAATTGACAAAATTGGCCCATGGTGTAGTTTAACAAAATGAAATTGAGAATATTTGGGATTTTTTGGAATTTTCTGGGAATTTTCTGAATTTTTGGATTTTTGGGTCAAGAGGGGTATTTTGGGTATTTGGAGGGTATTGGGAGGTATTTTTGGAATTTTTGGCTATGGATGATCAATTTGAGTGGTGAGGAAATGTTTAGGATTGTTTTTGAGGAATTTTGGGTAATTTAGGTGATTTTGCAAATTTTGGGTAGTTTCAAGGGTTTTGGGTAGGCTAGGCGGGTGTAGGGTCCCGGGGTCAAAAATTGAAAATTTGGAAAATTGAAGATTGGGTGAATGTAAGTGGAATGAAATCATTTTGGTTGAGCCATGAAGCCATATCAAGCCCACATGAGCCATGAAGGGACTCATTTGAGGCATTCACTATGTTGTTCCCAACCCTCTTAGCCAAGGGCTTAGGGGTTAAGGACCATCCATGTGAATCACCTACATGAGTCAGGAGGTCAAGTTGGGTATGGGTATGGTTTTAGGAGGTGTGTGGAAGTGTAGTGTATAGGTGTAGTGTGTGTGTAAGTCAGCCCTTCACCAGACCAGGCCACCCAGGGTAGTCCTAAGGCCAAAGAGTCCTATAGGGACCCATCCTTTAAACTTCCACATTTGATTTCAACCCTCTAGGTGATTAGGGGTCTATAGTCAAGTTTGTGGAGTTTGCAGGAAGTTAAGAAGTGGTTTGAATTTCTAAGTGGTGGGTCCCAATTCTAATCCTCTAAGATAGTCAAAGGAAAAGCCTAAGGCTAGATCCTAAGTACTAAAGAGAAGAAGAGAAGACCTCATCAAAAATGAGGTTAACAAATGGACCCCAATAGGTGTGGTGAGCTGACGGAGCACACCGTGCGTATTGGCGTTGACCGAAGCGATCAACAAAACCAACACAAACGTCCAAGTGACAAACTTAGGACAAAGTAGAAGAGTTTCCGCTGGGGAGTGTCAAGTATATCTCTGAGACTGGAGATTCCTGAACTCTCGCTGGGGAAAGGGAAAGGAGGTGAATCCCAAATCACATGATCTGGAGGAATTTCAATTTAGATTTTATTTTGTTTTAGTTTAAGTTTTGATGTGTGAGCTTAGATTTTAGTTTGGAGTTTTAATTTAGATTGAAGTTTGTTAAAATTAATTAAAGGGATTTGAATTTGAAAATGAGATTTGGAATTTTGTGGTTTTAGATGTAACATCTTCAACCTCAAAAGAAAATTGAATTGATTAGATTGAATCATTACAATGAGGAGAGATCTCAGAGCAATGCGGTATTGGATGTAAAATCCTTAACCTCAAGATTTTGATTTTGATGTATTTCATCGCAATAGGGAAAGAATCCTAAAGCAGTGCAGTCTCGGATGTAAAATCCTCAACCCCAGGAATTTGATTTTGATGTATTTCATTGCGATAGGGAAAGAACCCTAAAGCAATGCAGTCTCGGATATAAAAATCCTCAACCCCAAAAGTATGAATTTGATGTATTTCATTGCGATAGGGAAAGAATCCTAAAGCAATGCAGTCTCGGATGTAAAATCCTCAACCCAAAAGAATTTGATTTTGATGTATTTCATTGCGATAGGGAAAGAACCCTAAAGCAATGCAGTCTCGGATGTAAAAATCCTCAACCCCAAAAGTCTGAATTTGATGTATTTCATTGCGATAGGGAAAGAATCCTAAAGCAATGCAGTCTCGGATGTAAAATCCTCAACCCAAAAGTTTGATTTTTGATGCATTTCATTGCGATAGGGAAAGAATCCTAAAGCAATGCAGTCTCGGATGTAAAATCCTCAACCCCAAAAGTTTGATTTTTGATGTATTTTATTGCAATAGGGAAAGAATCCTAAAGCAATGCAGTCTCGGATGTAAAAATCCTCAACCCCAAAAGTCTGAATTTGATGTATTTCATTGCGATAGGGAAAGAATCCTAAAGCAATGCAGTCTCGGATGTAAAATCCTCAATCCAAAAGAATTTGATTTTGATGTATTTCATTGCGATAGGGAAAGAACCTAAAGCAATGCAGTCTCGGATGTAAAATCCTCAACCCCAAGAATTTGATTTTGAACGGTAATTGATATTGCAAAGATTTGTAGTGTTGATTTTAAAAGTGTGGAATTTTGGTGTTTCTAGAATTTCATGAAAGTTGTAAAAGACTTTCATGGAAGGAAATAGATTAGGAGGGAATATGTAGATGCTACATATCCCATTCAAAAGAGTTGATCGGAAGTCACTGGTTTGGATTGGATATAATTCCTCGCCATCAGCTTTGATCCGTGTCAATGGAATCAACCACTTCCATCCCAGACAAGGGAGAGAGTAGAACGGATTGGATTTCAGATTTGGAAGGTTGAGTTTGAATTTTTTTGAGATTTGATTTGAAATTTGGAAAGATTGGATTTGAAATTTGATTTAAAATTTGATTTGGAATCTGGAAGGATTGAATTTGAAATTTGATTTAAAATTTGATTTGGAATCTGGAAGGATTGAATTTGAAATTTGATTTAAAATTTGATTTGAAATTTGTGTTCATTTTGTCTGTCCTTTAACGATTCAAATTTATTTTATCGTTTATTTAATGTTCATGTGAATTTGGTGTTCGTCATTTTTAGATTTTTACTGAAAGTTTTTCTTTTATTCCTTTTTTTTATTTCTTTTCTGTTCTTTGTTCGAAGTTAATTTAACTTTAATGGCGTTTCCCAGTCAATTTGCACAAAAGAGGTGAAGGCCAAAAATGTGACATGGTCACTTTCATTCCAATCATGTCGAAGATACTTCATACAACTCGATCTGGAATACATCTCATACAATCCATGTAGACTCAAAAAGGACTATGTATGATCTTTGTCGATCCATCCAAAAAGCTATCTGTCAAAAATCCATGTCTGAATAGTGGGGTACATGGTCAATAACATCACCTTCCAAGCCATCCTCGGCAAGGATGCCGTATGGATGTACGTTGGAGGTGTGATATTTTCCATGCAACTCACAGCTCGTAAGGCCGGAGGCTCTCTAGCTCCGGGTCTGGTCGGAAGTGGTAAGGTGTCTTCCTGTCGTCCATCCTTCGAAAGTAACCGAGATCCGCTTCACCGGTACTCCCGGAATGCATTGTTTAGTGGCATCCGCTCCGTTGCCCTTCGGCATCATGACGGAACCAACCGGTAATGGTATCTTCACCGGCCCTCGGAACTCACTCGGGCTCGCTATCCGGAGGTCGGATCCGAACATGATGTTACACTCGTTCGGAAAGAAACCGTGCGTAAAGGTCCGACAAAGTCGTGGTGATCTATGTGCGGGGGTATGCGATCACCCTTCTTGTAAATGTTAATAATGCGATTGTTGGGTATGCAATCTGCTGGCAGTACCCTCCATGTTATCAATCTTTTTACCATTCTCTTGATGACTAATGGCATTGGATCCACTTGGCCATGACGGAGTATCCCTGGTGGGTTCCCCTTCCTGTCTTCTGCGAAGTTGTAACAGCATCCGCATTGTATCGTAATTCTACCTTTCCCTGGCATCCATCTCCGGGGTTCTGAGTAAGTGTTTTCTCTTAAGCGGCCCGCTCGGCCCAATCTTTTCAAATCCCGGATGCAGTCTACGATTTGCTGTTGTTCGTATTCTGAGAACACGTCTGTATGTAGCTCGAGGCCTTCTAGTATATTGATCCTTCTGCCTCTGATTCTTTCGAAGTATTCAAAAGTTTTCTTTTCAACATTCTGCATTCTTTCCAGCTCGTATTCTAGAATAATCTGCAAATGGCGGGGCCTGGTGACATATTGTGAGATATACGGCTCAATCCCTTTACGTTCTCCTGCATACCTCGGCACCTCGGGGATGATGTCCGTCGGAACATCCTCCGGGGTTGCTTCTGCAACAAGGTTATGCATTACTGGTGGTTCTATCTGGTGGCGTAGTGGCCTTCTTTCTTCTGATCTTTGTGAGATTTCCCTGGTCCCTTCTATTATCCTAGGACCTGGCCTTCTTTCTTCTGGTACCTGGTGAACTGGCGTCCTTGAAGTATATGTACTGGCAGTAGCAACTGCCTCGTCGCGCTGGTCCACTGCTAGTTTGGTTAACATCTTACGGATACAACGATTCTTATTTCTTCGTTGAGTTGCTGTGAGAGTAGCTCTTCGAACTTCCTGAGTTTCTGTGGGCGCGGCGCTGACAAGCCTATCCTCTGCTGTAGTGACTACAGACTTGATTTTCTTGTCTTCTTCGGTGCTTATTTTCCTTTTCTTGTTGCTGGATTGGTGGCTTGGGCCACCCACTTTCATTACTGTATGATCGGGCGGTTCCTCTCGGTCAATCGGGACCCGGTCACTTTCCTCGTATCGTAGGCCTCGCCGGTGGGAAGTCCGAGTCAATCTCGATTATCGCTCCATCTTTCACCCTCTTTTCATCGAGTGCAAGGCTTACGCCATTTCTAAAGTTCGGGACCAACTGCCCGTTCGACATTTCCCTGCAAAAAGACAAGGAAAAGGATCAGGGGCTGTACTAAGAACAAGAACATTTAGAAAATGTTTATTAAAGACAGCTTTTTTTTATTACTTTTATATTTTTAAATTTAACAGGTATGAAGTGGGATAAGATCAGGAAAGAGATTTTGATATGGAAGAGAAAACAAGGAAAACTTTATTATCATGATTTTATTTATTTTAGCACATTTTTTATTATTTTTGGGTTCGGACTCGATCATAAGTAATTACTTCACCCGTGCTTCTAGGGATGAAAAAATTCATTCTTTCGAAACATCGGGTAGCGTAATACTTCTTCAAGTATCGTCCGTTGATCGGAAGCATATGTCGTTCTCCTTGGCGCTTACTAGGCGGTAGGAGCCTCCCGAGTTCTATCGCTTCAACCACAAACGGCCCTTCCCAAGTGGGTTCAAATTTTCCTCCTATATTGTGGTGTGCAAGAATAGGTCTCTTGAGAACGAGAACTAAGTCACCAACTTTGAAGGTTCTTGGGCGGACCAGTTTGTCATGGGCTTGAACCATCTTAGCTTGGTATAATTCTAAATTCTGTTGCGCTGCAAGTATTTTCCCTTCCAAGCTTTCTAATTCCTCTAGTCGTAATTTGGCATTCTCTTTTGTCGTGATTTTGTTTGCAACTGCAATTCTAAGTGAAGGAAGCTGGACCTCTAAGGGTAACACTGCCTCGGACCCATACACCAGAGCGTAAGGTGTAGCTTGAGTAGGAGTTCTGAAGGTTGTTCGGTAGGCCCATAAGGCTTCTAATAATTTCTCGTGCCAATTTCTTTTATTGTCGTCCAAAGTTTTCTTTAAGATTTGAACGAGAGTTTTATTAAAAGCCTCAGCCAGGCCGTTTGCTCTTGGATTGTAAATTGTTGAATATCGCCAGTCGATTCCGTGTCTCCCGACAAAATTGTTGATTTGTGTGCTTCGAATGCTGACCCATTATCTGAGATGATCTTGCGCGACACTCCAAAACGGTAGACAACTTGGTTCTTGAAAAACTGTAGCACGTGATGTGCTTTAACTTCTCTAAGTGGAACTGCCTCTGCCCACTTGGAAAAGTAATATGTAGCCGCAAGAATGAAGCGATGTCCTTTTGAAGATGGTGGTTCTATTGGACCCACTATATCCGTGCCCCAACATTCAAATGGCCACGACGCAATTATCGGATGTAGCACATTTGGAGGTTAGTGTAGAACCACTCCATGCACTTGGCATTGGTGACAGCTCTTGGCGATTTTCATGCAGTCGGTCATCATCGAGGGCCAGTAGTACCCTAGTCTTTTAATTTTCATTTTCATCTTCGGACCCGATTGGTGAGCGCCACGCAGTCCCGAATGCACCTCTTTAACAATTTCACGGGCCTCGGACCCGCTTAGGCACCTTAGCCACATTTGATCGAAAGATCTTCTGTATAACCTGTTGTTTATTAATGCGTAGGACAGAGTTCTTTTCTTGATATGATGGGCTAGCGACCTATCGTCTGGTAGTTTTCCTGTTTGTAGGTAGTCTATTAATGGCTGTCACCAATCTTCTATGTTTTCTGTCACTGTTGCAACCGATTCTTCCTCTTTTTCCGATTTGTGTATTGTGTCAATGTCAAGTCGTGATAGGACTCGACGTCCGTGAATTGACACTTCCATCGACTCATCTTGCAAACGAGTAAACTCTTTTGCGAGGTAAGCTAACGCATCCGCTAAAGCATTTTCTTTTCGGGAATTTTGTAGATTGTCACATTCGAATCTGTTCCAACAATCGTATGGCATACTCGGAAGTATTGCTCGAGTCTTGGCTTTAAAATTCCGTACTCGTCCGTGATCCGTTGAATGATTAAATGTGAATCCCCGTAGATGTTGATGTCCGTTATCCCCATTCGAATAGTTAATTCCGGTCTCGTTATGAGGGCTTCGTATTCGCTTCGTTGTTTGTACACGGCTCGTCAAGTGGTAGGAGTATCTTAACATCCCCCGCTCCGGTGTTATAAAGATTAGTCCGATTCCCGCCTTACGGGCACTATCACTTGCGATTCTTCGTCTTTGTGTGCTGAAGATGCTCCGTCGAAATATAATTCCCAACGTCGATCATCAGGGTCTTCTAGGCTCATTATTTGTTCATCTGGCAAATCATCATTTAGAGGAGATTCTGCCGGCAAAGGGTGTGCTGCGAGGAAGTCTGCTAGGACTTATCCCTTTACGGCACGAAGAGGCACGAAAGTTATATCGAATTGCAATAATATCATTGACCATCTGGAAAGTCTGCCGGAAAGTGTTGGACGAGTCATCAAGTATTGCTATGGATTAAATTTCGAGATCGGAGTTGACCTTATGAGAAAGCATGTAGTGCCCGAGCTTTTGAGCGGCGAAGATCAGGGCCACACAGTGCTTTTCAATTGCGGGATACCTTATTTCCGTCGGAAGTAAACGACGGCTAAGGTAGTAAAGAGCATTTTCTTTACCCTCATCATTGACCTGGGCTAACAGGGCTCCGAGAGAGTCTTCTAAAGCCGCGGTATAAAGTATCAACGGTCTACCTGAGACTGGGGCTGCTAAGATAGGAGGCGTCATTAAATATTGCTTAATGTTCTCAAAGGCCTTATGGCATCTCTCTTCCCAAACAAATTTGGCGTCCTTTTTAACTAGTGCCGAGAAAGGCTGACACCTACCTGACAAGTTTGAGATAAAGCATCGAAGATATGCCAGCTTCCCTTGAAAAGATCGTAGTTGCTTTAAGGTTTTGGGAGGCGGCATTTCTAAGATAGCTTTAATCTTTTCCGGGTCGATTTCAATTCCACGATGTCGGACGGCAAATCCTAAGAATTTCCCGGACGTGACGCCGAAGGCACATTTTAAGGGATTCATCTTAAGGTTAAATTGTCTTAATCGTTCGAAAACAATTCTCAAATCATACAGGTGGTTTTCCTTTACTTTGCTTTTGATGACCACATCGTCCACGTAGCATTCGACTTGATTGTGGATGAGATCATCAAAAATTCTTGTCATTGCTCTCTGGTAGGTTGCTCCTGCATTCTTTAGTCCGAATGGCATCACTGTGTAGCAATATACTCCGATCGGCGTTCTGAATGGTGTAAGTTTTTCATCTTTTGGAGCCATTTTTATCTGGTTGTATCCTGAAGATCCATCCATGAATGAGAATATTTCATGTGTTGAAGCAATGTCGATCATTAGTTCTGGGATCGGTAGAGGGAATTCATCCTTTGGACATGCCTTGTTTAAATCTCCGAAATCCACACAAATTCCGATCCGACCATTCTTCTTTCGATCGACACCACATTGGCTAACCAAGTCGGGTATTGTTCTTCACGGACAAATTTGGCGTCTATTAACTTTTTAACTTCGGTTATGACTTGTTGTTCAATTTCTAGACGCATTCTTCCGGGACCTCGTCCGACTGGAGCGAAGTAGGATCCACTCCTAGCTTATGGATCGCGACCTCCGGAGCTAATCCCGGCATCTCATCGTAGCTCCAAGCAAAACGAGTCTTTAAATTCCATTAATAACTTGATTATTTCTTCGGAGTCTTCTTTATTGAGTAAGGAGCTAACAAAGGTAGGTCTAGGCTATTCGCTAGTACCTAAGTTAACTTCCGTTAACTCATTTATTGTAGATTTAATCTCTTCTTCGAATTCTGGTGGAGCGTCTCCAATTTATAAATCTTCAAATTCTTCTGTAGTTTCCATGCAGTTTTCATTAGACTCGCAAGTGACAACCAAGCAAAATTCGGCATCGTCAACCGATCCTACCGTGCCGAATCCGAGACCATGCTTTGAATTGGGTGGACGACCGGAGTTATTCCATAATTTTTCAAAATGTTGTGATTGACCTTTTGTCCATTGTCGAGGTAAGAAACCACGCCGAATTAAATTTTGAACACAGGGAGAGTACCACTCAAAAGGTAATTCCATTAATTCTGATGAAGTGACATCTTCAAATTGTACATTATTTTCAGTTTTGGAGGAAAGAGCACCACGGTAGAATTTGATTGGCTTTGCACCGCTGCTACATACCTCTTTGACCACCATACCCTCGACCTTATTAGAATGGATCGGGGTTAGGGTCATAGTATGTACATAGTGGTTAATCTTCTCGTACATCGATTTGTATTCTTCGTTCTTCTCATCTTCGAGAGAGATCTTGAATTGCGGCTTCTTCCGAATTATTGTCGCTGCTTCTTGCTTGATCTCTTTTTCTTCTTCAGAACTATCTTCCCAATCAACATTGATGGCTGGTTTCCTCTGTCCAACTGTCCTAACGTCTCAACCACGACCTCGTCCCCGGCCTCAACCTCGGATGCGAGTTGTGGAGAAACCTTCACCATCTCGTCCTAAGGGAGTGGTGAGTGACTGTTGGACTAGAACTTCAGGCTCTTCATTGTCCCGAACTTTCTTTGCTTCATTCGTTATGGTATCTCTGGAGAAGATTGTTTTCTTCGGAGGTGCATAATAAGTTGCATCTTCATGGATTCCAATTTCATGTACGGATAATGGTTGCAAGTCACCTTTGATGCACTGTTCCCCTCCATCATAGTATTTGATGCACTGATGTAGAGATGATGGTACCATCCTGTTTTCATGTATCCATGGTCGGCCCAATAGAGCGTTGAACGATGTTTCGAATCAATTATGTGAAATTTTGCGGTTGTCTTTGCTAAGTCACCGGTCTTCATTAGTAGTGTTATCGATCCGAGGGCTCTTTCTCCTTTCTCGGTTGAATCCTCTTAATAACATTTTGTCGACCTTCGAGCTCACGAGCATCAATTTCCAAGTATGCTAGTGTTCGAAGACTCATTATATTGATTGATGCTCCCGGATCCACCAATACTCCGGAGAGTGTAAACTTCCCAATTGTAATCGAAATGTACAACGGTCGGTTGTGGTCTCGTCGTCCCAAGTAATAGGTCATTGTCCGTGAAGGTAACACCTCGTCGTTCCTTTAACGAGCAAACATCATCTAAGGAATCTCCGACCATTTGAGCTAAGCAAATTTCTCGGATCAAGTAAGGCCTCGATCGAGCTTCTCTCATCTCCTTTGATAAGATGAGAGCGTCGTAGATGCTCGCGTTAGCCGGTAGTTTCCTAAGATGGGCTAGCACGTTGTAGTCCACTTTATTTTCATGTGTCTTGGCTTCTTCCCGAATGGGTATTTCTTCTGCCGGGTTGGTTCTTCCTGAACAACCACCTGCTTTCCTTTGTCCTTTGGACCCATTCTCGGAGGTAGAACTCTTCCACTTCTTAAGTTAACTTTTGTAATTTCTTCTGAATCCAGTATTGAGTTTGCTAGTGTCTCCTCCTGAATCAGAATGACAGGTTCTTCTGGATTAGCTTTAGAGTCTGAAGGCTCTAACTCTATTGTGACTGGAGCTCCTCGAAACTCGCAGATAGATTCGTTGCTTGTTGAACTCTCGTAGCCTCCTTGATGGATGTCTTCTTCGTCATTGTGATCGTCGAGATTGTGTATGATTTGAGAATTGTCATTTGTATCAAAATCGATGTCCGGATTGTCGCTAGTTATGTAATCGTTAGAAACAGTCAAAACGTAGCCAACGCCATAACCCTTATCATTATAAGATCCCACCGGAGTGAGCAGATAATCATACAGAGTCAGAGGTTCGAGGGATTTCTCCCCCTAATCGGAAACAACTATCCTAGGATAAGCAGCCCCTAGTCTAGCCTTAGGAGCCTCGGTCTTCTCTTCTTAGTCGATTTTCTTCTTCTCCTTAATCGTCTCCTGTTGAGGTGGTTCTTCTATCGCAAGTGACAGTGTCGGCTTTACAGGTTTCGAACTCTGAATTGACGCTCGCACCGAAGCGGTTTGGATGTGATCCAAAATCTTTTTTGAAGACCTCGTCCAAGCGGTAGTCATCCATCATCAGTTGTATAGGGATCTATCGGAACGATGAGATCAGTCGAGACAACATTGACGGAACCTCCTTTCTGGGGTTCCTTCATGTACTCCTTCGGGATTGTTATATTCCCTTTCCGAAGATCGTCGTTGAGCCAACTTTTGAAGGTAATACAATCTTCTATCTTGTGTCCAAGCATCCGGTGGTAAGGGCAAAAGTTGGGATCACCTTTCTTGTTGACTTCTTCTGGTCTCTTAGGCTCTGACAGCTGGAAATCTGGAGTCTTCATCAGACTACAGAACATTTTCGGCACTGCCTCATTCTTGAATGGATATTCCCTGCTCAGAAGTTCCCTCAATGTATGTTGCGGACGAGACGGTTGTTCATACTATTGAGATGACTGATAGCTGGGTCGGGGTTGCTGGTAATTCTGTTGAGGTTGCTGCGGCCGTTCGGATGATATTTGTATCGGTTGTTTGCCTTTGTCGACTGCTGCAACAATCCCGGATTTCTTTTTAAAAGTCTTCACAGGCTTTTGCTTGTCTGTCTTGTCGGCGAAACTTAATTGCTTCGCCTCCTCTTGCAAGCTTCCGGCCTTGCTTAAGAACTTCTCGAAAGTCTTAATGGTAAATCCCTTAAGGAGAAGTGCTATCGGGCCATGAATGCTTTTAAGTAAGATGCCGACTGCATGTTGTTCTTGTAATTGTGGTTCACACTTCATACTTAGGTTCCTCCATCGAAGCATGTAATCCACCAAAGTTTCGTTCGGCTTCTGCTTCTCTACCACTAAATCACCTATAGTGATGTGGTGCTGAGCTCCGGCAAATCGCTTGATGAAGAGGTTTTCTAATTCTGAAAATGTCTTCACCGAACCGTTCGCATGATTCCGCATACCAATCAAAGGTGATCCCTGACAGGCTGCTGACGAATTGTCGGAAGAGTAATGCATCGCTTCTGCCGGCATTGCAACAACTGGCACGGAAGTGTGCAACATGCTGTCGGGGGTTCCCGGTTCCATCAAAGGTCTTGAACAGAGGTGGTACGAAGCCTTTTGGGTATTGGACATCGTCGAGTTCTTCAGGGTAAGGTCTACCCGTCTGAATGGATGTCCCGCTCTTTGATTGTGGTAAGGCTTCTCGCACCTGCTGTTCCACCAAGTTCTTGATATCCTTTTCTGGAATCAAACTTTGTGTCACATCTTTCTTTAACTGATCATCCCCGTTGACTGATGTAATCTCCTTTCCTCCGTCAACAATGTCAATGACCTCTGGGGGTGTCTCTCTTTGGGGTTGCACTTGACTCTGGAGAGTGGCTAGGGCTACAGCCATCTCCTCCATCCTCTTCGCCATTTGGGCGATCGTATCGTCTTTTTCTTGAAGCTGCCTCCTCATTGCTTTCGGCTCCCCTCTTTCTGCGGCTGCAGAAGCACCTTGTGAAGCTGATGAAGCTCGCGTTTCGACCATGTTGATTTCTGCATACTCATCGTCCATGAATTCCGACGAATCAATCTCATCTCCGAATTTCTCTTCTCTTTCTTTTGCTAATCTTCGAATATCAGTCCTCAACTTTTCCACAGCATCCTCTAGCAGTCCCTTCTGTGCATCCTCACAGTTGTCGTGTGATAGCTGTCGGGTTCCCTTCTCACGAGTCCCCTTTACTGCAGTAGCACTTTCTTCAGATTCAAGTCTCCTGATGAGACTTTCCTTTTTAGGCTGTTGCTTCAATCTTAATTGTCCAATAGTGGGACGCCACACCATCCTTCTAGCAGCAGAAGGTCTAGGACCAGATGGTCTGTTAGCCAAATGCTGGAAGGTGGTATCCTCCCTAATCTGTAACCCTGAAACGACGACAGGCGGACTAGCCTTCATCCTTTTATTTGGCTTTTCTGTAACGATAGAGGGTTCTACTCGTGGCCCAAGATGGGATTTGACTGGCACCCACCCTATCCTTCTCAAAATTTCTAATACTGGGCATTTCTCTTTCTTTGCTAGCTTCTCAATCACAGTCTGTAGTTGGGCAAATGGTGTGATCCTAGCCCTTTTCTTTCTGCTGTCGTTGTAGTATGCTGGTCGAGGTAATGTAGAAACAATCCTGCGGACATTTTCCTCGTCAGCTGCGGCGGAAAGGGGTGGAATCTACTTCCTTCCAAAAGGGTGTATCTTCGAGCAATGGTATGTATTCAGGTAGTGGTGTGTACTCGGGGATTTACGAGATTTCTTCCAGAAAGCAACTTCGGCGAGCCTATGGCCTTCCCGGCAATCTTCCTACTTCGTTCCTTCTTTGGGTCCGTGTTAGTGATGGAATTCTCGAGCTGGACCCGATTTCAAAACGAAGGTCTCACGAGAAGGTCCGTACCCTCCACGGTAACGAGGTCACCATAGTTCCGGATTTCCTTCCCCTTTAATTTGGCGAAGCCGGGGTAGGTGCGGAGACAACTAGACCAGGTGGGGGTAGCAAGAACGGTCCTTCCGTGGATAGCGATAGCTCCTCTCGGTTGGAATCTTTTGCGGGGAGGAAACTCTCGAGTCGACCTAAGGTTGAACTCGATCGGCGGCTTCTTAGCTTCGGATACTTTGTTTGTCGGTGCGAAAAGGGAAACATCGGTGATCTCGACATTTGTGTTCTCGAATCCTTGTCCAAACAGGATGATCCCATTGTCGGGCGATTCATCCTTGTAAACAGCGAAGTCCGATCCATTGGTGAAGGAGAAAATCATCTTTGGGGCTTCCATTTCTGCAAGGTAGATTCTGATTGTCAGTCCCAAGTTATGCTTCTTCTCATCAGGACGGAAAGAAAGGAATCGAAAAGAGTCCGAACACATTCTTGTTCATGTATTTATAAGAAGGAGTTATTTGTTAAAAGAGTCATTCATTAGAGGGTTTGTTTACTTAGAACGGAATGTTCAAAGGTGTAGAGAAGGATCACTCCTAAACTAACACCTATTGGGGGTCCACCCCACCTCAGAAATGAGGCAAAAGGATCTCGGAACCTCTCTATTTAGGGGTGTCTAAACAGTGGCTCCTAAATCCAAGAGAATGTTGGCTATACTCGTTCAAGGTAGAAATGAACATAGTATTCCAACGGAAAGGAGGGTAGCTTGATCCACAAGGGACATGGATACACTACCGATTTTTGAAAGCAGAATTGTCCGATTAAAATGCAGAGAGGAATTGTCCCCAGCGGAGTCGCCAGAAATTGTCGGCATATTTTTAGGTTTATGTGTTTTATTTTTGAAAAGAGGGGTCGCCTAACAGAAATTGTCGGCGAATTTTAGATTTTAAATTTGATTTAAATATACATATATAATTTAGAAAGTAGCATTTGATTTTGAAAAATAATTTTAAGTTTGAAAATTTTAAGATATGAAATCAAACTGATCTCACATCCCAAATAGTTTATATAAACGAGTACCGCACTACAAACCGTGTATCTATCCCTAAGGATAGACACACTGCTTGATGGTGGGGCTCGATTAAATAAACTAAAAGATTTGTGACATCTGTTTGGTCTGCGAACCAATTTTATAAGCCGACAAATTCCCCTGCTTAATATGAAAGCATTAAACAGGGTTTATATTACCTGGGTTCTTTAAAATTCCCTATAAGGGCAAGCCCCTATAGTTAATTACATCTTAAGTGACGGGAATCACCTAAGAAAACTCTCGATAATAATCAATAATTCTCGCTCTCAAGAATCTCAAAGTTTAAGTTTTCAAGGGATTGAATTTTGGAATTTCAATAGGGAATGGATCAAATTTGGAACATTTTGTTTTGGGAATTCAAAGGAAGAGAGGTAGGAGAAATTACAGATTCGAAGCGAACTTCGGTAATTTCCCGACTATCCTATTGTTTGGCTTAGATTTAGGAAAGTCCTAATGTTTGTTTAATGTTTTGATCTTGCCGATTTTAATTAATTAGGACTTATATTTGTATGGTAAAATCATACAAGTAGCCTTGAAGATGTGAGGGTTTATGTCGTATCGGACGACTACCTCGGAATCCTAAGACCGGTTAGGGCTTAATTTGCAATGCAAATGCCTAACAAAAGGTTGAAGATTTATGTTGCACTAGGCAAACTACCTCGAAATCCTATGGTTTGGTTATTTAATTCTAAGAAAGTTTTGTTGAAGTAGACTCAGGTTTTGCTGATGACGATGGCCGTGCTGCCCACCATGCTCCGAGCTCCTTGTTGTTGCAGAGGTTTAGTTTTAGAAATCATAAGTCAGGAGATGAGAAAGATGTTTTGGTTTAGAGAAGTCTTAATTTCCAAGTGTTTTTTATGTTTTATTTAAAACAAATCTTAAAGTTGATTATAACAACACCGGTTAAGATCCCACGGTTCCATCCTTCCGGCATCGTTATTTTTATCGGATTCACTTAGTCCAGATGAATTTGCTAAACTCAACCGAATGAGTTCCACACTTTCATTTAGACCGTGGGAAATCCCGTTAGCAACACGTAGGTTACATCATCCGAGGTATTCCCGATCATCCAACGAGACATTTTAATTTAGTTGTAATTGTAGTTTTGTGTTCTGTTTGTGATTAAATTTTGAGTTGTTTTATATTTTGAAATGTTGTGGCGGTGAATTTTATCTTGCAATGACTTTTAATTTAGTTTTGGTTTCAGTTTTAAGGGCTACCCTAGAGGTGTGGGTTTTCATGCAACAGTTGTTTATCATGCAAGAAAAGTAAAGTGAATGCGATTAAATAAATTGCAATAAGGTAAATTGTAATAAAAGCATACCTGGAGGGTCTTCCCGTCATCCCAAGCTGCACTTAAACACAATTAGAATATTTAAGCAAGTTCCTAGGTAAAACTAAGGGAAGGGTTATGGTTTTCTACCAAATTCCTAATCCTATAGCTAGTCATTTCCTATGATGTCTAGGTTCTTGTGTTTTGGTTTGAGGACGATTTTCTTCATCAAAGAATAATTAAGTTCAATTGTTCTTATAAGTATCCTATCATATTGAGGAAGTGCTTAAGAAGAATCTCATACATCTTTTCAATACTGAGAGGATTGTTTTAAGTCCAAATGGATCTAATTAATCAAATGAATTAATCGTCCGAGAATTCAAGTTTTGTTGTTATCTTGCTCAGTGAACTAGGGCATTTGAATATCCTATAGGTGAAGTAACATTTCATTTAACGTTCTATTTAGGAGTTATGACAACCAAAGCTTTCGAGGGCAAATTGGTGTTCAAATGATTTAATTTAAGTTAATGGGTTTAAATTTAGAATAGTGTTCAAGTTACTTTATTTTGAATTTCTTTAAATTCTTTATGTCTTAGGTGATGTTATTTAATTCAATTTAATTTAACTTTAATGTAATTTAATTTGGTTTAGTTTTAATTTTAATTTAATTTTAATTTTTAATTTTAATTTTAATTTTAATTTAATTTTATTTTTTTAATTTGATTTTTTATATATTTTTTAATTTAATTTAACTTAATTTAATTTAATTTAATTTAATTTAATTTAATTTAATTTAATTTAATTTAATTTAATTTAACCATTATTTTGATTTAATTTTATTTAATTAATTTAATTTAACTTTGATTAAATTTAATTCAATTTAATTTAATTTATTCAATTTAATTTAATTTAAACTTATTGATTTAATTTAATTTAAATTAATTTAATTTGTTTGATTTAATTTAATCTTTTAATTTTAATTTTATTTTTAATTTTAATTTAATTGAAAATTTAAAGAAGTTTAATAATTTAACTTTTAATTTAATTTTAATGATTAAGTCTTTTAACATTTTAAATCTTAAATTTGAATTATCATTTTAATTAGGAATTAAATATTATTGAGATGATTAATCTAGGGATTCTTAAATTAAAGAACAAATCTCTTCCTAATAATATCCCTATTTTAATAATTCCAATTTTATTATTCTTCCAAGTTTAATCAATTATTTAATTAAAGTTTATTTTAATTATCTTAAATTATTTAGTAGGTTTCTACCCTTTAATTATTTAAATTTCAATCATCCAAATCAGGTTAAGATCAAATATTTTACTTTTTAATTTTATTAAACCTAAAGTTTTAATTAAGGGTTAAAATTTTAATTACCATTTTGCCCTTCAAGCTTAATAATTTTATAATTCACTAAATTGAGCTTTAATGAACTTGAAATTTTTATGTGACTTCACTCATATGCCAATAAAGACATGAGAGGAGAAAATGTGATTTTTTCTGTATTTAATTTATTTATATAATTATTTTTGGTGGAAAATAGGAATTTCCAAGGGAAATTTAATAATATGACTAAGGGAAAGTTTCTATCTTTAAGAAAATTATGGGACATTCCTAATGACTAGAGGACCATTTGGACCAATTTTGGTGATTTTTTGAATTATATTATTTTTATTATAATTATTTTAAGTTTTGGAGTATTAATTAATTTAAAAATAAAATAAAGGTTGAAAAATGAATTTAATATTTTTTAAAAATCTCTCTGATATCAAGAAAATCAGAGAATCAATTTTTACAATTTTTGGATTTTTTTTGATTTGTTATAATTATTTTAGTGAAAATGCTAAAAAATACATTTTTTAATTTTAAAATCACCTTAGGGCTTTAAAATTTAATATCTCATTAAATAGACCTGAGAAAAATATGGGGTTTGTTCCTAAGTGATTAAAATTTAAAATGTGACATTTTGGTGAATTTTATTATTTTTGTGATTTTTATGATTTTTTAATTATTAAAATATTAAAATAATACCAAAAAATCAACTTTTTTAGAAAATTGAAATTTTAATTTTCTTAAATTCCCCTAATAGCAGAGAGGCTCCAAAACTAATTTGGGGAATTTTTGAAAAGCATTTTGAAAGTTATGAATTTTTAAAGTTCAAATTGACTAAATGACTTAATCAACCCATTTAGTAGGGCTAACCAAGTCCAATTGACCTCAAATTTTTACTGTGAGCTTCTCTGATCCTAAAGGTCAGTGGAGAATTGATTTCAAGTCAATTTGATGTATGGTTAACTCTAATTCATTACGGATCTATTTTGGGTGTTTAAGCTAATTAGGGTTATTTTAAATGAATTAACTCAAAATCTATTTTTCCAAGGGTCCACTGGTCATAAGAGACATCACCAAATTTTCCTAGAATTTATTTCACAACATGCTAATTATTGGAATTAAAATACTCAAAACAGCAACATGAATTTAAAAAATCAATAACTTCTCATAGGGATGGCCTCTGACTTTGGAAAATTCAGGGAATGTTCCCAAATTCAGAGGCTTCAAAAGCCCTATGGTCTCATGCCATGGTGAATTGTATACATGCATGGAGAATTGAAATAGTGCAGAGAGTAAATAAATCATTAAAAATAGAATACTTGATGAAATTAAATGATTTCTTTTCCACATTATTCTCCTCTATTCACTGAGCAAGAGGGTATTTTTATTTTATTTTTCTGATTTTTCTACACAAAGTTATGGATTTTTGAAGTTTAGGGAATTAAATAAATCAGAAAATACCATAATTTTCTATTTATCCACGCGGCGCCGCGTCAACCTCGGCAGCTCCGAACGCACACGCATCGCCTTCTGATTAGCGCCGCCATCCGACTCAGCGCTCTAAGGGCCCACTGTATCGTTCCGTCTCCTGATCCGGCGGGATCCTGGCCGTCTGTCCGCGCGTGTATTAAATGAACGGCATCCGTTCATCATCCCCAAGCCTCCTAGCCCGAGAACCGTCCATCTTCTAGGCCTAAGATCTCACTCGATACTCAATGGATTTTCGTGTTCTTATGCTCTATGGATTCTTCTCGAGAAGACGAACACATCCATACGGTTTATGTGGCATGAAATTGACTCAATAAAAATTGAGAATGTTCAGAAGCTCGGGAAGAAGAGTGAGGCCATACCTTTGCTCGCGAGAAGTGTGGCTTCGATCCGAGGGTTGTGTCACCTTCGATTGGATCCCGGCAAGCTCCGGATGAAGTCTCCCGGCCCGGTGAATTGCCTAGCTATGAAAGTGACCACGGCTCGATCACAAAGCTTGGAGGCCGGAACAACTCGGGTGGCCCGGAGATGGGGCTTTCAGTGGGAAACTTCTCCTCTTGGTCCATTGAAGGTGTAGGACCAGTCAATTTGAGGATTGGCTCACTGTGGCAAAGTGTCCTGGTTTTGGGTGAAATTTCAGTTGAGAAATTGGATCCTGTTAGTGGGGATTAGGGCAAATTGGCACTGGGGATCAACTGCTCTAAGTATGGAGTAGGGTTTGGAACAATTTTGGCAGAGTTTTGGCAAGGTTTGTGCAACTCTCCTCTCATGGCCGTGAGGGGTCGGGTTTAAATAGAGGTGGCTGGAGAGCCTAAAATGGATGGCCAAGGGTTGGGATCAGCTTCTCTGGGCATGGGAAGAAGAGCCATGGTGGCCATTGGGCATGGGGCAGCTCACGAAGGTGGAATTCCAAAGTTTGGCTCCTCCCAAGGTCTCGGCCATGGTGTTTTCCGGTGACCCGGGTGGTCGGCCGACGAGCATGGGTCACCCTCGAGTCCAGTGGGTCGTGGCTGGAGGTTTGTGCGATCAATTGGCAAATGCCATGTGTAAAAGGCTTGGATTAGAATGGAATGGGAAAGGGCTCATTTTGGCTCAAATTGGTCAACCCATCCATTTGGGCTAGGTGCACCACCCAAGGCTTGGTTTAGGCTGAAGGAAAAGTGATTTAGGTTAGCTTAATCAGTGGGGAGTTGTCACCATCCAAGTACAATTAAGCTTAAGTAAGGTTTAGTGGAATCATGGGAGTGGTTAATCACCTTTAGGAATTAAGGAAAGAGTCTCCTCCTTTAGCCCAAAATGGCATGGTGACATGTAAAGAGGCTCTCATGGCTTCCATGTGGCTCATGCATGGCTTCATGGCTCATCTTTGGCTTGGGAAAAGTTGAGTCAATTTCATGGAAATGGATTTAAGAAAAAATTTGGTATTTTGATGGGAATTTGTATGGGGCTTAATTTAGAATGGGTTCATGATGAATTTTCAAACTTAGGGATTGATTTTAATTAAGGGTGTGATGTAGAGCAATTGTCATATGGGCTTTAGCATGAAATTTGGGCTTTTAGGAAGGTTTCATGTAAGTGGGCTTTTGGTTTAAAAAGTAAATTTGTGGATGGGAATTTTGTGAAGGATTGGGCCAAACAAATTTTAGGTTTAGCTTATGGATGTGTCATGAGTGTTTTGAAATAAGTTTTGAGTGATTTGGGTTTGAATTGGGTTGGATTTGAGCTTCTTTGGTAAATGGGCCAATGTAGGTCAAATTGGGCTAACTTTGGCCAATGTTGAGCTAGGGTTGAAATTGATGTAAAATAAATGTTGGGAAATGTTTATGGGAGTGTTACAAAGAGGTTTTGGCTTTGGTTGGGTTTTGATTTTGGGGTTTGGGCTTATTTGGGTTAGGTTTGGGTTTAGGTCAAAATTGGGCTTTTTGGCTTTGGATTGAATTTGAGTTGGGTTTGGGTCTAAATTTTGGGCAAATCATGTTAGGGTTTCGTTTGTAGGGATGTTACGGAAGGTTTAGAAAAGATTTGGGGTTAATTGGAGTTGAATTGGGTGAGTTTGGGTTAGGTTTGGGTCATGGGTCCAAATTGGGCTTTAAGGCCAAAAGTGAAATTGGATCCAAATGCCAATCAAATTGGACCTGGATTTGGTCTAGATTGGTGTTGGGAATTTTTAATTGAATTTTAGAATTGAATTGGACCAGAATTTGGGTCAATTGGGCAGGTTTGGTTTGACATTGGGTTCACTTTGGGTTAAAATGGGTCAAATTGGGGGTTTTGAAAAAAGTGGGGTAAATTGACAAAATTGGCCCATGGTGTAGTTGAACAAAATGAAATTGGGAATATTTAAGATTTTCTGGAATTTTTTGGGAATTTCGCTGAAGTTTTGGATTTTTGGGTGAAGAGGGGTATTTTGGGTATTTGGAGGGTATTGGGAGGTATTTTGGAATTTTTGGTATTTGTGGCTATGGATGATCAATTTGAGTGGTGAGGAAATGTTTGGGATTGGTTTTGAGGAATTTTTGGTAATTTAGGTGATTTTGCAAATTTTGGGTAGTTTCAAGGGTTTTGGGTAGGCTAGGCGGGTGTAGGGTCCCGGGGGTCAAAAATTGAAAATTTGGAAAATTGAAGATTGGGTGAATGTAAGTGGAATGAAATCATTTTGGTTGAGCCATGAAGCCATATCAAGCCCACATAAGCCATGAAGGGACTCATTTGAGGCATTCACTATGTTGTTCCCAACCCTCTTAGCCAAGGGCTTAGGGGTTAAGGACCATCCATGTAAATCACCTACATGAGTCAGGAGGTCAAGTTGGGTATGGGTGTGGTTTTAGGAGGTGTGTGGAAGTGTAATGTGTAGGTGTAGTGTGTGTGTAAGTCAGCCCTTCACCAGACCAGGCCACCCAGGGTAGTCCTAAGGCCAAAGAGTCCTATAGGGACCCATCCTTTAAACTTCCACATTTGATTTCAACCCTCTAGGTGATTAGGGGTCTATAGTCAAGTTTGTGGAGTTTGCAGGGAGTTAAGAAGTGGTTTGAATTTCTAAGTGGTGGGTCCCAATTCTAATCCTCTAAGATAGTCAAAGGAAAAGCCTAAGGCTAGATCCTAAGTACTAAAGAGAAGAAGAGAAGACCTCATCAAAAATGAGGTCAACAAAGGACTAAATTTATTTCTTCACAGTGTTTAAGAACTCGTTATAAATGTTCTAAACACAATTTAAATGAAGTTCAAACATAAAAAAATTGTCCATAAAAACTTCAATTCCTTTTTCAATTAAATCACACAAAATAGTTGTCATACATCTTTGAAATGTAGCGGGGGCATTACATAAATTAAAGGGCATTCTTCTAAAAGAAAAAGTATCATAAGGACTAGTAAATGTTAATTTATTTTGATCCTCTCGAACAATTTGAATTTAGTGATAACTAGTATATCCATACAGAAACAAAATTTTAAATGCCTAGCTAGTATATCCAACATTTGATCAAGAATGAGTAATGTAAAATGATCTTTACTCATGGAAATGTTTAATTTTTTATAATCAATGCATATTCATCATCCTATAACTTGTCTTTTTGGTATTAGTTCATTTTTTTCATTAACAGTTATAGTAACTCCTCCTTTCATAGGAACACAGTGTATTGGACTAAGCCATGCACTATCTAAAATAGGATAGATAATCGCAGCATCTAACTACTTTAAAATCTTTCTTAACAATTTCTTTCATAATAAGATTTAATCTCCTTTGAGGACTAGCCCTGGGTTTATAGTTCTCTTCCATCAGGATTCTATGCATACAAATTGAAGGACTAATTTCTTTAATATCAACAATTGTCCATCCAAAGGCTTTCTTATATTTCTTCAAAATTTTCAGCATACACTCTTCTTCTTCTTCTGAAGTTAAGTTTCAGAAAACTATAAATATCAAAGTTGAGGAATTACCTAAAAGACATATTTTAAATGTTTTGGAAGTAAATTCAATTTAAATTCATGAGGTTTCTCAATTGATGGACAAAAAGATTTGTCTTTTTCTGTCATGTCCAAAACTTCAAAAATTTCTTGAACAAAATTTGAATCTTCTTCAATAAAATCATTAAGATGTTTTAATTCCTCTTCTTTCTTATGTTCCAATTCTTCTATTTCTAAATTCTCTTCATAATTTTTTTTAAATGACATTCACTAAGATATCTCATTACATCCATCCTGAGACATTCATAAACTTTACCTTTTGCACGGTATTTAATTGATTTGGAAATATTAAAAGTAACATATTGATCATTAACACACATAGTTAATTCAATTTTTTACACATCTATCATTGCTCTGCCTGTTGCTAGAAAAGATCTCCTAAAATGATAAGTATCTCTTTATCTTCCTCTATATCTAACACAATGAAATCAAAAGGAAAGATAAATCGATCCACTTTAACCAAAACTTCTTCTACAACTCCCTTAGGATATGTTATAGAACAATCTGCTAATTGCAAGGTTATAGTTTTTAGAGATATTTTTCCTAATCCAGTCTTTTAAATATAAATAATGAAATAAGGTTAATACTTGCACCCAAATCACATAAAGCTTTTAAAAAAATTTTGTCTCCAATTGCACATGGAATTGTGAAGCTCCCAGAATCTTTAAGCTTTTCAGGAAGTTTTTTCTGAATTATAGCACTGCACTCCTCATTAAGTGCAAAAGTCTCATTATCTTGAAATTTCCTTTTTCTGTTGAGAATATCCTTTATAAATTTCACATAGCTTGGCATTTTTTCTAAAGCTTCAGCAAAAGAAATATTAATTGTAAGCTTCTTAAAGATTTCCAGAAATTTTGAAGATTGTTTATCCAACTTTTGTTGACGAAGTCTATGAGGAAATGGAGGTGGTGACAATTTTTCTAAATCAATCTTAAGTAGATAAATAGGTCTCTTCAAAACTTCTCGAGCGTCCTCTTTAGGTTCTTCAATTTCTTCTTTCTCTACTTTATTCTCTTTTTGAATTATACTTTCAAACTCTCTTCCACTTCTAAGTTTAACAGCCTTTACTTGCTCTTTATTCTGTTCTTTAGAATTAACTTCTATATTAGTAGAAAGTGTTCTTTGGATTCTATTACTTAATGAATTTTTAATTTGTCCTAGCTGATTCTCAATATTTCTTATAGCAGCTCCTTGACTTTGTAACTGATTTCCCATTTGTAACACCACTTCTTGTATATAAAACTTCTTATCCTTAACTTGTGGATTATTATTGAAACCTGGAGGATAAGTAGGTCTATAATAACTATTGCCTTAGTTGTTCCAGTTCCCCAATGGGTTTACTTGGTTGCTTCCCCATTGTCATCAACTGAATTGTTATTCAGTTAAAGTTAGGATGGTTTTTCCAACCTGGATTATAGTAGTTCAAATATCTGTTATTTGACTTATTATTTATAACATTTATAGTCTCAATTAATGTTTCAAAATCTACCATATAGCCTAACAAATTCTCTTTAATCATTGGAATTGGTTGAGAAAAATTTATTCCAAATTGGCATATCTTCCTTGAAATTGTAGCAACCTGATTTGCTAACATAGCAAAAGCTTTAGAATCATGAATATTGGCTACCTTTTTAGGTTGTACCTTTTAGAATTCCATTGAAAATAATTATTAGCCATTTATTCAATTAAAGCATAAGCTTTAGAAAATGGTCTAGACATCAATGAACCACCAGTAGCGGCATCAATAATAGATCTAACTGATCCAGCTAAAACACTATAAAAAGTTTGAATAACTAACCAATCTGGCACAATATGGGGTAGACACTTTCTTAGGAGTTTTTTATATCTTTCGCAATCTTTGTAAATAGATACCCCTTCAATTTGACAAAAAGATGTAATATCATTTCTAATATTTGCAGCTTTTAATGGTGGAAATATTTAGCAAGGAATTTTTGTGTTAAATCACCCCAAGTTTTGATAGATTCAGGTGTTAAAGAATTCAACTATATCTTAGCCATATTCCTAAGTGAGAATGAAAAAATTCTAAGCCTAATATCATCATCAAAAATATCATCATATCTAATTGTAGGGCACAATTCTAGAAAATTGGCAAGATGTAAATTTGGATCTTCAGTTGGTGCTGCCCTAAATTGATTATTAGATACCATTTAGATAATAGTAGGTTTAAGTTAAAATAAATTAGCAGCTACAATAGAATTTTGAATATTACCATGAAGTTCATCCACTGTAGAGTTTGCATATCTTTTAAAGGTCTTAATTCGTGATAAATTTCAGCATTTTGATTAATTTGATTTGCCATTTCTTGAAAATTTTGAATATTTTTCTATATATTTAGTTTTTTTTCTAATAGCTCGTTCTAATTTAGAAATGTAAGGTATAAGTCCTTCAAAACCTAAACTTTGCATAAACTATTACAACACAACAATTAAAATAAAAATAAAAACAAAACACACATACACAAATAAGGTTTAAATAAGATCTTCTAAAAGTAAAAATTTTGCTTTCCTAAAAATTATTTAAAATTTTTCTTTTAAATTCAAATCAAAAGAAAATTTGATTTATCCCTAGCAACGGCGCCAAAAACTTGATCCCAGTTCTTTTTACTACCAGATGAATATTGGTAAAATTATGCTTGTGGTAATTAGATTATACTTATATTTTTATATAAAAATATCATTTTACAACAGCGCCAAAAACTTGATTCTGATGTAAATAAGAATACACCAGTGATATTTTAATTTATGGATTCTATGCAAGCATACGTATCATTATCAAGTAATATATGACTTTCGATTAAGCCCCCAAATATCAATCCAACGGAGAAAATTTATGGATATTAAAAGATAAAAAGGTTTTTAGATCACAAATTCTGTTTATAAATGACTCTTACTTAAATAGTTCTAGATATTAGATAATTTTGGAAATGCGATTCTTTTTGAAATTTTCATAAATTATGAAATAAAGTAAATAATTTACTAACTGTAACGAGATTTTTGTAAGATTAAAGAAATATAGATGAAATTATATTTTTCCTTATCATGAATAAGTAATAAGTTTAGAAAAATGTGATGTGCCAAATAGGAGAAATTTTTTTCTTTACCCTTACTAGAGATGTTATAAAGAACATTGGCTAGTTTAAAGTTTGAATAGTTTTGAAGTCGGTTTAGGTAGGGAAGATACTATCTCTCATAATCAAGTTCCCTCCTTTCTCTCCACCTGGGGGCTAGCTCACATCAAAACCTAAACAATAAACTAAATTAGGGTTTAGCTTATCACCCTAAAGTCTCTAATTCTACACCCATCAAAGTATATCTCATTATTTATTTACACAAAATTATATGAATTACTTTCTTACCCCTATAATCTCATGTAATTCCTACCTATTGTTGATTGAGACAATACCATCTAGGATTTTACATTTTCTCTTAAAAAATATTAACATATTAATTGGCCAAATCAATAAGTAAATGAAGTGCAAGGATTAAATCAACACAATTTCTTCTAACATTAAAGATCAATACTTCCACAACTTTCATCCAACACTTGTTACTTTTCATTTTAAGAAAAATGATAAAGAATATTACTCAGTATCCTTGGAGAAAACACAACAACAAGAATTTTTAAAAGTAGAAACCATGTAGAAAATGCAAGAAGTCTCAATTAAAACCAAATGAAGTACAAAGATTAAAATTTTCTCAAGTTCCTCTCCACCAAACTCTTAAAGATCCTTTGAATCTCTTCATTTCTCTTACAAGAATCCCTTGGACTAGTATAACAATGAATTTTTACTTAGGAATCCATGCTCACCTTCTCTTTCACTAGGAATGGGAAACGTGTGAAGAAACCCTAAGTAAGAGTCCTACATCTTCTTACTCTCTAAACTCTATAAAATACACAAATTCACCTTTCTAGCACCCTCTCTACGCACGCATACACACCCTTCTTTTATACTTACTTAATAGGTTCCTTAGTGTCTCCTCAAAATGTGTCCATATTCAATGAATCTACCCAAGAGATGCATCCTTTCAAGTGAAATTTGAATGTCTTTTGGGGCCCTTGATCAATTACCAACCTTTGTATCAAAGGATGCCTCAAATACCTCTTCAAAATTTGCTAAAAATTCTTTAAAATTACAAAGTAACTAACTGACACTTAAGTGCAGGGTTTTGGCACATAGGCGTTCCTTCTCTGTCTGCTGGCGCTTAGACGCCCCAGTTCATTTTAACACCTTCATTTTTTTTCCTAATTTTATTTTTTTTCACACATTTTAACATATTTAGTATATTTTAGTGTACCTGAAAGAAAAACACATAAATACCTTTCATTAAAGTGCAATATCATCAAAAATAGATATAAAATGTGCATATAAATTTATATATTTTAGTTATATCACTCATGCAAGTGCACGTGTTGTATCAGTATTATCAAATTTTTGAGTCCAGAATGTTAATCCTATAGGGAACATAGGAATTAGACTTTGGAAAAGTTATAGCCTATTGATTTCGTTCTTCTACAAACTAATCCTATAGTATTACAAGCAATTGCACAATTAATATTCTACTGAAATCTTACTTAACTAGATATTGGATTGATGAATATCTGGTTGTAAAGATATCCTCACTTGTAATGATATAATTGAAGTACAGGATATGTGAAGTGCAAATAGTAAATATGGTTAGTGATAAATAACAATAACTTTCTTCTTTACCCTCTCCCGAGAGCATAAAGAAGAATGGTTAAAATGAATTTAATACCTTAAATCCAGTTTTGAACCCGTCAACGAATATTTTCATAACATTTGCATCTCCCTAAAAAGCATATCCACCTATACCCCATAGCTCAATGTGACTAACCTAATTGGTTATACCATATCTCTCTAGAGTCATTATTATTCACCACACATTTTAACATTTTACTTGGCCATAATGAAAATTAAATGAAAATATGAAGGTTTATCATTACAAAAAAGTGTTAACATTAATTTGTAAATACTTTACAATCTAACACATCCTTCTCAATCATTGCGAGGTAAGGTAGAGAAATTGACTAAGAAAGCATGAGAGCAACAACACACCAATTAATTGAAACAAGAGAATTCCATTATGCAAATATTTACAACAGCAATACAATAATAAAGAAAATAAAATTTTATTCCCCTCCTTTACAATGACCTAAAGATGCTCCACTAATGCTCCTCTTGCACATGGCTGCTGCTCCTGAATTCTCTCTATCCTCTGCACTAGAAGAAGATGGATAGACTCTACAACAAACTAATCCACTCAATTCTCTCACCTTTGTCAATCCTAGACCTCCCCACATCATTCCCCATAAATCCTCGATGAATTCTTTTTTATAGACTCATGTACAACATAAAAGACACCCATGATTGTTTGCACAACTCCTCATGATAAATTTCACGAACTGATAAAACTGCTCCAGGCAGTTGCTAGCGCATAAGCGTCAGTCTCTCTGTTGGCTAAATAAGGTATGGGTAGTATCGTGGCTCCTAGCAGCCCAATGGCTGATGCCTAAGTGAAAACCTCTCGGGTCGTCTATGTGAGGAACTGGCACATAGGCCCCTAGAGGTCCGACACATAAGCACTAGTGTCTCTATAAGCTCCTTTGATCCATGTCTCCTCCACATTGACTTGCTTCAAATACCTATTTTACCTACAAGAAAAGAACATAAAAATACATTTCTCTAAAGTGCAATCTCATCCATAAAAATTGTGCAAATAATAGAGAATAATAACATTCCTATCTACACATTTAAATCCCTCAACTTAAATGTTACTTTTCCTGAAGTGACCCCATGGTTTATGTACCACTTTAAATAACTTATAGGAGTGCGTTTCATAGAAAATATCAACAATATGCATCATTAGAGTTATAGTAATGAAAATATGATAATGTTAGAAACTAGTCTAGTCCTATGTTGTAGAATACTTTGCCTCCAACCAAGAAAATTTGATTTCCTATTTACTTCAAAAAAGAAATTAACACATGTTGTTTATGGTACATTAGATGCTAAGTAGATAGAATGTAAGAACTCATTTTTGAATAAAATTTCTAGGACTTCATAAACATAAGTGAGCTTAAGAAGGCAGTGAAGTTTCAAATTTAAAAAGAATCTAGTGAAACCAAATCTTGATAATGCTTCTCTTTAAGATTCTCCTAACTTTATATTTTATTTTATACTCTTTTTTTCTTACTTTAGGATGAATGTTTCAATCCTAAACATAAATTTATAAGGATTACTATATCTAGATCAGCCTTGTAATAGTTTTGAATTCCACTATCATCTTTCTAAAATAATATGACATGACCCACAATTACGCAGTAATTTATCTTCCAAAAGATGGCCAAAAGCTTGACCCAATTTATATTTAACGACTAGTGTACAAAATAAAAATGCTATAAAATTTAGAAAATAATTTACACACTAGGGGTACTACGAAAGTATACATATTATTTCAAGTATATAGGGTTTTTTTAAGACCCCAGTATCGTTCCAACAGAAAAGTGAGGTAAGAAATCCATTAGGGGCTAATTCTAGTCTACTACTATCCGGCCTTAATTTGGAATGTCAATTAAAGTTTTTTTTCTAACAACTACTCCTAAATGAAAATAATAAATCTAAAGATAACTTATCTGGATAAATTGGTTTGGAGAAGTTTGTGATGTTAAGGACTACCCGTCTTTTGTAATTACCTAGATAATGTGTAAGAATGAAAGATTTAGATTTTAATGTAGACAATGATAAATAGGAGCATACCTATTCTTTACCCCCTCCCGGTGCTAGCAAAGAAAATTGGCTAACTTAAGGCCAATTCCTTAACATCTTGATTCTGCATCAGAACTATCTAGCCTCTCACCTCAAGATGTCCCTATGCCTATGCCACTATATTGAATGAATTCCAGTGTCAGGGTACTAAACCTTAAGTCAAATTGATAAGAATCTAGCCTGTCACTCTAAAACTAACCAATTATACATCCATCAAAACCTATCTCTCTATTTATCTGCACTCTCTTTAGGTGATCACCGTGGCTCTGCCAAGAATGAAGTGTGGTATTCACTAGTTGGGTGAAATCATAACACCCTCAGGTCATTATGTTTCTCTACGAACTTTAACCTCACAAGTGATCAATTTGCAAAGTTAATTAAAGCTAGTGAAAATACCATCACATTAAGAAAATAAGAGAATTTCTAAGCAAATATAAATTCCTAAACATGCATCTATTTCATTGCAAAAAGAAAAGTAAAATGAAGATAATATCATCAGCAGTAAAAATAATTGATAGAATTACCTTAGACCATATGTGTATGTTTATTTTTTTTATTAGTTTGATGCAACTATCTGTCACCTAGAAGCATCTAATAGAAACAGATCATTAAATTATACTTTCTTAAAAGTTGCATTGCTCATATCTCTCAAAATCTCTCAAAATTGCTCAACAATCTCCCTAGAAAATGGAGAAATCTACATCTCTATAATCACGCCACACTTAAACTAAAAATCTCCTAAAAAATTTTACTAAACACAAACTAATTACTCCTCTAATTACCTTCCATGTGAGGCACCAAGCCCCTCTATTTAAAGAGGAGCTAAACGCCTTCTTTTTCTAAAAGACACACCCCATCATCCAAGAGACACACCATTTCACTCAAAGAGACACATCTCTTCATAAAAAATGATTTCCAAGTGTCAAGATTTATTGAATCACTCCATGGGCCGCGTAAGTTATCTAGAAGCTTCCAGAACATCCTAGAATGACTCAAAATCACCCAAAACCAAACCAAAACTTGTCTTGGGTGTGTTAGAGACAGAATAAGCACTATAGCCCTTGTGAATGGCACTATTGTGCCACTTTGAGGCGCTATGGCGCCACCCTGCACGCAGCTCCACCATTTTGCTCTGTTTCGCTTCGTTTTAGCTTTGTTTTGCCTCGTTTTAGCTTTGTTGCTCTCTAAATTGGTATACATACAATGTAAACATGAAAATAACCTTTATTTAAAGTATTATTTCATTAAAAAACATTTGATAAATTTAGAGGAAATTAAGCATAGAAATCCATTTCAAAATGCACCAGATCAGAACTTTCTTCTTTGCTCAATTTAGCTCCAAATTGCATTGTTTTTGCTTCATTTTCACTAAAAGTCAATTTTTTGTACCTGAAGATAAAATTATGCAAAATACCTCCCTTTAAAGTGTAATTTATTTAAAAATATGCATAAAATGAGCATGAAATGTACACTAAAAATAAGTCATTTTTAGGTGGATCAATTCCCTCAAACTTAAACATTACTTGTCCTTAAGTAACATTAGAACTTTAAAAATATGTTGATTTGTGTTAGCGAGTTTCTTTAGGATAAACTAAAATTTTGTTGTAGAAATATTATAGTCCAACTTAGAAAAATTTACAGTAAATTAGATGATATCTAATGTATCAGAATATCTAGTATTACACTTAGGAATCCTGATTTTCTATTTAATTCAGAAATAATTGAAAATTTTCCACACTTTGGATTTTTAGAAAAATATTAATTTCAGAATTTATGAAATCTAGATAAAATAATTTTACTAATACTTACTAAATTTAAGCTTAGGATTGATCCTAAGTTTTCTTCCTTAGAATGATTCAAGTGAAATCAATTTTTGATTAGGTCTTATTCCTCAAGCTTTCCTCCCTTTTTCATATTTTACTTTTCTTTTCTTTAATTTTCTTTTCTTTTACTTTTATTTTTATTTTTCTCTTTATTTATTTCTTTATTTTTTTTGGTGAGGATTACTATATCTGGATAGGGCTTTACTGATTTTGAATTTCATTATCCATTTTCTAAAGTTAAGAACTTATTTTGTTTCCTTAACTTAAAGTATATTATTAGAAAAAGAATTTTGATAGAGTATAATTTTTTAGAAAAGAATATTAATCTAAAAATCCTAAATTTTTCAAAGATTCCAATTTCCCTACAATAAATAATAAATTTATTTTCTTACTATTTTGTACTAAACATCTTAGCTTTAGCTTCAACCATATTACTAAAGTCTTTACTAAGTTTTCCTATGACATTTCTATACTAAAAATTTTAGTATTCTTAAAATAACTTCTCATAAGAAAAATTCAAAATGAATTTTATCTATAGTTTCTTTGATGACTGTTGATTTCATTTTTGATGAGGTCTTTTCGCTTCTCTCTCCTTAGTACTTAGGATCTAGCCTTAGGCTTTCCCTTTGACTATCTTAGAGGACTAGAAATGGAACCCACCATTTAGAAATTTAAACACCTCTTAACTCCCTGCAAACCCCATAAGTTTGATTGTAAACCCACTAATTCACTTGGAGGGTTAAGATCAAATGTAGAGGTTTAAAGGATGAGTTCCCTATAGGACTCTTTGGCCTTAGGACTACCCTGGGTGGCTCGGTGCAGTGAGGGTTGGCTCTGCACACATTACACTTTCACACACATTCCAAATCCTAAAACCATTCATACCTAGCTTGACTTCCTGACTCATGTAGGTAATTCATATGGATGGACCTTAACCCCTAGGCCCTTGGCTAAGAGGGTTAGGAACAACATAGTGCATGCCTCCAATGAGTTCTCTCATGGCTCTTATGGGCTTGAAATGGCTTCATGGCTCAACCAAAGTGATTTCATTCTACTCAAACTTGATCAATTTTCATTTTTTTTTAAATTTTAATTTTTGACCCTCGGGGCCTACACCCACCAAACCTACCAAATGTCCTTGAAGCTACCCAAAATCTGCAAAAATTACCTAAATTACCCAAAATTCCTAAAAACCAATCCTAAATATTTCCCACCATTTAAATTGATCTTCCTTAGCCAAATATACCGAAATTTCCAAAAATACCCCAATACCCTCCAAATACCCAAAATGCCCTTTTTAACCAAAAAATCCATACATTCCAAAAATTCCCAGAAAACTGCAGAAATTCTCAAATATTCCCAATTTCATTTTGTTCAACTACACCATAGGTCAATTTTTTCATTTAACCCACTTTTACCAAAACCCCAAATTTGACTCATTTTTAACCCAAGTGAGACCAATGTCAAACCAAAACAACTAAATTAACCTCAATGTTGATCCAATCCAATTCTAAACTTCAATTCAATATCCCAATGTCAATTTAGACCAAATCCAAGCCCAATTTGAATAACATTTGGATCCAATTCCAATTTGAAGCTTAAAGCCCAATTTTGGCTCATGACTTAAACTTAGCCCAAACCAACCCAATTCAACTCCAAATAGCCCCAAATCTCTTCCTAAACCTTCCTAACATCCGCACAAACAAAAAACTAAAGGTTTGCCCCAAATTTGAACCTAAACTCCACCCAAACCTAACCCAAACCAAAATCCCCAATTTTGGCATAAACCCACCATGAACCCGAATGGGCCCAAATCCCAAAATCAAAGTCTAACCAAAGTTGAAAACTCTTTGTAAAACTCCCATAAACATTTCTCAATATTAATTTAACATCAAATCTAACATTAACCCAACCTTATCCCAAGTTGCCCAATCTGACCCACTTAGGCCCCTTTACCAAAAAGCCCCAAATCAAACCCAATTCTACTCCAAATCACCTCAAATTTGTTTCAAATCACTCATGATACATCCCTAAACTAAACCCAAAATTTATTTGGCATGGTCCTTCACAAAATTTTTCATCCAAAAGTCCATTTTGAAACATAAAGCCCACTTCCTTAAACCATTTTAAAAGCCCATCCAAAATGATTTCAAAAGGCCCAAAGTCAATCCCAAGCCTACATGACACTTTCACATCATCATCCTTTTGATTTAAATCACTCCCTAAGTTTTAAATTCATCATTAAACTTTTCTAAACTAAGTCATGTGCCAATTTCCCCTAAATTCATCAAAAATGCCAAAACCCTTTTTCATGAAACAAGCCAACCTTTTCCAATCCAAATGCAAGCCAAATATGAGCCATTTAAAAGCCATATGAAGCCATGAGAGTTTTGACACCTCACCTAGTCATTTATGGCAAGAAGACGGGAGCCTTTCCTAAGCCTTCTTTAAGCCCTTTTAACCCCATTTATGTTACACTGTAAACCAAGTTTAGCCACATCACCTTGGATGGGGACTTCACCACCCCTTCCTAGCTGACCCAAATGATTCTCCCTCAGCCCAAAGTTAAGCCTTGGGGAGGTGCACCTAGCCTAAACCATGCCTTGGACCAAATCAAGCCAAAATGACCCTTCCCCCTTACCACTTAAATCAAACCTCTTTACACTTGGCATTGGCTAATTGAACCCACAAACTTCAAGCCCTGACCCTCCTAATCAGGATGGTGACATGACCCTGGCCGGCCAGCCACCAGGTCACCGGAAAACACCATGGCCGAGATGTCTAAATGGATTCAAAAATTCAATTTGAACTAGATGAGTTGTCCCATGCCCAATGGCCACTGCAACTATTCTTCTCTTCACCAGAGCAGTTGATCCAAGCCATCAAACCCTCTAGGGAGGCCCTAGCCATATCTATTTAAACAAGCCACCCCCTCTCGGCCAAAAGGTTTGCTGAAATCAACCTTCATAGAATCCCTCCAAACTTCTCACAAAGCTTCCCCTACCCAAGAGCAATCCATCCCCACTGTTCTCCTGCCCTAAATCCCATTGATTGAGCTCAATTTTGGAGCTCAATTCTCAGGCCAGAATAGGACATCTCTCAAACCTCAACCAAAATCAAATTAAACTCACCCACACCTGCACAGAACCAAGAGAAGGACTTCCCCAATGGAAGCCCCCTCACCAGGCCAGCCATTCTCTCTATCAGCCAAGCTTTGAAATCTGGCTTGGTGGAAGTTGTACTTAGACAATTCGACAAGGATAGAGGCTTCATCCCCAGGTTCCTCCAACTCCAACGAACGAGCCGAGCACATTCAGTTGAGGCCTCACCTCCTGAACCAAGGTATGGACACTCCTCCTCCCTGAGAGCTTCCAGCGATTCTCCATTTTGTTTGAGTTGATTTCAATGCATGTAAACCGTATGGATGTGTTCGTTTCTTCAAGACAAATCCATAGAGTATAAGAACATGAAAATCCATTGAGAAATGAGAGAGATCATAGGGTTTTAGTGTGGATGGTCACGGGTGCACACTAGTCGTAGACAATGACCAGGCGCCGTCCGATCGCACGTGTATCAATTGTCTAGTCCAGATTGTGCCTGATCGAAGGATGGAGTGAGACCGCGGGCTGCGTGACATCCGAGTCAGATGGCGGCGTCGAATGGGAGCCAGCCGCGTGGGCTTTCGGATCCGCCGAGGTTGAGTCAGCGCCGCGCTGGATAAATAGATAAATAGGCTATTTTCTATTTATTTAATACCCAGAAATTAAAAATCCATATCTTTGTATAAAAAAATCACAAAAATAAACTAAAAATACCCTTTTGCTCAGTGAACAGATGAGAATAATGTGAAAAAAGAATTGAGTTAATTTGATGAGTATTTTATTGTTAATTAATTATTTACTCATTTTAGTATTTTAATTCTCCATTTCCATAAACAATTCATCATGGCTTGAGACCATAGGGTTTTTGAAGCCTCTGATCTTGGGAACATTCCCTGAATTTTCTAAGGCCAGAGGCCATCTCTATGGCAAGTTATTGATTTTTAAAGTTGAAGTTACTATTTTTGGTATTTTAATTCCATTAATCAACATATTGCTTAAAACATTCTAGGAAAAATTGGGAAGGTTTCTTAGGGCCAGAGGACCTTAGGATAATTATTTTTTGATTTAATTCATTAAGAATAACCCTAATTGGCCTAATTACTCAAAACTGAACTTTAATTAATTAGGGCTAACCACAAATCAAAAGAACTTGAAAACAATTCTCCACTGATCATTAGGATTAGAGGGACCTCACATAAAAATTTAGAATCAATTGGAAATGTTTAACCCCACTAAATGGATTAATTAAGTTACATGACTAAAATTAAACTTTAAAAATTCATAACTCTAAAAATACATTTTAAAAATTTACCAAATTAGTTTTGAGATTTCTCTAGTATCAGAGGAGTCTAAGAAAATTAAAATTAGAACTTTTCAAAAATCTTCATTTTCTACCTTATTTTAATATTTTAAATAATTAAAAAATAATAAAAATCACAAAAATAATAAAAATAAAAAAAATGTCATATTTTAACTCCTAATCACTTAGAAACAAAGTAAATACTTTTCCCAAGTCCCTAGGATAAGATATTGAATTTTAAAAGTCCTAAAACAATTTTTGAATTAAAAATGAAATTTCCAACATTTTCACTAAATTAATTCTAATAAATCAAAGAAAAATTAGAAAAATATAAAACTTGCTTCTCTGAACTCCTTGAGGTCAGAGAGATTTATGAAAAATATAAAATTCATTTTTTAACTTTAATTTTATTTTATAATTAATTAACACTCCAACACTCAAAATAATTATAATAAATAAAATATAATTCAAAAAATCACCAAAATTGGTCCAAGTGGTCCTCTGGTCATTAGGAACAAACCCTAATTTTCATAAGGATAGAAACCTTACCTTGGTCATGTTGTTGAATTTTTATTGAAAACCCATATTTTTCATAAGAATAAATATATAAATTAAATTAAATTCAGAAAAATCACATTTTCTCCTTTAATGTCTTAATTTATATATGAGTGAAGTGACATAAAAATTTTAAGTTCAGTTAAGCTCAATTTAGTGAGTTATGAAATAAATAAGCTTAAAAGAGCATACAGGTAATTAAAAAATTTAATCCTAATTAATATTTAGGTCTAATCAGAGGGAGGGTAAAATATCTCATCTTAAATTTTCTCATAGATGATTGAAATCTAGGCAATTAGGAGGTTTCTACCCACTAATTATCTTGAAAATAATTGAAGTGAACCTTAATTAATTAAATAATTTAAATTTTGGAAGATTATATCAAAATTTGGATTATTAAGGTTAGGGATATAAACTAAGAAGATATTAATTCTTTAATTTAAAATCCCTAAATAAGATCTAATTCTTAATTAAACTTAAAATAATAATTGAAATTAATAAATTAAAAATTAAAAGAAAATAACCCTTAATTAAATTAATATTTAAAATATTAAGTGATTTAATAATTAAATTAAATTTAATTTAAAAATTAATTCAACATCACTTAATAACAAACTTAAAGCAAATTTGAAATATTAAATAATATAAAAACAATTCATAATTAAGCATATAAAACAAATTAAGCTAATTAAAACTAACCTAAAATATCATAATTAACCTAAATCAACCCATCAAAAATATATGAATAATTTAAACACTTCTAAGTAAATTTAAAACATAAAAATTAATATGAAACATTAAGATAAAAAAAAGTTTAAAGATTTAAACTAAATTTAAAACAATTTGTACACTATTCCAAACTTAAAATTGTTAAAATTTCATAACTAAATTAAACCACTTTAAATTATCAATTCCAATTTTTAATCATTAAAATCTTTAATAAACTGATTTGCCCTTAGAGGCTTTTATTATTATAATTCTTAAATGGAGAATTAAGTGAAATGTCACTTTACTCATAGGATAATCAAACATCCTAATTGACTGAGCAAGAAACAAACTAAACTAAATTCTTATAGGATTAGGACTTTAGTAGACAACCAGAACCTTCCCTTAGCTTTACCTTGGTGCTTGTTGCAAATATATAAATGCCTTAACATGAGTTTTATGTGCAACTTGGAATGACAAGAAGACCCTCTAGGTACGCTTTTACTTTATTGTAACTTATTTACCTGCACTGCACTTTACTTTTCTTGCATGATAAACAAGATTGTTGCATGAAAACTGAAATCTTTAGGATAGCCACAAAACTAAAACCCAAAACTAAAATTAAAAGTCACTACAAGATAAAATTCATCGACACAACATCTAAAATATAAAACAACTCAAAATTTAATTACAAACAGAACACAAAATTATAACTATAAATAAATTAAAACGTCTTATTGGATGATCGGGAATACCTCGGATGATGTAACCTACGTGTTGCTAACGGGATTTCCCATGGTCTAAATGAAAGTGTGGAACTCATTCAGTTGAGATTAGTAAATTCATCTGGACTAAGTGAATCTGATAAAAATAACGGTGCCGGAATGATGGAACCGTGGGATCTTAACCGGTGTTGTTATAATCAACTTTAAGATTTCCCTAATAAAACACTAAAGACATTTGGACTTTAAAACTTTTCTAGACCAAAACACTTCTCTCATCTCCTAATTTTCACCTTCTAAAACTAAACCTCTAAAACAACAAGGAGCTTGGAGCACGGCGGGCAGCACAGTTATCTTCGTCAGCAAAACTGGAATCTACTTCAGCAAAACCTTTCCTAGTTTTAAATAACCAAGCCATAGGATTTCGAGGTAGTTTGCCTAATGCAACATAAAGCCTCAAATTTTTGTTTGTCATTTGCATAGTTGTGTTATGTAAATTAAGCCCTAACCGGTCTTAGGATTCTGAGGTAGTTGTTTGGTACGATACAAACCCTCACATCTTCCAGGCTATTTGTATGATCATGTCATACAAATATAAGTCCTAATTAACTAAAACTGGCAAGATTATAACATTAGATAAACTCTCAAATTGAAGCTAAATAATATGATAGTTTGGGAAGTTGCCAAGATTATTCCTGGATCCTCAGCTTCTCCTAATTCTCTTCCTTTGGACTCCTAAAATTAACTGTTCCAAATTTGATCCATTCCTTATTAAAATTTCCAAAATCCAATTCATTTAAAACCTTAAACTTTGAAATTCTTGAGAGTAAAACCACTGATCATTATCAAGATTTTTCTTAAATTATTCTCGTCATTTAAGATGTAATTAACTATAGGGGCTTGCCCTTATAGGTAACTTTAAGAATCCAGGTAATATAAACCCTGCTTAATTTCTTTATATTAAGCAGGGGAACTTGTCGGCTTATAAAATTGGTTCGCAGACCAAACGGATGTCACAATTCTTCTAGTTTATTTAATCGAGCCCCATCATCAAGCAGTGTGTCTATTCTTCAGGATAGGTACATGGTTTGTGATGCGGTGCTCGTTTATATAAACTATTTGGGATGTGAGATTGGTTTGATTTCATATCTCTAAATTTTCAAACTGAAAATTATTTTCAAAATCAAATGCTACTTTCTAAATTATATATATATATATATATATATTTAAATTAAATTTAAAATCTAAAATTCACCTAGCCGATAATTTCTGGTGAGTCCGCTGGGGACCGGTTCCTCTCTCCATTTTGATCAGATGGTTTTGCTTTCATAAATCGGTAGTGTATCCATTTCCCTAGTGGAGCAAACTACCATTCTTTCTGTTTGCATACCACATTCATTTCTATCTTGAACGGGTATAGCCAACTTCTCTCGGATTTAGGAGCCACTGTTTAGACACCCCTAAATAGAGAGGTTCCGAAATCCTTTTACCTCTTTTCTGAGGTGGGGTGGACCCCCAGTAGATGTTGGCTTAGGAGCGGTCCCTTGGGTTGAGAATTTTTGCGATACTTTCTCTTCCTTTCCAATTTTTAATCGGGTCCTTTACCTATTATTTAACCTTCCTCCTATAATTTTTTTGTTCCGAACAAACAAATCCTCTAATAAACAACCTTCTAATAAACAAATTCTCTTAAAAATCACAAATACATTAAGATAAATGAGAATGTGTTCGGACTCTTTCTTTTTCATTCTAAGTTTTGTGACGAAAGGAAGCATAATTCGGGACTGACATTCCGAATCTATACTACAGAAAATGACTGCGCCAAAGTTAATTTTCTCCTTCACCAATGGAATGAACTTCGCCGTCTATAAGGATGAGCTGCCTGACAATGAGATCATCCATTTTGGACAAGGATTCGACAGCACAGATATTAAGTTCGCTGACGTCACACTTTTCACACTAATGAACAAAGTACCAGAAATTGAGGAGCCCATAATTGAGTTCAACCTGAAGTCGACTCAAGAATTCCCTCCCGTGCAAAAGGTTCCAGCTGAAAGAAGCACTGCTATTCGTAGGAGGACTGTTGTCTCTACCGCCATCGGTCTAGTCATCTCTGCACCTACCCCGGCTTCTGCCAAACTGAAGGGGAAGGAAGTTCAAGTCTGTGATAAGCCTGTTACAGTGGAGGGTGCAGATTTTGCTACAATACCATCTATTTTTTAGATTGGGTCCAGTTCAAGAGTTGCACCCCTAACTCGGACTCAAAGGAGAAATAGAAGCAGAAAGATAGCCAGGATTGAGAAAGCCAATGCCGCTTAAGTTGCTTTCCTAAAAGAAATCCCTAAACTACCTAAGTATACAACTCTTTTGGAAGGAAGTAGGTTTCACCCTCTCTCTGCTGCATCAGATGAAGAAGACGTCCGAAGGATTGACGCTACATGTCGGCATATTTTTAGGTTATGTGTTTTATTTTGAAAAGGGGTCGCCTAACAGAAATTGTCGGCGAATTTTAGATTTTAAATTTAATTTAAATATGTATATATGGTTTAGAAAGTAGTATTTAATTTTGAAAATAATTTTAAGATATGAAATCAAACCGATCTCACATCCCAGATAGTTTATATAAATGAGCACCGCATCACAAACTGTGTATCTATCCCGAAGAATAGACACACTGCTTGATGATGGGCTCGGTTAAATAAACTAGGAGATTTGTGACATCTGTTTGGTCTGCGAACCAATTTTATAAGCCGACAAATTCCCCTTCTTAATATAAATGAATTAATCGGGGTTTATATTACTCAGGTTCTTAAAGTTCCCTATAAGGGCAAGCCCCTATAGTTAATTACATCTTAAATGACGGGAATCATCTAAGAAAACTCTCGATAATGATCAGTGGTTTTGCTCTCAAGAATTTCAAAGTTTAAGGTTTTCAAAGGATTGGATTTTTGAAATTTCAAAAGGTATTAGCTCAAATTTGGAACATTTATTTTCAGGAGTCCAAAGAAAGATAAGTAGGAGAAGCTGAGGATCCAAGAAGAATCTTGGCAACTTCCCAAACTATCCTATTGTTTTGCTCAAAATTAAGAAAATCCTAATATTATTTGATATTTCAATCTTGACAATTTTAATTAATTTGGACTTATATTTGTATGATAAAATCATACAAATAGCCTCGAAGATGTGAGGGTTTGTGTCGTACTAAACGACTACCTCGGAGTCCTAAGACCGGTTAGGGCTTAATTTACATGACATGATCATGCAAATGCCTAACGAAGAGTTGAGGATTTATGTTGCACTAGGCAAACTACCTCGAAATCCTATGGCTTTGTTGTTTAAAACTAGGAAAGGTTTTGCTGGAGTGGACCCGAGTTTTGCTGAAGATGATGGCTGTGCTGCCCACCATGCTCCGAGCTCTTTGTTGTTGCAGCAGTTTAGTTTTAGAAGTCATAAATCAGGAGATAAGAGAAGTGTTTCGATTTAGAGAAAATCTTAAAATCCAAGTGTTTTTAATGTTTTAATTAAAACAAATCTTAAAGTTTTTTAAACAGAGCCGATTAAGATCCCACGGTTCCGTCATCCCGGCACCGTTATTTTCATCGAATTCACTTAGTCCAGATGAATTTGCTAAACTCAACTAAATGAGTTCCACACCTTCATTTAGACCGTGGGAAATCCCGTTAGCAACACGTGGGTTACATCATCCGAGGTATTCCCGATCATTCAACGAGACGTTTTAATTTAGTTGTAATTGTAGTTTTGTGTTCTGTTTGTGATTAAATTTTGAGTTGTTTTATATTTTGAAATGTTGTGGCGGTGATTTTTTTCTTGTAATGACTTTTAATTTAGTTTTGGTTTCAGTTTAGGGACTATCCTAAAGGTTTACAGTTGTTTATCATGTAAGAAAAGTAAAGTGCATTTGCAATAAAGTAAATTGCAATAAAATAAAAGCGTACCTGGAGGGTCTTCCGTTCATCCCAAGCTGCACTTAAAACACATGTTAAGGCATTTAAATATTTCAACAAGTACCTAGATAAAGCTAAGGGAAAGGTTTTGGTTGTCTATCAAAGTCCTAATCCTATAGTTAGTCGTCTCCTATGATGTCTAGGTTCTTGTATTTTGGTTTAAGGACGATCTTCTTCATCAAAGAACAATTAAGTTCAATTGTTCTTATAAACATCCTATCATATTGAGGAAGTGCTTAAGATGAGTCTTAAACATCTTTTCAATATTGCTGGAAATGTTCTAAGTCCAAATGGATTTAATTAATCAGGTGAAGTAATCATCCAAGGTTTAAGTTTTGTTCTTTTGCTCAGTGAACTAGGATGTTTGAATATCCTATGAATGAGGTGACACTTCACTAAATACTCCACTTAGGAATTATGATAACAAGAGCTTTTAAGGGCAAATTGATGTTTAAGTGATTTTTGATTTAATTTAATTTTAATTAATGGGTTTAAGTTTGGAATAATGTTCAAGTTGTTTTAGATTTATTTTGAATTCTTTATGTCTTAAGTGATGTTATATTTAATTCAATTTAATTTAATTTATTTTAATTTAATTTAATTTGGTTTAGTTTAATTTTAATTTAATTTTATTTTAATTTTAATTTAATTTTAATTTTATTTTAATCTGATTTTATTTTTAATTTAATTTAATTTAATATGTTTTAATTTAATTTAATTTAACTTGAATTTACTTTGATTTAATTTTAATTTGATTTAATTTTTTTTTTATTTTTAATGTTTTTAAAGATGATTTAATTTAATTGTTAAAGTATTAATTTAATTGAAATTTTGATTTAGTTCAGTTTAAATGTTTTAATTTTAATTTAATTTAATGATTAAGTCTTTTAGTATTTTAAATCTTGAGTTTGGATTATCATTTTAATTGGGAATTAAATATTATTGAAGTGATTAATTTAGGGACTCTTAAATTAAAGAATAAATGTCTTCTTAATAATATCTCTATTTTAATAATTTCAATTTTTTTATTAATCTTCCAAATTTAATTAATTAATTGATTAAGGTTTACTTTAATTAATCTTAAAAATGATTCATGGGTCTCTACCCTTTAATTATTTAAATTTCAATCATCCAAATCAGATTAGGATCAAATATTTTATTCTCTCATTTTATTAAGCCTAAAGTTTTAATTAAGGGTTAAAATTTTAATTACCATTTTGCCCTTCAAGCTTAATAATTTCATAACTCCCTAAATTGAGCTTAAATGAATTTGAAATTTTTATGTGACTTCACTCACATGTCAATTAAGACATTAGAGGAGAAAATGTAATTTTTCTGTATTTAATTTTTTTATATAATTATCTTTTGTGGAAAATAGAGATTTTCAAGGAAAATTTAATAAGATGACCAAGGGAATTTTTCTATTCTTAAGAAAATTATGGGATATTCCTAATGACCAGAGGACCATTTGGACCAATTTTGGTGATTTTTTGAATTATATTTTATTTATTAGAATTATTTTGTGTTTTGGATCATTAATTACTTTTAAAATAAAATTAAAGTTGAAAAATGGATTTTATATTTTTCTTAAATCTCTCTAACCTCAAGGAGTTCATAGAAATAAATTTTATATTTTTCTAATTTTTCTTTGATTTATTAGAATTATTTTAGTGAAAAGGTTGGAAATACATTTTTTAATATTAAAAATTACATTAAGCCTTTAAAATTCAATATCTCACCCTAGAGACTTAAGAAAAATATTTGATTTGTTCCTAAGTGATTAGAATTCAAAATGTGACATTTTGGTGATTTTTAATATTTTTATGATTTTTATTATTTTTTAATTATTAAAAATATTACAATAATGATAAAAATCAACTTTTTTAGAAAATTACAAATTTAATTTTCCTAAGTTCCTCTGATATCAGAGAAGCTCCAAAACCATTTTTGTAAATTTTTTAAAAGTATTTTGTGAGTTATGAATTTTTAAAGTTTGATTTTACCCATTTTTGCTTAAGAGGCTTAATCAACCCATTTGGTGGGGTTAATCAAGTCCAATTGGTTTCAAATTTTTATGTGGTGTTCTGCTATCCCTAAAGGATAGTGGAGAATTTTTTTAAGTTAATTTGATGGATGGATAACCCTAAATAATTAAAGTTCAATTTTGGGTATTTAGGCCAATTAGGGTTGTTCAAAGTGAATTAACTCAAAACTTATTTTTCCTAGGGTCCTTTGGTCATAAGAAACATCACCAAAATTTCCTAGAATTTATTTATCAACATGCTAATTATTGGAATTAAAATACTCAAAATAGTAACATGAACTTGAAAAATCAATAACTTCTCATAGGGATGACCTCTGACCTTGGAAAATTCAAGGAATGTTCCCAAGTTCATAGGCTTCAAAAGCTCTATGGTCTCATGCTATGGTGAATTGTTTACATGCATGGAGAATTAAAATAGTCAAGAGTGTAAATAAATCATTAAAAATAAAATACTTGATGAAATTATTTGATTTCTTTTCCACATGATTCTCCTCTGCTTACTGAGCAAGAGCGTATTTTTATTTTATTTTTAGGATTTTTCTACACAAAGTTATGGATTTTTTAAGTTCTGGTAATTAAATAAATAGAAAAATAGCCTATTTATCTACTTATCCACGCGACGCCACGCCATCCTCGGCAGCTCCGAAAGGCCACGCGGCGAGCTTTGATTCGGCGCCACCATCAGACTCAGCCGTCCCGGGACCCGCCTTTCACGTAACCTCTTCTGGTCCGACGCGATCCGAGTCGTTCATCCGATACACGCGCGATCCAACGGCTCCCAGTCATCATCTACGACTGGTGTGAACTCATGACCGTAGACCTTCTAACCCTAATTTCTCACTCGATTCTCAACGAATTTTATGTTCTTATGCTCTATGGATTCGTCTTGAAGAGACGAACATATCCATAAGGTAAACATGCACTAAAATTAACTCAAACTAAATGGAGAATCTCTGTAAGCTCGGGAAGAAGAGTGAGTCCATACCTTTGCTCAGAGAAGTGAAGCTTCAATCTGAGGGTTGTGTCACTTCTTATTGGGTCCAAGCAAGCTCCAGATGAAGTCCCTTGGCCTGGTGAATTGCCTAGGTACAAAAGTGACCACAGCCGATCACAAAGCTTGGAGGTCGGAAGCAATGGCTGGCTCGGTGAGGGGGCTTTTGCTAGGAAACTTCTCCTCTTGGTCTGGTGAAGGTGTAGAGTCAATCAATTTGAGGATTGACTCACTGTGGTGGAGTGTCCTAGTTTTGGGCTTAGATTTCAACTCTGAAATTGAGCTCATAGAGACGAAATGGCAGGGGGATTTCAGTGGGGATCAAGTTCTCTATGTGTAGAGAGTGGTCTGGGATGATTTTGGCAGGGTTTCAGTAAGGTTTGGTTCAGCACCTCTCTTGGCCGAGAGGAGGGGGTGTTTAAATAGGAGAGGCTGAGGGGCCTCTCAGAGGGGTTCAAGGGTTGGGATCAGCTGCTCTGGTGAGGAGAAGAACAGCTGCAGTGGCCTTTTGGAGTGAGGCAGCTCAGCAAGGTGGAATTCCAAAATTTGGCTCCTCCCAAGGTCTCGGCCATGGTGTTTTCCGGCGATCCAGGCGGCTGGCCGGCAGGCATGGGTCACCCTCAGGTTCAGGTGAGTCAGGGCTTGGGTTTAGTGTAGGCAATTGGGCTTTGCCATGTGTAAAGAACTTGGATTAAAATGGCATGGGGAGAGGCCATTTTGGCTTGATTTGGTCCAAGCCATGGTTTGGGTTGGGTTCACCTTCCCATGACCTGGTTTTAGGCTGAGAGGATCATGTGAGTCAACCTACCAAAGGTAGTGAAGTCCACATCAAGGATTAGGTGGCAAAGTATGGTTTAGAGTGTATCATGTTTAAGGTAAAAAAAGGTTTAAAAAGGTTTAAGAAAGAGATCTCCTCTCTTGCTACTTTGGCTATGGTCACATGTCAAACATCCCATGGCTTCATATGGCTTGTACATGGCTTGTCTTTGGCTCACCTATAGCTTGGCAAGAGCTTGGTCAATTTCATAAAAAAGGATTTTGTGAATTTTGGCATTTTGATGGGGATTGTTATGAGGCTTGATTTGGAATTATTTAATTGATAAATTAGGACTTTAGGAATGATTTTAAATTGAATGTGTGATGAGGGAAAGTGTCATGTGGGCTTTAGATTGATTTGGGCTTTTGAATTTGGTGAAAATGGTCTTTTAGAAAGGATTAAGGGAGTGGGCCTTCATGTTTAGCAATGGGCTTTTAGATAAAAAAAATTTTGCAAAGGGCCATGCCAAATAAATGTTGAATCTAGTTTAAGGATGTGTCTTGAATGATTTGAAGCAAATTTGAGGTGGTTTGGAATTGAATTGGGTTGAATTTGGGTTCATTTGGTAAATGGACCCATGTAGGTCAAATTGGGCTAATTTGGGCCAATGTTGGGCTAAGGTTGAAATTGATGTAAAATTATTGTTGGGAGATGTTCATGGGAGTGTTTCAAAGAGGTTTCAACTTTGGTTGGGTTTTGGTTTTGGGACTTGGGCCAATTTGGGTTAGGTTTCGGTTTAGGTAAAAATTGGGCTTTTTGGTTTTGGATTGAATTTGAGTGGGGTTTGGGTCCAAATTTTGGGCAAATCATGTTAGTGTTTTGTTTGTGGGGATGTTAGGGAAGGTTTAGGTTCAATTGGAGTTGAATTGGTTTGGTTTGGGCTAAGTTTAGGTCATGGGTCCAAATTGGGCTTTAAAGTCAAAAGTGAAATTGGATTCAAATGTCAATCAAATTGACTTGAATTTGGTCTAGATTGATATTTTGGATATTAAATTGAAGTTTAGATTTGAATTGGACCAAAATTGGGGTCAATTGGGTAGATTTGGTTTGACATTGGGTTCACTTGGGTTAAGAATGAGCTAAATTGGGGGTTTTAGTAAAAGTGGGGTAAATTAACAAAATTGGACCATGGTGCAGTTGGACAAAATGAACTTGGGAATATTTGGGATTTTTTGGAATTTTCTGAGAATTTTCTGAATTTTTGGATTTTTTGGCTAAGAGGGGCATTTTGGGTATTTGGAGGGTATTGGGGGGTAGTTTTGGAATTTTTGGTATTTTGGGCTATGGATGGTCAATTTAAGTGGGGGAAAATGTTTAGGACTGATTCTGAGGACTTTTGGGTGATTTGGAGATTTTGGAGGACTTGGGCAATTTCAAGGGCTTTTGGTAGGTTTGATGGGTGTAGGGTCCCCGGGGTCAAAAATTGAAATTTTGGAAGAATGAAAATTGATCAAATATGAGTGAAATGGAATCACTTTGGTTGAGCCATGAAATCATATTAAGCCTATATGAGCTATGAGAGGACTCATTTGAGGCATTCACTATGTTGTTCCTAACCCTCTTAACCAGGGGTTTAGGGGTTAAGGTCCATCCATATGAATTACCTGCAAGAGTCAAGGAGTCAAGTTGGGTATGGGTGTGGTTTTAGGATTTGGATTGTGTGTGTGAGATTGTAGAGTATGAGTGTAGTGAGTGTGTAAGTCAACCCTCACTGGACCAAGCCACCTGAGGTGGTCCTAGGACAAAGAGTCCCATAGGGAACTCATCCTTTAAACCTCCACTTTTGATCTCAACCCTCTAGGTGATTAGGGGTCTACAATCAAGCTTATGGGGTTTGCAGGGAGACAAGAAGTGGTTTAAATTTCTAAAGGATGGGTCCCAATTCTAGTCCTCTAAGATAGTGAAAGGAAAATCCTAAGGCTAGATCCTAAGCACTAAAGAGGGAAGAGAAGACCTCATCAAAAATGAGGTCAACAAATGGACCCCCACTAGGTGTGGTGTGCTAACCAAGCACACCATGCGTATTGGCATTGACAGAATAGATCAACAGAACCAAAACAGATGTCCAAGTGACAAACTTAGGACGAAGTGTAAGAAATTTCCACTGGGGAGTATCAGGTAAATCTCCAAGACTGAAGATTCCAGAACTCTCGTTGGGGAAAAAGGAGGTGAAGTTCAGATCACAAGATTTCAAGAGATGGGATCTTAGATTCGTTTCATTTTTTATTTCAAGTTTTAATTTTGAGTTTGAATTTCGATTTGAGTTTCAATTTTGATTTTATGCGGAGAAAAGAGTAGGGCGGAGGCCTACCCGAATGCATTTGTATGCTGAGAAGGAAGCAGGACTGAACCTATTCCATATGCTGAGGAAGAATAGGACAATGCCTATCCAAAAGGCAGAGTGCTTTAAATTCAATTTCTTGCTGGGAGGATCAAATTTTGAGATTGCTGAGAAAGGAGTAGGACTGTGCCTATCCCGAGTGCTGAGAATTGCTGAGAAGGGTGTAGGGCGGAAGCCTATCCCGAATACTAAGATTACTGAGATGGGAGTAGGGCGGAAGCCTATCCCGAATGCTGAGATTTGCTGAGATGGGTGTAGGGAGGAAGCCTGTCCCGAATGTTGAGATTTGCTGAGATGGGAGTAGGGCGGAAGCCTATCCCAAATGCTGAGATTTGCTGAGATGGGAGTAGGGCGGAAGCCTATCCCGAATGCTGAGATTGCAATGAGATATGAAAGTGTTCCATATCCCATGGGAATCAATCAAAGTCTGAATCAAATTGAAATTTCTTCGTGATTCTGAAATCATCCCGAGAGAGGGTTTCAAAGGAGGTCCAGAATAGATCTTGATTTGAAGAAGGATTAGAGGATTTGAAAAGATGGACTTAAACTGGAATTCAATTTGAGCTTTAGATTTGTTTTTTTTTGTCCTTTAATAATCCCTTTTTTTGTTTATTTGGTGTTCATGTAGATTTGTAATTCTTTTTAATGTTTGGAGTTTTATGGAAGAGAGTTCTTATTTATTTTCCTTTTCTTTTCTGTTCCTTGTTCTAAGTTCATTTAACTTTAATGGCGTTTCCCAGTCAATTTGCACAAAAAGAGGTGAAGCCAAAATGTTACATGGTCACTTTCACTCCAATCTTGTTGACGATACATCATACAACTCAATCTGAAATATTTCTCATACAATCCATGACTCAAAATGGACTATGTATGATTCTTGTTGATTCATCAAAAAAATGTCTGTTAAATCCATGTCTGAATAATAAGATACACGGTCAATAACATCACCTTCCAAGCCATCCTTGGCAGGAATGCCGCATGGATGTGCATTGGAGGTGTGTTATTTCCCATCTAACTCACAGCTCGTAGGGCCGGAGATTCTCCAATTCTGGATCTGGCTGGAAGTGGTATGGTGCCTTTCTGTCGTCCATCCTTCTAAAAGTGACGGAGATCCGCTCCACTGGTACTCCCGGTATACAATGCTTTGCGACTTCTGCTCCATTTCCTTGTAATATCATGATGGAACCTACCGGAAGTGGTATCTCCACCGGCCCTCGGAACTTACCCGGGCCTGCTATCCGGAGGTCAGATCTGAACATGATATTGCATTGGTTGACGAACGAAACTGTGCTGAAAGGTCTGACATAGTCGTGGTGGTCTATGTGTGGAGATATGCAGTCACCCTTCTGATAAATGTTGATGATGCAACTGTTGGGTATGCAGTCTGCTGGCAGTACCCTCCATGTTATCATTCTTTTCACCATTCTTTTAATTATCCTCGGCATCGGGTCCACCTCACCGTGACGGAGTATCCCTGGTGGATTTCCTTTTCTGTCCTTTGCGAAGTTATAGCAACATCCGCATTGTATTGTGACTCTTCCTTTCCCTGACATCCATTTCCGGGGCTTCGAATAAGTCTTTTCTCTCAGACGGCCTGCTCGACCAATCTTCTGAAGTTCTAAAATGCAATCCACAATCTGCTGTTGCTCGTACTCTGAGAATACACCTATGTGTAACTCGAGGCCTTCCAAAATGTTGATTCTTTTGCCTCTAATCCTTTCAAAGTATTCGAAAGTCTTCTTCTCAACATTTTGCATTCTTTCTAGTTCATATTCTGGGATGATCTGCAAGTGACGAGGCCTAGTAACGTACTGTGGGATGTATGACTCAATCCCGTCACATTCTCCTGCATACCTTGGCTCCTCGGGGATTGTTTTTGTCGGGACATCCTCCGGGGTTGCTTCCGCAACAAGGTTCTTCAGATATGGTATCTCTATCCGGCGTCGAGGCGATCTCTCTGCCTCTGATCTTCTCAGAGTTTCCTTTATCCTTTCTGTTGTTCTTGGAGCTTGTTTTCTATTTTCAGGTTCTTGATGAACCGATATCTTTGAGATGCGTGTGTCTGTGAAGGTGGCTGTTTCCTCGTGTTGATCTGCTGCAAGTTTAGTCAACATCTTGCTGATACGGCGATTTTTATTCCTTCTTTGAGTAGCAGTGAGCGTAGCTCTCCTCACTTCTTGAATTTCACCGACCAGGATTAAGCGATGGCAAGAGCCATTGCAGAATGTCTCCCACAGACACGTCACAGATTATGCCAATGACATATCTACAAGAAACTATCCACAAAAGTGCATTGTGGTGTTCGTACTAAAAGCATATGTGGTCTTTTCTATAAATGCATGGCTCAGTGACGAGCCTGCCCTCTGCCATGACAATTACTGACTTGATTTTCTTGCTTTCTTCGGTGTTTGTCTTTCTTTTCTTGTTGCTGGATTGGCGGCTTGGGCCACCCATCTTCATCACAGTCTGGCTATGAAGCTCCTCTCGGTCCACTCTGGGACCCAGTCATTTTCTTCATACTGTAGGTTGGCTGGTGTGAAGTCAGAATCAATTTCTATCACTGCTCCATCCTTCACCCTCTTTTCATTGAGTGCGAGACTCACACCATTTTTAAAGTTTAGGACTAACCGCCCGTTCGAAATTTCCCTGCGAAGAAAACAAGGAAAGGATCGAGGGTCGTACTAAGAACAAGAACATTAAGAAAGTATTTATCACTGAAGATTCTTATTCACTCATTCCAATTTTAATTTTTAAGGAAAGTAGGAAAAGATAAAGAAAGATCAGGAAAAGGATTTGATTTGAAAGGAAAGGTAAAACTTTATTATTATGATTTCACATATTTTATTTTTAGCAAATATATTTTTTTATCCATTTTTATGTTTTTGGGTTCGGACCCAGTCACAAAGTGATTGCTTCACCCGTGTTTCTAGGGATAAGACTCTATTTTAGAGGCCACCCTTCGAAACATCAGGTTGCATAATACTTCTTCAAATATCGTCCATTGATTGGAAGCATTTGTCGTTCTCCTTGGTAATTCACAAGTTGGTAAGAGCCTCCTGAGTAGACTGCCTCGACCACAAACGGCCCTTCCCAAGTCGGTTCAAATTTTCCTCCTATCTTGCGATGTGCAAGAATAGGTCTTCTGAGAACATGAACTAAGTCACCAACTTTGAAAGTCCTCGGGCGGACCAGTTTATCATGGGCCTGGATCATCTTAGCTTGGTACAGTTCCAAATTTTGTTGCGCTGCAAGTCTTTTTCCTTCCAAGTTTTTCAGTTCTTCCTGTCGTAATCTGGCATTTTCTTCTGTAGTAATTTTATTTGCAACTGCAATCCTGAGTGATGGAAGCTCGACTTCCAATGGCAACACTGCCTCGGATCCGTATACTAAAGCATAAGGCGTAGACTGAGTAGGAGTCCTGAAAGTCGTCCTGTAGGCCCATAAGGCTTCTAACAACTTCTCGTGCCAATTTCTCTTGTTGTCATCCAAAATTTTCTTTAAAATTTGAACGAGAGTTTTATTAAAAGCCTCGGCCAAGCCGTTCGCTCTTGGGTAGTAGATTGTTGAGTATCGCCAATCGATTCCATGTCTTCTGACAAAATTGTTGATCTTTGTACTTCTGAATGCGGACCCATTATCTAAAATGATTCTGCGCGTTACTCCGAAACGGTAGACCACTTGATTTTTGAAAAACTGTAGCACGTGGTGTGCCTTTACTTCTCTGAGTGGAACTGCTTCTGCACATTTAGAAAAGTAGTCTGTAGCTGCAAGGATGAAGCGATGTCCTCTTGAAGAAGGCAGTTCTATCGGACCCACTACATCTGTGCCCCAACACTCAAATGGCCACGATGCAATTGTCGGATGTAGCACATTTGGAGGTTAGTGTAGAACCACTCCGTGCACTTCACACTGGTGACAACTTTTGGCAATCTTCATGCAATTGGTCATCATTGAGGGCCAGTAGTACCCTAGTCTTTTAATTTTCATTTTCATTTTCGGACCCGACTGATGAGTGCCACAAAGTCCTGAATGTACTTCTTTGACAATTTCACGAGCCTCGGACCCGCTCAGGCATCTTAACCACATCTGATCAAAAGACCTTCTGTATAATGTATTGTTTATTAATGCGTAAGACAGAGTTATTTTCTTGATTTGATGGGCTAATGACTTATCGTCTGATAATTTCCCTGTTTGCAGGTAGTCTATTAGCAGCTGACACCAATCTTCTGTATTTTTCGTCACCGTCGCAACCGATTCCTCTCGCTTTTTCGATTTCCGTATCATATCCATGTCGAGCTGTGATAGGACCTGTCGTCCTTGAACTAACACTTCAACTGACTCTTCTTGTAAGCAGGCAAATTCTTTCGCAAGGCGACCTAGCGCATCTGCGAGAGCATTTTCTCTTCTGGGGATCTTGTATATTGTCACATTCGGAATTTGTTCCAACAGTTTCATGGCATACTGAACATATTGCTTGAGTCTTGGCTTTAAAATTCTGTATTGTCCAGTGACCTGTTGAATGATTAACTGAGAATCTCCGTAGATATTGCTATCCGTTATTCCTATTTGAATGGTCAGTTCTAGTCCTGTTATGAGGGCTTCGTATTCTGCCTCGTTGTTTGTGCACGGCTCTGTTAAATGGTAGGAGTATCTTAACATCCCCGCTCCGGTGTTATAAAGATTAGTCCGATTCCTACCTTACCGGGCACTATCGTTTGCAATTCTTTGTCTTTCTGTGCTGAGGACGCTCCGTCGAAGTATAGTTCCCAACGTTGATTATCAGCGTCTTCTAGGCTCATTATCTGCTCTTCTAGAAAATCATCGTCGAAAGGTGAATCTGCCGGTAAAGGGTGTGCTGCAAGGAAGTCAGTTAGCACTTGTCCCTTTACTGCACGGAGAGGCACGAAAGTTTTGTCAAATTGCAATAGTATCATCGACCACCTAGCAAGTCTGCCAGAAAGTGTTAGACGGGTCATCAAATATTGCAACAGATTAACTTTCGAGATAAGGTTGACCTTATGAGAGAGCATGTAATGCCTGAGTTTCTGTGCTGCGAAGATCAGTGCCAAACAATGCTTCTCAATTGGAGGATACTGTACTTCCATCGAAATCAAAAGACGGCTTAAGTAGTAAAGAGCATTTTCTTTTTCCTCATCATTGACATGGGCAAGCAGGGCTCCAAGGGAGTCGTCTAGAGCCGTGGTATAAAGTATCAACGGTCTACCTGAGACTGGGGCTGCTAAGACAGGAGGTGTCATTAAGTATTGTTTAATCTCCTCGAAGGCCCGTTGGCATTTCTCTTCCCAAACGAATTTGGCGTCCTTTTTAACTAATTCCGAGAAGGGCTGACACCTACCTGACAAGTTCGAAATAATGCGTCGAAGATATGCCAGCTTCCCTTGAAAGGATCGTAGCTGTTTTAAGGTTTTGGGAGGCGGCATTTCTAAGATAGCTTTAATCTTTTCCGGATCAATTTCAATCCCGCGATGTCGGACAACAAATCCTAAGAATTTCCCGGAGGTAACGCCAAAGGTGCATTTTAAGGGATTCATCTTAAGGTTGTATTGCTTTAGTCGCTTGAAGACAATTCTCAAATCATACAGGTGATCTTCCTTCAGTTTGCTTTTGATGACCACATCATCCACATAGCACTCAACGTGGTTGTGAATGAGCTCATCAAAAATCTTTGTCATTGCTCTTTGGTATGTTGCTCCTGCGTTCTTTAGTCAGAATGGCATTACTGTGTAGCAATATACTCCGATTGGTGTTCTGAATGCCGTGAGCTTTTCGTCCTCCTGTGTCTTCTTTATCTGGTTGTATCCTGAAGATCTACCAATGAAAGAGAATATTTCATGTGTCGAAGCGATGTCGATCATTAATTCTGGGATTGGCAGTGGAAATTCATCCTTTGGACATGCTTTGTTCAAGTCTCTGAAATCCACGCAGATTCTGATCTGATCATTCTTCTTCCTGACTGGTACCACATTGGCTAGCCAAGTAGGGTATTGTTGTTCACGAACAAATTGAGTGTCGATTAGCTTCTTAACTTCAGCTATTACTTGTTGTTTAATTTCCAAACGCATTCTTCTAGAAGCTTGTCTGACTGGAATGGAAGTAGGATCCACTCCTAGCCTATGAACTGCGACTTCTGGAGCTAATCCTGGCATTTCGACGTAACTCCAAGCAAAACAGTCCTTGAATTCCATTAATAGCTTGATCATTTCCTCGGAATCTTCTTTATTGAGTAAGGAGCTAACAAAGGTTGGTCTAGGCTTTTCGCTAGTACCTAAGTTAACTTCTATTAACTCATCTATTGTAGATTTGATTTCTTCTTCGAACTCTGTTGACCTCATTTTTGATGAGGTCTTCTCTTCTTCTTTTTAGTACTTAGGATCTAGCCTTAGGCTTTTCCTTTGACTATCTTAGAGGACTCGAATTGGGATCCACCATCTAGAATTTCAAACCACTTCTTAACTCCCTGCAAACTCCACAAACTTGACTGTAGACCCCTAATCACCTAGAGGGTTGAAATCAAATGTGGAAGTTTAAAGGATGAGTTCCTATGGGACTCTTTGGCCTTGGGACCGCCACAGGTGGCTCGGTGCAGTGAAGGGGCTGACTTACACACACACTACATTTATACACTACACTTTCACACATCTCCTAAAATCACACCCATACCTAACTTGACCTTCGACTCATGTAGGTGATTCACATGGATGGTCCTCAACCCCTAAGCCCTCGGCAAGAGGGTTAGGAACAACATAGTGAATGCCTCAAATGAGTCCCTTCATGGCTCATGTGGGCTTGATATGGCTTCATGGCTCAACCAAGATGATTTCATTCCACTTACATTCACCCAATCTTCAATTTCCCAAATTTTCAATTTTTGACCCCCGAGACCCTACACCCGCTTAGCCTACCCAAAACCCTTGAAACTACCCAAATTTCTCAAAAATTTACAAATCACCCAAAATTCACCAAAATCATTCCTAAACATTTCCACATTACTCAAATTGATCATTCATAGCCAAAAATACCAAGAATTCAAAAAATACCTCCCAATACCCTCCAAATACCCAAAATACCCCTCTTGACCCAAAAAATCCAAAAATTCATAAACTTCCCAGAAAATTCCAGAAAATCCCAAATATTCCCAATTTCATTTTGTTCAACTACACCATGGGCCAATTTTGTCAATTTACCCCACTTTTATCAAAACCCCCAATTTAACCCATTTTAAACCTAAAGTGAACCCAATGTCAAACCAAACCTACCCAATTGACCCAAATCCTTGTCCAATTCAATTCTAAACTTCAATTCAACATTCCCAACACCAATCTAGACCAAATCCAAGTCCAATTTGATTGACATTTGGATCCAATTTCACTTTTGGCCTTAAAGCCCAATTTGGACCCATGACTCAAACCTAACCCAAACTCACGCAATTCAACTCCAATTAACCCCAAATATTTTCTAAATCTTCCTTAACATTCCCACAAACAAAACACTAACATGATTTGCCCAACATTTAGACCCAAACCCCACTCAACTTCAACCCAAAGCTAAAAGGCCCTATTTTGACCTAAACCCAAACCTAACCCAATTGAGCCCAAACCCCAAAATCAAAGCCCAACCAAAGTCAAAACCTCTTTGAAACACTCCCATAAACATTTCCCAATATTAATTTTACATCAATTTCAACCCTAGCCCAACATTGGCCCAAGTTAGCCCACTTTGACCTATATTGGCCCATTCACCAAAGAAGCCCAAATTCAACCCAATTCAAACCCAAATCACTCCTAATTTGCTCCAAGTCACTCATGACACATCCATGAGCTAAACCCAACAATTATTTGGCCCAAGCCTTTACCAAAATTTCATCCTAAAATCCATTTTAAAATCCAAAAGCCCACTTCCCTAAACCATTTTAAAAGCCCATCTAAAACCATTTCAAAGAGCCCAAAATCTACCCTAAAGCCCACATGACATTTCCATTTGCCATCCACTTAAGCAAAGCCATTCCCTAAGTTCTAATCCCATCATCAAATTATTCCAAATCAAGCCTCATGCCAAATCACCCCTAAATACCAAAATTTTTCTTAAATCCATTTCCATGAAATTGACTCAACTTTTCCCAAGCCAAAGGTGAGCCATGCAAGCCATGGACAAGCCACATGGAGCCTTGGAAGGTTTGACATGTGATCAAGACATTAATGGCAAAAGGAGGGCCCCCTTTCCTAATCCTTCTTAAACCCTTTTTTTACCTTAAGATGTCACACACTAAACCATGCTTAGCCACCTCATCATGGATGGAGACCACACCATTTTCTCTTGGCTGACCCAAGTGATCCTTTTCAGCCCAAAACCAGGCCTTGGGTGGTGAACCTAGCCCAAAATCATGGGTTGACTCATTTGAACCCAAAATGGCCTTCCCCCATTCCATTTCAATCCAAGCTCTTTACACATGGCATTGGCCAATTGACTGCACTAAGCTCCAGCCCTGACCTCCCTGATGACAACAGTGACTTGACCCTGGCCGGCCAGCCACCACAGCCGCCGGAAACCACCAGGCCGAGAGCTCACATGTGAGCCCAAACTTGGAATTCTCACCTGCTGAGCTGCCCCATCCCCAGTGGCCATTGTAGTTGTTCTTCTCTTGCCAAGAGCAGCTGATCCCAAGCCCTAACTTTCCCTAGGAGGCCCTCCACCCTCTCCTATTTAAACACCACCCCCTCTCGGCCATGAGAGGTGCTCGAACCGGACCTTATCGAAACTCGCGCAAAATTGCTCCGCGATCACTCTCCATACTTAGAGCGAGTTGATCCCTAGTGCCAATTTGCCCTAATCCCCACCAACGGAACTCGATTTCTCAGCCAATATTCCACCCAAAACCAGGACACTTCTCCACAGTGAGCCAATCCTCAAATTGACTGGTCCTACACCTTCCCTGGACCAAGAGGAGAAGTTCCCCACTGAAAGCCCCATCTTCAGGCCACCCAGTTGCTCCAGCCTCCAAGCTTTGTGATCGGTTGTGGTTGAAATCCTACCTAGGCAATTCACCAGACCAGGAGACTTCATCTGGAGCTTGCTGGGATCCAATCGAAGGTGACACATCCCTCAGATTGAAGCCACACTTCTCTGAGCAAAGGTGTGAGCTAATTCTTCATCCCGAGCTTTTGGAGATTCTCCATTTCAAATGCTTTAATTTAAATGCATGATCACCGTATAGATGTGTTCATCTCTTCAAGACGAATCCATAGAGCACAAGAACACAAAAATCCGTTAAGTATTGAGTGAGTTCTTAGGGTTTTAGTGTGGACGGCTCTCGGGTGAGGATGCTTGGGGACGATGAACGGATGCCGTTCATTTAATACATGCGCGGACGGACGGCTCAGACTAGGTCGGATCAACGGATGATACGCGGAAGGCGGGACCCGGGCTACTGACTCAAGTGGCGGCATCGAATGGGAGCGCGCCACGCGGCACTTCCGAGATGTTAAGGTTGACGCGGCGCCGACTCGGGTAAATAGAAAATTAGGGATTTTTTGATTTATTTAATTCCCTAAACTTCGAAAATGCATAACTTTGTGTAGAAAAATAAGAAAAATAAAATAAAAATACCCTCTTGCTCAGTGAACAGAGGAGAATAATGTGGAAAAGAAATCATTTAATTTTATCAAGTATTTTATTTTTAATGATTTATTTCCCTTCTGCATTGTTTTAATTCTTCATGCATATAGGAAATTCACCATGGCATGAGACCATAGGGCTTTTGAAGCCTCTGAATTTGAGAACATTCCCTGAATTTTCCAAAGTTAGAGGCCATCCCTATGAGAAGTTATTGATTTTTCAAATTCATGTTGCTGTTTTGAGTATTTTAATTCCAATAATTAGCATGTTGTGAAATAAATTCTAGGAAAATTTGGTGATGTTTCTTATGACCAGAGGACCCTAGGAAAAATAGGTTTTGAATTAACTCACTTGGAATAACCCTAATTGGCCTAAACACCCAAAATAGATCCCTAATTAATTAGAGTTAACCATATATCAAATTGACTTGAAATCAATTCTCCACTGACCTTTAGGATCAGAGGAACCCACCATAAAATTTGAAGTCAATTGGACTTGGTTAGCCCTACTAAATGGGTTGATTAAGCCATTTTAGTTAATTTGAACTTTTAAAAATTCATAACTTTCAAAATACTTTTCAAAAATTCACCAAATTGGTTTTGGAGCCTCTCTGATATCAGGGGAATTTAAGAAAATTAAAATTTCAATTTTCTAAAAAAGTTGATTTTTTGTATTATTTTAATATTTTAATAATTAAAAAATAATAAAAATCATAAAAATAATAAAATTCACCAAAATGTCACATTTTGAATTTTAATCACTTAGGAACAAACCTCACATTTTTCTTATGTCTATTTAATGAGATATTAAATTTGAAAGCCCTAAGGTAATTTAAAAATTAAAAAAATACATTTTTTGGGCATTTCCACTAAAATAATTATAATAAATCAAAGAAAAATCAGAAAATTGTAAAAATTGATTCTCTGATTTCCTTGATATCAGAGAGATTTTTTAAAAATATAAATTTCATTTTTCAACCTTTATTTTATTTTTAAATTAATTAATACTCCAAAACTTAAAATAATTATAATAAAAATAATATAATTGCAAAAATCACCAAAATTGGTCCAAGTGGTCCTCTAGTCATTAGGAATGTCCTATAATTTTCTTAAGGACAGACACTTTCCCTTGGTCATGTTATTAAATTTTCCTTGGAAATCTCTATTTTCTACCAAAAATAATTACATAAATAAATTAAATACAGAAAAATCACATTTTCTCCTCTCATGTCTTTGTTGACATATGAGTGAAGTCACATAAAAATTTCAAGTTCATTTAAGCTCAATTTAGTGAGTTATGGAATTATTAAGCTTGAAGGGCAAAATGGTAATTAAAATTTTAACCTTTAATTAAAACTTTAGGCTTAATAAAATTAACAAATAAAATATTTGATCTTAATCTGATTTGGATGATTGAAATTTAAATAATTAAAGGGTAGAAACCTATTAAACAATTTGAAGATAATTAAAATAAACCTTAATTAAATAATTGATTAAATTTGGAAGAATAATAAAATTGGAATTATTAAGATAGGGATATTATTAGGAAGAGACTTATTCTTTAATTTAAAAATCCCTAAATTAATCATCTCAATAATATTTAATTTCTAATTAAAAATGATAATTCAAATTTAAATTTTAAAATGTTAAAGGACTTAATCATTAAAATTAAATTAAAAAGTTAAATTATTAAACTCTTTTTAAATTTTCAATTAAATTAAAATTAAAAATAAAATTAAATTAAAAATTTAAATTAAATTAAATCAAACAAATAAATTAAATTAAATTAAATAAATAAATTAATTAAATTAAATTAAATAAATAAATTAAATTAAATTAAATTAAAACAAATTAAATTAAATTAAATTAAATTAAATTAAATTAAATTAAATTAAATTAAATTAAATTAAAACAAATTAAATTAAATTAAATTAAATTAAATTAAATTAAATTAAATTAAATTAAAATAAAATTAAATCAAATTAAAATTAAATTAAAAGAAATTAAATCAAATTAAACTAAATTAATTTAACATCAAATCAAACTAAATTGAATTAAATTAAATTAAATCAAAATTAAATTAAATTAAATTAAATTAAAGTTAAATTAAATTAAAAATAACATCACCTAAGACATGAAAGAAATTAAATATAAAGCAACTTGAACACTATTCCAAATTTAAATCCGATAACTGAGATTAAACTAAATCATAAACCATTTGAATACCAATTTGCCCTCGAGAGCTTTGGTTATCATAACTCCTAAACAAAACGTTAAGTGAAATACTACTTCACTTATAGGATATTCAAATGTCCTAGTTCACTGAGCAAGATAACAAAACTTGAATGGACGATTAATTCATTTGTATGATTAAATTCATTTGGACTTAAAACAATCCTATCAATATTGAAAAGATGTTTAAGATTCTTCTTAAGCACTTCCTCAATATGATAGTATACTCATAAGAACAATTGAACTTAATTATTCTTTCGATGAAGAAAATCGTCCTCAAACCAAAACACAAGAACCTAGACGTCATAGGAAATGACTAGCTATAGGATTAGGAACTTGGTAGAAAACCATAACCCTTCCCTTAGCTTTACCTAGGAACTTGCTTAAATATTCTAATTGTGTTTTAAGTGCAGCTTGGGATGACGGGAAGACCCTCCAGGTACGCTTTTATTTTATTGCAACTTACATTATTGCAATTTATTTAATCGCATTGCACTTACTTTTCTTGCATGATAAACAACTGTTGCATGAAAACCCACACCTCTAGGGTAGCCCCTAAAACTGAAACCAAAACTAAATTAAAATTCATTGCAAGATAAAATTCACCGCCACAACATTTCAAAATATAAAACAACTCAAAATTTAATCACAAACGTAACACAACTACAATTACAACTAAATTAAAACGTCTTGTTGGATGATCGGGAATACCTCGGATGATGTAACCTACGTGTTGCTAACGGGATTTCCCACTGCCTAAATGAAAGTGTGGAACTCATTCAAGTTGAGTTTAGCAAATTCATCTGGACTAAGTGAATCCGATAAAAATAACGATGCCGGAAGGATGGAACCGTGGGATCTTAACCGGTGTCGTTATAATCAACTTTAAGATTTGTTTTAATTAAAATACAAAAAACACTTAGAAATTAAGATTTCTCTAAACCAAAACACTTTTCTCATCTCCTGATTTATGACTTCTAAAACTAAACTTCTGCAACAACAAGGAGCTTGGAGCATGGTGGGCAGCACGGCCATCGTCATCAGCAAAACCTGAGTCTACTTCAGCAAAACTTTCTTAGAGTTAAATAACCAAAGCCATAGGATTTCGAGGTAGTTTGCCTAGTGCAACATAAATCCTCAACCTCTTCGTTAGGCATTTGTATTGCAAATTAAGCCCTAACCGGACTTAGGATTCCGAGGTAGTCGTCCGATACGACATAAACCCTCACATCTTCCAGGCTATTTGTATGATTCTATCATATAAATATAAGTCCTAATTAATTAAAATTGGCAAGATCAAAACATTAAATAGATATTAGGATCTTCCTAAATTCAAGACAAACAATAGGATAGTTGGGAAATTATCGAAGTTCGCTTCGAATCTATAATTTCTCCTACTTTTCTTCCTTTGAATTCCCAAAACAAAATGTTCCAAACTCGATCCATTCCCTATTGAAATTCCAAAATTCAATCCCTTGAAAACTTAAACTTTGAAATTCTTGAGAGCAGAATTACTGATTATTATCGAGAGTTTTCTTAGGTGATTCCCGTCACTTAAGATGTAATTAAGTATAGGGGCTTGCCCTTATAGGGAATTTTAAAGAACCTGAGTAATATAAACCCCGTTTAATGCTTTCATATTAAGCGAGGGAATTTGTCGGCTTATAAAATTGGTTCGCGGACCAAACGGATGTCACAAATCTTCTAGTTTATTTAATCGAGCCCCACCATCAAGCGAGTGTGTCTATCCTTAGGATAGTATACACGGTTTGTGGTGCGGTGTTCGTTTATATAAACTATTTGGGATGTGAGATCAGCTTGATTTCATATCTTAAAATCTTCAAATTTAAAAATTATTTTCAAAAATCAAATACTACTTTTCAAATTATTTATTTAAATTAAATTAAAAATTTGCCGCACAATTTTTGTAGGCGACCCCTTTTCAAAATAAAACACACAACCTAAAAAAAAAAATATGCCGACAAACTCTGGTGGAGCGTCTCTAATTTGCAAATCTTCAAGCTCTTCTGTAGTTTCCAAGCAGTCTTCATTAGGTTCACAAGTGACAACCAAACAAAATTCCGTATCGTCTACTGAACCTACTGTGCCGAACCCGAGACCATGTTTTGAAATGGGAGGCCGACCGGCATTATTCCATAATTTTTCGAAGTGTTGTGATCGGCATTTTGTCCATTGTCGAGGTAAGACACCACGCTGAATCAAATTTTGAACACAAGGAGAGTACCACTCAAAAGGTAATTCCATTTATTCGGAAGAAGTGACATCTTCAAATTGTACATCGTCTTCAGTATTGGAAGAAGAAGTGCCATGGTAAAATTTGATTGGCTTTGCACCGCTGCTATGTACTTCTTTGACCACCATACCCTCGATCTTATTAGACTGGATCGGGGTCAGGCTCATAGTTTGTACATAGTGGTTAATCTTCTCCTACATCGATTTGTATTCTTCGTTCTTCTCATCTTCGAGATAAATCTTGAATTGTGGTTTCTTCCGGCTTATTGTAGCTGCTTCTTTCTTGACTTCCTCTTCTTCCTCAGAGCTGTTCTCCCAATCAACGTTGATCATCGGCTTTTTCCATCCAACTGTCCCAGTGTCTCTTCCACGACCTCGTCCCCGACCTCGACCTCGGATGCGAGTTCTGGAGAAACCTTCACCATCTCTCCGTAAGGGAGTGGTGAGTGACTGTTGGACTAGAACTTTAGGTTCTTCATCGTCTTGAACTTCTTTTGCTTCTTTGGGCATGGTATTTCTGGAGAAGATTGCTTTCTTTGGAGGCACGTAGTAGGCTGCATCTTCATGAATTCCAACTTCATGTACGGAGAAAGTTTGCAAATCACCTTTAATGCACTGTTCTCCTTCTTCGTAGTATTTTATGCACTGATGCAAAGACGATGGTACCATCCGATTTTCATGGATCCACGGTCGGCCCAGTAGAGCGTTGAACGATGTCTCAGAGTCAATTATGTGGAATTTTGTGGTTGTCTTTGCTAAGTCACCGGTCTTCATCAACAGCGTTATTGATCTGAGGGCTCTTTCTCCTTTCTGGTTGAATCCTCTTAGTAACATCTTGTCCGCTTCAAGCTCGCAAGCATCAATTTCCAAGTAGGCTAGCGTCCGAAGATTCATTATGTTGATTGACGCTCATGGATCCACCAATACTCTAGAGAGCGTAAACTTCCCAATTGTGACTGAAATGTACAACGGTCGGTTATGATCGGCTGTCCCAAGTAGTAGATCACTGTCCGTGAAGGTAACACCTCGCTGTTCCTTTAACGAGCAAACCTCGTCTAAGGATTCTCCGGCCATCTGAGCTAAACAAATCTCTGGATCAAGTAAGGCCTTGATCAGAGCTTCTCTCATCTCTTTTGATAAGATGAGAGCGTCGTAGATGCTCAGTTTGGCTGGTAGTTTCCTAAGATGGGCTAGCACGTTATAGTCCACTTTGTTACCATGTGTCTCGGCTTCTTCCCGAATGGGCAATTCTTCCGTTGGGGTTGATTCTTCCCGAACAACCACCGCTTTCCTTTGTCTTTTGGACCCGTTCTCGGAGGTAGAACCCTTCCGCTCCTTAAATCGACTTCGTGATTTCTTCGAATCCGGTACCGAGTTTATCGGAATCTCCTTTTTAATCGGCATGACGAGTTCTTCTAGAGTCGCTTCAGAATCTGAAAGCTCTAACTCTATTGTGATTGGAGTTTCTTGGAATTCACAAATAGATTCATTGCTTGTTGAACTTTTGTAGCCTTCTTGGTGAATGTCTTCTTTGTCATCGTGATTATTGAGGTTGTGTATGATTTAAGAATTGTTATTTGTATCGGAATCGAGATCCGGATTAGATTGGTTGTCGTTAGTTGCGTATTCATTAGAAACAATCAAAATGTAGCCAACGCCATAACTCTTATCATTATAAGATCCCGCCGGAGCGAGCAAATAATCATACAGAGTCAGAGGTTCGAGGAAATTTTTCCCGGAATCGGAAACAACCATCTTAGGATAAGAAGCCTCTAGCCTAGTCTTGGGAGCTCGGTCTTTTCTTCTTCTTCGATCTCCTTCTTTTCTATGATCTTTTCATCCTGGAGCGGTTCTTTAATTGCAAGCGATAGCACTGGCTTGACAGGTTTCAAACTTTGAATTGAAGCACGCACCGAAGCGGTTTGGATGCGATCCAAAATTTTCTTCGATGACTTCGTCCAAGCGGTACTCCATCCATCATCGGTCGTGTAAGGGTCTATCGGAACAATGAGATCCGTTGAAATAACATTGACAGAACCTCCTTTCTGGGGTTCTTTCATGTATTCCTTTGGGATCGTTATGTTCCCTTTTAGGAGATTATTGTCAAGCCAACTTTTGAAGGTGATGCAATCCTTTATCTTATGTCCAAGCATCTGGTGGTAAGGGCAGTAGTTGGGATGGTCTTTCTTATTAACTTCTTCTGGCTTCTTGGGTTCTGGCAGTCGAAAATCCGACGTCTTCATCAAACTGAGGAACATCTTTGGCACTGCCTCATTCTTGAATGGATATTCTCTATTTATAAGCTCCTTTAACGTGCGCCATGGGCGAGGCGGTTGCTCATATTGTTGAGTTGGCTGATAACCGGGTTGAGGTTGTTGGTAGTTCTGCTGTGGTTGTTGATAGCTGGGTTGCGGCTGCTCCGGCTGTATTTGCATTGGCTGTTTGCCCTTACCGACTGTCGCGACGATCCCGGATTTCTTTTCAAATGTCTTCACAGGCTTCTATTTGTCCGTTTTGTCGATGAAACTTAGTTGCTTCGCTTCCTCTTGCAAGCTCCCGGCCTTGCTTAACTTCTCGAAAGTCTTAATTGTAAATCCCTTAAGGAGAAGTGCTATCGGGTAGTGAATGCTTTTAAGCAAGATACCGACTGCATGCTGCTCTTGTAGCTGTGGCTCACACTTCATGCTTAGATTTCTCCATCGAAGAATGTAGTACACTAAAGTTTCGTTCGGTTTCTGTTTCTCCACCACTAAGTCACCGATGGTGATATGGTGCTGAGCTCCGACAAACAGTTTCACAAAGAGGTTTTCTAATTCTGAAAATTTCTTTACCGAACCATTCGGTAACTCTTCATACCAATCGATGGCGATCCTTGACAGGCTGCTGATGAATTGTCGGAAGAGTAAGGCATCACTTCCACCGGTGTTGCAACAACTAGCGTGAAAATGTGCAACATGCTGTCGAGGATTTCTGGTACCATCAAAAGTCTTGAACAGAGGTGGTACGAAGCCTTTTTGGGTATTGTACTGCATCAAATTCTTCGGGGTAAGGTCTACCGGTCTGAATAGATGCTCCGCTTTTAGAGTGTGCTAAAGCTTCTCTCACCTGCTGTTCTACCATGTTCTTGATGTCCTTCTCTGGAATCATATTCTGAGTAGAGTCTTTCTTCGGCTGATCGTCTCCATTAATAGATGTAATCTCTTTTCCTCCATCTGTAATATGAATAACTTTTGGAGGCATTTCTCTTGGGGTTGAGCCTGACTCTGAAGAGTGGCTAGGGCTGCAGCCATCTCTTCCATCCTTTTTGCCATTTGAGAGATTGTATCATCTTTTTCTCGAATTAGTGCTCTTAATGCTTCCGGTTCATCTCTCTCCGCAACTGTCAGGGCACCTTGCGAAGCTGACGATGCTCGTGTCTCAACCTTGTTGATCTCCACATATTCGTTATCCATGAACTCCGACGAGTCAACTTCATCTCCAAACTTTTCTTCTCTTTCTCTTGTTAATCGTTGAATGTCAGTTCTTAGCTTTTCCATAGCGTCCTCCAATGGTCTTTTTCGTGCGGTTTCGTAGTTATCATGCGATGGCTGTTGGATTTCCTTCTTGGGAGTCCCCTTCATTGTGGTGGCGCTATCTTCGGACTCGAGTCTCCTGAAGAGAATTTCCTTTTCAGGTCATTGTTTCGGTCTTAATTGGCTAGTAGTAGGACGCCATACCATCCTTCTAGCATCAGAAGGCCTAGGACCGGATGGTCTGTTGGCAGAATGCTGGAAGGTGGTATCCTCCCTGATCTATAAACCTGAAACAACAACAGGTGGACTAGCCTTCATCTTCTTATTCGGCTTTTCTGTGGCGATAACGGGTTCTACTCGCGGCCCAAGACGGGACTTGGCTGGCACCCGCCCTATTCTTCTTAAAATCTCTGATACAGGACATTTCTCTTTTTTTTGCTAACTTCTTTATCACAGTCTGTAGTCTGACAAATGGTGTAATCCTAGCCCTTTCCTTTCTGCTGTAGCTATAGTATGCGGGTCGAGGTAATACAGAAACAATCTTGCGGACATTTTCCTCGTCAGCTGCGGCAGAGAGGGGATGGAATCTACTTCCTTCCAAAAGCGGTGTATACTCAGGCAATGGTATGTACTCAGGTAGTGGTGTGTACTCATCGATTTCTTCTAAGAAAGTGACTTCAGCAGCCCCGGCCTTTCTGGCAATCTTCCTACCTCTGTTTCTTCTCTAAGTCCGTGTTAGGGGTGGAACCCTTGAGTTGGACCCAATTTCGAAAACAGAAGGTCTTGCACAAAAATCTGTACCCTCCACGGTAACATGCTCGTTACAAATTTGAACTTCCTTCCCCTTTAGTTTGGCAGAAGCCAGGGTAGGTGCAGAGACGACTAGAGTAGTGGGGGTAGAGATAACAGTCCTCCTATGGACAGTAGTATTCTTCTCAGCTGGTACCCTTTGCAGAGGAGGGAACTCTTGAGTTGACTTAAGGTTGAACTCGATCAAAGGTCTTTCAGTTTCAGACACTTTATCTGTAAGTGTGAAAAGTGTAACGTCAGTGATCTTGACATTTGTGTTCTCGAATCCTTGCCCAAAACGGATGATCCCATTGTCGGGCAGCTCATCCTTGTAAACAACGAAGTCCAGTCCATTAGTGAAGGAGAAAATCAGCTTTGTGGCAGACATTTTCTGCAAGGTAGATTCTGATTGTCAGTCCCAAATTATGCTTCTTCTCATCAGGACGAAAAGAAAAGAATCGAAAAGAGTCCAAACACATTTTTGTTCATGTATTTATAAAAAAGAGTTATTTGTTAAAAGAGTCATTCATTAGAGGGTTTGTTTATTAGGAACGAAATGTTCAAAGGTGTAGAGAAGGTAAGGAATCCGATTCAGAATTGGAAAGGAAGAGAAAGTCTTATGCAAGACTTCTCGACTCGAGGACTGCTCCTAAACTAACACCTATTGGGGGTCGACCCCACCTCAGAAAAGAGGTAAAAGGATCTCGGAACCTCTCCGTTTAGGGGTGTCTAAACAGTGGCTCCTAAATCCTAGAGGAGTTGGCTATACTTGTTCAAGACAGAAATGAACGGGGTATTCTAACAGAAGAATGGTAGTTTGGTCCACTAGGGGCATGGGCTCACTACCGATTTATGAAAGAAAAGCCTTATGATTAAAATGGAGAGAGGAACTATTCCCCAGCGGAGTCGCCAAAAGTTGTCGGCATATTTTTAGGTTATGTGTTTTATTTTGAAAAGGGATCGCCTAACAGAAATTGTCGGTGAATTTTAGATTTTAAATTTAATTTAAATATGTATATATGGTTTAGAAAGTAGTATTTGATTTTGAAAATAATTTTAAGATATGAAATCAAATCGATCTCACATCCCAGATAGTTTATATAAACGAGCACCGCATCACAAATCGTGTATCTATCCCGAAGAATAGACACACTGCTTGATGATAGGGCTCGGTTAAATAAACTAGGAGATTTGTGACATCCGTTTGGTCTGTGAACCAATTTTATAAGCCGACAAATTCCCCGCTTAATATAAATGAATTAAGCGGTGGTTTATATTACCCGGGTTCTTAAAGTTCCCTATAAGGGCAAGCCCCTATAGTTAATTACATCTTAAATGACGGGAATCATCTAAGAAAACTCTCGATAATGATCGAGTGGTTTTGCTCTCAAGAATTTCAAAGTTTAAGGTTTTCAAAGGATTGGATTTTTGAAATTTCAAAGGGATTAGCTCAAATTTGGAACATTTATTTTCAGAAGTCCAAAGAAAGATAAGTAGGAGAAGCTGAGGATCCAAGAAGAATCTTGGCAACTTCCCAAACTATCTTATTTTTTGGCTCGGAATTAAGAAAATCCTAATATTATTTGATATTTCAATCTTGCCAATTTTAATTAATTTGAACTTATATTTGTATGATAAAATCATATAAATAGACTCGAAGATGTGAGGGTTTGTGTCGTACCAAACGACTACCTCGGAGTCCTAAGACCGGTTAGAGCTTAATTTACATGACGTGATCATGCAAATGTCTATCGAAGAGTTGAGGATTTATGTTGCACTAGGCAAACTACCTCGAAATCCTATGGCTTTGTTGTTTAAAACTAAGAAAGGTTTTGCTGGAGTAGACCCGAGTTTTGCTAATGACGATGGCCGTGCTGCCCACCATGCTCCGAGCTCTTTGTTGTTGCAGAGGTTTAGTTTTAGAAGTCATAAATCAGGAGATGAGAGAAGTGTTTCTGTCTAGAGAAAATCTTAAAATCTAAGTGTTTTTAATGTTTTAATTAAAAAAAATCTTAAAGTTGTTTAAACAGAACAATTTAAGATCCCACGGTTCTGTCATGCCCGCACCGTTATTTTCATCGAATTCACTTAGTCCAGATGAATTCTCTAAACTCAACTAAATGAGTTCCACACCTTCATTTAGACAGTGGGAAATCCCGTTAGCAACACGTGGGTTACATCATCCGAGGTATTCCCGATAATTCAACGAGACGTCTTAATTTAGTTATAATTGTAGTTTTGTGTTCTGTTTGTGATTAAATTTTGAGTTGTTTTATATTTTGAAATGTTTTGGCGGTGATTTTTATCTTGTAATGACTTTTAATTTAGTTTTGGTTTCAGTTTAGGGACTATCCTAAAGGTTTTGGTTTTCATGCAACAGTTGTTTATCATGCAAGAAAAGTAAAGTGCATTTGCATTAAAGTAAATTGCAATAAAATAAAAGCATACCTGGAGGGTCTTCCCGTCATCCCAAGAAGCACTTAAAACACATGTTAAGGCATTTAAATATTTCAACAAGTACCTAGATAAAGCTAAGGGAAAGGTTTTGGTTGTCTATCTAAGTCCTAATCCTATAGCTAGTCATCTCCTATGACGTCTAGGTTCTTGTATTTTGGTTTAAGGACGATCTTTTTCATCAAAGAACAATTAAGTTCAATTGTTCTTATAAACATCCTATCATATTGAGGAAGTGCTTAAGACGAGTCTTAAACATCTTTTCAATATTCGTTGGAATTGTTCTAAGTCCAAATGGATTTAATTAATGCGGTGAAGTAATCATCCGAGGTTTAAGTTTTGTTCTTTTGCTCAGTGAAATAGGATGTTTGAATATCCTATGAATGAGGTGACACTTCACTAAATACTCAACATAGGAATTATGATAACAAGAGCTTTTAAGGGCAAATTGATGTTTAAGTGATTTGTGATTTAATTTAATTTTAATTAATGGGTTTAAGTTTGGAATAGTGTTCAAGTTGTTTTAGATTTATTTTGAATTCTTTATGTCTTAAGTGATGTTATATTTAATTTAATTTAATTTAATTTAATTTAATTTAATTTAATTTAATTTGGTTTAGTTTAATTTTAATTTAATTTAATTTTAATTTAATTTAATTTTAATTTTATTTTAATTTGATTTTATTTTTAATTTAATTTAATTTAATATGTTTTAATTTAATTTAATTTAACTTGAATTTACTTTGATTTAATTTTAATTTGATTTAATTTTTTTTATTTTTAATGTTTTTAAAGATGATTTAATTTAATTGTTAAAGTATTAATTTAATTGAAATTTTGATTTAGTTTAGTTTAAATGTTTTAATTTTAATTTAATTTAATGATTAAGTATTTTAAATCTTGAGTTTGGATTATCATTTTAATTGGGAATTAAATATTATTGAAGTGATTAATTTAGGGACTCTTAAATTAAAGAATAAATGTCTTCTTAATAATATCCCTATTTTAATAATTTCAACTTTTTTTATTAATCTTCCAAATTTAATTAATTAATTGATTAAGGTTTACTTTAATTAATCTTAAAAATGATTGATGGGTCTCTACCCTTTAATTATTTAAATTTCAATCATCCAAATCAGATTAGGATCAAATATTTTATTCTATCATTTTATTAAGCCTAAAGTTTTAATTAAGGGTTAAAAATTTAATTACCATTTTGCCCTTCAAGCTTAATAATTCCATAACTCACTAAATTGAGCTTAAATGAATTTAAAATTTTTATGTGACTTCACTCACATGTCAATTAAGACATTAGAGGAGAAAATGTGATTTTTCTGCATTTAATTTATTTATATAATTATTTTTTGTGGAAAATAGGGATTTTCAAGGAAAATTCAATAAGATGACCAAGGAAATTTTTCTATTCTTAAGAAAATTATGGGAAATTTTTAATGACTAGAGGACCATTTGGACCAATTTTGGTGATTTTTTGAATTATATTTTATTTATTAGAATTATTTTGAGTTTTGGAGCATTAATTAATTTTAAAATAAAATTAATGTTGCAAAATGGATTTTATTTTTTTTCTTAAATCTCTCTGACCTCAAGGAGTTCAGAGAAATAAATTTTATATTTTTCTGATTTTTCTTTGATTTATTAGAATTATTTATTGAAAAGGTTGGAAAATACATTTTTTAATATTAAAAATTACATTAAGCCTTTAAAATTCAATATCTCACCCTAGAGACTTGAGAAAAATATTTTATTTGTTCCTAAGTGATTAGAATTCAAAATGTGACATTTTGGTGATTTTTAATATTTTTATGATTTTTATTATTTTTTAATTATTAAAAATATTAAAATAATGATAAAAAATAACTTTTTTATAAAATTTCAATTTTAATTTTCCTAAGTTCCTCTGATATCAAAGAAGCTCCAAAACCATTTTTGTAAATTTTTGAAAAGTATTTTGTGAGTTATGAATTTTTAAAGTTTGATTTTACCTATTTTTTGCTTAAGAGACTTAATCAACCCATTTGGTGGGGTTAATCAAGTCTAATTGGTTTCAAATTTTTATGTGGTGTTCTCCTATCCCTAGAGGACAGTGGAGAATTTTTTTTAAGTTAATTTGATGGATGGATAACCCTAATTAATTAAAGTTCAATTTTGGGTATTTAGGCCAATTAGGGTTGTTCAAAGTGAATTAACTAAAAACTTATTTTTCCTAGTGTCCTCTGGTCATAAGAAACATTACTAAATTTTCCTAGAATTTATTTATCAACATGCTAATTATTGGAATAAAAATACTCAAAACAGTAACATGAACTTGAAAAATCAATAACTTCTCATAGGGATGGCATCTAACCTTGGAAAATTCAGGGAATGTTCCCAAGTTTAGAGGCTTCAAAAGCCCTATGGTCTCATGCTATGGTGAATTGTTTACATGCATGGAGAATTAAAATAGTCCAGAGAGTAAATAAATCATTAAAAATAAAATACTTGATGAAATTACTTGATTTCTTTTCCACATGATTCTCCTCTGTTTACTGAACAAGAGGGTATTTTTATTTTTTTTTTAGGATTTTTCTACACAAAGTTATGGATTTTTTAAGTTCTGAAAATTAAATAAATAGAAAAATAGCCTATTTATCCACTTATCCACGCGGTGCCACGCCATCCTCGGCAGCTCCGAAAGGCCACACAGCGCGCTCTGATTCGGCGCCGCCATCTGACTTAGCCGTCCCGGGACCCGCCTTTCACCTAATCTCTTCTGGTCCGACGCGATCCGAGCCGTTCATCCGATACACGCGCGATCCAACGGCTCCCAGTCATCGTCTACGACTGGTGTGAACCCATGACCGTAGACCTTCTAACCCTAATTTCTCACTTGATTCTCAACGAATTTTTATGTTCTTATGCTCTATGGATTCGTCTTGAAGAGACGAACATATATACGGTAAACATGCACTGAAATTAACTCAAACTAAATGGAGAATCTCTGTAAGCTCGGGAAGAAGAGTGAGTCCATACCTTTGCTCGGAGAAGTGAACCTTCAATCCGAGGGTTGTGTCACGTTCGATTGGGTCCAAGCAAGCTCCGGATGAAGACCCTTGGCCCGGTGAATCGCTCAGGTACAAAAGTGACCACGACCGATCGAAAGCTTGGAGGTCGGAAGCAATGGCTGGCCCGGTGAGGGGGCTTTTGCTGGGAAACTTCTCCTCTTGGTCTCGGTGAAGGTGTAGAGTCAATCAATTTGAGGATTGACTAACTGTGGTGGACTGTCCTGGTTTTGGGCTTGGATTTCAACTCTAAAATTGAGCTCATAAAGAGGAAATGGCAGGGGGATTTCAGTGGGGATCAAGTTCTCTATGTGTAGAGAGTGGTCTGGGATGATTTTGGCAGGGTTTCAGTAAGGTTTGGTTCAAGCACCTCTCTTGGCCGAGAGGAGGGGGTGTTTAAATAGAGAGGCTGGAGGGACTCCTAGCTGGGGTTCAAGGGTTAGGATCTGTTGCTCTGGTGAGGAGAAGAACAGCTGCAGTGGCCTTTTGGAGTGAGGCAGCTCAGCAAGGTGGAATTCCAAAATTTGGCTCCTCCCAAGGTCTCACCCATACCCAACTTTGGTTGGGTTTTGGTTTTGGGACTTGGGCTTATTTGGGTTAGGTTTGGGTTTAGGTAAAAATTGGGCTTTTTGGTTTTGGCTTGAATTTAAGTGGGGTTTGGGTCCAAATTTTGGGCAAATTATGTTAGTGTTTTCTTTGTGGGGATGTTAGGGAAGGTTTAGAAAAGGTTTAGGGTCAATTGGAGTTGAATTGGTTTGGTTTGGGCTAAGTTTGAGTCATGGGTCCAAATTGGGCTTTAAGGTCAAAAGTGAAATTGGATTCAAATTTTAATCAAGTTGGACTTTAATTTGGTCTAGATTGATATTGTGGATACTAAATTGAAGTTTATAATTGAATTGGAGCAAAATTGGGGTCAATTGGGTAGATTTGGTTTGACATTGGGTTCACTTGGGTTAAGAATGGGCTAAATTGGGGGTTTTGGTAAAAGTGGGGTAAATTGACAAAATTGGACCATGGTGTAGTTGGACAAAATGAAACTAGGAATATTCAGGATTTTTTGGAATTTTCTGGGAATTTTCTGAATTTTTGGATTTTTTGGCTAAGAGGGGCATTTTAGGTATTTGGAGGGTATTTTTGGAATTTTTGGTATTTTGGGCTATGGATGGTCAATTTAAGTGGGGGAAAATGTTTAGGACTGATTCTGAGGACTTTTGGGTGATTTGGAGATTTTGGAGGACTTGGGCAATTTCAAGGGCTTTTGGTAGGTTTGATGGGTGTAGGGTCCCCGGGGTCAAAAATTGAAATTTTGGAAGAATGAAGATTGATCAAATATGAGTGAAATGGAATCACTTTGGTTGAGCCATGAAGTCATATTAAGCCTATATGAGCTATGAGAGGACTCATTTGAGGCATTCACTATGTTGTTCCTAACCCTCTTAACTAGGGGCTTAGGGGTTAAGGTCCATCCATATGAATTACCTGCATGAGTCAAGGAGTCAAGTTGGGTATGGGTGTGCTTTTAGGATTTGGATTGTGTGTGTGAGAGTGTAGAGTATTAGTGTAGTGAGTGTGTAAGTCAACCCTCACTAGACCAAGCCACCCAAGGTGGTCCTAAGGCCAAAGAGTCCTATAGGGAACTCATCTTTTAAACCTCCACTTTTGATCTCAACCATCTAGGTGATTAGGGGTCTACAATTAAACTTGTGGGGTTTGCAGGGAGAAAAGAAGTGGTTTAAATTTCTAAAGGATGGGTCCCAATTCTAGTCCTCTAAGATAGTCAAAGGAAAAGCCTAAGGCTAGATCCTAAGCACTAAAGAGGGAAGAGAAGACCTCATCAAAAATGAGGTCAACACTACATTACCCCGATCTGCATACTATAGTAACTACAAAAGAAAAAGGGTTAAGACTACGCCATTTCTCAGCTACAAGCTGTGATAGAAAAATTGGCAAGAAAGAAAGATGCCCCGTGTCAGAAATCCTAAGAAGAATGAGACGAGTGCCAGCTAGATCCCGCCTCAGACCGCGAGTAGAGCCTGTCACTACCGCAGAGAAACTAAGGAAGAAAGTGAGAGCTAGTTCACCTGTTGTTGTGTCGGGCCATCATATAAGGGAGGACACCACCTACCAGCATGTAGCCGACAGATCGTCCTGTCCTAGGCCTTCTGCTGCAAGAAGGATGGTGTGGCGACCTATTATTACTAAGCCGAGACCAACACAACGTCCTGAGAAGAAAAGCCTCGTCAAAGAGCCTGAATCAGAAGAAAGTGCTACTGCAATAAAAGAAACTCCCGAAAAAGAAGTTCAACAGCCATCTCACGACAACCGCGAGACCTTCTAGAAGAGACCACTCGAGGATGCTATAGGAAAGCTAAGGACGGATATCCGACGGTTGGCGAAAGAAAGAGGAGAAAAGTTGAAAAATGAAGTTGATTCATCAGAGTTCATGGATGAGGAGTATGCCAAGATCAATGTGGTTGAGACACGAGCATCATCAGCTTCGCAAGGAGCTCCGATAGCTGCGGAAAGAGATGAACTGGAAGTGATGAGAGCACAGCTTCAGGAAAGAGATGACACAATTTCCCAGATGGCAAAGAGGATGGAAGAGATGGCTGCTGCTTTAGCCACTCTCCAAAGTCAGGTGCAACCTCAGAAAGAAACACTGCCAGAGATCATCCATATTGCAGATGGAGGAAAAGAGATCACATCCATCAACGGAGATGAACCACTAAAGAAGGATTCTACACAGAATATGATTCCCGAAAAGGACATTAAAAATATGGTAGAACAGTAGGTGCGAGAAGCCTTAGCTCAATCTAAGAGCGGAGCATCTATTCATACGGGTAGACCTTACCTCGAAGAGTTCGATGCAGTCCAATACCCGAAAGGCTTCGTACCACCTGTGTTCAAGACTTTGATGGAACGGGAAACCCCCGGCAGCATGTCGCACATTTTCGTGCTAGTTGCTACAATGTCGGTGGGAGTGACACTTTACTCTTCCGTCAGTTCGTCAGCAGTTTGTCAGGGATCGCCTTTGACTAGTACGTAGAATTGCCAAATGGTTCAGTTAAGACCTTTTCAGAGTTATAAAACCTCTTCATTACGCGGTTTGCCGGGGCTCAGCACCACATCACTATCGGTGATCTAGTGGTGGAGCAACAGAAACCGAACGAAACTTTAGTGGATTACACACTTCGATGGAGGAACTTAAGCATGAAGTGTGAACCACAGCTTCAAGAACAGCATGCAGTCGGTATCCTGCTTAAGAGTATCCATGGCCCGATAGCACTCCTCCTTAAAGAATTTACAATCAAGACTTTCGAGAAATTTCTTAGCAAGGCCGGGAGCCTACAATAAGAGGCAAAGCAGTTAAGTTTTGTGGACAAGACCGATAAATAGAAACCTGTGAAAGCATTCAAAAAGAAGTCTAGAATCGTCACGACAGTAGATAAGGGCAAGCAGCCAATTCTGATACAGCCATAGCGGCCACAGCCTAGCTATCAACCACCGTAACGGACATACCAACAACCGCAACAGATCAATCAGCAACCTCAGCAGGGTTATCAACAGCCTCGACAGAGCTATCAGTTGCTTCAGCATTATGAACAACCGCCTCGTCCATAACGTACCCTAAAAGATTTTCTGAATAAGGAATATCCATTCAAAACTGAAGCAATAGCGAAGATGTTCCGCAGTTTAATGAAAACACCACATTTTCAGCTACCGGAGCCCAAGAGGCTGGAAGAAGTCAAGAAAAAAGATCATCCAAACTATTGCCCTTACCACCGAATGCTCAGACACAAGATAGAGGATTGCATGACTTTCAAGAGTTGGCTTGATGACAATCTCCAAAAAGGGAACATAACGATCCTGAAGGAATACATGAAGGAACCCCAGAAAGGGGGTTCCGTCAATGTTATCTCAAAGGATTCCATTGTTCTGATAAACCCGTATATGACCGATGATGGATGGAATACCGTCTGGACAAAGTCTTCAAAGAAAATTTTGGATCACATCCAGACCGCTTTGGTATGCGCTTTAACTCAGAGTTTGAAACCTGCCGAGCCGGCACTATCGCTTGCGATCGAAGAACCACCTCAGAAGGAAGATAAGATCGTAGAAGAGAAGAAGATCGAGGCTCCGAAGAGTAGACTAGGGGCTGCTTATCCTAGGATAGTTATCTCCGATTCAGGGGAGAAATCCCTCGAACCTCTGACTGTGTATGATTATTTGCTCTCCCCGACGGGATCTTATAATGATAAGAGTTATGGCGTTGGCTACGTTTTGACTGTTTCTAATGATTACGTAACTAACGACAACCAACCTAATCTGGATCTTGATTCCAATATAAATAACAATTCTCAAATCATACACAACCTCAATGATCACAAAGGAGAAGACACGCACAAAGTTGGCTACGAAAGCTCAACAAGCAATGAGTCTATTTGTGAATTTCGAGGAGATCCAATCACGATAGAATTAGAGTTATCAGATTCTGAAGCAACTCTAGAAGAGCCAGTCGTTCCAATTCAAGGGGACACATCGGCAGATCCAGCACCAGACTCAAAACAAGTAACTGAAGTCAACCTAAGAAGCGGAAAAGTTCTACCTCCGAGAATGGGTCCAAAGGATAAAGGAAAGTAGGTGGTTGCTCAGGAGGAGCCAACCCCAGCAGAGGAATTGCCCTTTCGGGAAGAAACTGAGGAACACGGTAATAAAGTGGACTATAACGTGCTAGCTCATCTTAGGAAGCTACCAGCCAAACTGAGCATATACAATGCTCTGATCCTATCAAAGGAGTTGAGGAAAACTCTTATCAAGGCTTTACTTGATCTAGAGATTTGTTTAGCTCAAATGACTGGCAATTCCTTTGACAAGGTTTGCTCGTTAAAAGAACAGGGAGGTGTTACCTTCACGAACAATGATCTATTACTGGGAACAGCTGATCACAACCGACCATTGCACATTTCAGTCACTATTGGAAAGTTTACGCTCTCCAGTGTGTTGGTTGATCCAGGAGAATCAATCAACATAATGAATCTCCGGACGCTAGCATATTTGGAAATTGATGCTCGTGAGCTTGAAGCAGACAAGATGTTATTGAGAGGCTTCAATCAGAAAGGAGAGAGAGCTCTCGGATCGATTACACTGTTAATGAAAACTGGTGACTTAGCAAAGACAACCGCAAAATTCCATATAATTGATTCTGAGACATCATTCAACGCTCTACTGGGTCGGCCATGGATCCATGAAAACCGGAGGGTATCGTCGTCTCTGCACCAATGCATAAAGTATTACAAAGGAGGAGAACAATGTATCAAAGGTGACTTGAAACCATTCTCCATACACGAGATTGGAATTCATGAAGATGCAGCCTATTACGCGCCTCCGAAGAAAGCAATCTTCTCTAAAAATGTCATACCAAATGAAGCAAAAGAAGTGCAAGACGATGAAGAGGCTGAAATTCTAGTCCAACAGTTACTTACCACTCCATTACAGCGAGATGGTGAAGGTTTCTCTAGAACTCGCACCTGAGGTCGAGGCCGAGGACGAGGTCGTGGAAGAGACGTTGGAACGAGTTGGACGGAAGAAACCGATCATCAACGTTGATTGGGAGAACGAGTTCGAAGAAGAAGAAATCAAGAAAGAAGCAACAACGATAAATCAAAAGAAACCCCAGTTCAAGATCTCTCTTGAAGATGAAAGGAATGAAGAATACAAATCAATGTACGAGAAGATTAACCACTATGTGCATACTATGACCCTAACCTCGATCCATTCTAATAAAGTCGAGGGTATGGTGGTCAAGGAAATACGTGGTGGTACTAAACAGATCAAATTCTACCATGGTGCTTCTTCTTCCAATACTGAAAAAGATGTACAATTTGAAGATGTTACTTCTTCTAAATTAATGGAACTGCCTTTTAAGTAGTACTCTCCCTGTGTTTAAAATTTAATTCAACGTGGTGTTTTACCTAAACGGTGGATAAAAGGTCAATCACAACACTTTGAAAAATTATGGAACAATGCCAGTCAGCCTCCCAATTTAAAACATGGTCTCGGATTTGGTACAGTAGGATCAGTTGACGACTCAGAGTTTTGCTTGGTTGTCACTTGCAAGCCTAATGAAGACTGCTTAGAAACCTCAGATGATCTTGAAGATCTGCAAATCGGAGATGCTCCACCGAAATTTGAAGAAAAAATTAATTCTACAGTAGACGAATTAATGGAAGTTAACTTAGGTACTAGCAAAGAGCCTAGGCTAACCATTGTTAGCTCCTTACTCAATAAAGAAGACTATGAAAACATAATCAAGCTATTAATGGAGTTCAAGGACTGTTTTGCTTGGAGTTACGATGAAATGCCAGGATTAGCTCCAGAGGTTGCAGTTCACAGGCTAGGAGTGGATCACACTGCTGTTCCAGTCAGACAAGCTTGAAGAAGAATGTGTCTAGAGATTGAACAACAAGTAATAGTTGAAGTTAATAAACTAATAGACGCTAAATTTATCCGTGAAGAACAATATCCAACTTGGTTAGCCAACGTGGTACCAGTCAGAAAGAAGAATGGATAAATTAGAATCTGCGTGGATTTCAGAGATTTGAATAAAGCATGTCCAAAGGATGAATTCCCACTACCAATCCCAGAATTAATGATCGACATCACCTCAACACACGAAGTCTTCTCTTTCATAGATGGATCATCAGGATACAACCAGATAAAGATGGCACCGGAAGATGAAAAGCTCACAGCCTTCAGAACGCCAATTGGAGTCTACTACTACACAGTGATGCCATTTGGATTGAAGAATGCAAGAGCAACCTACCAAAGAGCAATGACGAGGATTTTCAATGATCTCATTCACAACTAAGTCAAGTGTTACGTGGATGATGCGGTCATCAAGAGCAAATTACAGAAAGATCACTTGTATGATTTGAGAATTGTTTTCGAGTGATTAAGACAATTTAACCTTAAGATGAATCCCCTGAAATGCGCCTTCGGCATCACCTCTAGAAAATTCTTAGGATTTGTCGTCTAACATCATGGAATTGAAATCAATCTAGAGAAGATTAAAGCTATCTTAGAAATGCCACCTTCTAAAACCTTGAAAAAACTATGTCCTTTCAAGGGAAATTGGCATATCTTCGACGCTTTATCTCGAATTTGTCAGGAAGGTGTCAGCCCTTTTCTACTTTAGTTAAGAAGGATGCCAAGTTTATTAGGGACTCTAAATGTCAACATGCCTTCGATGACATCAAACAATACCTAATGACGCCTCCTGTCTTAGCAGCCCCATTCTCGGGTAGACCGTTGATACTTTATACCGCGGCTTTAGACGACTCTCTCGGAGCCCTGTTAGCCCAGGTCAATGATGAGGGAAAAGAAAATGCGCTCTATTACCTAAGTCATCGTCTAAATCTGATGGAATTAAAGTATCCTCCTATTGAGAAGCACTGTTTGGCCCTAATCTTCGCCGCACAGAAGCTCAGGCACTACATGCTTTCTCATAATGTCAACCTTATTTCGAAGTTTAATCCGTTGCAGTACTTGATGACCTGACCGACGCTTTCTGGCAGACTTGCCAGGTGGTCAATTATACTATTGCAATTCGATATAACTTTTGTTCCTCTTCGTGCCGTAAAGGGACAAGTCCTAGCAGACTTCCTTGCAGCACACCCTTTACTGGCAGAATCGCCTCTCAACGACGACTTGCCAGACGAGCAGATAATAAGCCTAGAAGATCCTGATGATCAGCGTTGGGAACTGTACTTCGACGGAGCATCTTCAACACAGAAAGATAAAGAATCGCAAATGATAGTGCCCGGTAAGGCAGGAATCGGATTATTCTTTATAACACCAGAGCGGGGGATGTTAAGGTATTCCTATCACTTAACAGAACCATGTACAAACAACGAAGCAGAATACGAAGCCCTCATAACAGGATTGGAATTAACCATTTAGATGGGGATAACAAACATCAACATCTATGGAGATTCTCAGTTGATCATTCAGCAAGTTGCGGGACAGTGCAGAATTCTGAAGCCATGACTCGAGCAGTACTTTCATTACGCCATGAAACTGTTGGAGCAAATTCCAAATTTAACGATATACAAAATTCCCAGGAGAGAAAATACTCTTGCAGATGCGTTAGCCAGCCTTGCAAAAGAATTTGCCTGCTTACAGGATGAATCAGTTGAAGTGTCAGTTCAGGGACGTCAGGTTCTCTCACAGCTCGACATGGGCACGATACACAAGTCAGGAAAAGAAGAAGAAATAATTGCAGTAGTGACAGAAAATACAGAAGACTGGCGGCAGCCACTAATAGACTACTTGCAAACAGGAAACATACTAGACGATAAGTTGATAGCCCATCAACTCAAGAAAAGAACTTTGTCTTATGCATTAATAAATAACACGTTATATAGAAGGTCTTTTGATCAGATATGGCTAAGATGCCTGAGCAGGTCTGAGGCTTATGAAATTGTCAAAGAAGTACACTCAGGACTTTGTCGCGCTCATTAATCGGGTCTGAAGGTGAAAATGAAGTTTAAAAGACTAGGGTATTACTGGCCCTCGATGATAACTGATTGCATGAAGGTCGCCAAAAGTTGTCACCAATGCCAAGTGCATGGAGTGGTTCTACATCAACCTCCAAATGTGTTACATCTGACAATCGTGTCGTGGCCATTTGAGTGTTGGGGCATAGATATCATGGGTCCGATAGATCCACCTTCTTCAAGAGGACATCGCTTCATTCTTGCAGCTACAGATTACTTTTCTAAGTGGGCAGAAGCAGTACCGCTCAGAGAAGTGAAGGCATATCATGTGTTGCAGTTTTTCAAGAATCAAGTTATTTACCGTTTCAGAGTATCGCGCAGAATCATTTTAGATAATGGGTCCGCGTTCAAGAGTACGAAGATCAACAATTTTATCAGAAGACACGGGATTGATTGGCACTATTCAACAATCTATTACCCTAGAGCAAACGGCTTGGCTGAGGCTTTTAATAAAACTTTCATCCAAATCCTAAAGAAAACCTTGGATGACAACAAAATAAATTGGCACGAGAAGTTGTTAGAAGCCTTATGGGCCTACAAGACGACTTTCAGAACTCCTACTCAGTCTATGCCTTACGCTTTAGTGTACGGGTCCGAGGCCGTCTTACCCTTAGAGGTACAGCTTCCCTCACTAAGAATTGCAGTAGCAGAAAAGATCACTTCGGAAGAAAATGCCAAATTACGATTGGAAAAATTGGAAAGCTTGGAAGGAAAAAGACATTCAACACAGCAGAATTTGGAACTGTATCAAGCCAAGATGATCCAGGCCCACGATAAACTAGTCGGTCCAAGGACATTTAAAGTCCGTGACTTGGTTCTAGTTCTCAGAAGACCTATTCTTGCACACCGCAAGATAGGAGGTAAATTTGAACCAACATGGGAAGGGCCATTCGTGGTCGAGACAGTTTACTCAGGAGGTTCCTACCAACTGGTTAATTGCCGTGGAGAACGACCTATGCTTCCAATCAATCGAAGATATTTGAAGAAGTATTACGCAACCTGATGTTTCGAAGCATGAACATTAAAAATGAGGTCTCATTCCAAGAAGCACGGGTAGAGTAATCATTTGCGTCTGGGTCCGAACCCAAAACAAAAAAAATGGATGATAAAAAAGAAAATCATTAACAAAAAAAATGTGTTAAAAAAAACGTGTGAAATTGTAATAATAAAATGTCAATCTTTCCTTTTAAATCAATTCATTCCTGATATTTCCCTCATCTCTTCCTACTTTCTTTAAAAATTAAAAGAGATAAATAAGTATTTTTCATGAATAAAAGTTTTTCTTATTGTTCTTGTTCTTAGTACAACCCCTGATCCTTTCCTTGTTTTTTTCGCAGGGAAATGTCGAACGGGCGGTTTGTTCTGAACTTTAGAAATGGCATGAGTCTAGAACTTGATGAAAAGAGGGTGAAGAATGGAGCCATGATCGAGATTGACTCTGAATTTACACCAGCCAGGCTACAATATGAAGAAAATGATTGGACTCCGATTGATTGGGAAGAGTTCCATAGTCAGACAGTGATGAAATTGGGTGGCCCAAGTCAGCAGTCCACCAGCAAGAAGAGAAAAGCAAACGCCACTCATGCAACAGGAGAAGATAAGAAAGTTAAGTCCATTGTTGCTACAGCAGATGAGAGGTTTGTCAGCACCATGCCCGCAGAAGTCCAAGGGGTAAGGAGAGCTACTCTCACTGCCACCCAGCAGAGCAATAAGAATCGCCGCATTCACAAGATGTTAGCCAAGTTGGCAGCAGATCAACATGAAGAAACAGTTGGTACCGTCAATACAAATACTCCAAAGAAATTGGTTTGTCAGGAACCAGAAAGAAGGAGATCAACTCCAAGGAAAGCAAAACAGATAAAGGAAATTCTAAGAAGAGCAGAAATAGAATCAGCACCTCGACGCCAAGCAGATGCACCAGTTCTGAAGAGTCTTGTTGAGAAAGCAACTCCGGAGGATGTCCTGACAGAAACTATCCCCGAGGAACCAAGACATGCAAGAGAGTGTGCCGGGGTTGAACCATACATTCCCCAGTACGTTACTAGACCTCGCTGATGGCAGATAATTCCGGAATATGAGTTGGAAAGAATGCAGAATGTTGAAAAGAAAACTTTTGAATACTTCAAAAGAATTCGAGGTAAGAGGGTCAACATCTTGGAAGGCCTCGAGCTGCATACAGATGTGTTTTCGGACTACAAACAACAGCAAATTGTAGACTGCGTACTTGAGCTTCAGAAAATGGGCCGAGCTAGTCCCCTAAGGGAAAAGACCTATTCGGAATCCCGAAGATGGATGCCAGGAAAAGGAAGAATTACAATCCAATGCGGATGTTGCTACAACTTCGTGGTAGACAAAAAAGGGAATCCACCAGGAATACTCCGTCGCAGTGAGGTGGATCCGATGCTGAATATTATCAAGAGAATGGTAAAAAAGATGATAACATGGAGGGTATTTCCTGCAGATTGCATACCCAACAGCTGCATCATTAACATCTACAAGGATGGCGACTGCATACCTCCACACATAGACCATCATGACTTCATCAGACCTTTCTGCACAGTGTCTTTTGTCAACCAATGTAACATCATGTTTGGATCTGACCTCCGGATTACAGGCCCTGGTGATTTCCGAGGGCCGGTGGAGATACCACTACCGGTAAGTTCTGTCCTGGTGTTGAAAGGAAATGGAGCGGACATCGCAAAACATTGCATTCCAGGAGTGCATGTGGAACGAATCTCCATCACTTTCAGGAGAATGGATGACAGAAAAATGCCTTTCCACTTTCAGCCAGATCCAGAGTTAGAGAGTCCCCGGCCCTACGAGATGTGATTTACATGGGAAATATCACACCTCCAATGCACATCCGTACGGCATTCCTGCCAAGGATGACTTGGAAGGTGATGTTATTGTCCATGTATCTCACTATTCAAACATGGATTTTGACAGCATGCTTTTGAAAGAAACTTGAAGAATCTTACACAATCAGTTTTGGATATATATGGATTATATGAGATATTGAATTCTCAAGGAAAATATCATCATGTTTTGGAACAAGTTGTATGATGTATTTTCGACAAGATTGGAATGAAAACTACCATGTCATGCTTTGCCTTCCAATTTTCTTTAAACCTTCAAGACTGGTACCAAATTCTAGTTCTCTCCTTTCGAGGTCGGTACCAAATTCCGATTCTCTTCCCGAGATCGATACCAAATTTCAACTCTCTCCTTCCGAGACGGGTACCAAATTCCAGATCTTATTTCGAGATCAGTACCTAAATTCTGATTCTCATCCTTTTCAATCGATACTTAAACTTCGATTCTTACTTCGAGGCTGGTACCTAAATTTCTGTTCTCTTCTCAATCCCGAGGTTGGAACCTAGGTTCCAATTCTCATTTCAAATCCAGATTTCCTTGAATTGATTTTAAAACCTCAACTGAAATTGAAACTCAGAACAAATCAAAATCTAAACTCACACATTAACAAAAAAAACTCGGAATAGAAAATGAAATGAAATCTAAATCAAATCTCCCCAGATCTTATGATCTGGAATTCACCTCCTTCTCTTTTCCCAGTGAGAGTTCAGGGATCTCCAGTCCTGGAGATATACTCGATACTCCCCAGCGGAAATTTATTTCTACTCTGTTCTAAGTGTGTCACTTAGAAGTCTGTGTTGGTTTTGTTGATCTCTTCGATCAACGCCAAAACGCGCGGTGTGCTTGGTTAGCACACCACACCTATTTGGGGTCCATTTGTTGACCTCATTTTTGATGAGGTCTTTTCTCTCCTTTCTCCTTAGTACTTAGGATCTAGCCTTAGGCTTTCCCTTTGACTATCTTAGAGGACTAGAAATGGAACCCACCACTTAGAAATTTAAACACCTCTTAACTCCCTGTAAACCCCATAAGTTTGATTGTAAACCCCCTAATTCACTTGGAGGGTTAAGATCAAATGTGGAGGTTTAAAGGATGATTTCCCTATAGGACTCTTTCACCTTAGGACTACCCCAGGTGGCTCGGTGCAGTGAGGGTTGGCTCGCACACATTGCACTTTCGCACACATTCCAAATCCTAAAACCATTCATACCTAGCTTGACTTCTGACTCATGTAGGTAATTCATATGGATGGACCTTAACCCCAAGGCCCTTGGCTAAGAGGGTTAGGAACAACATAGTGAATGCCTCAAATGAGTCCTCTCATGGCTCTTACAGGCTTGATATGGCTTAATGGCTCAACCAAAGTGATTTCATTCTACTCAAACTTGATCAATCTTCATTTTTTTTAAAATTTTAATTTTTGACCCCCGGGGCCCTACACCCGCCAAACCTACCAAATGTCCTTGAAGCTACCCAAAATTTGCAAAAATTACCTAAATTACCCAAAATTCCTCAAACTAATCCTAAACATTTCCCATAATTCAAATTGATCATCCTTAGCCAAATATACCAAAATTTCCAAAAATACATCAATAACCTCCAAATACCCAAAATGCCCTTTTTAACCAAAAAATCCATAAATTCCAAAATTTCCCAAAAAATTCCAAAACTTCCTAAATATTCCCAATTTCATTTTGTTCAACTACACCATAACCAATTTTGTCAATTTAGCCCACTTTTACAAAAACCCCCAATTTGACCCATTTTTAACCCAAGTGAGCCCAATGTCAAACCAAATCAACCCAATTAATCTCAATGCTGATCCAATCCAATTCTAAACTTCAATTCAATATCCCCAATGTCAATTTCGACCAAATCCAAGCCCAAATTGATTAACATTTGGATCCAATTCCAATTTAAAGCTTAAAGCCCAATTTTGGCCCATGACCTAAACTTAGCCCAAACCAACCCAATTCAACTCTAATTAGCCCCAAATCTCTTCCTAAACCTTCCTAACATCCCCAAAAACAAAACACTAACAAGATTTGCACCAAAATTGAACCTAAACTCCACCGAAACCTAACCCAAACCAAAATCCTCAATTTTGGCCTAAACCCACCATGAACCCAAATGGGCCCAAATCCAAAAATCAAAGCCCAAACAAAGTTGAAAACTCTTTGTAACACTCCCATAAACATTTCTCAACATTAATTTTACATCAAATCTAACATTAACCCAACCTTAGCCCAAGTTAGTTCAATTTGACCCACTTTGGCCCCTTAACCAAAAAAACCCCAAATCAAACCCAGTTCAACTCTAAATCACCTCAAATTTGTTTCAAATCACTCATGTCACATCCCTAAACTAAACCCAACATTTATTTGGCATGGTCCTTCACAAAAGTTTTCATCCAAAAGTCCATTTTGAAACATAAAGCCCACTTCCTTAAACCATTTTAAAAGCCCATCCAAAATGATTTCAAAAGGCCTAAAGTGAATCCCAAGCCTACATGACACTTTCACCTCATCATCCTTTTGATTTAAATCACTCCCTAAGTTTTAATTTCATCATTAAACTTTTCTAAACTAAGCCATGTGCCAATTTCCCCTAAAATCATCAAAAATGCTAAAACCCTTTTTCATGAAACAAGCCAACCTTTTCCAAGCCAAATGCAAGCCAAATGTGAGCCATCTACAAGCCATATGAAGCCATGAGAGTTTTGACACCTCACCTAGTCATTTATGGCAAGAAGAGGGGAGCCTTTCCTAAGCCTTCATTAAGCCCTTTTAACACCATTTATGCTACACTCTAAATCATGTTTAGCCACATCACCTTGGATGGGGACTTCACCACCCCTTCCTAGCTGACCCAAAAGATTCTTCCTCAGCCCAAAATCAAGCCTTGGGGAGGTGCACCTAGCCTAAACCATGCCTTGGACCAAATCAAGCCAAAAGGACCATTCCCCCTTACCACTTAAATCAAACCTCTTTACACTTGGCATTGGCAAATTGAACCCACAAACTTCAAGCCCTGACCCTCCTGATCAGGATGGTGATCTGACCCTGGCCGGCCGGCCACCAGGTCACCATGGCCAAGAGGTCTAAATGGATTCAAAAATTCAATTTGAACTAGCAGAGTTGTCTCATGCCTAATGGCCACTGCAACTGTTCTTCTCTTCACCAGAGTAGTTGATCCAAGCCATCAAACCCACTTGGGAGGCCCTGGCCATGGCTATTTAAACAAGCCACCCCCTCTCAGCCAAAAGGTTGGCTGAAATCAACCATCATAGAATCCCTCCAAACTTCTCACAGAGCTTCCCCTAGCCAAGAGCAATCCATCCCCACTGTTCTCCTGCCCTAAATCCCATTGATTGAGCTCAATTTTGGAGCTCAATTCTCAGGCCAGAACAGGAAATCTCTCAAACCTCCACCAAAATCAAATTAAACTCACCCACACCTGCACAGGACCAAGAGAAGGAGTTCCCCGGTGGAATCCCCCTCACCAGGCCAGCCATTCTCTCTATCGGCCAAGCTTTGAAATCGGGTTTGGTGGAAGTTGTACTTAGACAATTCGACAAGGCCAGAGGTTTCATCCCCAGGCTCCTCCAACTCCAACGAACGAGCCGAGCACATTCAGTTGAGGCCTCACCTCCTGAACTAAGGTATGGACACTCCTCCTCCCCTAGAGCTTCCAGCGATTCTCCATTTTCTTTGAGTTGATTTCAATGCATGTGAACCGTATGGATGTGTTTGTCTCTTCAAGACGAATCCATAGAGTATAAGAACACGAAAATCCGTTGAGAAATGAGAGAGATCTTAGGGTTTTAGTGTGGATGGTCATGGGTGCACACCAGTCGTAGATGATGACCAGGTGCCGTCCGATCACGCGTCTATCGAGTGGACGGTCCAGATTGTGCTAGATCAAAGGATGGAGCGAGACCGCGGGCTGCGTGGCATCTGAGTCAGATGGCGGCTTCGAATGGGAGCACGCCACGTGGGCTTTCGTATTTGCCGAGGTTGAGTCAGCGTCGCGCTGGATAAATAAATAAATTGGCTATTTTCTATTTATTTAAACTCCCAGAAATTGAAAAATCCATATCTTTGTATTGAAAATTCACAAAAATAAACTATACTCTCTTGCTCAGTGAACAGAGGAGAATAATGTGAAAAAAGAATTGAGTTAATTTGATGAGTATTTTATTTTTAATTAATAATTTACTCATTTTAGTATTTTAATTCTCCAATTGCATAGACAATTCACCATGGCATGAGACCATAGGGTTTTTGAAGCCTCTGATCTTGGGAATATTCCCTGAATTTTTCAAGGCCAGAGGCCATCTCTATGGCAAGTTATTGATTTTTCAAGTTTATGTCACTGTTTTTGGTATTTTAATTCCATTAATTATCATATTGCTTATAAAATTCTAGGAAAATTTGGGGAGGTTTCTTAGTGCCAGAGGATCCTAGGATAAATATTTTTTGAGTTAATTCATTAAGAATAACCCTTATTGGCCTAATTACTCAAAACTGAACTTTAATTAATTAGGGTTAACCACACATCAAAAGAACTTGAAAATAATTCTCCATAGATCTTTAGGATTAGAGGGACCTCACATAAAAATTTGAATCAGTTGGAAATGTTTAACCCCACTAAATGGATTAATTAAGTTACATGACCAAAATTAAACTTTTAAAATTCATAACTCTAAAAATACATTTTAAAAATTCACCAAATTAGTTTTGAGACTTCTCTGGTATCAGAGGAGTCTAGAAAAATTAAAATTAGAATTTTTCAAAAATCTTCATTTTCTATCTTATTTTAATATTTTAAATAATTAAAAGATAATAAAAATCACAAAAATAATAAAAATCACAAAAATGTCATATTTTAACTCCTAATCACTTAGGAACAAACTAAATATTTTTCCCAAGTCCCTAGGATAAGATATTGAATTTTAAAAGCCTTAAAATAATTTTTGAATTAAAAAATAAATTTTCCAACATTTTCAATAAATTAATTCTAATAAATCAAAGAAAAATCAGAAAAAAATAAAACTTAGTTCTTTGAACTCCTTGAGGTCGAGAGAGATTTATGAAAATATAAAATTCATTTTTCAATTTTAATTTTATTTAATAATTAATTAATACTCCAAAACTCAAAATAATTATAATAAAGAAAATATAATTAAAAAAATCACTAAAATTGGTCCAAGTGGTCCTGTGGTCATTAGGAACATCCCATAATTTTCATAAGGACAGAAACCTTACCTTGGTCATGTTGTTGAATTTTTATTGAAAACCCATATTTTTCAAAGAATAAATATATAAATTAAATTATATCAGAAAAATCACATTTTCTCCTCTAATGTCCTAATTGACATATGAGTGAAGTGACATAAAAATTTCAAGTTAATTTGAGCTCAATTTAGTGAGTTATGAAATAAATAAGCTTAAAAGGGCATAAAGGTAATTAAAAAATTTAATCCTAATTAATATATAGGTATAATCAGAGGGAGGGTAAAATATCTCATCTTAAATTTTCTCATAGATGATTGAAATCTTGGCAGTTAGGAGGTTTCTACCCACTAATTATCTTGAAAATATTTGAAGTGAACCTTAATTAATTAAATATTTTAAATTTTGGAAGATTATATCAAAATTTGGATTATTAAGGTTAGGGATATGACCTAAGAAGATATTAATTCTTTAATTTAAAATCCCTAAATAAGATCTAATTCTTAATTAAACTTAAAATAATAATTGGAATTAATAAATTAATAATTAAAAGAAAATAAACCTTAATTAAATTAATATTTAAAATATTAAGTGATTTAATAATTAAATTAAATTAAATTTAAAAATTATTTAAACATCACTTAATAACAAACTTAAAGCTAATTTGAAATATTAAATAATATTAAAACAATTCATAATTAAGCATATAAAACAAATTAAGCTAATCAAAACTAACCTAAAATATCATAATTAACCTAAATCAAACTATCAAAAATATATGAATAATTCAAACACTTCTAAGTAAATTTAAAACATCAAAATTAATCTGAAACATTAAGCTAAAAAAAGGATTAAAGATTTAAACTAAATTTAAAACAATTTGTACACTATTCCAAACTTAAAATTGTTAAAATTTCATAACTAAATTAAACCACTTTAAATCATCAATTCCAATTTTAAATCATTAAAATCTTTAATAAACTGATTTGACCTTAGAGGCTTTTGTTATTATAACTCTTAAATAGAGCATTAAGTGAAATGTCACTTTACTGATAGGATAATCAAACATCCTAATTCACTGAGCAAGAAACAAACTAAACTAAATTCTTGGATGATCAATTTACCGTTGCAATTAAATTCACTTGGACTCAAAACAATCCTAGAAGTATTGAAAAGATATTTAGGATTTATCCTAAGCACTTTCTAAATATGATGGGTAGTTTTAGAAGAACAACTGAACTTAATTGTTCTTCGATGAAGAAAATCATCCATAAAACCAAAGAACCTAGACGTCATAGGAATTGACTAGCTATAGGATTAGGACTTTGGTATACAACCAGAACCTTCCCTTAACTTTACCTAGGTACTTGTTGCAAATATATAAATGCCTTAACATGAGTTTTAAGTGCAGCTTGGAATGACAAGAAGACCCTCCAGGTATGCTTTTACTTTATTGCAATTTACTTTATTGCAACTTTATTACCTGCACTGCGCTTTACTTTTCTTGCATGATAAACAAGATTGTTGCATGAAAACTGAAACCTTTTGGATAGCCACAAAACTGAAACCCAAAACTAAAATTAAAAGTCACTACAAGATAAAATTCATCGCCACAACATTTAAAATATAAAACAACTCAAAATTTAATCACAACAGAACACAAAACTATTACTATAACTAAATTAAAACGTCTTGTTGGATGATCGGGAATACCTCGGATGATCTAACCTACGTGCTGCTAACGGGATTTCCCACGGTCTAAATGAAAGTGTGGAACTCATTCAATTGATTTTAGCAAATTCATCTGGACTAAGTGAATCCGATAAAAATAACGGTGCCGGAATGATGGAACCCTGGGATCTTAACCGGTGTTGTTATAATCAACTTTAAGATTTCCCTAATAAAACACTAAAGACATTTGGACTTTAAAACTTTTCTAAACCAAAAACTTCTCTCATCTCCTAATTTTCACCTTCTAAAACTAAACCTTTGCAACAACAAGGAGCTTGGAGCATGGCGGGCAACACGGTTATCTTCGTCAGCAAAACTGGAATCTACTTCAACAAAACCTTTCCTAGTTTTAAATAACCAAGCCATAGGATTTCGAGGTAGTTTGCCTAGTGGAACATAAAGCCTCAACTTTTTGTTAGGCTTGCATAGTTGTGTTATGTAAATTAAGCCCTAACCGGTCTTAGGATTCCGAGGTAGTTGTTTGGTATGACACAAACCCTCACATCTTCTAGGTTATTTGTATGATCATGTCATACAAATATAAGTCCTAATTAACTAAAACTGGGAAGATTATAATATTAAATAAACTCTCAAATTGAAGCCAAACAATAGGATAGTTTTGGAAGTTGCCAAGATTCTTCCTGGATCCTCAGCTTCTCCTAATTCTCTTCCTTTGGACTCTTAAAATTAATTTTTCCAAATTTGATCCATTCCCTATTGAAATTTTCAAAATCCAATTCATTTGAAACCTTAAACTTTGAAATTCTTGAGAGCAAAATCATTGATCATTATCAAGAGTTTTCTTAAATGATTCCCATCATTTAAGATGTAATTAACTATAGGGGCTTGCCCTTATAGGGAACTTTAAGAACCCAGGTAATATAAACCCTGCTTAATTTTTTTATATTCAACAGAGGAACTTGTCTGGTTATAAAATTGGTTCGCAGACCAAACAGATGTCACAAATCTTCTAGTTTATTTAATCGAGCCCCATCATCAAGCAGTGTGTCTATTCTTCGGGATAGATACATGGTTTGTGATGCGGTGCTCGTTTATATAAACTATTTGGGATGTAAGATCGGTTTGATTTCATATCTCTAAATTTTCAAACTTAAAATTATTTTCAAAATCAAGTGCTGCTTTCTAAATTATATATATATTTAAATTAAATTTAAAATCTAAAATTCGCCGACAATTTCTGTAGGCGACCTCATATCAAAATACAACACTCAACCTAAAAATATGCCGACAAAGACAAATAAAATTTAACTTTGAAGTTATTTTTTTCCTCCCCCCTAACATAAATTTTTAAATATTTTCCGATCAATTCCATAAAATGTAGCAAGAACAAAAATAAAAGCTAAATTTATCGGTAACTAAAACATCCTATCAAATTCATCTACATGTTTAATTAGGATTAAATGACTGTAGTTGAAAATATATCTAGCCTAAAACATTATTTTAATAATTTTAAACTAACAAGAAGTATACTAACTTTGAAATATATTTTTTTCTTACCATTAAATTTGATTTTTATCATGTATGACATTCAATACATAAAATATAAGCAAGAAGAAAAACAATTCAGAAATTCTATCTTCCACAAATGTCAATAAAAAACATTTACAAGTATTCATTGGGACAGAACAATTTGCAACAGAAAGTAGATCTAAACTAAACATGCCAGAATAAAATTGAACAAAAGAAAGGTCTAACAAGCATGATAGGTATAGACATAGGAGTATATACATTTAAGTGTTCTCCAAATCTCTATATTATTGTAACACAAACACAAACACATATGATAAATGAGGTTAATTCTTCCTTTAACTAATCACTTCTCATTTCCTTCCGATTTCTAAATGAATCACTACACTAATAATTTGGATACTAATAAATGATTTTATAGAGTCTAATCACATGGATACAATTATCTTTGATATATTGGCTCTTGAGCACAACCTCATGCATCACCTTATCCTTTTAATTAAGCTCCTCCAAAAATTATTGGAGTAGTATAAGATCATCGACATGTTGCTCATCAAATTGGTTCATGACTCCTATCAAATGAAAAAAAAGGAAGTAACAAAATTGAGATGAAACTATCACTGTTCAAATTCAAGATGTCTTCTATAAAACACAAGTTTGGTTGAGACCTGAGTCATAGTGGACTCGCTAATCCAACTACTACAAGTGAACATAAATGAGTCTAGCCATAATATGAAGTTAAGGAATCACCTCCCTCATGAAACAAAGATCATATCAATCCTCAAAAATCCAAACATCCACTAACTTTAATCAAAATCATTAATATTCAATAAAGCAAACATAATAAAACACAAATCATGACTCTTAAGCTACTAAATCAAAGCACACTGATAACTATGGGTTGCCTCCTATAAAACACTTGATTTAACATCGTCAGCCTGACAAATGATTCCTCCTAAATCAAAATTCCATTTAAGTAATCATTGATTAACATCCCAATCTTTTCCAAATCTAGGGATTCCTACAAAATCCTCGAATTTTAGTTTTTTAGACAAATTTTTCTTTTTAGTTGATTCAGATTATAATTCCTCATGATACTTTATAGATTCAATATTATTCTAATGATTTCATCAATTTTCATATTAATATCAGCATTGAAATTTCTAAGAAATGGATCACTATATGATAATTCAAGATCTCCCAAATTTTTTATTAGATTCTCTCTAGGTTTTTTAGATTCTAAATCAAATTCTATGAAGTTGCTCTTCTGTTTCAAGTTATCTTCCAATTCTTCCCCTTGAGGCTGAGTGATCCCCGATTACAATATACAAGAGTTTAATCCTTTAATTTTCTTGTTTAAATTTCTTCCTTTACAACAGTGCCAAAAACTGGACTCCAAAGCAAAGTAAGATTTCAAATATGTTTTTAAATAGTAGGGATTTTACGCAAGTATATGTATCATTATCAAGTAATATAAAGCTTTCTGATTAAGCTCTGAATATCGATCCCACGGAGATTGCAGTAAATCACAGCGGCTTTTAAGAGAAGTTCTGGTCTACAATAACACGCCCTAGCTTGGAAGGCTGATAAAATTTTGGTACTACTAATCTTAAACTAAAATACTTAGTGAAAATAAGAAAGTGGAGTTTAATATATTAAAGGTACTCTTTCTCATGCAATGAAATTAGTGACTTCTATAAAAGTAAAACAAGTAGCGAGAGAGATTGTGACAAATAGGAGCAGTTATAATCTTTACCCTTACTTTGTTCTAAAACAAAAATAGGTTAATTTGATGATTTGAAATCTTGTATATGGGTTAGGTAGATAAAATACTATCTTTCACTCTAGAGTTCCCTCTTCTCCCTCCATCTAGGGGCTAACATCTTATAACAAAAACCTTCACATCAAACCAAATTAGGAGTTTTAGCCTGTCACCCTAAAGACCTCTAATTCTAAACCTCTTAAACATACATATCTCCCTATTTATTTGCACTCGAACATATGGACCACATTCTTACCCATATAATCTCTTGTGATTTTTACCAATAGTTGACTGAGATAATACTGCATTGGTTCTTACATGTTCATACAACATATTTTAACATACAAGTTGATCAAATTTACATTCAATGAAGAACAAAGTAAAATCATCACAATAGATTCTCACTCTACTCAATTCTATACCCTCAACATGCATACTAATTCATTGTAAGAGGGAAGAGTAAAGAAAACTACTTACTACACATGAAAAAAACAACTTTTCATTGAACAACACTTTGAATCAATACAAATAAAGTACCAAATTCAAACCAAAATACAATGGAAATACTTATATTTGATGGAAATCAAACTCTCATTGTATATCAAAAGCAATCTCCTTCCAATCCTCTCCAAGAACAAAGTGAAAAGAAAAGAAGAAATTCTCATACTCTCTCGTGAGCCTAAGCCTTCGCTTCTTCTCCAAGCCTTCTCCTTCTCTTCTAATCTTCTCCTCCTAATTCTTGTCTTCTCCAAGAGTACAAGAGAATTTTTATAATTTCCCAAGAGATTCTTAAGTGTCTCTTCAAAAAGAGTCCACATTCAATCAATCTTCCAAAGGGTGCCTTAAGTGTCTTTTCACTCCAAGAGACACATCTCTTCTATAATAACTCCTTCTAATAGATCCAAACTCTTCTAGAAAGTTTATGTTATCATTCCCAATAAATACCCCATGATACACACGTTGCAACGCTTTGAAAATCTTCCAAATCAGATGTATCTACTATAAGTTATGCCAAAAACTGTACTGGTGGCTATCGTCGATTTCTAGTGCATAGGTGCCACTGCCTGGCCGAATGCACCAACTGGTGGCGCCTAGGCGCCAAACACAGGTACAAAAGTATCTAATTTGACCCATTTTTCTCTGTATGCTCCGGTTAGTCCCGTTTTTCTCCTGTATGCTCCATTTTGGTCCATTTTTGTTACTTTTGCCTCAATCACTCCAAATTCTTCAATTTGATGTAACAACAACTAAAGAAACAAGAAACATACCTTTAAAGTGCAATATCATTATAAAATATAGCATAAAAGGTAGTATATTTTTAGGTTGATCAAAATCCCCCAAACATAAACATTACTTGTCCTCAAGTAATACTACACTTTTAAAATAATTTTTATAGATTAGAGTTAAGGATCACCCATTAGAATTGCTGAAATTGTGTTCTAAAAATGGATAGTTCAACCTAGAAGAACTTCTAGTGATTCAGACTAGCCCAGGGTCTAAAACATTTATCGTGAAACTTGGGAATTTGTTTTCCTATCCAATTCAGAAAAATATGCAGATTTTTCAAACTTCGGATCCTATGAACTTTATTTTCTAGACTTAAGAACTCTTTTAAAAATAATTTAACTAATATAAGTACAAAAAGCAAGCTTAGGATTGTTCTAAGTTCCTTACTCTAGAAAGACTCAAGTGAAACCATTTTTTGATTAGGACCTCTCATCAAGCTTCTCCTCACCCTTTTTTTCAGGATCATTTTGATCATTTTTCCTTTGATCTTATGTGTGTGTGTGTGTATATATATATATATATATATATATATATATATATATATATATATATATATATATATATGAGGATTACTATATCTGGAGAAGTCCATAAATGATTTTGAATTCCACTATCCTCCTCTAAAGTTAAAACTTATTACTTTCCTTCTCTTGAAAAGATGTATATTTTTTTTAAATACTTTTAAAAGAGCCTTAAATGTTTGAAATAAAAAATTCTAAGAATCCTTAGTTTTTAAAAAATACACTTCTTCCTACTAAAGATGTTTATGCATTTTCCCATCTTCTCCACTAAATATCTTTAACTCTAGGTTCACCCTTTTTACTAAAAATATCAACTAAGTTTATCTACTCCATTTATATACTTAAATTTCTAATATCCTTAAGGTGGCTCCACATAACAATAATCATTAGAAATAAAATACAAATTTATTTGTGATAGTTTTGAAAACAATTAAGGTTTAAATTTGAAATATTTTCTTCCCCCCCAAACTTAAGCTCAAATATGTGTAACAATGAAGTACAAAAATATGCGGTAGAGAAAGATCACTTTTATTATTTACTAGTCATCCTACAATAATATGAACAAATGGTACTTGGTAGAATATTGCAGTAGAAAGTATATCTAGCCTAAACATGCTTGACATAACACTATAAAGGAATTTTAAATAGTAGAGCAAGTAAAAATGAAGATTAAACATGAACACATTTTAAAATTTTTAAAGGAATTGTTGGATGCTAACAAGTTTAAAATATTAAGAAAAGTTATGTTGTCTCCAATGACTCATTCAACTTGACTCACAAACACAGACACGCAAACTCCAATACATAGACTCACAAATTTCATAAACAAATAACAACAGAGGTTAATTTGATCTCCCTTCTACTCACATTTCCCCTCCTTACTTTCAATTTTTAAAGGAATAAAGTACACTAATAACATGGGTGTATTATAAAATTTTTTATATGGTTATCACCCTTAGACCAGAGTTCCCCTATTATAAAAATTCATGCATTTCCAATTTTTGGTTTACTCTAAGTCTAAGGTATACACAATCTGGTAAATAAAAGTAGTGCAGTTCATCCAAATGTTGTTCACTAAGTAAGTTCATGACCTTACTCAGTAAAGATAATGTCAGATAATGGAAGTAATATAGTTGACATGGAGTGGTCCAAGTCCAAACTCTACATGCCTCAAGGTAATGCTTAGTTGTTCAACATGCAATCCACCAGTAGTATGTGTCATTTCACCATTCTTTAGATCATTTCCTTTATCCTGGATTGCATGGGGTCCACTTTATCATTCTTCAAAATTCCTAAGGGATTTCCCTGTCTATCCTTCACAAAACTATAAGAACAACCATAATGAATCGTGTTCCTGCCTTGTCCCCTCTTCCATTTCTAGGGCTTTGAATATGTCTTCTCCCTCAAACGGCCTACTCGACCCAAGTCCTTGAGGCTGAAGACACAGTCTGAGATTCTACTTTCATCATCCCTTGAAAACACATCAGTACAACTTAAGACCTTCTAAAATGTTGATGAATCTTCCTTGAATAACTTAATTGTGTTCAAATTATTTTTTTAAAACCTGCGTATCGTTGTCATGTCGTAGTCTGGCATGATCTATAGTCATCGGGGCTTGACAAACTGTGGTATGTACGGCTCCACGTCAGGACATTCTCTTCTCCTTATCATCATTGAGAATGTTGCATATGCTTCAAAGGTTTAGTACTCTTCCAAATGAAGAACATTGCATTAAAGACACTCTGTGAACGCTCGTACAGACGATGGCTATCCTGGTAAGTCTGTGCGACAAATCAGACATCTTGCTGAGAACTCCTCTAGTGGCCTTTGTAATGATACAGGCTCCACAGTTAACTCTCTTTCATCCTTTGTGATTGGTACGCTGGCAGAAGTCTCTTGCATTTCTGGATCATAATCTCCTTCCTTAGAAATCAGAGTAAGCTCTGTGTTTGTCTCCCTAACATGTCTCCTTTCAAGCTTATCTAGTGCCCTGCGCTTATAGAGGTTGGCATTATGTCGTTGTGTGCATCTCAATGAGACATCCATAATTCTTCCTAAAGTGGCACTGACTAGATCTCCATCTAGCGTGGTAATCATTAATGGTATCCATTTGCTTCCTTCCTCAGAGAGGTATGCCTTTGAATATTCCTTTGTATCTTTCCATATTAATAACTCTCCTTCTTCCTTGTGACTGATTTTGATCATGGATTGCAGGCTTACAATCTCTCCGTGACTGACCAAGTCAATTAGTGGGCCTTCGTATTCTACATTGACTTGGGTAAAGTCCAAGTCAAAGTTTATCACACACCTTTCTGGTACCTTTTCTTTGTTCAGTACAAGATTTAAGCAGTCTTTGAATGCAAAGATCAAATTCTTTCTCGACATTTTTCTGCATAATAGAGGGGAAACGTCAGCTGGATGATACTTTGCATGAACAAGATATAAACAAATTTGAAATTTGAATAACAGGTTTCAACGTGTCCATTTTTTACACCAAATTTATTTGTTTTCATCCAATATTATTACAAAATTTTCTTTTTAGGGCCAAGTCATAGACACTGGTTGTATAGCTATTTTTGGAATGAGCGTCATCTTTTGAATATGTCATGTTTTGTAGTACTTCTTTAAATATCATCCATTGATCAACAACATGGGCCTTTTACCTTGAGAATTGACTAACTGTTGTGATCCTCCTGAGTAAACCTTCTCTACCACAAATGGTCCCTCCCAGGTCGGTTCAAAATTCCCAACTAGCATGCGTTGTGCAAGAATAAGCCTTCTAAGGACAAGAAAAAGATCACCAACTTTGAACGTCCTTAGGCGGACCAGTTTAATTTGGGCTTGAATCATCTTTTCTTGATAGAGCTCTAACTTTTGTTGTGCTTCAAATCATTTACCTTTGAGGCTCTCTAATTCTGCAATTCAGAGCTTGGCGTTGTCTTCTGTTGTAATATGATTGGCGGTGGCGACTCTGAGAGAAGGTAACAGGACATCTAGTAGAGGCACTACTTCAGACCGGAACATAAGGGCATATGTCGTAGATTATGTCGGCATCCTGACTGTTGTCTGGTATGCCTATAAAGCTTTTAACAATTTCTCGTGCCGTCCTCTTTTGTTCTTGTCCAATATTTCCTTCAAAATTTGCACAAGCATCTTGTTAAAAGCTTCCACTAAATTGTTTGCTCTGGGGTAGTAGATTGTAGAATATCACCAACCTATTCCATGACCGTTTAGCTCACTTTTGTGAAGATCATTTATAAATCATCTTGAGTGAGAAAGTCTACCAATATTGACCTCCTAAATCTTACCAATGATCACTAAACCTTAATGTCTATAATTAAACCTTAATGAAGCCTTTTTAATCCCAATATTAATGAAATTCTAAAAATGATCAAATCAGCAATGACAAACTCTGATCTGATCAACATTGACAAAACTGGTTAACCTTTGACATTAATTATTAAATTTGGTTAAAATGATCAATCCATGACCCAATGATCACCCAATCGACCAAACTGGTCAACCCTTGACCCAAATGGTCAAATTAGGTCAAAATGGTCAATTCTGGACCCAATGACCACCACATTGACCAAACTTGTCAACCTTTGACCCTGATGGTCAAATTAGGTCAAAAATGGTCAATCCATGACCTAATGACCATCAAATTAACCAAATTGGTCAACCTTTGACCCAAATGATCAAAATAAGTCAAAAGTGGTCAATACATGACCCAATGACCACCACATTGACCCAATGCCAACCCCATTGACCACCAAGTCAAACTAGACAGCAAATTGGTCAAACCTAATTTATTTGATCAATCTAAGACTTTAAAATGATTAGATTTGATCATTTGGTTAACCCTATTTAAACCTAGGTCCCATTACAAAAATAAATGACCCTATGATTAAATTAATCATGATAAGGTTAATTAAATCACTTGGGTCAACCCTAGACCCGAATTGGTCAACCATGGTCCACCCTAGTAAACCATGGTCCACCTTAGTAAACCATGGTCAATCTTGGTCAAATGGTGCAACTTTTTAAATTTGTCAAAATTTATGAACTCAGATTTAGATGTATATATTGATTTAGTTTGATAATGAGTCACACAACTAAACATAAGTATACGTATCACTCAGTAATACAGGGCTCTAGTGGAGTCCTGGATATCGATCCCACAGAGAGGCTTTAATTTTATGGCGTAGCACAGAAATCACTTATCGAATCAAAACACAATTGCAAGTAAGCTCGATTCTTAAAATAAAGACGAACAGTTGTAGTTACTATTTCTACCAAAGTACGTTCTAAACTCTAGCAAGTTAAACTAACACAAGTCCAAAGTTTATAATAAAGTAGAGTTGTAACAAAGAGTCTTACTCCTTTCCAATCATAATGTGTTGATTATTATGCATAGATTAGTGATGCAAACATATTGTGCCAAACAGGAGCATTCCTATTCTTTACCCATTTTTCAGCGTATAAAGAACATTGGCTAATCCTAAGTTTAGTCCCCAAATCTGTGGTTAGGCTGGGAGGATATTGGCTCTCACTCCAGAGCTCCCACTTCCCTTCTCTTGAAGGTTAACTCTCGCTTCAGTTTCCAAACATTAGAACCAAATTGAGGATTTCAGCCTGTCACTCTGAAATCTCCAATTCTACGCCCATCAAAGTATATTTCCCTATTTATTTGCACTAAATCCCCATGAACTAAGTCTCTCATTCATGGACATTGAATGTGGCCTTCAATTTTGTTATGTAACTCATAATCCATTCGGAACATATGTTTCCCAACAAGTTTTAACAATTCAATTAGCTAGATCAAAAAGTAAATAAAGTTCTAAGTGAAAAGGTCATCACAAGTTCTCCATAATAAATCAGAACATCATTTCCATATCACAACATCAACACATCACATGAAAAGGAGAAAGAAAAAGAAATCTACTCAAGAATCATGAGAAAAAGATGACAAAAAATGAATTTTATATAAAAAACGAACGTCATACAATTAGAGTAAAGTAAAGAAAATTAATCTCAAACTCTTCCCCAAGCAAATCTCAAGGAATTCCTTTGACTCCTCTTCTTTCTTCACAACAACACACAGTTCTCTCTTTAGATAAGTAAGGAAGAAGAAATCTCTCACTTTCCCTCCCCTCTTACACACCATAAGAAGAAAAAATACAAAACCTAGATTTCCTAAACAAAATGGAAAGACACTCTCTCTAAACTCTCTCTACACTCTAAACTCTTCTCTCCTTACTAAAATCTTCTCTCCTCTTTAAACTTGGCTCAAAAAAAGTTTAAATTTGGCCAAAATTGAATTCCCATGAGTTTCCTCAAGAAACCCTCCAAAATCCGGCCAAATACATTGAATCTAGTTTGAAATCGGGATAAGGCATGGTCTGGCACTGGATAGCGCGTCGTTCAGCGCATTATTCTGCCAATTTGATCGCAACTCTTTGTAAAATAGCACGGTCCGGGACTGGTAACAGCGCCGTTCGACGCTAGTTCATCAAAATGCACTTTTGTCCCTTTTTGCTCCACATTTGATCCTTTTTGCTTTCTTCTGCTCCAAAGGCCAAAAATCATTGAACCTTAATGAAATCATAAAAAACACATTTCTTTAAAGTGCAATATCATCAAAAGCAGGTATGAAATGAATAGTAAAATGTTATCAAATTTTCAGTGGATTAAGATCCCCTAAAATTAACTATTACTTATCCTTAAGTAATTTTAGCTAATAAAAAAAATAATGATCCACTGCGATGAACTTTCTTTCTAGAATACCATAATTTTGATTTAGATAAGTACCATAGTAAGATTTTCAGAAAGATCTTTGAATAATACAAGTAAATTTTGCAGGTGTAAGACTATCTAATAATCAAGTCTAAGAGTTCTAGCCTTCTATTCATTTCAAAAATGACTGTAGATAATCTTATTAAGGCACTTAAAAGGATTACATGAAAATAAATTTATGAGAACACTATTAGTAAGGATTTTAATCCACACATATAAGTTCAAGAAAGTAATTAAGTTTTTCCCTTTAGCTAGGTCAAAGTGAAACCTATTTTTTATTAGGCATCTCCTCAAGCTTCTCCTCACTTTTCTTTCTTTTATTTTCTTTTGCTTTTATTTTTTTTTCTTTTCTTTTTTTTTCTTTTAAGTGATGATTACTGTATCTAGATAGCCTTTAATAATTTTGAACTTCACCCTTTTCACCATAAATTTGAAATTTACCACATTCCTTTAACTTATAGGCATTTCTTTAGCTTATTAATGATTCATCATAGATTCTCAATCCTTTCTTATCACATAAGGTTTTAAGATTCTTAATATTACAAACAAACAGTTTTTCTTATGTTGAATAGTTGACTATAGTCATGTTATTTAATACCAAATATCTTAGCCTACAAAATTACTTTTCATTACCAAATACTTTCATTCATATTTACAAAATACTTAAATAAAATCAATAGATAGTTATCTGAAATTGATTTCTATTATAGGAAATCATGTTAAAAATTTTGAAATTAATGTTAAATGAGAACAATTAATAGTTAATTCTTTCCCTCCCCCAAACTTATATTTTTGAATATCAACATAATTAACATGGGAAGAAAGAAAAGATTTAAACATATAACTCATACCTCAATATGTTGGGCATTTTATACCTTTGAGTTTAAGTATATTTTTCTTCATAAAGTAGAACAGTAGGCCAAAAATAATTAAGAGCATTTCTATACACAAATATGGGTAAGAAATTTGTAAGGGAAGAAGTTTAAAAACATACAACATAAATTATGCATACAACATTAACATCCAACTGTTACTATCACAGATTAAACTAACAAACAAAACACATGAAAACTCTACTATCACATCACATACATCACAAATCAACATAAAGTTTGTTACAAGTACAACCAAATACACATGACATCACAAATACTAATTAGAAAGAGTCTCAGGTACATCACATATACATCACACATATAAAATGAAAATAAAACTATAAAACTACCAATCTTCATCCTCTACAGGAGCTCCACCATCATCAGGTTCTTTAGGCTGGTATGGAGTATACTCAGGTTAAGTAGGAAATACAGCACTAGTGTCTCCCCTGAAAAATCTCATCCGTGCGTCATGATAAGCTATCTCATATTCTCTCCACCGCACTTGAAAATAATCATTTATCTTGTTCCTTACTTCTTGTCCCTCCACTCTGGTGTTCAACCTTTCCAACTGATCCATAACATCTTACAGAGTAGGCTCCCTAGATGTAGAGGGTCTCTCATGACGAGAAGAAGGCTCATCAGCTTTCTTACTCCACTTCCATCATACATGGGATTCATGAGTTTTTAAATTTAGTTTATTAATGGGCTTTAGGGGATATACTACCTCATCATTATCTTCAGTTGCTACACCTAACTGAAAACACAAGGCATGAATCAGGCTGGGGTGTCCTAGTCCACCTGTAATCTCTCATTTTGATCTCATTAAAATACTTTTATAAATAATAACCCCAATATTGATATTCTTCATGTTCTGAATATAGTAATTCAGAACAGCTCTATCTACAGTAACCTCACTGTGATAGGAAAAAGTTCTGTCAAAATGAAATAGTGTCAAGCTTTTGATACAGCATTCAAAGTAGAAAGGGGGAAGTTAACTTTTAGTCTTTGTTTAACCTTCCATTCCCCTTTTCCATCAGTAAAAAAGTTCACAATCATATCCGTTGCTTCATTCGTAATAGAAAAATTTTCATATTCACAAGAAAAAGGTGCTCTTAACTGATAAAATGCATTAATGTGAGCAGGGGTTAATTCAACCATTTGTCCCTTAACCAGTATGTATTCACTCTCAGAATAACATAGATTTGCATAAAACTCTCTAACAATTCCCAGCATCGCTTCAACAGTGAAATAATAGAAAATCTCCCATTAATGATTCGCAATAAATTCTTCAAGCATACCTCCAGAATTTTCAAAGGCTTTCTATTGAATACATTTCTTAATGCTAAGAAACATACTAAAGTGAGAATAAGCCTTGAAATTCACAAATTTGCTTCATACTCAATTTTTCTCTTCCCCTTTGAAACTATTGGAGCCATTTGTCTAAAAGCATCAAATTTATGTAAATCAATTTTAAATTACAATGTAATGGATTCCAAGGTAAATTTTAAAAGATAAGAACTCAAAATCCATGAAAAATCTCCAAAGTTTCTCCAAAAACCTCAAAATTTCAAATCTTCCTATTGTAGGAGATTTCCATGGTCAAAATAGAAAAAATTTAGGTTAAAGTGTAGCTTTTACCAAGAGAAGATGAAATCTGAACTTTTCCAGCCACGAAATCGCTTCAAATCCAAATGCTAGTGAGCCCTAAGTACAAAAATAGGCCTTGGCTGAAGGTTGAAGATGATGGTTTGGGCAAAAATGGCGGGTCTTAATCGTGAAAATTTAAAGTTTCAGGCCTTTTTTCTGGTCTAGCGTTGTCTGTTTCTAGCGACAGTACCATTCGGTGAATTTTTCTGCACTTATGGCCAAACTCTCTAACTTTTGGCGTGGTCCAGCTCTGGTGACAGCGGCACTTGGCGCCAGTTCAAAAACTGGGCTTCTTTCTTTTGTAGTTTTGATCTTTTCAAGCCCGCTCTGACGTTTAATTAGTCTAATTAAGCATTGAATATCATTCTAAAGCCATTTCAAATGATATTTTTTAGCACAAACAACACAAAACATCACTTTCATATATAAAATCTAAGTTTCAGAAACAAACACATAACTCTAAATACTACACATCATCAAGCCATATAATTCTACAATTCAACATCAATCACAACCACAACACAATAATGCTGAAAAACTAAACATGAAAGCAAGTCCAAATATAACATCCAAGAAAAGCAAAGCAAAGCAAACAGATGCACAAACACAGAAATAAAATAATCAAGTCTTCATCTTCCTCGGAACTATCATCAACTCCAAGATCTCCAATTGATTAGGCGTGAACGAATAGATTGTAGAATGGACCAAACAGGAATTCTTCAGTAGAATCCTATTCAACCCATCCTTTCCTTTTCATTAGCCGTGTCAAACTTCCTTCAAGATATCCAGAATGATCAAAGTGCTCCTTCATTCTCCAATCCAGATGATCAAAGAAATCAGATAGATTATTGATTGCATTCATCAGGTGTAGCGCTTCCTTCTCCAATTTCTTAATTTTTTTCAAGATAATCTGTGAACTTTCAGGAAAGTAAGGAGGAATAGGTGTTGACCTTTGAGATGGTTGATCTTCAGTAATGCTCATGTCATTCATATCACCAACTGCCTGGTTACTATATGCATATGTTGGGTCTATAGGCTTCTGACACGACTAAAATATATAAGCTTTTTTCTATATAATTTTACTCATTTCTTATGATATTAGCCCTATTGGGAGCCGGAGGAGCTAGGAACCCGTGACCGTGATTTTTGGGCTCCGGCAGTGCCCATGTACGGCGTCGGTGGTGCCAGAAGTGGTTATTGGCCAAATACATTGAATCTGGACGCTTTTCGGAAGGTTTCTTCATGCACCTCTTGGGAAATTTGTCCCTACACTATTTTAAACCAAATTTGAAGCCAAAAAGAGAGGAGTGAAAGTTAGAAAAACGTAGAGAATGATTAGAGATCTTAGAATAGCAGTAGAAATGTAGATTTCTACCTTTTTGGAGAGATTGGAGAGGGGATTTTGAGAGAATATGTAAGGGAATGTTCTAGCATTGCATGGATCGATGGAAGACTTTGTGTGGGAGATTTTCATCATTCTTTCAAGGAAAAAAAGCTAAGTATTGTGTTCTTCATCATCTTATGGTTTTGTAAACACTTATTTTGTGGAATTAATTTGAAATGAAGTTTTCTTTTGTGTTTTCTTCGTGCTTTGCTATTTCTTTCTCTTACTCTTTCTTCTTCTTTGGAAATAGTGGCGTAAGAAGATTATGTCATTGTTTTCATTCTACTTTTCTTTTGCAATGAGTAGGATTCATGATTAGGATATTGGGATGCTTGCTTAAAGATGTTTTAATTATAAATGTGATGGTTTTTACTTGCACTTCATTTACATTACAATAAAGGCCTGTTGTAGTGTTAAAATTTGTTGTAATTGCATTGACCCGAAAGAGGAGGTGTAATTCTCAACAAATTGGAACCACATTCAATGTTTGTGAATGAATTGCGTAGTTTATGGGGATTGACTGCAAATAAATAGGGAAATGTATTTTGATAGGCTTCAAATTGGAGGTTTCAGGGTGACAGACTGAAATCCACAATTTGGTCCTAAGATTAGTAACTAAAGTCAAAGGTTAGCCTTCGAGTGAAGGGTGAGTGGGAGCTCCGTAGTGAGAGCCGGTATCATCCCAGCCTAGCCTTAGATTTAGTGATTGAACTTAGGATATGTCAATGTTCTTTACATGCTTGGAAGAGGATGTACTCTTTTGAGGGTAAAGAAACATTTATGCTCCTATTTGGCACATAAAATAATTAATGTATCTCATTCTTAAACTTTATCCAATTCATTACATAAGATTAGTAGATTTTATTATCTCAAAATTCACCAAACCAATTTATCCAAAAAGGGTTATCTTTAGAAGCAATATTTTCCTTTAGGAGTATTTATTAGTTATTTTAAAATTAATATTTACCTTTAGGAGTAGTTGTTAAAGAAAAATCACTTATATCGACCTTCCAAACTAAAGTCTGCTAGTAGAAGACTAGAATTTGACTAAGGACCTTTTTACCTCGCTTCCCTGTAGGATCGATAAACGGGACTCCATTAGAGCCCTGTATTACTTGATATGATATGTATACTTGCGTTTGAAATTGTGACCTTACAAAATCATTATAAATATATAAATCTGGGGTCATAAATTCTTGCATGTAAATAAGTCGCATCAACTTCAAAGATAGTGTTGACCTCATTTTTGATGAGGTCTTTTCTCTTCTCTCTCTTTAGTACTTAGGATCTAGCCTTAGGCTTTCCCTTTGACTATCTTAGAGGACTAGAAATGGAACCCACCACTTAGAAATTTAAACACCTCTTAACTCCCTACAAACCCCATAAGTTTGATTGTAAACCCCTAAGTCACTTGGAGGGTTAAGATCAAATGTGGAGGTTTAAAGGATGAGTTCCCTATAGGACTCTTTGGCCTTAGGACTACCCTGGGTGGCCTGGTCTGGTGATGGTTGACCTGCACAAATTACACTTTCACACACATTCCAATCCTAAAACCATTCATACCTAGCTTGACTTCCTGACTCATGTAGGTAATTCATATGGATGAACCTTAACCCCTAGACCCTTGGCTAAGAGGGTTAGGAACAACATAGTGAATGCCTCAAATGAGTCCTCTCATGGCTTTTATGGGCTTGATATGGCTTCATGGCTTAACCAAAGTGATTCCATTCTACTCAAACTTGATCAATCTTTATTTTTCCAAAATTTCAATTTTTGACCCCCGGGGCCCTACACCCACCAAGCTTACCAAATGCCCTTGAAATTGCCCAAAATTTGCAAAATTGCCTAAATTACCCAAAATTTATCAAAATCAGTCCTAAACATTTCTCTCCACTCAAATTGATCATCCTTAGCCAAATATACCAAAATTTCCAAAAATACCTCCCAATACCCTCCAAATACCCAAAATTCCCTTTTTAACCAAAAAATCAATATATTCAAACAATTCCCCGAAACTTCCAGAAAATCCCAAATATTCCCAATTTCATTTTGTTCAACTACACTATAAGCCAATTTTGTCAATTTAGCTGGCTTTTACCAAAACCCCTAATTTGGCCCATTCTTTAACCAAAGTAAGACCAATGTCAAACCAAATCAACCCAATTTACCTCAATGTCTATCCAATCCAATTCTAAACTTTAATTCAATATCCCCAATATCAATTTAGACCAAATCTAAGCTCAATTTAATTAACATTTGGATCCAACTCCAATTTGAAGCTTAAAGCCTAATTTTGGCTCATGACCTAAACTTAGCCCAAACCAACCCAACTCAACTCCAATTAACCCCAAATCTTTTCCTAAACCTTCCTAACATTCCAACAAACAAAAAAACTAACAAGATTTTCCCCAAATTTGAACCTAAACTCTACCCAAACCTAACCCAAAACCAAAGTCCCCATTTTTTGCCTAAATCAACCATAAACCCAAATGGGCCCAAATCTCAAAATCAAAGCCCAACCAAAGTTGAAAACTCTTTGTGACACTCCCATAAACATTTATCAACATTAATTTTACATCAAATCTAACATTAGCCCAACCTTAGCCTAAGTTAGCCCAATTTGACCCACTTTGCCCCCTTTACCAAAAAGTCCCAAATCAAACCCAATTCAACTCCAAATCACCTCAAATTTATTTCAAATCACTCATGACACATCCATAAACTAAACCCAACATTTGTTTAGCCCAATCCTTCACAAAATTTCCATCCATCTATTTGTTTTCAAACCTAAAGGCCTACTTTCTTAAACCATTCTAAAAGCCCACTTCCACCAAATCCAAAAGCCCTAAAATTCATCCAAAGTCCATATGACACTCTTTTTCATCATGCATTCGATTAAAGTCATCCCTAAGTCCTAAACCAATGATCAAATAATTGTAAATGAATCTTCATCCAAATTTCCACCAAAATATCCAAAATCCTTATAATCCATTTTTATGAAATTGACCAAACTTTTTCCAAGCCAAATGTGAGCCATTGAGCCATGTACAAGCCACATGGAAGCCATGGAAGCCACTTTCCACCTCACCATGCCATTAATGGCAAGAAGAGGAGATTCTTTCTCAATCCTTCATTAAGCCCTTCATGTCACACTCTAAACCAAGCTTAGCCACATCACCATGGAAAGAGACCTCACCACTCTCTCTTGGCTAACCCAAATGATTCCTCCCAGCCGAAAGTCAAGCCTTAGGGAGGTGCACCTAGCCTAAACCATGCCTTGGACCAAATCAAGCCAAAATTAGCCTCCCACCTTTCCATTTAAATAAAACCTTAGACACTTGTCCAAAGCCAATTGATTGCACTAAACCCCAGCCCTGACTCCCTTGAATCAGATGTTGACCTGACTCTGGCCGGCCAGCCACCAGGCCGCTGGAAAATACCATGGCCGATAGGTCTAAGTGGATTCAAAAATTCAATTCTCACCTGCTAAGTTGCCCCACTCCAATTGGCCACCATAGCTCATCATCTCCTCCCCTATGCAGCTGATCCCAGCCATCAATTTCCCCTGGGAAGCCTTAGCCATGGCTATTTAAACAAGCCACCCCCTCTCGGCCAAAAGGTTGGCTGAAATCAACCTTCATAGAATTCCTCCAAACTCATCACAGAGCTTCCCCTAACCAAGAGAAATCCTTCCCCATTGTTCTCCTGCCCTAAATCCCAGTGATTGAGCTCAATTTTGGAGCTCAATTCTCAGGCCAGAACATGACATCTCTCAAACCTCCACCAAAACCAAATTAAACTCACCCACACCTACATAGGACCAAGAGAAGGAGTTCTCCAGTGGAAGCCACCTCACCAGGCCAGCCATTCTCTCTATCGGCCGAGCTTTGAAATCGGGCTTGGTGGAGGTTGTACCTAGACAATTCGACAAGGCCATAGGCTTCATCCCTAGGCTCTTCCAGCTCCAATGAACATGCCAAGCACATTCAGTTGAGGCCTCACCTCCTTAACTAAGGTATGGACACTCCTCCTCCCCGAGAGCTTCCAGCACTTCTTCATTTCATTTTCAATGCATGTAAACCATACGGATGTGTTCGTCTCTTCAAGATGAATTCATAGAGTATAAGAACACGAAAATCCATTGAGAAATGTGAGAGATCTTAGGATTTTAGTTTAGACGGTCACGGATGCACACCAGTCGTAGACGATGACCAGGCGCCATCCGATCGCGCGTGTATCGAGTGGACGGCTTAGATTACGTCGGACCAGAGAACGATACGTGAACCGCGGGTCCCCAGAGCTCTGAATCAAATGGCGGCGTCGAATAGGGAGGCGACGCGTGGGCTTCCAGAGCTGCCGAGGTTGAGTCAACGCCGCGCTGGATAAATAGATAAATAGGTATTTATTTAAATTCCCAGAAATTGAAAAATCCATATCTTTGTGTAGAAAAATCATAAAAATAAAATAAAAATACTCACTTGCTCAGTGAACAAAGGAGAATAATGCGGAAAAAGAATTGAGTTAATTTGATGAGTATTTTAATTTTAATTAATTATTTACTCATTTTAGTATTTTAATTCTCCATTTGTATAAACAATTCACCATGGCATGAGACCATATATCTTTTGAAGCCTCTGATCTTGAGAACATTCCTTAAATTTTTCAAGGTCAGAGACCATCTCTATGGCAAGTTATGTATTTTTCAAGTTTATGTCACTGTTTTTGATATTTTAATTCCATTAATTAGCATATTGCTTAGAAAATTCTAGGAAAATTTGGGGAAGTTTCTTAGGATTAGAGGACCCTAGGATAATTATGGTTTGAGTTAATTCATCAAGAATAATCCTAATTGGCCTAATTACTCAAAAATGAATTTTAATTAATTATGGTTAATCACATATCAAAAGAACTTGAAAATAATTCTCCACTGATCTTTAGGATTAGAGGGACCTCACATAAAAATTTGGAATCAATTGGAAATGTTTAACCCCACAAAATGGATTAATTAAGTTACATGAGTAAAATTAAACTTTAAAAATTCATAACTTCAAAAATATATTTCAAAAATTCACCAAATTGGTTTTGGGACTTCTCTAGTATTAGAGGAGTCTATAAAAATTAAAATTAGAATTTTTCAAAAATTTTCATTTTCAACCTTATTTAAATATTTTAAATAATTAAAAAATAATAAAAATCACAAAAATATTAAAAATCAGAAGAATGTCATATTTTAACTCATAATCACTTAGGAACAAACTAAATATTTTTCCCAAGTCTTTTGGATAAGATATTGAATTTTAAAGGCTTAAAATAATTTTTAATATTAAAAATAGATTTTTCAACCTTTTCACCAAATTAATTCTAATAAATCAAAAGAAAATCATAAAAATGTAAAATTTATTTCTCTGAACTCCTTGAGGTCAGAGAGACTTAAGAAAAATATAAAACTTAATTTTTAACTTTAATTTTATTTTATAATTGATTAATACTCTAAAACTCAAAATAATTATAATAAATAAAATATAATTCAAAAAATCACCAAAATTGGTCCAAGTGGTCCTCTGGTCATTAGAAACATCTCATAATTTTCTTAAGGATAGAGACCTTACCTTGGTCATGTTGTTGAATTTCTATTGAAAATCCCTATTTTCTATTAAAAAAATATATAAGTTAAATTAAATTCAGAAAAATCACATTTTCTCTTCTAATGTCTTAATTGACATATGAGTGAAGTGACATAAAAATTTTTAGCTCATATGAACTCAAGTTGATGAGTTATGAAATAATTAAGCTTAAAAGGGTATATTGATAATTAAGAATTTTAACCCCTAATTAAAACTTTAGGTTTAATCAAAATGGGGGGTAAAATATTTGATCTTAATTCTTTCTTAGATGATTGGAACTTTGGAAAATAAAAGAGTAGGAACTCATTGATCACTTCTAAAAAAAAATGAAACCTTAATCAATTAAATAATTTGAATTTTGGAGGAATAATAAAAAAATTTGGATTATTAAAATGGGGATATAATTTAGAGAGACTATAATCATTTAAACTAAAATCCCCAAATGAATCACTTTAATTATATTTAACTCTTAATTAAACTTAAGATGATAATTGAAATTAATAAATTAATAATAAAGAAAAGGTAACCCTTAATTAAACTAAAACTTAAAATATTAAATAACTTGATAATTAAATTGAAATAAATTTAAAACATTAAAAATAAATTAATTTCAAAAATCACTTAAAAGCAAATTTAAAACAAACTCGAAACATCAAAATCAATTTCAAAATAATTCTTAATTAAAAAATCAAACCAATTAAAGTTAATCTAGAATATTGCAATTAAATTAAAAAATTAAATCAATAAAGTCTAAATTAAATAATTTAAACTCCTCTTTCATTTCAAATGGTTTAAAACACTTAAGAATAAAACAATTTGAACACTATTCCAAACTTAAATTTATTAAAATTTTATAACTAAATTAAATCACTTTAAAACATTAATTCTAATTTTAAATTGTTGAAATTATTAATAAATTGATTTGCCCCTAAAGACTTTTATCATTATAACTTTTAAATGGAGCATCAAGTGAGATATCATTTCATTCTTGGGATAATCAAATATCCTAAGTTCACTGTGCAAGAGTTTAAACTTAACTAAAAATTTCTGGATGATTGATTCATCTTTACAATTAAAATTTATTTAGACTCGAAATAATCTCAGAAGTATTGAAAGGATGTTTAGAACCCGTTCTAAGCACTTCCTCAATATAATGAGGTGTTTTAAGAAGAATAATTGAGCTTAATTATTCTTTGATGAAGAAAATCATCCTTAACGAAACACAAGAACCTAAACGTCATAGGAAATGACTAGCAATAGGATTAGGACTTTGGTAGACAACCAAAACCTTCCCTTAGATTTACCTAGGTGTTTCTTGCAAATATATAAATGCTATAACATGTGTTTTAAGTGTAGCTTGGAATGACGGGAAGACCCTCCAAGTACGCTTTCATTTTATTGCAATTTACTTACATGTACTGCACTTTACTTTTCTTGCATGTTAAACAAGAATGTCACCCTGCATGAAATCTAAAACCTTTTAGGGTAGCCACAAAACTGAAACTTAAAACAAAATTAAAAGTCACAACAAGATAAAATTCACCGCCGCAACATTCAAAAGATAAAGCAACTCAAAATTTAATCACAAACAGAACAACAAAACCACAACTTTAACTAAATTAAAATGTCCCATTGAATGATCGGGAATACCTCAGATGATGTAACCCACGTGTTGCTAACGGGATTTCCCACGATCTAAATGAAAGTGTGGAACTCATTCAGTTGAGTTTAGCAAATTCATCTGGACTAAGTGAATTCGATGAAAATAACGGTGCTAGGATGACAAACCTGTAGGATCTTAATCGGTTCTATTTAATCAACTTTAAGATTTGTTTTAATTAAAACATTAAAAATATTTGGAATTTAAGATTTCTCTAAACCAAAACACTTTTCTCATCTCTTGATTGCACCTTCTACAACTAAAGCTCTGCAACAACAAGGAGCTTGGAGCATGGCGGGCAGCATAGCTATCTTCGTCAGCAAAATCTTCCCTAGTTTTAAATAACCAAGCCAAAGGATTTCGAGGTAGTTTTCCTAGTGCAACATAAATCCTCAACCTTTTCATTAGGCGCTTGCATAATCATGTTATGTAAATTAAGCCCTAACCAGTTTTAGGATTCCGAGGTAGTCATTTGGTATGACATAAACCCTCACATCTTCAAGGCTATTTGTGTGATCATATCATGCAAATATGAGTCCTAATTAACTACAATTGGCAGGATTGAAAAATTAAACATACTCTTGAATTAAAGCCAAACAATAGGATTGTCTGGGAAGTTGCCAAGATTCTGCTTAGATCCTCAGCTTCTCTTACCTCTCTTCCATTGGAATCTTAAAATAACAGTTTCAAGTTTGATCCATTCCTAATTGAAATTTCCAAAATCCAATTGTTTGAAAACCTTAAACTTTGAAATTCTTGAGAGCAAAACCACTGATCATTATCGAGAGTTTTCTTAAATCATTCCCGTCATTTAAGATGTAATTAACTATAGGGGCTTGCCCTTATAGGGAACATTAAGAACCCAGGTAATATAAACCATGCTTAATTCCCTTATATTAAGCATGGGAACTTGTCGGCTTTTAAAATTGGTTCACAGACCAAACATATGTCACAAATCTTCTATTTTATTTAATCAAGCCCCATCATCAAGCAGTGTGTCTATCCTTCGGGATAGATGCACGGTTTGTGGTGTAGTACTTGTTTATATAAACTATTCAGGATGTGAGATCGGTTTAATTTCATATCTTAAAATTTTCAAACTTAAAATTATTTTCAAAATCAAATACTACTTTCTAAATTATATATATTTAAATTAAACTTAAAATTTAAAATCTGCCAACAATTTCTGTTTGGCGACCCTTTTTCAAAATACAACACAACCTAAAAATATGCCGACAAGTAGAAGTACTCTATCCTAGTTCTCATATGGAACTTGTGATTGACTTTAGAGAAGAAATATGGTGGAAGGATGTCCAAGCTCATACAATGATCCATGAATGATCAATCCCAAAACAAATTTAATAATTATCAAACCAACATCAATAGGCATCCCCATTTGAATACAATAGTTCAGAATATCACACTCATTAGTTACTTTACTGATTTTCATAGTTGGGAGCAATTTTGCACATATGAAATAATGTAAGTGTTTCGACGTAAGATTTAACAGTGTGGTCGAGAAACTTACATACATGTTATCTCTTATCTCCCATTCATCACTTTCATCCGTCAGATATCTGTATATATCATTCATATTGTCCTTCATCGGGGCAAAATTTGAATAGTGGCAAATTGACACATTATCAATCAATCATTAATCTTTACAGGAGTAAATGTGACAAACCTAAGTTGCATAAGCATGCATCAAATGAATCTCCAAATACTGAGAAATCATTCATAAACACTTCTTTTCCATCATCTATTAATTTGCTAAATATGGACGTCATACATCTTTGAAATGTTGTAGGTGCATTACATAATCCAAAGGGCATTCTTCTAAAAGAAAAAGTTGCATAAGGGCTAGTAAATGTAGTCTTCTCTTGATCCTCAGGAGCAATAGGTATTTGGTGATAAACGGTATATCCATCTAAAAAGTAATAGTACTTGTGTCCAGCAAGTTTGTCTAGCATTTGGTCTAAGAATGGAATAGGGAAGTGATCTTTTCTGGTGATATCTTTTAATTTTCTATAAACAATACATATTTTCCAACCAGTGACTTATCTTTTTGGTATAATTTCATTTTGATCATTTATGTCAACAATCACTCCTCCTTTCTTAGGAACACAATGAATTGGGCTTACCCAAACACTATCAGAAATAGGATATATAATTCCAGCATCTAACCACTTTAAAATTTCTTTTTAATCACTTCTATCATTATTGGGTTCAGTCTCCTTTGTGGATCAACTCTAGGTTTATGTTGTTTATTCAACAAAATTGTGTGCATATAGATCAATGGACTGATTCCTTTAATATCAGCTATGGACCAACTAAAAGCCATTTTGAATCTTTTTAAGATGTCCAATAATTTTTGTTCTTGATATTCATTTAAATTCAAAGATACAATGACTGGTAAAGTAGATGATTCTCCTAAAAACATATACTCTAAATGATTAGGGAGAACTTTCAGCTCAAGTTCAAGGGGTTTAATGATAGATGGAATTAAACTTTTATCTCCATTCTCCATAGTATCCAATCTTTAAAATTTTTCCTAAACAAATTCTAACTTTTCATTCTTCATATCATCCAAATCATCTTCACTTTCACTTTCATATTCATTCTCACATTCCAAATTTTCTTCAAATACTTCTTTAAAATGATCTTCTCTCAAATAATCACAGATTTTCATTCTAAAGCACTCATCTTCTTTTTCAGTTCAAGGGTATTTCATAGATTTCAGAATATTGAAAGTTAGCTCTTGGTCATTGACTCTCATAGTTAATTCTCCTTTTTGAACATCAATTATAGCTCTCCCAGTAACGAGGAATGGTCTTCCCAAAATAATTAGAATTTATTTATGTTCCTCCATATCTAATATAATAAAGTCCACTAGAAAGATAAATTTATCCACCTTTACTAATACATCTTCCACAACTCCTTTAGGATAAGTAATGAAACGATCAACTAGTTGAAGAGTCACAGATGTAGGTGAAATTCCTCCTATTCCCAATCTTTTGATAGTTGATAAAGGCATAAAATTAATACTAGCTCCAAGATTACATAAAGCTCTTCCGAAAAATTTATCACCTATAGCACACGGGAAAGTGAAGCTACATGGGTCTTTAAGTTTTTCAGGAAGCTTTTTCTGAATAATTGCACTACACTCACTGCTAAGTGCAACAGTCTTGTGGCCTTTGAACTTTCTTTTTTTTTAAGAATATCCTTCATAAACTTTGCATAATCAGGCATCTGCTCTAATGCTTCAACAAAAAGAATATTAATCGTTCATTTCTTAAGAATTTCCAAAAAAATTGTAAATCTGTTATCCCTGTTCTATTTTTTTAGTCTTTAAGGAAAAGGAGGAGGTGGTCTTTCAATAGTAATCTTCATTGGTTCTAGAGGATATTCGTCTGGATATATCTTATTAGAACCTTTCGCAATGTTCACTTCCTCTCTTTCAAATTTAACTTCCTTTTGAACTCTTTGTTCCAATTCTTTTCCACTACTTAATTGAATAGCCTTAATTAGCTCCTTATTTTGATGTTTTAGGTTGATATCAACATTGTTAGGAAGATTCCCAAAATGTCTATCATTAAGCGCAATAAAAATATGTTGATTCTCAATGTTCTTCATTGCAACGTTTTGATCTTGAATTTGATTACCCATATTCAAAATCATTTCTTCAGTAGACAACTTATTTTTTTTAAATTGTTGATTATTATTAAAACCAGGAGGATAAGAAGGTCTATAATTGGTATTTCCTTGGATATTCAGATTTTTAACTGGTGTTGACCTCATTTTTGATGAGGTCTTCTCTTCTTCTTTTTAGTACTTAGGATCTAGCCTTAGGCTTTTCCTTTGACTATCTTAGAGGACTAGAATTGGGATCCACCATCTAGAATTTCAAACCACTTCTTAACTCCCTGCAAACTCCACAAACTTGACTGTAGACCCCTAATCACCTAGAGGGTTGAAATCAAATGTGGAAGTTTAAAGGATGAGTTCCTATAGGACTCTTTGGCCTTAGGACTGCCCTGGGTGGCCTGGTCTGGTGAGGGGGCTGACTTACACACACACTACACTTATACACTACACTTTCACACACCTCCTAAAACCACACCTATACCTAGCTTGACCTCCTGACTCATGTAGGTGATTCACATGGATGGTCCTTAACCCCTAAGCCATTGGCTAAGAGGGTTAGGAACAACATAGTGAATGCCTCAAATGAGTCCCTTCATGGCTCATGTGGGCTTGATGTGGCTTCATGGCTCAACCAAAATGATTTCATTCCACTCAAATTTACCCAATCTTCATTTTTTCAAATTTTTAATTTTTGACCTCCAGGACCCTACACCCGCCTAGCCTACCCAAAGCCCTTGAAAATACCCAAATTTTTTCAAAATCACCTAAATTACCTAAAGTTCCTAAAAATCAATCCCAAACATTTCCACGTAACTCAAAGTGATCATCCATACCCAAAAATACCAAAAATTCCAAAAATACCTCCCAATACCCTCCAAATACCCAAAATACCCCTCTTGACCCAAAAATCCAAAAATTCAGAAAATTCCCAGAAAATTCCAGAAAATCCCAAATATTCCCAATTTTATTTTGTTCAACTACACCATGGGCCAATTTTGTCAATTTACCTTACTTTTGTCAAAACCCCCAATTTGACCCATTTTAACCCAAAGTGAACCCAATGTCAAACCAAACCTACCCAATTGACCCAAATTCTGGTCCAATTCAATTCTAAACTTCAATTAAACATTCCCAACACCAATCTAGACCAAATCCAAGCCCAATTTGATTGACATTTGGATCCAATTTCACTTTTGGCCTTAAAGCCCAATTTGGACCCATGACCCAAACTTAACCCAAACTCACCCAATTCAACTCCAATTAACCCCAAATCTTTTCTAAATCTTCCTTAGCATCCCCACAAGAAAAATACTAACATGGTTTTCCCAACATTTAGACCCAAACCCCACTCAAATTCAACCCAAAGCTAAAAGGCCCAATTTTGACCTAAACCCAAACCTAACCCAAATGAGCCCAAACCCCAAATCAAAGCCCAACCAAAGTCAAAACCTCTTTGAAACACTCCCATAAACATTTCTCAACATTAATTTTACATCAATTTCAACCCTAGCCCAACATTGGCCCAACTTGGCCCACTTGGACCTATATTGGCCCATTCACCAAAAGAACCCAAATTCAACCCAATTCAAACCCAAATCACCCCCAATTTGCTTCAAGTCACTCATGACACATCCATGAGCTAAACCCAACATTTATTTGGCCCAACCTCTTTACAAAATTCCCATCCATAAATGCATTTTTTAAATTTAAAGGCCCATTCCTTAAACCATTTTAAAAGCCCATCTTTGACCACATCCAAAGGCCCAAAATTGATCCCAAAGCCCATATGAAATTTCCCCTCATCATACCTTCAATTAAAATCATCCCTAAGTCCTAAACCAATGATCAAATAATTCTAAATGAGGCTTCATCCAAATTTCCACCAAAATTATCCAAAATCCTTAAAATCTATTTTTATGAAATTGACCAAACTTTTTGCCAAGCCAAAGATAAGCCATGCAAGCCATGGACAAGCCATATGAAGCCATGGAAGGCTTGACATGTGATCAAGCCACTAATGGCAAAAGGAGGAGCCTCTTTTAAGCCCCCTTAAAAAGGTTTTAACCCTTTTAATGCTTCACCTTAATCCATGTTTAATCAAAATATTCATGGATGGTGACTTCTCCACCCTTTCCTAGCCGATCCATCCGATCCTCTCTCAGCTCAAATCGGCCATGGGGAGGTGAACCAAGCCCAAAAGGTGGGTTGACCCATTTGGACCCAAAATGAGCTCATCCCCCATTCCATTTCAATTCAACTCCTTTACACATGTCCATGGCCAATTGATCGCACTAAGCCCCACCCCGACCTCCACGACCTTGAGGGTGACTCGACCTCGGCCGGCCGACCACCACAGCCGCCGGAAACCACCGGGCCGAGAGCTCACATGTGAGCCAACTTTGGAATTCTCCCTTGCTGAGCCGCCCCATCCCCAGGTGGCCATTGTGGTTGTTCTCGTCCTTGACCTAGCGAGCGATCCCAAGCCCTAACTCTCCTCAGGAGGCCCTCCACCCTCTCCTATTTAAACACCACCCCTCTCGGCCATGAGAGGTACCGAAACAAACCTTAAGGAAACTCGCCAAAATTGTTCCGCATTCCTCCCCATACACGAGCACTTGATCCCCACTGAGATCCCCCTGCCATTTCTTCTCTCGCGAGCTCAATTTCGGAGTTGAAATCTAGGCCCAAAACCAGGACACTTCTCCACAGTGAGCCAATCCCCAAATTGATTGGTTCTACACCTTCACTCGGACCAGGGAAGCTGTCCACCAGCAAAAGCCCCATCTCCGGGCCACCCAATTGCTCCAGGCCTCCAAGCTTTGTGATCGAGCCGTGGTCGAAATCCTACCTAGGAAATTCACCGGACCGGGAGACTTCATCCGGAGCTTCGTCGGGATCCAATCGAAGGTGCAACAACTCTCAGATCGAAGCCATACTTCTCTGAGCAAAGGTATGGCCTCACTCTTCTTCCCGAGCTTCTGAACATTCTCCATTTCTATTGCGTGAATTTCATCCCTTATAAACCGTATAGATGTGTTCGTCTTCTCAAGACGAATCCATAGAGCATAAGAACGTGAAAATCCATCGAGTATCGAGTGAGATATTAGGGATTTAGTGTGGACGGCTCTCGGGTGAGGACGCTCGGGGACGATGAACGGATGCCGTCCATTCAATACACGCGCGGACGGACGGCTCAGATGGCGTCGGACCAGGAGACGGTACGAGAACCGCGGGGCCCGGGCTGCTGACTCAGATGGCGGCGTCGAATGGGAGCACGACGTGTGTGCGTTCGGAGATGCCGAGGATGACGCGGCGCCGCGTGGATAAATAGAAAATTAGGGGTATTTTCTATTTATTTAATTCCCTAAACTTCAAAAATTCATAACTTTGTGTAGGAAAATCGTAAAAATAAAATAAAAATACCCTCTTGCTCAGTGAACAGAGGAGAATAATGTGGAAAAGAAATTACTTAATTTCATCAAGTATTTTATTTTTAATAATTTATTTACTCTCTGCATATCTTTAATTCTCCATGCATGTATACAATTCACCATGGCATGAGACCATAGGGCTTTTGAAGCCTCCGAATTTGGGAACATTCCCTGAATTTTCCAAAGTCAGAGGTCATCCCTATGAAAAGTTATTGATTTTTCAAATTCATGTTACTGTTTTGAGTATTTTAATTCCAATAAATAGCATGTTGTGAAATAAATTCTAGGAAAATTTGGTGATGTTCCTTATGACCAGAGGACCCAAGGAAAAATAGGTTTTGAGTTAGTTCACTTAAAACAACCCTAATTGGCTTAAACACCCAAAATGGATCTCTAATTAATTAGAGCTAACCATACATCAAATTGACTTGAAATCAATTCTCCACTGACCTTTAGGATCAGAGGAACCCTCCATAAAAATTTGAAGTCAATTGGACTTGGTTAGCCCTACCAAATGGGTTGATTAAGCCACTTAGTTAATTTAAACTTTAAAAATTCATAACTTTCAAAATACCTTTTAAAAATTCACCAAATTAGTTTTGGAGCCTCTCTGATATTAGGGGAATTTAAGAAAATTAAAATTTCAATTTTCTAAAAAAGTTGATTTTTAATATTATTTTAATATTTTTAATAATTAAAAAATAATAAAAATCACAAAAATAATAAAATTCACCAAAATGTCACATTTTGAATTTTAATCACTTAGGAACAAACCCCATATTTTTTTTAGGTCTATTTAGTGAGATATTAAATTTTAAAGCTCTAGGGTAATTTTAAAATTAAAATAATGTATTTTCTAGCATTTTCACTAGAATAATTATAATAAATCATAGAAAAATCAGAAAATTGCAAAATTTGATTCTCTGATTTCCTTGATATCAGAGAGATTTTTAAAAAATATAAAATCCATTTTTCAACATTTATTTTATTTTTAAATTAATTAATACTCCAAAACTTAAAATAATTATAATAAAAATAATATAATTCAAAAAATCACCAAAATTAGTCCAAGTGGTCCTCTGGTCATTTGGAATGTCCCCTAATTTTCTTAAGGACAGAAACTTTCCCTTGGTCATGTTATTAAATTTTCCTTGGAAATCTCTATTTTCTACCAAAAATAATTATATAAATAAATTAAATATAGAAAAATCAAATTTTCTCCTCTCATGTCTTTATTGACATATGAGTGAAGTCACATAAAAATTTCAAGTTCATTTGAGTTCAATTTAGTGAGTTATGAAATTATTAAGCTTAAAGGGTAAAGTGGTAATTAAATTTTTTAATCCTTAATTAAAACTTTAGGTTTAATAAAAAATTAACAAGTAAAATATTTGATCCTAATCTGATTTGGATGATTGAAATTTAAATAATTAAAGGGTAGAAACCCATTAAACAATTTAAAATAATTAAACCTTAATTAAATAATTGATTAAATTTGGAAGAATAATAAAATTAGAATTATTAAAATAGGGATATTATTAGGAAGAGATTTATTATTTAATTTAAAAATCCCTAAATTAATCATCTCATTAATATTCAATTCTTAATTAAAATAATAACCCAAATTCAAAATATTAAAAAACTTAATCATTAAACTAAAATTAAATTATTAAACTCTTTAAAAAAAATTTCAATTAAAATTAAAAATAAAATTAAATTAAAAATTAAATTAAGTAAATTAAATTGAATTAAATTAAATTAAATTAAATTAAAATTAAAAGTTGAATTAAATTAAAGATTAAATTAAATTAAATTAAATAAACAAGTTAAATTAAATTAAATGAATTAAATTAAATTCAATTAAATTAAATTAAATTAAATTAAATTAAACTAAATAAATAAATAAAATCAAATTAAATTAAAATAAATTAAATTAAAGATTAAATTAAATTAAATTAAATTAAGTCAAGTTAAATTAAATTAAATCAAATTGAATTAAAATTAAATCAAATCAAATTAATTTAATGTAACATCAAATCAAACTAAATTGAATTAAATTAAAACTCAATTAAATTAAATTAAATTAAATTAAGTTGAATTAAATATAACATCCCCAAAGACATAAAGAATTCAAAATAAATCTAAAATAACTTGAACAACTGTTCCAAATTTAAACCCATTAATTGAAATTAAACTAAATCACAAACCATTTGAACACCAATTTACCCTCAAAAGCTTTAGTTATCATAACTCCTAAACAGAATATTAAATGAAATGTTACTTCATTTATAGGACATTCAAACATCCTAGTTCACTGAGCAAGATAACAACAAAACTTGAAATTCTTGGACGATTAATTCATTTGTGTAATTGAATTCATTTGGACTTAAAGCAATCCTAGAAATATTGAAAAGATGTTTAAGATTCTTCTTAAGCACTTTCTCAATATGATAGGATGTTTATAAGAACAATTAAATTTAATTGTTCTTTGATGAAGAAAATCGTCTTCAAACCAAAACACAAGGAACCTAGACGTCATAGGAAATGACTAGCTATAGGATTAGGAACTTGGTAGAAAACCATAACCCTTACCTTAGCTTTACCTAGGAACTCGCTTAAATATTCTAATTGTGTTTTAAGTGCAGCTTGGGATGACGGGAAGACCCTCCAGGTACGCTTTTTTTATTGCAATTTACTTTCTTGCAATTTACATTATTGCAATTTGTTTAATCGCATCGCACTTACTTTTCTTGCATGATAAACAACTGTTGCATGAAAACCCACACCTTTAGGATAGTCCCTAAAACTGAAACCAAAACTAAGTTAAAAGTTATTGCAAGATAAAATTCACCGCCACAACATTTCAAAATATAAAACAACTCAAAATTTAATCACGAAACGGAACATGAAACTACAATTACAATTAAATTAAAACGTTCGTTGGATGATCGGGAATACCTCGGATGATGTAACCTACGTGTTGCTAACGGGATTTCCCACGGTCTAAATGAAAGTGTGGAACTCATTCAGTTGAGTTTAGCAAATTCATCTAGACTAAGTGAATCCGATAAAAATAATGATGCCGGAAGGATGGAACCGTGGGATCTTAACCGGTGTCGTTATAATCAACTTTAAGATTTGTTTTAATTAAAACATAAAAAATACTTGGAAATTAAAATTTTCTCTAAACCAAAACACTTTTCTCATCCCCTGATTTATGATTTCTAAAACTAAACCTCTGCAACAACAAGGAGCTCGGAGCATGGTGGGCGAGCACGGCCATCGTCATCAGCAAAACACGAGTCTACTCGACAAAACTCTCCTACAATTAAATAACAAAGCCATAGGACTTCGAGGTAGTTTGCACTAGTGCAACATAAATCCTCAACTCTTCGTTAGGCATTTGCATTACAAATTAAGCCCTAACCGGTCTTAGGATTACGAGGTAGTCGTCTGATACGACATAAACCCTCACATCTTCGAGGCTATTTGTATGATTCTGTCATATAAATATAAGCCCTAATTAATTAAAATTGGCAAAATTAAAACATTAAATAAATATTAGGAATTCCCTAAATTCAAGCCAAACAATAGGATAGTCGGGAAATTACCGAAGTTCGCTTCTAGTCCGTAATTTCTCCTACCATTCTTCCTTTGAATTCCCAAAACAAAATATTCCAAATTTGATCCATTCCCTATTGAAATTCCAAAATTCAATTCCTTGAAAACTTAAACTTTGAAATTCTTGAGAGCAGAATTATTGATTATTATCGAGAGTTTTCTTAGGTGATTCTCATCTCTTAAGATGTAATTAACTATAGGGGCTTGCCCTTATAGGGAATTTTAAAGAACCCGAGTAATATAAACCCCGTTTAATGCTTTCATATTAAGCGAGGGAATTTGGCGACTTATAAAATTGGTTCGCCAGGCCAAACGGATGTCACAAATCTTTTAGTTTGTTTAACCGAGCCCCACCATCAAGCAGTGTGTCTATCCTTAGGGATAGATACACGTTTTGTGGTGCGGTGCTCGTTTATATAAACTATTTGGGATGTGAGATCGGTTTGATTTCATATCTTAAAATCTTCAAATTTAAAATTATTTTCAAAAAAATCAAATACTAATTTTCAAATTATTTATTTAAACTAAATTAAAAATTCGCCGACAACTTCTGTTAGGCGACCCCTTTTTTCAAAAAAATTAATAAAACATACAACCTAAAAATATGCCGACAACTTCTGGCGACTCCGCTGGGGAACAATTCCTCTCTCCATTATTAATCAAATAATTCTGCTTTCAAAAATCGGTAGTGTATCCTTGTCCTTAATGGGTCAAACTACCCTTCTTTCCGTTGGGATGCTATGTTCATTTCTACCTTGAACAAGTATAACCAATATTCTCTCGGATTTAGGAGCCACTGTTTAGACACCCCTAAACGAGAGAGGTTTCGAGATCCTTTTACCTCATTTACGAGGTGGGGTGGACCCCAATAGGTGTTAGTTTAGGAGTGATCCTTCGAGTCGAGAAGTCTTGCATAAGACTTTCTTTTCCTTTCCAACTCCGAATCGGATTCCTTACCTTCTCTACACCTTTGAACATTCCGTTCTAAATAAACAAACCCTCTAATAAGTGATTCTTTTAATAAGTGATTCCTTCTTATAAATACATGAACAAGAATGTGTTCGGACTCTTTTCAATTCCTTTCTTTTCGTCCTAAAGAAAAGAAGCATAACTTGGGATCGACAACCGGAATCTACCCTGCGAAATGGAAGCCCCAAAGCCGATTTTCTCCTTCACCGATGGATGGACTTCGGCCATGCATAAGGATGAACTCCCTGACAATGGGATCATCCGATTTGGGCAAGGATATGAAAACACGAATGTCAAGATCACCGACGTTTCCCTTTACGCACTGACGAACAAGGTATCTGAAGCTAAGAAGCCGCTGATTGAGTTCAACCTTAGGTCGACCCAAGAGTTTCCTCCCCTGCAAAGGATCCCGATCGAGAGGAGTACCGCTGTCCGCGGGAGGACTATTCTTACTACCCCCATCTGGTCTAGTTGTTTCGCACCTACCCCGACTTACGCCAAATTAAAGGGGAAAGAAATCCGGAATTATAGTGAACTCGTTACCGTGGAGGGTACGGATCTTCCTGTAAGACCTTCGTTTTCGAAATAGGGTCCGGTTCGAGGATTCCATCACCGACGAGGACCCAAAGAAGAAATAGAAGTAGAAGGATCGCTAGAGAAGCCGGAGCTGCTGAAATTGCTTTCTGGAGGAAATCCCGAAGCTGCTGAATATACACCGCCGCCGAATATACACCGCTGCTCGAATACGTACCACTTTTGGGAGGAAGCGGGTTCCATCCCCTCTCCGCCGCGGAAGATGAGGAAAATGTTCGCAAGATTGCTCGCCGCATTACCTCGACCCGCATATTACAACGATAGCCGCAAGAAAAGGACTAGAACTACGTCGTTTGCTCGACTGCAAACTTTGGTAGAAAAGTTAGCAAAGAAGGAAAAGTGCCCCGTATCGGAGATTCTATGAAGGATAGGGCGGGTGCCAGTCAAATCCCGTCTTGAGCCCCGAGTAGAACCCGCCATCATGACAGAAAAGCCAAGTAAAAGAATGAAGGCTAGTCCGCCTGTTGTCGTCTCGGGATTACGGAATAGGGGAGGATACCACCTTCCGGCATTTGGGCGACGGACCATCCGGTCCCGGACCATCCGCCGTTGGAAGGATGGTATGGCGTCCCACTGCCGGGCGGTTGAGATTGAAATAACGGCTCGAGAAAGAAAGTCTCGCCGAGGAGACTTGAATGCGAAGAAAGTGCTTCTTGCGATAAAGGGGACTCGTGAAAAGGCGACCCGGCAGCTATCGCACGACAACCGCGAGGACGCACAGAAAGCCCCGCTAGAACATGCCATGGAAAAGTTGAGAACCGATATCCGACGATTAGCAAAAGAAAGAGAAGAGAAGTTCGGAGACGAGGTTGATTCATCGGAATTCATGGACGACGAATATGCAAAAATCAACATGGTCGAAACACGAGCTTCATCAGCTTCACAAGGTGCTCCTGCAGCCGCAGAAAGAGAGGAGCCGAGGCGATGAGAAGGCGGCTTCGGGAGAAAGACGACATGATCGCTCGAATGGCGAAAAGGATGGAAGAGATGGGCAGTAGCTCTAGCCACTCTCCGGAGTCGAGTGCGACCACAAAGAGAGACACCCCGGAGGTCATTCACATTGTAGACGGAGGAAAGGAGATTACATCCGTCAACGGGGATGATCAGTCGAAAAAGGATACAACACGAAAGTATGATCCACGAAAAGGATATCAAGAGCTTGGTGGAACGGCGAAGTGCGAGAAGCCTTAGCACAATCGAAGAGCGGGACATCCATTCGGACGGGTAGACCTTACCGGAAGAATTCGACGTCGTCCGATACCTAAAAGGCTTCGTACCACCTGCGTTCAAGACCTTTGATGGAGCAGGAACCCCGACGGCATGTTGCACACTTTCGTGCCGGTTGTTGCAATGCGGCGGGAGCAATGCATTACTCTTCGACGGTTCGTCGGCGGCCTCTCGGGAATCGCCTTCGGCGGTATGCGAGTGCACGAATGGTTCGGTGAAGACGTTCTCGGAACTAGAGAACCTCTTCATCGAGCGATTCGCCGGAGCTCGGCACCACATCACTATAGGTGATTTAGTGGTAGAGAAACAAAGGCCGAACGAAACTTTGGTGGATTACATACTTCGATGGAGGAATTTAAGCATGAAGTGTGAACCACGATTGCAAGAACAACATGCGATCGACATTTTACTTAAAAGCATTCACGGCCCGATAGCACTTCTCCTCGAAAGGATTCACTTATTAAGACTTTTGAGAAGTTGTTAAGCAAGGCCGGAAGCTTGCAAGAAGAGGCGAAGCAATTAAGTTTCGCCGACAAGACGGACAAGCAAAAGCACTGTGAAGACTTTTGAAAAGAAATCCGGGATCGTTGCGGCGGTTGACAAAGGCAAGCAACCGATGCAAATACCACCAGAACGGCCGCGGCAACCACGATAGAATTACCAACGAACCCCGACCCAGCTATCGGTCATCTCCGCGGTATGAACAACCGCCTCGTCCGCAACGTACATTAAGGGAGCTTCGAGCGAGAGAATATCCGTTCAAGAATGAAGCGGTCTCGAAAATGTTCCGTAGTCTAATGAAGACTCCAGATTTCCAGCTGCCAGAGCCTAAAAAGCCAGAGGAAGTCAACAAGAAAGGTGATCCCAACTTTTGCCCTTACCACCGGATGCTTGGGCACAAGATAGAAGATTGCATTACCTTCAAAAGTTGGCTCAACGACAACCTTCGGAAAGGGAATATAACGATCCCGAAGGAGTACATGAAGGAACCCCGAAAGGAGGTTCCGTCGATGTTATCTCGACTCGATCCCATCATTCCGATAGATCCCTATACGACTGACGATGGATGGACTACCGCTTGGACAAAGTCTTCAAAAAAGATTTTAGACAGCATCCAAACTGCTTCGGTGCGAGCTTCAATTTAGAGTTCGAAACCTGTTAAGCCGGTACTATCACTTGCAATAGAAGAACCACCTCAACAGGAGACGATTAAAGAGAAGAGGAAAATCGACGAAGAACCGAGGCTCCTAAGGCTAGACTAGGGGCTGCTTATCCTAGGATAGTTGTTTCAGATTCGGGGGAGAAACCCCTCGAACCTCTGACTCTGTATGATTATCTGCTCACTTCGGTGGGATCATATAATGATAAGGGTGATGGCGTTGGCTACGTTTTTACTGTTTCTAACGATTACGTAACTAGCGACAATTCGGATATCGATTTCGATATCAACGACAATTCTCAAATCATACACAATCTCGACGAGCAAAATAACGAAGAAGACATCCATCAAGGAGGCTACGAGAGTTCAACAAGCAACAGATCTATCTGCGAGTTTCGAGGAGCTCCAGTCACAATAGAGTTAGAGTCTTCAGATTCTGAAGAAAATCCGGAAGAGCCTGTCATTCCGATTCAGGAGGAGACACCGACAAACTCAACACTAGATTCAGAAGAAATTACAGAAGTCAACTTAAGAAGTGGAAGAGTTCTACCTCCGAGAATGGGTCCAAAAGATAAAGGAAAGCATGTGGTTGTTCAAGAAGAACCAACCCGACGGAAGAAATACCCATTCGAGAAGAAGCGAGACACATGGAAATAAAGTAGACTACGACGTGCTAGCCCATCTTAGGAAACTACCGACCAAGCCGAGCATTTACGATGCTCTCATCTTATCAAAGGAGATGAGAGAAGCTCGATCGAGGCCTTACTTGATCCGAAAATTTGCTTAGCTCGAATGGCGGGAGATTCCTTAGATGAGGTTTGCTCGTTAAAGGAACATCGAGGTGTTACCTTCACGGACAATGACCTACTACTTAGGACGACGAGATCACGACCGACCGTTGTACATTTCGGATTCAATTGGGAAGTTTACGCTCTCCGGAGTATTGGTGGATCCGGGAGCATCAATCGATATAATGAGTCTTCGAACACTAGCATACTTGGAAATTGATGCTCGTGAGCTCGAGGCCGACAAAATGTTATTAAGAGGATTCGACCGAGAAAGGAGAAAGAGCCCTCGGGTCAATAACGCTACTAATGAAGACCGGTGACTTAGCAAAGACAACCGCGAAGTTTCACATAATTGATTCGAAACGTCGTTCAACGCTCTCTCTGGGCCGACCATGGATACATGAAAACGGGATGGTACCATCATCTCTACATCAGTGCATCAAATACTACGATGGAGGGGAACAGCGCATCAAAGGTGACTTACAACCATTCTCTGTACATGAGATCGGAATCCACGAAGACGCAGCCTATTAAGCACCACCGAAGAAAACAATCTTCTCCAGAGATACCATAACAAATGAAGCAAAGAAAGTTTGGGACAACGAAGAACACGAAGTTCTAGTCCAACGAGTCACTCACCACTCCCTTCGGCGAGATGGTGAAGGTTTCTCCACAACTCGCATCCGAGGTCGAGGCCGGGGACGAGGCCGTGGTAGAGACGCTAGGACGAGTTGGACAAAGGAAACCGACCATCAATGTTGATTGGGAAGACGAGTTCGAAGAAGAAAAAGAAATCGAACAAGAAGCAGACGACAATAAGTCGGAAGAAGCCGCAATTCAAGATCTCCCTCGAAGATGAAAAGAATGAAGAATACAAATCAATGTACGAGAAGATTAACCACTACGTACATACTATGACCACTAACCCCGATCCATTCTAGCAAGATCGAGGGTATGGTGGTCAAAGAGGTACATAGCGACAGTGCAAAGCCAATTAAATTCTACCGTTGTGCTTCTTCCTCCAAAACTGAGAATAATGTACAATTTGAAGATGTCACTTCATCAGAATTAATGGAATTACCTTTTGAGTGGTACTCTCCCTGTGTTCAAAATTTAATTCAACGTGGTTTCTTACCTCGACAATGGACAAAAATTCAATCACAACGTTTTGAAAAATTATGGAATAACTCCGGTTGTCCACCCAATTCAAAGTATGGACTCGGATTCGGCACGGTAGGTTCAGTTGACGATACTGAATTTTGCTTGGTTGTCACTTGCGAATCTAATGAAAACTGCATGGAAACTACAGAAGAACTCGAAGATGTACAAATTGGAGACGCTCCACCAGAATTCAAAGAAGAAATTAAATCTACAATAGATGAGTTAACGGAAGTTAACTTAGGTACTAGCGAAGAGCCTAGACCTACCTTTGTTAGCTCCTTACTCAATAAAGAAGACTGCGAGGAAATAATCAAGTTATTAATGGAATTTAAAGACTGTTTTGCTTGGAACTACGATGAAATGCCAGGATTAGCTCCAAAGGTCACAGTCCATAAGCTAGGAGTGGATCCTACTTCTGTCCCGGTCAGACAAGGTCCCAGGAGAATGTGTCTAGAAATCGAACAACAAGTCATAACCGAAGTTAAAAAGCTAATAGACGCCAAATTTGTCCGTGAAGAACAATACCCAACTTGGCTAGCCAATGTAGTGCCAGTCAGAAAGAAGAATGGTCAGATTAGAATTTGTGTGGATTTCAGAGATTTAAATAAGGCATGTCCAAAAGATGAATTCCCTCTACCGATCCCAGAATTAATGATCGACATTGCTTCAACACATGAGATATTCTCATTCATGGATGGATCTTCGGGATACAACCGGATAAAAATGGCTCCGAGAAGACGAAAAGCTCACGGCATTCGGAACGCCGATCGGAGTATTTTGCTACACGGTGATGCCATTCGGATCCGAAGAACGCGAGAGCAACCTACCGGAGAGCGATGAAAAGAATTTTTGATGATCTCATCCACAACCAAGTCGAATGCTTACGTGGACGATGTGGTCATCAAAAGCAAAGTAAAGGAAAACCACCTGTATGATTTGAGAATTGTTTTCGAACGATTAAGACAATTTAACCTTAAGATGAATCCCTTAAAATGCGCCTTCGGCGTCACCTCCAGGAAATTCTTAGGATTCGTTGTCCGACATCGTGGAATTGAAATCGACCCGGAAAAGATTAAAGCTATCTTAGAAATGCCGCCTCCCAAAACTTTAAAACAACTACGATCCTTTCAAGGGAAGTCGGCATATCTTCGACGCTTTATCTCGAAGCTTGTCGAGTAGGTGTCGGCCTTTCTCGGCACTAGTTAAAAAGGATGCCAAATTTATTTGTGAAGAGAAATGCCGAGAAGGCCTTCGAGGACATTAAACAATATTTAATGACACCTCTCTGTCTTAGCGACCCCGGTCTCGGGTGGATCTTTGTTACTTTACACCGCGGCTTTAGACGACTCTCTCGGAGCCTGTTAGCCAGAGTCGATGATGAGGGTAAAGAAAATGCTCTTTACTACTTAAGCCGTCGTTTACTTCCGACGGAAGTAAGGTATCCCGCAATTGAAAAGCATTGTTTGGCCCCGATCTTCGCCGCTCAAAAGCTCGGGCACTACATGCTTTCTCATAAGGTCGACCTGATCTCGAAATTTAATCCATTGCGATACTTGATGACCCGTCCAACGTTTTCCGACGGACTTGCCGGATGGTCGATGATATTATTGCAATTCGATATAACTTTCGTTCCTCTTCGTGCCGTAAAGGGATAAGTCCTAGCGGACTTCCTCGCGGACACACCCTTTGCGGCGAATCTCCTCTCAATGACGACTTGCCGGACGAACAAATAATGAGCCTAGAAGACCACGATGATCGACGTTGGGAATTATATTTTGACGGAGCATCTTCGGCACACAAAGACGAAGAATCGCAAGTGATAGTGCCGTGAAGGCGGGAATCGGGCTAATCTTTATAACACCGGAGCGGGGGATGTTAAGATACTCCTACCACTTAACGGAACCATGTACGAACAATGAAGCGAATACGAAGCCCTCATAACGGGATCTGGAATTAACTATTCGAATGGGGATAACGGACATCAACATCTACGGGGATTCGCAGTTAATCATTCAACGGATCGTCGGACGATACGAATTTTAAAGCCAAGACTCGAGCAATACTTCCAGGTATGCCATACGGTGTTGGAACGATTCCAAATGTGACGATCTACAAAATTCCCGGAAAAGAAAATGCTTTAGCAGATGCTTTAGCCCGTCTCGCAAAAGAATTTGCTCGTTTGCAAGATGAGTCGATGGAAGTGTCGGTTCACGGACGTCGAGCCCTATCGCGGCTCGACATAGACACGATACACGAATCGGAAAAAAAAAGAATCGGTTGCAACGGTGACGGAAAACACGAGAAGATTGGCGACGGCCATTAGTAGACTACTCGCAAACGGGAAAGCTACCGGACGATAGGTCGTTGGCCCATCGGATCAAGAAAAGAACTCGTCTTACGCATTAATAAAAAACACATTGTACGGAAGGTCTTTTGATCGAATGAGGCTAAGGTGCCTAAGCGGGTCCGAGGCCGTGAAATTGTTAAAGAGGTGCATTCGGGACTCGTGGCGCTCACCGGTCGGGCCCGAAGATGAAAATGAAAAATTAAAAGACTAGGGTACTACCGGCCCTCGATGATGACCGATCGCCGAAAATCGCCAAGAGCCGTCACCAATGCCAAGTGCACGGAGTGGTTCTACACCGACCTCCAAATGTGCTACACCCGACAACCGTGTCGTGGCCATTTGAATGTTGGGGCACGGATATAGTGGGTCCGATAGAACCACCATCTTCGAAAGGACATCGCTTCATTCTTGCGGCTACGGATTACTTTTCCAAGTGAGCGAGGCGAGTTCCACTTAGAGAAGTGAAAGCACACCACGTGCTACAGTTTTTCAAGAACAAAGTTGTTTACCGTTTCGGAGTGTCGCGCAGGATCATCTCGGATAATGGGTCAGCATTCAGAAGCACACAAATCAACAATTTTGTCAGGAGACACGGAATCGACTGGCGATATTCTATAATTTACTACCCAAGAGCAAACGACCTCGCTGAGGCTTTTAATAAAACCCTCGTTCAAATTTTAAAGAAAACTTTGGACGATAATAAGAGAAATTGGCACAAGAAGTTGTTAGAAGCCTTATGGGCCTACCGGACAACCTTCAGAACTCCTACTCGAAGCTACACCTTACGCTCCGGTGTATGGGTCCGGAACGATGTTACCTTTAGAGGTTCGGCTTCCTTCACTCGAATTGCGGTTTTAAACAAGATCACGATAGAAGAGAACGCCAAATTACGACTAGAAGAATTAGAAAGCTCTGGAAGGGAAAAGACTTGCGGCGCAACGGAATTTAGAACTATACTAAGCTAAGATGGTTCGAAGCCCACGACAAACCGGTCCGCCCGAGAACCTTCGAAGTTGGTGACTTAGTTCTCGTTCTCAAGAGACTATTCTTGCACATCGCAAGATAGGAGGAAAATTTGAACCCACTTGGGAAGGACCGTTTGTGGTTGAAGCAATCTACTCAGGAGGCTCCTACCAGCTAGTGAATTGCCAATGAGAACGACATATGCTTCCGATCAACGGATGATACTTGAAAAAGTATTACGCTACCTGATGTTTCGAAAGAATGAATTCTTCATCCCTAAGAAACACGGGCGAAGTAATTACTTATGATTGGGTCCGAACCCAAAAATAAAAAAATAATAATAATAATAATAATAAAATGTGTTAAAATAAATTAAGATCATGATAATAAAGTTTTCCTTGTTTTCTTTTCCAAATCAAAATCTCTTCCCTGATCTTACCCTACTTCATTCCTGTTAAATTTGAAAATAAAAAAAGAAATATATAAAAAAAATGTGTCTTTAATAAACATTTTCTTAATGTTCTTGTTCTTAGTACAGCCCCTGATCCTTTTCCTTGTCTTTTTGCAGGGAAATGTCGAACGAGCGGTTGGTCCTGAACTTTAAGAATGGCGTAAGCCTTGCACTCGATGAAAAGAGGGTGAAAGATGGAGCGATAATCGAGATTGACTCGGATTTCTCACCAGCAGGCCTACAGTACGAGGAAATTGACTGGGTCCTAGTTGAACTAGAAGAACTGCCCGGGCAAACGTGATGAAAGTGGGTGGCCCAAGCCACCAATCCAGCAGCAAGAAAAGAAAGGCAAACACTGAAGAAGATAAGAAAATGAAGTCTGTAGTCGCTACGGCGGAGGGCGAGGCTTGTCGGCGCCGCGCCCGCGGAGATTCAAGAAGTTCGAAGGGCTATTCTCGCGAGCAACGCAACGAAGAAATAAGAATCGCCGTATCCGTAAGATGTTAACAAAACTAGTTGCGGACCAGCAGCGACGAGACGAGTTGCTAATGTCGGTACATACACTTCGAGGACACCGGTTCACCGGGAACCCGAAGAAAGGAGGCCGGCTCCTAGGATAACGAAAGAACCGGGGAAATCTCACGAAGATCGGAAGAAAGAAGGCCGCCACGCCACCGGATAGAACCACCGGTAATGCATGACCTTGTTGCGAAGCAACCCGGTGGATGTCCCGACGGACATCATCCACGAGGAGCCGAGGTATGCGGGAGAACGTGAAGGGATTGAACCATATATCCCACAATATGTCACCGAGGCCTCGCCATCCGCGGATCATTCGGAATACGAGCTGGAGAGAATGCGGAATGTTGAAAAGAAAACCTTTGAATACTTCGAGAGAATTAAAGGCGAGAAGAATCGATATACTAGAGGGCCTCGAGCTACATACGGACGTATTCTCGGAGTATGAACAACGGCAAATCGTGGATTGTATCCGGGATTTGAAAAGAATGGGCCGAGCGGGCCGCCTGAGGAAAACACATACTCGGAACCCCGGAGATGGATGCCGGGGAAGGGAAGAATCACAATACAATGTGGATCTTCGTTACTAACTTTGCGGAGGACGGGAAGGGAAACCCACCGGGAATACTCCGTCATGGGCAAGTGGATCCGATGCCATTAGTCATCAAGAGAATGGTAAAGAGATTGATAACATGGAGAGTGCTGCCGGCGGATTGCATACCCAATAGCCGCATTATTAACATCTACGAGCGGGGTGATCGCATACCCCCACACATAGATCACCACGACTTTGTCGGACCTTTCGCACGGTCTCTTTCACGAATGAGTGTAACATCATGTTCGGATCCGACCTCCGGATAGCGAGGCCCGGGTGAGTTCCGAGGGCCGGTGAAGATACCATTACCGGTGGGTTCGTCATGATGTCGAAGGGAAACGGAGCGAGATATCGCTAAGCATTGCATACCGGGAGTACCGGTGAAGCGGATCTCGGTTACTTTCGGAAGAATGGACGGCGGGAAGATACCTTACCATTTCCGACCCGAGACCGGAGTTAGAGAGCCTCCGGCCTTACGAGCCGTGAGTTACATGGAAAATATCACACCTCCAATATACATCTATACGACATCCTTGCCAAGGATGGCTTGGAAGGTGATGTTATTGACCATGTACCCCACTATTCAGACATGGATTTTTGACAGATGCTTCTTTGGATGGATCGACGAAGATCATACATAGTCCATTTTGAGTTTACATGGATTGTATGAGATATATGCCAGATCAAGTTGTATGATGTATCTTCGACATGATTGGAATGAAAGTGACCATGTCACATTTTTGGCCTTCACCTCTTTTGTGCAAATTGACTGGGAAACGCCACCAAAGTTAAATGAACTTCGAACAAAGAATAAAAAAAAAAAGTCTAAAAAAAATGTCGAACACCAAATCCACATGAACACCAAATAAACAACAAAAAATGGGATAGATAAAGGGCAAACAAAGCAAATTTAAAGCCCAAATTGAATTCCAGTTTAAACCCATCTTCTCAAACCCTCCAATCCTTCTTCAAATCAAGATCTATTCTAGACCTCCCTTGAAACCCTCTCTCGGGATGATTTCAGAATCACGAAAGATTTTCAATTTGATCCGGATGGCATTGGTTTGTACCCTTCGCCAAGTAATCAGACTTTGATTGATTCCCATGGGATATGAAACACTTTCATATCCTCATTTCGATCTCCCGCTAAATCCAAATCTCCACGATAAATTTCAATTCAAAATTTCCGAGATCGGTACCTAAATTCCGAGTTCTCATTCCGAGATCGATACCTAAATTTCGATTCTCATCCGAATTGATACCTAAATTTTAATTCAAAATTTCCGAGACCGGTACCTAAATTCCAGTTCTCATTCCGAGATCGATACCTAAATTTCGATTCTCATCCGAATTGATACCTAAATTTCAATTCAAAATTTCCAAGACCGGTACCTAAATTCCAGTTCTCATTCCGAGATCGATACCTAAATTTTGATTCTCATCCGAATTGATACCTAAATTTCAATTCAAAATTTCTGAGACAGGTACCTAAATTCCAGTTCTCATTCCAAGGTCGATACCTAAATTTCGATTCTCATCCAAATTGATACCTAAATTTCAATTCTAAACTTCCGAGACTGGTACCTAAATTCCAGTCCTCTTCCTTCGAGGTCGATACTTAAATTCTGACTCTCATCCGAGATCGATACCTAAATTTCGATTCTCATCCGAATTGATACCTAAATTTCAATTCAAAATTTCGAGACCGGTACCTAAATTCCAGTTCTCATTCCGAGATCGATACCTAAATTTCGATTCTCATCCGAATTGATACCTAAATTTCAATTCAAAATTTCCGAGATCGGTACCTAAATTCCAGTTCTCATTCCGAGATCGATACCTAAATTTCGATTCTCATCCGAATTGATACCTAAATTTCAATTCAAAATTTCCGAGATCGGTACCTAAATTCTAGTTCTCATTCCGAGATCGATACCTAAATTTCGATTCTCATCCGAATTGATACCTAAATTTCAATTCAAAATTTCCGAGATCGGTACCTAAATTCCAGTTCTCATTCCGAGATCGATACCTAAATTTCGATTCTCATCCGAATTGATACCTAAATTTCAATTCAAAATTTCCGAGATTGGTACCTAAATTCCAGTTCTCATTCCGAGATTGATACCTAAATTTCGATTCTCATCCGAATTGATACCTAAATTTCAATTCAAAATTTACGAGATTGGTACCTAAATTCCAGTTCTCATTCCGAGATCGATACCTAAATTTTGATTCTCATCCGAATTGATACCTAAATTTCAATTCAAAATTTCGGAGACTGGTACCTAAATTCCAGTTCTCATTCCGAGATCGATACCTAAATTTCGATTCTCTTCCAAATTGATACCTAAATTTCAATTCAAAATTTCCGAGACTGGTACCTAAATTCCAGTTCTCATTCCGAGATCGATACCTAAATTTCGATTCTCATCCGAATTGATACCTAAATTTCAATTCAAAATTTCCGAGGCTGGTACCTAAATTCCAATCCTCTTCCTTCGAGGTCGGTACTTAAATTCCGACACTCATTCGAGATCGATACCTAAATTTCGATTCTCATCTGAATTGATACCTAAATTTCAATTCTAAACTTCGAGGCCGGTACCTAAATTCCGGTCCTCTTCCTTCGAGGTCGGTACTTAAATTCCGACTCTCATTTCGAGATCGATACCTAAATTTCGATTCTCTTTTGAATTGATACCTAAATTTCAATCCTAAACTTTCGAGACTGGTACCTAAATTCTAGCTCTCATTCCGAGGCTGGTACCTAAATTCCAGTCCTCTTCCTTCGAGGTCGGTACTTAAATTCCGACTCTCATTCGAGATCGATACCTAAATTTCGATTCTCTTTTGAATTGATATCTAAATTTCAATTCTAAACTTTCGAGACTGGTACCTAAATTCCAGCTCTCATTTCGAGACTAGTACCTAAATTCTAGTTCTCATTTTCAGATTGATACCTAAATTTCGATTCTCTTTTGAATTGATACCTAAATTTCAATTCTAAACTTTCGAGACTGGTACCTAAATTCCAGCTCTCATTTTGAGACTAATACCTAAATTCTAGTTCTCATTCCGAGATCAGTATCTAAATTCTGATTCTCATCCTCTTCGAGGTCGATGCCTAAATTTCAACTCTATTTCGAGATTGATACTTAAATTTCAATTCTCATCCCTTTCGAGATCAGTACCTAAATTCTAATTCTCATCCTTTTCAATCGACACTTAAACTCCGATTCCCACTCCGAGACTGGTACCTAAATTCCAGTTTATTTGCAATCCCGAGATGGAACCTAGGTTTCAATTCTCGTTTCAAATCTAAATTTTCTCAAATTAATTTTAAATCAAACTTCAATCTAAAATAAAAAAATCAGAATCTAAAATTACACATCCGAACTTAAACTGAAACAAACTGAAATCTAAATCAAAATTCCCCTAGATCAATTGATTTGGAATTCACCTCCTTTCCCTTTCCCCAGGGAGAGTTCAGGAATCTCCAGTTTCAGAGATATACTTGACACTCCCCAGCAGAAACTCTTCTACTTCGTCCTAAGTTTGTCACTTGGACATCTGTGTTGGTTTTGTTGATCATTTCGGTCAACACCGATACGCGCGGTGTGCTCCGTCGGCTCACCACACCTATTGGGAGTCCATTTGTTGACCTCATTTTTGATGAGGTCTTCTCTTCTTCTTTTTAGTACTTAGGATCTAGCCTTAGGCTTTTCCTTTGACTATCTTAGAGGACTAGAATTGGGATCCACCATCTAGAATTTCAAACCACTTCTTAACTCCTTGCAAACTCCACAAACTTAACTCGATTGTAGACCCCTAATCACCTAGAGGGTTGAAATCAAATGTGGAAGTTTAAAGGATGAGTTCCTATAGGACTCTTTGGCCTTAGGACCGCCTCTAGGTGGCACTGGTGCAGTGAGGGGCTGACTTACACACACACTACACTTATACACTACACTTTCACACACCACCTAAAACCACACCTATACCTAGCTTGACCTCCTGACTCATGTAGGTGATTCACATGGATGGTCCTTAACCCCTAAGCCCTTGGCTAAGAGGGTTAGGAACAACATAGTGAATGCCTCAAATGAGTCCCTTCATGGCTCATGTGGGCTTGATGTGGCTTCATGGCCCAACCAAAATGATTTCATTCCACTCAAATTTACCCAATCTTCATTTTTCCAAATTTTCAATTTTTGACCCCCGGGACCCTACACCCAACTAGCCTACCCAAAGCCCTTGAAAATACCCAAATTTTTTCAAAATCACCTAAATTACCTAAAATTCCTCAAAATGAATCCCAAACATTTCCACATCACTCAAAGTGATCATCCATACCCAAAAATACCAAAAATTCCAAAAATACCTCCCAATACCCTCCAAATACCCAAAATACCCCTCATGACCCAAAAATCCAAAATTACAGAAAATTCCCAGAAAATTCCAGAAAATCCCAAATATTCCCAATTTCATTTTGTTCAACTACAGCATGGGCCAATTTTGTCAATTTACCTTACTTTTGTCAAAACCCCCAATTTGACCCATTTTAACCCAAAGTGAACCCAATGTCAAACCAAACCTACCCAATTGACCCAAATTCTGGTCCAATTCAATTCCAAACTTCAATTCAACATTACGAACACCAATATAGACCAAATATATGCTCAATTTGATTGACATTTGGATCCAATTTCACTTTTGGCCTTAAAGCCCAATTTGGACCCATGACCCAAACTTAACCCAAACTCACCCAATTCAACTCCAATTAACCCCAAATCTTTTCTAAATCTTCCTTAGCATCCCCACAAGCAAAACAATAACATGATTTGCCCAACCTTTAGACCCAAACCCCACTCAAATTCAACCCCAAGCTAAAAGGCCCGATTTTGACCTAAACCCAAACCTAACCCAAATGAGCCCAAACCCCAAAATCAAAGCCCAACCAAAGTCAAAACCTCTTTGAAACACTCCCATAAACATTTCTCAACATTAATTTTACATCAATTTCAACCCTAGCCCAACATTGGCCCAACTTGGCCCACTTGGACCTATATTGGCTCATTCACCAAAAGAACCCAAATTCAACCCAATTCAAACCCAAATCACCCCCAATTTGCTTCAAGTCCCTCATGACACATCCATGAGCTAAACCCAACATTTATTTGGCCCAACCTCTTTACAAAATTCCCATCCATAAATGCATTTTTTAAATTTAAAGGCCCATTCCTTAAACCATTTTAAAAGCCCATCTTTTACCACATCCAAAGGCCCAAAATTGATCCCAAAGCCCATATGACATTTCCCCTCATCATACTTTCAATTAAAATCATCCCTAAGTCCTAAAACAATGATCAAATAATTCTAAATGAGGCTTCATCCAAATTTCCACCAAAATTATCCAAAATCCTTAAAATCCATTTTTATGAAATTGACCAAACTTTTTGCCAAGCCAAAGATAAGCCATGCAAGCCATGGACAAGCCACATGAAGCCATGGAAGGCTTGACATGTGATCAAGCCACTAATGGCAAAAGGAGGAGCCTCTTTTAAGCCCCCTTAAAAAGGTTTTAACCCTTTTAATGCTTCACCTTAATCCATGTTTAATCAAAATATTCATGGATGGTGACTTCTCCACCCTTTCCTAGCTGATCCATCGATCCTCTCTCAGCCCAAATCGGCCATGGGGAGGTGAACCAAGCCCAAAGGTGGGTTGACCCATTTGGACCAAAAATGAGCTCATCCCCCATTCCATTTCAATTCAACTCCTTTACATATGTCCATGGCCGATTGATCGCACTAAGCCCCGACCACGACCTCCCGACCTTGAGGGTGACCGACCACTGGCCGGCCAGGCCACCACGGCCGCCGGAAACCACCGGGCCGAGAGCTCGCATGTGAGCCGACTTTGGAATTCTTCCTCGTCGAGTCGCCCCATCCCCGGTGGCCATTGTGGGCCGTTCGCCCTTGACCTAAGCAGCTGATCCCGAGCCCTAACTCTCCCCGGGAGGCCCTCCACCCTCTCCTATTTAAACACCACCCCTCTCGGCCATGAGAGGTGCTGAAACAAACCTTAAGGAAACTCTGCCAAAATTGTTCTAGATTCCTCCCCATACACATAGCACTTGATCCCCACTGAGATCCCCCTGCCATTTCTTCTCTGTGAGCTTAATTTCAGAGTTGAAATCTAGGCCCAAAATCAGGACACTTCTCCACAGTGAGCCAATCCCCAAATTGATTGGTTCTACACCTTCACCGGACCGAGGAAGGCGTCCACCGGCAAAGCCCCATCTCCGGGCCACCTAATTGCTCCGGCCTCCAAGCTTTGTGATCGGGCTGTGGTCGAAATCCTACCTGAGCGATTCACCGGACTAGGAGACTTCATCCGGAGCTTGCCGGGATCCGATCGAAGGTGCAACGACTCTCGGATCGAAGCCACACTTCTGCGAGAAAAGGTATGGCCTCACTCTTCTTCCCGAGCTTCGAACATTCTCCATTTCTATTGCGTGAATTTCATCCCATATAAACCAGTATAGATGTGTTCGTCTTCTCGAGACGAATCCGTAGAGCATAAGAACGTGAAAATCCATCGAGTATCGAGTGAGATATTAGGGATTTAGTGTGGACGGCTCTCGGGTGAGGATGCTCGGGGACGATGAACGGATGCCGTCCATTCAATACACGCGCGGACGGACGGCTCAGATGGCTTCGGACCAGGAGGCGGTACGAGAACCGCGGGGCCCGGGCTGCTGACTCAGATGGCGGCGTCGAATGGGAGCGCGACGCGTGTGCGTTCGGAGATGCCGAGGATGACGCGGCGCCGTGTGGATAAATAGAAAATTATGGGTATTTTCTATTTATTTAATTCCCTAAACTTCAAAAATTCATAACTTTGTGTAGGAAAATCGTAAAAATAAAATAAAAATACCATCTTGCTCAGTGAACAGAGAGAATAATGTGGAAAAGAAATTACTTAATTTCATCAAGTATTTTATTTTTAATAATTTATTTACTCTCTGCATATCTTTAATTCTCCATGCATGTATACAATTCACCATGGCATGAGACCATAGGGCTTTTGAAGCCTGCTGAATTTGGGAACATTCCTCGAATTTTCCAAAGTAGAGGTCTTCCCTATGAAAAGTTATTGATTTTTCAAATTCATGTTACTGTTTTGAGTATTTTAATTCCAATAAATAGCAAGTTGTGAAATAAATTCTAGGAAAATTTGGTGATGTTCCTTATGACCAGAGGACCCTAGGAAAAATAGGTTTTGAGTTAGTTCACTTAAAACAACCCTAATTGGCTTAAACACCCAAAATGGATCTCTAATTAATTAGAGATAACCATACATCAAATTGACTTGAAATCAATTCTCCACTGACCTTTAGGATCAGAGGAACCCACCATAAAAATTTGAAGTCGATTGGACTTGGTTAGCCTACCAAATGGGTTGATTAAGCCACTTAGTCATTTTAAACTTTAAAAATTCATAACTTTCAAAATACCTTTCAAAAATTCACCAAATTAGTTTTGGAACCTCTCTGATATTAGGGGAATTTAAAAAAATTAAAATTTCAATTTTCTAAAAAAGTTGATTTTTAATATTATTTTAATATTTTTAATAATTAAAAAATAATAAAAATCACAAAAATAATAAAATTCACCAAAATGTCACATTTTGAATTTTAATCACTTAGGAACAAACCCCGTATTTTTCTTAGGTCTATTTAGTGAGATATTAAATTTTAAAGCTCTAGGGTAATTTTAAAATTAAAATAATGTATTTTCTAGCATTTTCACTAGAATAATTATAATAAATCATAAAAAAATTAGAAAATTGCAAAATTTGATTATCTGATTTCCTTGATATCAGAGAGATTTTTGAAAAATATAAAATCTATTTTTCAACATTTATTTTATTTTTAAATTAATTAATACTCCAAAACTTAAAATAATTATAATAAAAATAATATAATTCAAAAAATCACCAAAATTGGTCCAAGTGGTCCACTGGTCATTAGGAATGTCTCCTAATTTTCTTAAGGACAGAAACTTTCCCTTGGTCATGTTATTAAATTTTCCTTGGAAATCTCTATTTTCAACCAAAAATAATTATATAATTAAATTAAATACAAAAAAATCACATTTTCTCCTCTCATGTCTTTATTGACATATGAGTGAAGTCACATAAAAATTTCAAGTTCATTTGAGTTCAATTTAGTGAGTTATGAAATTATTAAGCTTAAAGGGTAAAGTGGTAATTAAATTTTTTAATCCTTAATTAAAACTTTAGGTTTAATAAAAAATTAACAAGTAAAATATTTGATCCTAATCTGATTTGGATGATTGAAATTTAAATAATTAAAGGGTAGAAACCCATTAAACAATTTAAAATAATTAAACCTTAATTAAATAATTGATTAAATTTGGAAGAATAATAAAATTAGAATTATTAAAATAGGGATATTATTAGGAAGAGATTTATTCTTTAATTTAAAAATCCCTAAATTAATCATCTCATTAATATTCAATTCTTAATTAAAATAATAACTTAAATTCAAAATATTAAAAAACTTAATCATTAAACTAAAATTAAATTATTAAACTCTTTAAAAAAATTTCAATTAAAATTAAATTTAAAATTAAATTAAGTAAATTAAATTGAATTAAATTAAATTAAATTAAATTAAAATTAAAAGTTGAATTAAATTAAAGATTAAATTAAATTAAATTAAATAAACAAGTTAAATTAAATTAAATGAATTAAATTAAATTAAATTAAATTAAATTAAATTAAATTAAACTAAACTAAATAAATAAATAAAATCAAATTAAATTAAATTAAATTAAATTAAAGATTAAATTAAATTAAATTAAATTAAGTCAAGTTAAATTAAATTAAATCAAATTTAATTAAAATTAAATCAAATTAATTTAATGTAACATCAAATCAAATTAAATTGAATTAAATTGAATTAAATTAAATTAAAACTCAATTAAATTAAATTAAATTAAATTAAGTTGAATTAAATATAACATCCCCAAAGACATAAAGAATTCAAAATAAATCTAAAATAACTTGAACACTGTTCCAAATTTAAACCCATTAATTGAAATTAAACTAAATCACAAACCATTTGAACACCAATTTACCCTCAAAAGCTTTAGTTATCATAACTCATAAACAGAATATTAAATGAAATGTTACTTCACTTATAAGACATTCAAACATCCTAGTTCACTGAGCAAGATAACAACAAAACTTGAAATTCTTGGACGATTAATTCATTTGTGTAATTGAATTCATTTGGACTTAAAACAATCCTAGAAATATTGAAAAGATGTTTAAGATTCTTCTTAAGCACTTTCTCAATATGATAGGATGTTTATAAGAACAATTAAATTTAATTGTTCTTTGATGAAGAAAATCGTCTTCAAACCAAAACACAAGGAACCTAGACGTCATAGGAAATGACTAGCTATAGGATTAGGAACTTGGTAGAAAACCATAACCCTTACCTTAGCTTTACCAGGAACCTGCTTAAATATTCTAATTGTGTTTTAAGTGCGGCTTGGGATGACGGGAAGACCCTCCAGGGTACGCTTTTATTTTATTGCGATTTACTTTCTTGCAATTTACATTATTGCGATTTCTTTAATCGCATCGCACTTACTTTTCTTGCATGATAAACAAGCTGTTGCATGAAAACCCACACCTTTAGGATAGTCCCTAAAACTGAAACCAAAACTAAGTTAAAAGTTATTGCAAGATAAAATTCACCGCCACAACATTTCAAAATATAAAACAACTCAAAATTTAATCACAAACAGAACACGAAACTACAATTACAATTAAATTAAAACGTTCTGTTGGATGATCGGGAATACCTCGGATGAAGTAACCTACGTGTTGCTAACGGGATTTCCCACGGTCTAAATGAAAGTGTGGAACTCATTCAGTTGAGTTTAGCAAATTCATCTGGACTAAGTGAATCCGACAAAAATAATGATGCCGGAAGGATAGAACCGTGGGATCTTAACCGGTGTCGTTATAATCAACTTTAAGATTTGTTTTAATTAAAACATAAAAAACACTTGGAAATTAAAATTTTCTCTAAACCAAAACACTTTTCTCATCCCCTGATTTATGATTTCTAAAACTAAACCTCTGCAATAACAAGGAGCTCGGAGCATGGTGGGCAGCACGGCCATCGTCATCAGCAAAACTCTCCTAGAATTAAATAACAAAGCCATAGGACTTCGAGGTAGTTTGCCTAGTGCAACATAAATCCTCAACTCTTCGTTAGGCATTTGCATTGCAAATTAAGCCCTAACTAGGTCTTAGGATTACGAGGTAGTCGTCCGATACGACATAAACCCTCACATCTTCGAGGCTATTTGTATGATGCTGTCATATAAATATAAGCCCTAATTAATTAAAATTGGCAAAATTAAAACATTAAATAAATATTAGGAATTCCCTAAATTCAAGCCAAACAATAGGATAGTCGGGAAATTACCGAAGTTCGCTTCGAGTCCGTAATTTCTCCTACCATTCTTCCTTTGAATTCCCAAAACAAAATATTCCAAATTTGATCCATTCCCCATTGAAATTCCAAAATTCAATTCCTTGAAAACTTAAACTTTGAAATTCTTGAGAGCAGAATTATTGATTATTATCGAGAGTTTTCTTAGGTGATTCTCATCACTTAAGATGTAATTAACTATAGGGGCTTTCCCTTATAGGGAATTTTAAAGAACCCAGGTAATATAAACCCCGTTTAATGCTTTCATATTAAGCGAGGGAATTTGTCGGCTTATAAAATTGGTTCGCGGACCAAACGGATGTCACAAATCTTTTAGTTTGTTTAACCGAGCCCCACCATCGAGCGAGTGTGTCTATCCTTAGGGACAGATACACGTTTTGTGGTGCGGTGCTCGTTTATATAAACTATTTGGGATGTGAGATCGGTTTGATTTCATATCTTAAAATCTTCAAATTTAAAATTATTTTCAAAAAAATCAAATACTACTTTTCAAATTATTTATTTAAACTAAATTAAAAATTCGCCGACAACTTCTGTTAGGCGACCCCTTTTTTCAAAAAAATTAATAAAACATACAACCTAAAAATATGACGACAACTGGATTTGTAGGATTGTTTCCCCATTGTGGATTAACAACAGCATTGGTGTTATTCTAGTTAAAGTTCAGGTGATTCCTCCAACTAGGATAATAATAATTCGAATAAGGATTATTGACTTTGTTATTTATGACATTCAAGATTTCATAAGACATTTGAGAGTCTATCATCTGTCCTGATGAATTTTCTTCTAACACTGGGGTGTTGGAGAATAATTCATTTCATATTGATCTATTTTCTTAGAAAGTGAAGCAATTTGAGAGACTATCATAGTTATCGCAACAGAATCATGAATACTAGCTACTCTCTTAGGATTTACCCACTCAGAGGGCCATTAAAAATTATTAGTAGCCATCTCTTCAATTAACGAATATGCTTCATCAAAAGGTTTATACATTAATGATCCACCAGTAGCATCATCGATAATCAATCTCAAAGATCCCACTAATCCATTACAAAAGGTTTGAATTATTAACCAGTCTGGTAAAACATGATGTGGACACTTTCTCAAAAGAACATTAAATCTTTCCCAAGCTTCATATATAGATTCTCCAACAAACTGACTAAAAGATGTGATATCATTCCTCAGCTTAGCAGTTTTGGAAGGAGGGAAATATTTTGACAGAAACTTTTGTGAAAGCTCTCCCCAAGTTCTGATAGATCCAGGTGCTAATGAATTTAACCGAACCTTAGCCTTATCCATTAATAAAAAAGAAAAAAAAATTAAGCCTAACAGCATCGCTTAACACTCCATCGTATTTAAAAGTAGCACACAGTTCTAGAAAACTAGCGAGATGTAAGTTAGGATCTTCATTAGGTGTTCCTCCAAATTAATTATTCTGTACCATTTGGATAATAGCAAGTTTAAGCTGAAATGAATTAGCAGGAACATCAGGGTTTTGGATAGTTAAGTGAATTTCATCTGTTGTTGGATTAGCATAATCCCTTAATAGTCTTGGTATATTTTCTTTTTGTTTGTTTAATTTGTTTGCCATTTTGTGAGGATTTGCAGATTATTTTTGTTGTTTTCAAATTTTTCTAATAGTACACTCTAATTTAAAATCTTAAGGCACTAAACCTGTAGATCCGATACTACACATACAAACACAATAAGCACACTAACAATAAACAAACACACATAATTAATACTTGTAATTCAAATATAAGATTTCAAACGCAACAAAATTAAATTTATCAGTTACCTTTTTTTATCGTACCTTTAACTCCCCTGCAACGACTCCAAAAACTTGGTGCGACTTTTTTAATTTGACAAAACTTATGAACTCGCATTTATATATATATATATATATATATATATATATATATATATATATATATATAGTTTGATAATGAGTCACACAATTAAACACAAGTATACGTATCGCTCAAGTAATATAGGGCTCTAGTGGAGTCCTGGATATCAATCTAGCAGGGAGGCTTTTATTTTATGGCATAGCATAGAAAACACTTATCGAATCACAACACAATTGCAAGTAAGTTCAATTCTTAAAATAAAGACAAACAGTTGTAGTTACTATTTCTACCAAAGTATGTTCTAAACTCTAGAATGTTAAACTAACACGATTAAATTTATAAAAAAGTACAGTTGTAAGAAAGAGTCTTCGTGCTTTCCAATCATATTATGTTGATTATTGTGCATAGATCAGTGATAAAAATGTATTGTGCGAAAGAGGAGTATTCCTATTCTTTACCCATTTTTCAGCAGATAAAGAACATTGGCTAATCCTAAATTTAGTCCCCAAATCTGTGGTTAGGCTGAAGGATACTGGCTCTCACTCCAGAGCTCCCACTTCCCTTCACCTGAAGGCTAACTTGCTTCAGTTTCTAAATATTAGAACTAAATTGAGGATTTCTGCTTGTCACTCTGAAATCTCCAATTCTACGCCCATCAAAGTATATTTCCCTATTTATTTGAACTAAATCCCCATGAACTACGTCTCTCTTTCTTGGACATTGAATGTGACTTTTACTTTTGTTGTGGAACTCATAATCCTTTCGGAACATATGTTTCCCAACAAGTTTTAACAATTCAATTGGCCAGATCAAAAAATAAATGAAGTTAGAAGTGAAAAGGTCATCACAAATTCTCCATAATAAATCTGCACATCATTTCCATATCACAACATCAACACATCACATGAAAAAGTGAAAGACAAAAAAATCTACTTAAGACTCATGAGGAAAAGATGACAAAACATAGATTTTATATATAAAACCAAAGTCATACAAACAAAGTAAAGTAAAGATAACTTATCTCAAACTTTTCCTTAAGTGAATCTCAAGGAATTCATTTGAATCCTCTTCTTTCTTCACAACAACACACAATTCTCTCTTTGCATAAGTAAGGAAGAAGAAATCTCTCACTTTCCCTCTCCTCTTACACTCCTTAGAAGAGAAAACACAAAACATAGATTTCCTAAAAAAATGGAAAGACACTCTCTCTAAACACTCTCTATACTCTAAAATCTTCTCTCCTCTCTAAACTCTTCTCTCCTCTTTAAACTTGGCTCCAAAGGAGTTTAAATTTGGCTAAAACTAAATTCCCAAGAGTTTCCTCAAGTAACCCTCCAAAATCTTGCCAAATACATTGATTCTAGTTTGAAATCGGGATAGGGCGCGGTCTGACCCTGTATAGGGCATCGTTCTGCGCATTATTCTGCCAATTTGATCGCAACTCTCTGTAAAAAGTGCGGTCCAGAGCTGGTGACAGCGTCGTTCTGTGCTAGTTCAACAAAATGCACTGTTGTCCCTTTTTGCTCAAAATTTTCTCCTTTTCACTTCCTTTTGCTCCAAAGGTCTAAAATAATTTTACCAGCATGAAATCATGAAAAATACCTTTCTTTAAAGTGCAATATCATCAAAAGCAGGTATGAAATGAATAGTATAAAGATATCAAAGTTTTAGTGGATCATCAACCATGGTCAACCCTGGTCAATCTTGCTCAACTTTAGTCAAAATATTCAATTTTGAAGTAAATTAATGAAATTAATCAAATAATTAATTTCTAAAATTATTTTGATTAATTTATGGGTTGATATTGTAATTCTTATATTTTAAATTAATTACATAATTAATTTAAAGTAAAAGTATAAATAAAAACCCTAAATTAAAATAAAAAGTGACATCATTTAAGACATCATAAATAACATTAAAATTTGAATTCAACATATATCAAGTCACCCATGGGTCACCCATGACCCAATGAACTTCACCATGACTTGGCTAACCCCATGGCAAACTCACTAGCCGACCATGGTAACCAAGTTTTAAATTAAACGTGACAATTTCATGAATAGATAAAAAGGTGTCATTCCTTCATGTTATACTCAAAGAACGATGTGGGTGAGTCACCACTCACCTCTCTTCTAATCCAATTGAAGAGAAGATTATCCAAATCATTCTTTCCATTATAATTGGTCTCATTATGACATTTCATGAAAAATGAGGAAGGAGAGGGATTATGTGTCATTCTCTTCATAAATTCCTTAAATGAATACTAAAACTTAAATGGAGAAGGTGAATTCAGCCTATCTTAAAGTCCCCATCCACCTCATGAGCTAATTAATGGAGGGGAACCAAAATACATGCCAAGCCTTCACTATACATGAGTTCACATGGAGTAACCTTGGGAACTTCAACCATAGCTATATATAGCTAGGAAGTTTATCCCCATGCTATCATGAGGCTGTTAGATTCATTCCAAAGAAATTCCATGCCCATCCAAGCTTAGTCATGGCTTCTCTATGGCTATAAAAGGAGTTAACCGGAGATCCCTAACTACACTGCCCCGTTCTAAAAGCTTTCAATAACAAACTTTCTCCCTATCCCATAGGCAAGAAATACCCCAAAATAGGACACTTTTTGAGTCCTACATAAACCTACCTCAATCTTTAAATTAACAGTTCCTACACCTTCCCTAAGGTGTACAAAAAAGATTCCTATCAAAATTGGACCTTCTCAAAAGCTCCAACCTAGTTCCCCATCAGGCCGTGAATCCATCTTGGTGAATTTCTACTCAGACCCAATTTCATCTTAAATTGAGCATAGCAGGAGCTTCGCAAGGCCTTGGTGATCGTTCCAAGAAAATTTGATTGAGGCTTCACCTCATCAAACCAATGTATGGTTAAAATAACTCATCTTATGCTTGAGTTGAGACTTTAAGAATGGATTGATCCAAAGCATTCATAAATCTATATGGATATGATCGTCTTACCACGATGAAGATCATGGAACAATCCCCATAAAGTTTCATTCAGATTCGAGCAAGATCTTGCGCTCAGATCAAGAGCAGCTCACAGGAAGAACCAGATGTGGAAGACGAATGGATGTCATCCATTCTCGTGTTTTGTAAATGGACGGCACAGATCGAGCCGAATCACTGATCTGTCCATACAAAACAGATTAAATAGTTGACCAACTCAGCGCTTGAATGGAATGTCTAGCCAATCCCGCGGCGCTGCGTGTGAATTCAACGGATCCAATGATCCAGTCAGCACCTGCGTGGATAAATAAGAAAATCTGGATTTTTTTATTAATTAAATACTGAAATCTTTGAAAATTCATAACTTGATATAGAATAATCACAAAAATAAACTAAAAATACCCCTGGATTCAGAAGAACAAGGAAAAAATTAAAAAAACAAATTTTAAAGTTATTGAATTATATTTAATTTTTAATTAATTAATTACTATTTGGATTACTTTATTTTTTTTAATTATTTACAATTCCAAAAATTCTGAAATTTTCACAAAATGATCTTTCCATCCATAGAGACATTCTATGATTTTTCTAGGTATAGGAAAATTCTCTAGGGCCTAATTTCCTAATTTTTATCAAACTTTGTAATTATTTCAAAAATAATTATAAAAATTAAAGAAATTGGAAATTAAATTTAAAAATGGTTAGGAAATTTAGAGTGACATCTTTAAAGTTTAAAATGATAATTTTTAGCCATTTGAAAATTTGAAGTGACATCTTAATCTTAGGGTTAAAATTATCAGTTTTAAATTTTAAAAACTCTAAAAATCTTTAAGGTTTAAGAAGTTTTCTTCAATCATCATACTTAGTTCACTCTATAGTAGAAACCATCAATGTTAAATCTATGACCTAGGTTCAAGTCATGTAAACCTAATCTTATCCAAACCCTAATAAGGTCTATGACACTAATGAGACTTAATTAAATCAAGTTAAGCCTTAATCACATTAGGTTTAATTTAACAAATCCTAATTAAGTCTATGACTCCAATTAGACTTAATTAAATTAAGTTAAGCCTTAATCACATTAAGTTAAACTTAACAAACACTAATTAGGTCTGAGACATTAATTAGACTTAAATAAATCAAGTTAAGTGTTAATCACATTAGGTTTAACTTAACAAACCCTAATTAGGTCTAAGACACCAATTAGACTTAATTAAATCAAATTAAGCCTTAATCACATTAGGTTTAACTTAACAAACCCTAATTAGGTTTAAGACACCAATTAGACTTAATTAAATTAAGTTAAGCCTTAATCACATTAGTTTTATCTTAAAAACCCTAATTTGGTCTAAGACATTAATTAGACTTAATTAAATCAAGTTAAGCCTTAATTAACTTAATTAACCCTAATTAGGTCTAACCCCTCATTAGACATGATTGATTACCTTAAACCTTAATTACATTAGGTTTAAGACAAATTAAACCCTAATTAGACCTAACTCTAATTAGGTCTAATAAAATCAATTAAACCTTACTTAAATTAGGTTTAACTAATCCTAAACCCTAATTAGACCTAACCCTAATTAAGTCTAACTAAATCAATTAAACCTTTGTTGACCTCATTTTTGATGAGGTCTTCTCTTCTTCTTTTTAGTACTTAGGATCTAGCCTTAGGCTTTTCCTTTGACTATCTTAGAGGACTAGAATTGGGATCCACCATCTAGAATTTCAAACCACTTCTTAACTCCCTGCAAACTCCACAAACATGACTCGTAGACCCCTAATCACCTAGAGGGTTGAAATCAAATGTGGAAGTTTAAAGGATGAGTTCCTATAGGACTCTTTGGCACTTATGATCGCCACAGGTGGCTTGGTGCAGTGAAGGGGCTGACTTACACACACACTACACTCATACACTACACTTTCACACACCTCCTAAAACAACACCCATACCTAACTTGACCACCTGACTCATGTAGGTGATTCACATGGGTGGTCCTTAACCCCTAAACCCTTGGCTAAGAGGGTTAGGAACAACATAGTGAATGCCTCAAATGAGTCCCTTCATGGCTCATGTGGGCTTGATATGGCTTCATGGCTCAACCAAAATGATTTCATTCCATTTACATTTATCCAATCTTCAATTTTCCAAATTTTCATTTTTTGACCCCTAGGACCCTACACACTTTAACCTACCCAAAGCCGTAGAATTACCCAAATTTTTCAAAATTTCCAAATCACCCAAAATTCCCCAAAATCAATCCCAAACATTTCCACATCACTCAAATTGATCATCCATACCCAAAAATACCAAAAATTCCAAAAATACCTCCCAATACCCTCCAAATACCCAAAATACCCCTCTTGACCCAAAAAATCCAAAAATTCAGAAAATTCTCAGAAAATTCCAGAAAATCCCAAATATTCCCAATTTCATTTTGTTCAACTACACCATGGGCCAATTTTGTCAATTTACCCTACTTTTGCCAAAACCGCCAATTTGACCCATTTTAACCCTAAGTGAACCCAATGTCAAACCAAACCTACACAATTGACCCAAATTCTGGTCCAATTCAATTCTAAACTTCAATTCAACATTCCCAACACCAATCTAGACCAAATCCAATTCCAATTTGATTGAAATTTGGATCCAATTTCACTTTTGGCCTTAAAGCCCAATTTGGACCCATGACCCAAACCTAACCCAAACTCACCCAATTCAACTCCAATTAACCCCAAATATTTTCTAAATCTTCCTTAGCATCCCGAAAAGCAAAACACTAAAATGATTTGCCCAAAATTTTGACCCAAACCCCACTCAAATTCAACCCAAAGCTAAAAGGCCCAATTTTGACCTAAACCCAAACCTAACCCAAATGAGCCCAGACCCCAAAATCAAAGCCCAACCAAAGTCAAAACGTCTTTGAAACACTCCCATAAACATTTCTCAACATTAATTTTACATCAATTTCAACCCTAGCCCAACATTGGCCCAACTTGGCCCACTTTGACCTATATTGGCCCATTCACCAAAAGAGCCCAAATTCAACCCAATTCAAACCCAAATCACCCCCAATTTGCTTCAAGTCACTCATGACACATCCATGAGCTAAAACCAACAATTATTTTCCCCAACCTCTTTACAAAATTCCCACCCATAAATTCATTTTTAAACTTAAGGCCCATTCCTTAAACCATTTTAAAAGCCCATCTTTTACCACATCCAAAGGCCCAAAATTGGTCCCAAAGCCCATATGACATTTCCCCTCATCATACTTTCAATTAAACTCAATACCTAAGTCCTAAATTCATCATCAAATCATCCCAAATCAAGCCATATGCCAATTCCATTAAAATACCAAAATTCACAAAACCCTTTTTCATGAAATTGACTTAACTTTCCCCAGAGCCAAAGGTGAGCCATGAAGCCATGCATGAGCCACATGTGAGCCATGAGAGCCTTGGACACTCCACCATGCCATATTGGGTAAGAAGAGAGAGGGCTTTCCTTAATCCCTAAAGCTCATTAGCCTTAATCATGATTCACACTAAACTTAAATTTAATCCGAATATATTTGGATGGAGACTTCTCCATGCCAGACCAGTGATCCTTTGATCCCCACGAGCATCCAAAGCCACCTTGAAGGGTGCGGCGAAGCCCAAATGGGTGGATTGACCCATTTAGACTCAAAACTAGCCATGCCCCATTCTACTTTAGATCAAAGCCTTTACACATGGCAATTGCCGATTGCTTGCACCAAGTCTCGGCCACGACCACCTGACCTTGAGGGTGACCCATGCACGGCCGGCCGGCCACTGGTCGCCGGAAAGCACCATGGTCGAGAGCTCGCATGTGAGCCAACTTTGGAATTCTCCCTCGTCGAGCCGCCCCATCCCGAGTGGCCATTGTAGTGCATTCTTCTCTTGCCAAGAGCAGTGATCCCAAGCCACTAACTCTCCACGGGAGGCCCTCCACCCTCTCCTATTTAAACACCACCCCTTCTCGGCCATGAGAGGTGCTTGAAGCAAACCTTAAGGAAACTCTGCCAAAATTGTTCCAGACTACTCCCCATACATAGAGCATTTGATCCCCAGCTGAATTCCAACCCAGGTTCCTCCAAGTTGAGCTCGATTTTGAGTTCGAACTTTAGCTTAAAAACCGAGGACACTTCTTCACGGTGGATCAATCCTCGAATTGATTGGTCCTACACCTTCACCGGACCGAGAAAGTGTCCACCGGCAAAAGCCCCATCTCCGGGCCACCCGGTTGCTCCGGCCTCCAAGCTTTGTGATCGAGTCGTGGTCGAAATCCTACCAGGCGATTCACCGGACCGGGAGACTTCATGCGGAGCTTGTTGGGATCCAATCGAAGGTTAAACAACCCTCGGATCGAAGCCACACTTCTGCGAGCAAAGGTATGGCCTCACTCTTCTTCCCGAGCTTCGAACACTCTCGATTTTTATTGAGTAAATTTCATCCCACATAAGCCAGTATGGATGTGTTCGTCTTCTCGAGACGAATCCATGAGAGCATAAGAACGTTAAATTTTGTCGAGTATCGAGTGAGATCTTGGGCCTAGAAGATGGACGGTTCTCGGGTTAGGAGGCTTGGGGACGATGAACGGATGCCGTTCATTCAATACACGCGCGGACGGACGGCTTAGATGGCGTCGGACCAGGAGATGGTACGTGAACCGCCGGACCCGGGCTGCTGACTCAAGCGGAGGCGTCGAATGAGAGCGCGCCGCGTGGCTGTTCGGAGATGCCGAGGATGACGTGGCGCCGACTCGGATAAATAGAAAATTAGGGATTTTTCCTATTTATTTAATTACCAAAACTTGGAAAATCCATAACTTTGTGTAGAAAAATCAGAAAAATAAAATAAAAATACCCTCTTGCTCAGTGAACAGAGGAGAATAATGTGGAAAAGAAATCATTTAATTTCATCAAGTATTTTATTTTTAATAATTTATTTACTGTCTGCATTGTTTTAATTCTCCATGCATATAGGAAATTCACCATGGCATGAGACCATAAGGCTTTTGAAGCCTCTGAATTTGGGAACATTTCCTGAATTTTCCAAAATTAGAGGCCATCCCTATGAGAAGTTATTGATTTTTCAAATACATGTTACTATTTTAAGTATTTTAATTCTAATAATTAGCATGTTGTGAACTAAATTCTAGGAAAATTTGGTGATGTCCCTTATGACTAGAGGACCCTAGGAAAAATAGGTTTTGAGTTAGTTCATTTAAAATAACCCTAATTCGCTTAAACACCCAAAATAGACCCCTAATTAATTAGAGTTAACCATACATCAAATTGACTTGAAATCAATTCTCCACTAACCTTTAGGATCAGAGGAACCCACCATAAAAATTTGAAGTCGATTGGACTTGGTTAGCCTACTTAAATGGGTTGATTAAGCAATTTAGTCGATTTGAACTTTAAAAATTCATAACTTTCAAAATACCTTTCGAAAATTCACCAAATTAGTTTTGGAGCCTCTCTGATATTAGGGAATTTAAGAAAATTAAAATTTCAATTTTCAAAAAAAAGTTGATTTTTAATATTATTTTAATATTTTTGATAATTAAAAAATAATAAAAATCACAAAAATAATAAAATTCACCAAATTGTCACATTTTGAATTTTAATCACTTAGGAACAAACCCCATATTTTTCTTAGGTCTATTTAATGAGATATTAAATTTTAAAGCCCTAGGGTAATTTTAAAATTAAAAAAATGTATTTTCTAGCATTTTCACTAAAATAATTATAATAAATCATAGAAATATCAGAAAATTGCAAAAATTGATTCTCTAATTTCTTTGATATCAGAGAGATTTTTGAAAAATATAAAATTCATTTTTCAACCTTTATTTTATTTTTAAATTAATTAACACTCCAAAACTTAAAATAATTATAATAAAAATAATATAATTCAAAAAATCACCAAATTTGGTCCAAATGGTCCTCTGGTCATTAGGAATGTCCCCTAATTTTCTTAAGGATAGAAACTTTCCCTTGGTCATGTTATTAAATTTTCCTTGGAAATCTCTATTTTCTACCAAAAATAATTATATAAATAAATTAAATACAGAAAAATCACATTTTCTCCTCTCTCATGTCTTTATTGACATATGAGTGAAGTTACATAAAAATTTTAAGTTCATTTAAGCTCAATTTAGTGAGTTATGAAATTATTAAGCTTAAAGGGCAAAGTGGTAATTAAAATTTTAACCCTTAATTAAAACTTTACGTTTAATAAAATTAACAAGTAAAATATTTGATCTTAGTCTGATTTGGATGATTGAAATTTAAATAATTAAAGGGTAGAAACTCATTAAACAATTTAAAATAATTGAAATAAACCTTAATTAAATAATTGATTAAATTTGGGAAGATTAATAAAATTGGAATTATTAAAATAGGGATATTGTTAGGAAGAGATTTATTCTTTAATTTAAAAATCCCTAAATTAATCATCTCATTAATATTTAATTCTTAATTAAAATGATAACTCAAATTTAAAATATTAAAAGACTTAATCATTAAACTAAAGTTAAATTATTAAACTCTTTTAAAATTTCAATTAAAGTTAAAAATAAAATTAAATTAAAAATTAAATTAAATTAAATAAATCAAATTGAATTAAATTAAATTAAATCAAATTAAATTAAATTAAAGATTAATTAAGTTAAATTAAATTAAATTAAATTAAATTAAATTAAATTAACAAATTAAATTAAATTAAATGAATAAATTAAATTAAATTAAATTAAATAAATAAATTAAATTAAATTAAATTAAATTAGATTAAATTAAATTAAAACAAATTAAATTAAATTAAATTAAATTAAATTAAAAAATATTAAATTAAATTAAATCAAATTAAATTAAAATTAACTTCAAATTAAATTAAATTAAAGGAAATTAAATCAAATTAAACTAAATTAATTTAACATCAAATCAAACTAAATTGAATTAAATTAAATTAAATTAAAATTAAAATTAAATTAAAATTAAAATTAAATTAAATTAAATTAAAGTTAAATTAAATTGAATTAAATAACATCACCTAAAACAGAAAGAAATTAAATATAAAGCAACTTGAACACTATTCAAATTTAAACCCATTAATTGAAATTAAACTAAATCACGAAACCATTTGAACACCGATTTACCCTCGAAAGCTTTAGTTGTCATAACTCCTAAACGAGAATATTAAATGAAATGTTACTTCACTTATAGGACATTTAAATATCCTAGTTCATCGAGTAAGATAATAACAAAACTTAACTAAACCTCGGACGATTAATTCATTTGTGTAATTGAATTCATTTGCACTTAAAACAATCCTAGAAATATTGAAAAGATGTTTAAGATTTGCCTTAAGCACTTCCTCGATATGATAGGATGTTCATAAGAACAATTGAACTTAATTGTTCTTTGATGAAGAAAATCGTCTTGAGACGAAACACGAGGAACCTAGACGTCATAGGAAATGACTAAGCTATAGGATTAGGAAATTGGTAGAAAACCATAACCCTTCCCTTAGCTTTACCTAGGAACTTGCTTAAATATTCTAATTGTGTTTTAAGTGCGGCTTGGGATGACGGGAAGACCCTCCGGGTACGCTTTTATTTTATTGCGATTTACTTTCTTGCAATTTACATTATTGCAATTTATTTAACGACATTGCACTTACTTTTCTTGCATGATAAACAAGCTGTTGCATGAAAACCCACACCTTTAGGATAGTCCCTAAAAGCTGAAACCAAAACTAAACTAAAAGTCATCGCAAGATAAAATTCACGACCACGACATTTCAAAATATAAAACAACTCAAAATTTAATCACAAACAGAACACAAAACTACAATTACAACTAAATTAAAACGTCCTGTTGGATGATCGGGAATACCTCGGATGTAACCTACGTGTTGCTAACGGGATTTCCCACGGTCTAAATGAAAGTATGGAACTCATTTAGTTGAGTTTAGCAAATTCATCTGGACTAAGTGAATCCGATAAAAATAATGATGCCGGAAGGATGGAACCGTGGGATTTTAACCGGTGTCGTTATAATCAACTTTAAGATTTGTTTTAATTAAAACACAAAAACACTTAGAAATTAAGATTCTCTCTAAACCAAAACACTTTTCTCATCCCTTGATTTATGACTTCTAAAACTAAACCTCTGCAACAACAAGGAGCTCGGAGCATGGTGGGCAGCACGGCCATCGTCATCGACGAAAACTCGAGTCTACTTGACAAAACTTTCTTAGAATTAAATAAAAAACCCATAGGACTTCGAGGTAGTTTGCCTAGTGCAACATAAATCCTCGACTCTTCGTTAGGCATTTGCATTGCAAATTAAGCCCTAACCGGTCTTAGGATTCCGAGGTAGTCGTCGATACGACATAAACCCTCGCATCTTCGAGGCTATTTGTATGATTCTATCATATAAATATAAGCCCTAATTAATTAAAATTGACAAAATCAAAACATTAAATAGACATTAGGACTTTCCTAAATTCAAGCCGAACAATAGGATAGTCGGGAAATTACCGAAGTTCACTTCGAATCCGTAATTTCTCCTACCTTTCTTCCTTTGAATTCTCAAAACAAAATGTTCCAAACTTGATCCATTCCCTATTGAAATTCCAAAATTCAATCCTTTGAAAACTTAAACTTTTAAATTCTTGAGAGCAGAATTATTGATTATTATCGAGAGTTTTCTTAGGTGATTCGGTCACTTAAGATGTAATTAACTATAGGGGCTTGCCCTTATAGGGAATTTTAAAGAACCCGGAGTAATATAAACCTCGTTTAATACTTTCATATTAAGCAGGGGAATTTGTCGGCTTATAAAATTGGTTCGCAGACCAAACGAATGTCACAAATCTTTTAGTTTGTTTAATCGAGCCCCACCGTCGAGCAGTGTGTCTATCCTTAGGGATAGATACATGGTTTGTGGTGTGGTGCTCGTTTATATAAACTATTTGGGATGTGAGGTCAGTTTGATTTCATATCTTAAAATCTTCAAATTTAAAAAATTATTTTTAAAATCAAATACTACTTTTCAAATTATTTATTTAAATTAAATTAAAAATTCGCCGACAATTTCTGTAGGCGACCCCTTTTTCAAAATACAAAACACCAACCTAAAAATATGCCGACAACCTTACTTAAATTAGGTTTAATTAGTCATGAACTCTAAATTAGACCTAACTCTAATTAGGTCTAATTAAATAAATTAAACCTTACTTAAATCAGTTTTAATTAACCTTAATTTAATTAGACTTAACCACCATTAAGTATAATCAATCAATTAAACCTTAGCTAAATTAGGTTTGATTAACCATAACCTAATTAAACTTAACCTAATTAAGTATAATTAATCAAAAAAACCTTACCTAAATTAGGTTTATTTTACCATAATCCAGTTAAACTTAACCACAATTAATTCTAATTAATCAAGTAAACCTTAATTAAATTAAGTTTAATCCAATTACACTTAACCACTATTAAGTCTAATTAATCAACTAAACCTGACTCAAATTAGGTTTAAGTAAACTTAAAACTTTTAGGTCCAACATACATTGAACCTTACCTTAACCTATACTTTGGTTCAACCCAACTTGAACCTAAGTCGGACTTAAACCTTTTAGGTTCAACATACATTGAACTAAACCTTAACCTATACTTAGGTTCAACCTAACTTTAACCTAAGTCAAACATAAACCTATTAGGTTCAACATACATTGAACCTAACCTTAACCTACACTTAGGTTCAACCCAACTTGAACCTAAGTCAAACTTAAACCTTTTTGTTTCAACATACATTGAACCTAACCTTAACCTATACTTAGGTTCAATGCAACTTGTACCTAAGTCAAACTTAAACCTTTGAGGTTCAACATATATTGAACTTAACTTTAAACTATACTTAGGTGCAACCTAACTTGAACCTAAGTCAAACTTAAACTTTTTAGGTTCAACATACATTGAACCTAACCAGTATAGGTTCAACCCAACTTGAACCTAAGTCAAACTTAAACCTTCTAGATTCAACATACATTGAACCTAACCTTAACGTATACTTAGGTTCAACTCGACTTGAACCTAAGTCAAACTTAAACCTTTTAGGTTTAAAAAACATTGCACTTAACCTTAACCTATACTTAGGTTCAACCTAATTTGAACTTAAGTCAATCTTAAACCTTTTAGGTTCAACATAATTTGAACCTAACCTTAACCTATACTTAGGTTCAACCTAACTTGAACCTAATGCAAAGTTAAACCTTTTAGGTTCAACATACATTAACCTAACTCTAACCTATAATTAGGTTCAACCCACCTTAAAACTAAGTCAAACTTAAACCTTTTAGGTTCAACAGACATTGAACCTACCCTTAAACTATACTTAAGTTCAACTTAACTTAAACTTAAATCTTTTAGGTTCAACCTACAATGAATCTTTCCTAAACTTAGGTTCAATCTACATTGAACCTAAAAGTTACAATCAACCTAATTTGTCCCTAACCCAAACTTAACTTAGGTTCAACTTGTAATGGACATAACTCAAATTCAACTTAGGTTCAATCGTTGAACCTAACTCAAGTCAAACTTAAGTTTAACCCAACTTGAACTTAAGTCAAAACATTCAAACCACATTGAACCTAAACTAAACCTTTAACCTAAAATAAACCCAAAGTTAAAATTAAGTCAAAAAATATAAATTAGGTTCAAACAAAACCTTTAACTTAAGATCAACCCAAAGTTGAACTTAGGTCAAAACCCTTAAATTAAATTCAAACCACATTGAGCCTAAACAAAACATTTAACTTAAGATCAACTCAAAGTTGAACTTAAGTAAAAAATCCTTAACTTAGGATACAACCCATACTGAACCTAGGTCAATCTAAAGATCAGCCTACATTGAACTTAAATTCAACATTCAATCCAAATCGAATCAAACTCAACCAAATCTTTAGGTCCAATTGATATTAAGACCTAAAACTCTAAGTCTAAAGTTAACCAAATTTCTTTAAGTCCAACCAACATTAGGACTTAAACATTAAGTCTAATTTACATTTAGACTTAATCCAATTTCATAAAACCATTATATTTAAAAGGCTTTTGAATCTAAATTTATAAATCTAATTCATATCAGATTCAACTCAAAAATATTAGATTCAAACGACACTGAATCTAAGTTCCCAAGTCTAATTTATATTAGACTTAATTCAAAACCTTTAGATTCAAAAGAAATTGAAATTAATTTTCTAAAATCTAATTCAAATTAGATTTAAATAAAAAATATCAGATTCAAACGATAGTGAATCAAAATTCCCAAGTCTAATTTATAATAGTCTTAATCCAAAACCTTTAGATTCAAAAGACATTTGAATCTAAATTCCTAAATCTAATTCATATTAGATTTAACTTGAAATCTTTAGACTCAAAAAATACTGAATCGAAAATTCTCAAGTTTAATTAGTTCTTACAAACATTAGATCTAAATAAAATTGACTCCTTCCATTAGTTCTAAATTACATTAGACTTAAATAAATAAATCAAAACCGATATATTAAAATAAATCAAAATGACACATGAAAAATTTTAATTGGTTAATAAATTGTAAAAAACCTAAAATTTTCCAAACTAAAATCCAAAAAGAAACTAAAACTTAAATGAAACTTTAATGAACAAATATCACCAAATGCAACTTAAACCCTAGCGTTCTTGATCTACAAAGATTTCTTGAATGGTGCAATCCTGGTTGTTGACAAGAGTCTTTCAGTCCTGTTTTAAATAGCTTTAGGACTAAGTAGATCAAGGCATATGACGACCCTGGGATGACGGAGCCATGGACATCCTGACCGGGATGACTAAAAATTAAAATTTAATCAATTAAATTAAAAATTTAAAAATAAATAAATAAAATTGACACTCCGACAATGTTTTCTTGCAGGTTGAAGACAAGTTCCACTTTAGATTTACTTTGCATTTTATTAGATTGTGCTAACCCTATTTTGCAGGGTGACATTCTGAAGACGGGACAAACGACATCAAAATAAAAAAATGACATCAAAACAATGACGTTGACAAAACAAAACAAAACAACATTAACAAAGAAAAATAAAATCAAAATTACAAACAATGAAATAAAACCTAAAGTTTTCGGATAATCACAAAACCTAAACTTTTATCATAGCCACAAAAAAAACAACAAACTACAAGACAAAACAACAATAAAATGACAAAGAACAAAAGAAAAATAAAATTGACATAACAAATGACATTGACAAAATCAAACCTTTAGGGTACTACGTAACTCTTAGAAATGAATTACCCGTAGGATTGAACATTGAAGATTCTTTCCTTGTTCTTGAAATTTCTTAGAAAATAAGTGTTAACATTAATCAGAAGTTTTCATAAACAATCATAATTGTCTATGATATATTTAACTATAGGAGCTTGCTTCTATAGGAGATTTAAGAACTTAGGATAGGTATCACACCTAAAAAATCTCTGGTTATCAAAATTTTACATGTGATCCTCCATATATAAAAATTTATAGAATACGACATTCTAGAATTCTCTTTCGTAAGGATTATTACTGACATTTCTTATTCTACTATTTTCTAACTTATCAGCCCTTATTTTCTTTAAATTTCTTAACATTTAAGGATCTTTTAAATGATCCAAAGAAATAATATTTCTTGAAGACTAGAGTGATATGATAGATAAACAGAGTGGCGACTCCCACAAACAACGACATTAACACTTCACACCTCACATTTCTCGAGAGAATCTTGGTGGCAACGGGTCAGCGAGCCAGCATACCACAACTCTGGGTGCCACCAACGACATCTGACAAAATTGTTGATCTTTGTACTCTTGAAGGTGGACCACTTGTCTGAAAAAATTCTACACAGAACATTGAAATTTTATACGATATGATTTTTGAAAAACTATAGAAAAATCTGTGCAGTGACTTCTCATAATAGAAATGCCTCTGTCCATTTGGAAAAGTAATTTGTAGCTACGAAAATGAATCTATGTCCATTTCAAGATTGAGGGTCTATCAAACCCACTATATCTGTACCCCCAACACTCGAATGGCCACGACGTAATCGTGGGTGTATAAAATTTGGAGGTTGGTGCAGGACTACTCCATGTAATTGGCATTGATGACATTTCTTAGGTGTTTCCATACAATCGGTCAGCATAGCCAGCCAATAGTATCCAAGTCGCTTGATTTTCATATTCATTTTACGCCTTGACTGGTGAGCACCACAAAATTTAGGATGTACTTCTTTGACGATATTTTGTGCTTCTATTCGGCTCAAACATCTTAGCCACATTTGGCCGAATGATATTCTGTACAGAACATTTTTCATAAAAGCGTACAACAGACTCTCTTCTGAATCTGATGTGCCACTGACTAATCTTCTGGTAGTCTTCCTGTTTTCAAATATTCTATTAATGGTCATTGCAAATCTTTGTTATCATCAGTCACTGTAGCTGCTATCTCTTCCTTTCCTAGTTTGTGTAGTTAGTCGAGATCAATCTGCCATAGAACCTGACATCCCTATACCGCGATGTCTATGGAGTCTTTATGCTGACATGCAAACACTTTAGCAAGCCTCACTAACGCATCTTCATGAGAATTGTCGGTTCGGGGAATCCAGTAGAGGGTAACATTATGAATCTATTCCAAAAATTTCATCATATACTTATGGTAATCTACTAGTCTTAGTTTTAGAATCTTGTATTGTCTTGTTACTTTCTAAATGATGAGATGTGAGTCCACATAAATAGTGATATCTGTTATTTCTAATGATATTGTCAATTCAAAACTAGTTATTAGTGCTTCAAATTTTGAGTCATTATTTGTACAGTACTCTGTCAGGTGGTAAGAGGATTTAGTATTGCCTGATTCGGTGTTGTGAAAATCAAACCAATCTCTACTTTCCCGGGTATCACTTTTTGTGAACCTTTATCTCTTCTAGTGGACGAAGATCCATCTAAGTACATCTCCCAACATCTTGTACATGATTGTTCCACTTGCATTAACTATTCATCAAGCAGGTCTTCATTGAGAGGGGGCTCAGCTAGTAGTGGGTGTTCTGTAAGGAACTGTGCTAAAATCTCCCTTTTGATAGCACAAAAGGGCACAAAAGTTATATCAAATTGTATTAAAATCATCGACTACTATTCTAAAAGTCCAGAAAGTGTTGATAGAGTCATCAAATATTGCAATAGATTAACTTCTGAGATCAAGTTAAACTTATGAGAAAGCATGTAATGCTTATGCTTATGAGCGGCGAAAACCAAACTAGGCAATGCTTCTCAATAGGAGGATACTTCACCTCTGCTCGTATTATACATTGACTCAAGTAGAAGAGTGTTTTTTTATTACCCTCATCATTGACTTGGTCTAGTAGAGCTCCAAGAGATTTATCTATGGTCGTGATATAAAGTATCAATGGTCGACCCGGAATAGAGGCTACCAAAATAGGTGGTGTCATTATGTATCGTTTAATATCCTCGAAGGCCCACTGACATGGCTATTCTCAATAGAATTTGGCATTATTTCAGAGTAATTTTGAAAATTACTGACACATTCCTGACATATTAAATATAAAGTGTTTCAGGTATGCCAATATACCTTGAAAGGATCGTAGTTGCTTCAAGGATATGGGAGGCAGATTTTCAAGAAGGCTTTAATCTTCTCAGGTTCGATTTAAATTCCTAAAAATGGACAATGAATCCTAGAAATTTCCTGGGGGTAACACCGAAGGCACATTTTAAGGGATTCATCTTGATATTGTATTGTCGTGATTGTTCAAACATGATCCTTAAAACATACAAATGGTTTTCCTTCATTTTACTCTTGATGACCAGGTCATCCACATAAAATTCTACTTGGTTGTGGATAAGGTCATCAAAGATCCTTGTCATTGCCCTTTGGTAAGTTGCTCTGGTGTATTTCGATCCAAATGATATCATGGTGTAGCAGTAGATTCCAATCGAAGTCATGAACGCTGTGAGTTTTGCATCCTCTTGTGCCATCTTGATCTGATTATATCCTAGTGATCCATACGTGAAGGAGAAGATCTACTGTAATGGCACGATGTCCACCATTAATTCTGGTATCAGCAAGGGAAAATCATCCTTGGGACATGCCTTGTTTAGATCCCTGAAGTCGACACACACTCATATTTGTCTATTCTTATTCTTAAGTAGTACAACATTGGATAAACATGTGGGATACTATTCTTCCCGCACAACATTGGTGTCTATTAAATTCTTTACCTCAGTTGTGACTTGTTGTTCTATATCGAGGCACATTCTTCAAGGAGCTTGTTTTAGTGGGGTTATACTTTGATCCACTCCAAGTCTGTGGATAGCGATTTCTGGGGAGAAAGCTGGCATTTCTTCATAGCATCAAGCGAAGCAGTCTTTAAATTCTGATAGTAACTTGATCAAATTTTTAGATTCTTCTTCACTTACTAGAGAACTTATAAAGGTAGGTCGAAGCTGCTCTTTAGTCCCAAGATTAGTCTCCTTCAATTCATAGATTGTTATTTTAATTTCTTCCTCGAACTCTGGCGGAGCATCCTTTATTGGCTGGTCTTCATAATCATCTTTGACATTGAGGCACTCCTCCTCTAATCCACTAGTATCAGCCATACAAAATTTCGAGTCATCGAATGGTCCTATCGTTCCAAATCCATGACCTTCTTCGAGTTGAGAGTTCGTCCTTTTACATTCCATAATTTTTCAAAAAGTTGTAGCTTATCTTTTGGTAATTGTTTCGGCACATATCCTTGTTTAATTAATTTTTGTACACACAGAGAAAATTAACCAAATGGTAGTTCCATTAATTCATTTGAATCATCTTCTTCAAGATTTACACAAGTTTTAGAATTAGAAGAAGGGGAAGCACGGTAAAACTTGATCAGTTCAAATACAACATTATGGACTTCCTTAACCTCCATACTCTCAATCTTTTGAGGGTGGATCGGGGTAAGGGTCATGGCCTGCACGTAATAGTTGATTTGATCATACATCGACTCGTATTCACATTTTTCTGTATCTTCCAAGGAGATCTAGAACTCAGGCTTCTTCTAGTTTATTTTAATTATATGTTTATCGGACTCAACTTCCTCAAAAATTCCCATTATGTCGATGTCGATAGTTGGCTTCATTTGTTCAATGATCTGGAAAGTTCTTCCTCACCCATGTCTCTGGCCTTAATCTCATATGCATGGGCTTAAAGGACCCGCACCGACTTGTTGCGAAAGAGTGGTAGGAGATCATTGAAGTGGAACTGAATTGTTCCATTTTTGCGGCCCTTTTAAATCTCTGATATTATTTGGTACAACTTCTCTTGAAAAAATGGTCTTCCTTTTGGGTGCGTAGTAGGCTGCATCTTCATGAATGCCTACTTTATGTATTGAGAATGGTTTCAAGTCTCCATTTATGCAGTGTTGTTGTCCATCCTTATAATATTTAATGCACTGGTGTAGTGTTGATGGAACCATATTGTACTCATGAAGCCACGGTCGACCAAGTAGAGTGCTGAACAAAGTATTTGCATCGATGACATGGAATTTTGTGGTTGTTACTAGATCTCTAACTCTCATTAGTAGCGCTATTGATATGAGTGTCCTTTCTCTTTTTTGATTGAATCCTCTTAGCATCATCTTGTCGGTGGAGAGTTCCTTCGCATAGAAAGTCCAAATAGGCTAGCGTCTTTAGACTCATTATGTCGAGTGATGCACCCGAATCCTCCAAAATTCTGTAAAGTACAAATATGTCGATGTTGACGGAAAATATAGAGTGGTAGGTTGTGGTCAGTAATATCGAGTAGCAAGTCTTCATCGGTGAAAGTTACGTCGAGCTGTTCCTTTAATGTATAAATTCCATCCAAGGATGTGCTAGCCAATTGTGCTAAGAAAATTTCTAGATCAAGTAGAGCCTTGACCAGAGTTTCTCTCATCTCCTTCGATAGATTCAAAGCGTCGTAGATTCTTAGTTAGGCTGGAAACTTCCTAAGATTAGCTAGTACATTACAATCCAATCTATTTGGACATTCAATTTTTTTCTTGAATATGTGTTTCTTCTATCTGCAAAGGTAGACCATCTCGAGTAACTATTTTTTTGCCTTTTTTGATCAGAACCCTTCTTTGGGGTAATATCATTCCACTTCTTAAATTCACTTATGTGGTTTCTTCCACATCGGACCTAGAGGTTCTCTTGAAGTTATAATTAATTCCTCTAGCTCTTAATCTAAAGCTTCCAAGTTGATGGTGATCGGTGTTCCTTTGCACTCGAGGACTAGCTCCTTACTTTTCAAACTATAATAGTCGGTGATGTCGACGTCATCTTTGTCTTTGTCATTGTTCTCGTCATGATTTAGTATGATTTGAGGACCACTTTGGGAATCAAAATTTAGATGGGTTTTGGTCAGTTACTTCATCAATAGAGACAGTTAAAACGTAGCCAAAATCATCACTCTTATAATTATAAGACCCCAAAAGGATGTAGAGGAAATTATACAGAGTTAACAGTTTGAGGGATTTCTCCCCTAAATCCGAGACAAACAATCTAACAGGGGAAGCCCCTATCCTATCCCTCACGCTATCAATCTAAATCTCATCCATGGTGTCCTTCTTCTTGTTCTTCTTTTTCAGCAGCTTTTCCGGTGTGATCTACATCTTTGGTTTGGCAGTAAGCTGACTTTGGGCGGCGGCTTGCTCCGAGGCATTGTGAATCTAATCTAGTAACTTCTTGGAGGATCTAGTCCAAATTGTGCTCCATCCATTTCTATCGACATATGGATTTTTTTGGAGAGATTGGCTAGGACGAAATCATATTTATAGAACCTCTCGCATGTTCTTTTAAATATTCTTTTGGTATGGTTATATTTACCTCTTCATAGTTTCTCTCGAGCCAATCCATGAAGCTGAAACAACTCTCTATGGTATGTCCAAGTAGCCTATGGTATGGGCAATAGTTGGGTTGATCTTTCTTGTAAACCTCCTCTAGCATCTTCGGCTCAGGTAGTTTAAACTATGGCTTTTTGGCTAGAATTTTTAACATCTTTGCCACTGTGTCATCGTTGAAGGAGTAGACCTTGTTTAATCAGCTTGTCATTGACGAACCATGTCTTCCATTTGTTCTGTAAGGCCTCTACTGGAATGACTGCTGACCAGGCTGACTGTACTGCGGACCGTATTGTTGGGTCTGTTGAGCATATTGCGGACTACACTGTTGCCGATGGGGTTAATCTTACTACTGAGGAGTCTGGTTGTACTGTAGCGGAGGTTGCTCAGTCTAAATCTTCATCAGCTGCTTGCCTTTATCGACCTTTGCCACTACACCAAACCTCAGCTCAAATTTCTTAACTGTCATGGACTTTTCGATCTGCTCTAAAGGCTTTCTATGCTTGATCTCCTTCTACAAACTGGTGGCTTTGTTCAGTAGTTTTTCAATTGACTTAATGGTGAGTCCTTTGAGCATGAAAGTTGTCGGCCCGAGGATGCTCTTGAGTAAAACCTCTATTGCATGTTGTTCCTACAAATGGGGCTCACACTTCATGCTTAAATTTCTTCAATGTAGAATGTACTCCACCAAAGTCCCGTTACGCTTATGTTGCTTCATTATAAAATCTCCAAAGGTAATGCGGTGATGCACCTCGAAAAACCTTTTCACAAACAAATTTTCCAATTCGGTAAATGTCTTCATCGATCTGTTATGCAATTTTGCATACTAATCAAATGCAATTGTTGACCACTTTTGTGAGGATCATTTTAGAACCATATTGAAACAAGAAGTCTACCAATATTAACTCCCTAAATCTCATTAATGGGCACTAAACCCTAAATGTCTAGGGTAAGATCGTATAAAGCCTTTTTAACTCAAATATTAATGACATCTCAAAATGATCAAATTAGCAATGACAAATTTTGATTTGATTAACCTATGACCCAAATGGTCAACTTAGTCAAAATGGCCAACCCTTGACCCAATAACCACCACAATGACCAAACTGGTCTACCTTTGACCCAAATGGTCAAACTAGGTCAAAATAGTCAATCCTTGACCCAATAACCACCACATTGACCAAACTAGTCAACCTTTAACCCAAATTGCCAAACTAGGTTAAACTGGTTATTCCTTGACCCAGTGACCACCACATTGACCAAACTGGTCAACCTTGACCTAAATGGTCACATTTAGTCAACATTTAACCTAAATGGTCAACTTTGGTCAAACTGGTCAATCCTTGACCAAATGACCACCACATTGACCAAACTGGTCAACCTTTGACCTAAATGGTCACATTTAATCAAACTGGTCAATCCATGACCAAATGACCACCACATTAACCAAACTGATCAACCTTCGATCCAAATAGTCAAAATTGGTCAAATTTGTCAATTCATAATCCCTTAACCATCACACTGACCTCATTGGTCAATCCTTGACCTAAATGGTCAAATTTGGTCAAAATGGTCAAACCATAACCTCATAACCACTACATTGACTACATTGACCAACCCTTGACATAATAAACTCAACATTGGTCAGGGTCTCCAAAGTTGAATCCAAAGGTCACCACATTGATCATCAGGTCAATATAAATGTTAAAATTGGTCAACTTGACCAAATCAACCAAAAAATTCGAAACCCTTGGACCTCATGAGCAATCAAACTATGACAAGGTTAGAAAAGTCAAATTGGTTCTTCTTGAGCTAGAATGAGTCAATTTGGGTAAGCCTGGGTCAACCAGGGTCAACTTTAGTCAACATAATTTGGTCAAAATACCCAATTTTGATCCAAATTTGATAAAATTGATTAAATAATTAATTTCAAAAATTATTTTAATTAATTTATTGGTTAATACTATATTTTATGATTTTTAAATTAATTACATAATTAATTAAAAGTGGAATTATGATTAAATAACCATGAAATGTGTTTAACATGTGATATCACATATGACACAATAAATAACTTTCATTTTTAAAACTCAACAATGACATCATAAAAGACATCATATGGGTTACACATGACCCATGAGACACATTACTCATAAGTTAACACATTGGATAACTTATGACACACCATCATGACCATGGTTAAACATCATCATCAAGACATCATGGTTAGTAAATTGAAGTAGCCTAAAGTATGAATCAACCTTTGCCACAAGGTGAGGTGGCCGACCATTTTAAATGCCATCTCACATGTTTCATGGACCACTCAATAAGGAGAAAACAACACTTAAGCTCTCTCCTTTACCATGATTAACCAAGATGAAAATTCATCATGGGGCCATAATGAGTGAGCATATATGGTGTCAATTAACCAAGCCACCTTTGGGGAAGGATTTGGGTCAGTCACTAAACACCTTCCCCTCACCCAATCAAGGAGAAGCTTACCTTAACCAACCCTTTTACCATGGCTTAAGGTCATCATGACGAAGCCATAGAAGTGAATGTAAGGGAACCTATGTTTCATCTCCTTGTGAAAATTGTTTGTGACATGCTAGCATATATGGAAAGAGATTAACTAACTCACCTTGGAGTCACCATTCACCTCACCTCCAACCCAATGGAAAGAAGCCAAGGCTTAGCCAAATCTAATGCATTAAATGTGAATTCATCATGGACTAACCTAGGAATGCTTAACCATGGCTGCCACCTAGCTGAAAACTTATCTCCAAGACATGATGGATCTGTTGTCACCTCCCTCAAGTGAAGCCTAAGCTCAGCCATGAGCATCCATGGCTATAAATAAGCCAAACCCGAGAAGGCTAGGAGAGGAGACCAAAATAGGAAACCTAGATACCTTGCCCAAATCCCAAAACTTTGAACATCAAAGTTCTTCTCAATCCTCTAAGGATTCAAACCCATTCCGAATTTAGCCATCCAATTGAGCCATCCTCCTCAATTTCATAATCTGAAAACATGACATATTTCGGGCTTCATATAGGAAGAATCAATTCCTCAAATTGATTCTTTCTAAAGCCTCCCTAAGCTCTACGAAGATGATCCCAATTGAAATTAAGACTCCTTATAGGCTCTAACCCACTTCAAGCCTAAACCATCACCTCCTCTAATCAAAGTCATACAGAGACCCGATTTCAACTTAAATTCACTTGGAGGAAAGCTTCCTGAGGTCAACACGATGCTACAGAACCAATTTAATTGAAGCTCCATCAACTGAGGCTAAGGTATGGATGTTTGGAATAAAAATGAACTCAAGTTTCAGAATTTATGAAAACCTATTCAAAACCATACCATTACCATCTAGATGGCTTCTCTATCTCCAAATGAATCTTTAAGAATAAATTCCATTGAATTCCATCATGAATTGAGTGAGAAATTGTCCCTAGATCATGGACAGTCTACAGGATCAGAGGAGATGAAGGAGATGAACGGATACAGTCTGTTCCCGTATTTGGAAACGGACGGCCCTGATTAAATCCTGGTTGATCCCCGGTTCTCAGCTCCACATCGGATCGGCCGCATTTCGACTGATCCGACGACTCGCAGGGCCTTTAGAAATTTTTTACTTAGTTAACGGTTTAATTAAATGCTGATTAACCTTAAACTAATAAAAAATCCATATATTGATACACAAAAATCATAAAAATATGACAAAAATACCCTTGGACTCAGGACAGTGAGGAGAACAATGTGGAATTGAAATTTTGAATTTACCATTTATATTTAATTTTTAATTATTTAATTACTCTCTGGAGTAATTTAATTATTAAAAATTATTTATAAATCAGAAAAATATGAAATTTTTTAGGAATAACCTTTAAGTCCTTGGACACATCCCCTGATTTTTCTAAGGCTGGGAAAATTCTCTAGGATAGGGTTTCCTAATTTTCATGATGTTTTGTAATTATTTTTAATAATAATTATAAAAAATGAAAATATTGGAAATTAAATCGAAAATTAGTTAAGTAATTTAGGGAGATAGACACAAACCCTAAAATGATAAAACTTAGCCTTTGGAAAATTTAAAATAACATTTTAACTCTTAGGGTTAATAATTATGAATTATTTAATTTATATTTAATTAACCCTTAAAACCATACGTTACTTAGCTCATTTCACAAATGCGTTAAGTCAAAATTTGAACCTAACCTCATTAGACTTAATTAATTAGTTTAAACCTTAATCAAATTAGGATTAAATGACAAGTAAACCCTGATTAAATTAGACTTAAAAAAATCAAAACCTAATTAGTTCTAACCTATTAGACTTAATTAAATTCATTAATCCTTAACTACATTAGGCTTAATATCTTAAACCCTAATTAAGTCTAACTTATTAGACCTAATTAATCCATTAAACCTTAACTAAAATAGGATTAATCAACTTAAACCCTAAATAGGATTAACCAATTAGACCTAATTAAATCCATTAAGCCTTACCCATGTTAGGCTTAATATCTTAAACCATAATTAGGTCAAACCTATTAGACCTAGTTAAATCCATTAAGCCTTAACCACATTAGACTTAATATCTTAAATCCTAATTAGGTCTAACCTATTAGACCTAATTAATCCATTAAACCTTAACTGAATTAGGTTTAATCATCTTAAACTCTAATTAGGTCTAACCCGTTAGACCCAAATAATTCATTAAGCCTCAACCATATTTGGCTTAATACCTTAAATACTAATTAAGTCTAAGCCTAATTAGACGTAATTAACCTTTAAGCCTTACTTACATTAGGCTTAAACAACCTTAAATATTAATTAATTCTAACCCTAATTAGACTTAATTAACCCTTAAGCCTTACTTACATTAGTCCAAAACAATTTTAAAACCAAATTAAGTCTAACACTAATTAGACTTAAGTAACCCTTAAGCCTTACTTACATTAGGCTTAAACAATCTTAAAACCTAATTAAGTCTAACCCTAATTAGATTTAATTAACCCTTAAGCCTTACTCACATTAGGCTTAAACAATCATAAAACCTAATTAAGTCTAACTTTAATTAAACTTAATTAACTCATAAGCCATACTTACATTAGGCTTAAAAAATCTTAAAACCTAATTAATTCTAACCCTAATTAAACTTAATTAACTTTTAATCCTTACTTATATTTGGCCTAAACAATCTTAAAACCTAATTAAATCTAGCCATAATTAGACTTAATTAACCTTTAAGCCTTACTTACATTAGGCTTAAACAATCTTAAAACCTAATTAAGTCTAACCCTAATTAGAGTTGAATAACCCTTAAGCCTTACTTACATTAGGCTTAAATAATCTTAAACCTTAATTAAGCCTAACCCTAATTAGACTTAATTAACCCTTTTATTTAAATTAGGCTTAAATAATCTTAAAACCTAATTATGTCTAACCCTAATTAGACTTAAATAACCTTTAAGCCTTACTTACAATAGCCTTAAACAAGCTTAAACCTTAATTAAGTCTAATCCTAATTAGACTTAATTAACCTTTAAGCCTTACTTATATTTGGCCTAAACAACCTTAAATCCTAATTAAGTCTAATTCTAATTAGACTTAATTAATTCTTAGGTTATACTTATATTAGACTTAAGTAACTGTAAATCCTAATTAAATCTATCTAAAACCAAAACCATTACTTAGGATCTCAAGCAAACTTAACGTAGGACGTAATCTAGACCTAATTTGAGTTCAACCTAACACCCAAACATTAGGCTTAACCCATATTGAACCTAACTCAAACTTGAGTTCAATCTAACTTGAACCCAAATTAACCTAAACATTAGGTTTAACCCATATTGAATCTAACTCTACCAAAATCTAACTTGAGTTCAATCTAACTTGAACCCAAGTTAACCCAAACATTAAGTTCAACCTATATTGAACCTAACTCAACAAAAATCTAACTTGAGTGCAAGCTAACTTGATCCCAAGTTAACCCTAACGTTAGGTTCAAACCATATTGAACCTAACTCAACCAAAACCTAACTTGAGTTCAACCAAACTTAAACCAAAGTTAACCCAAACATTAGATCAACATGCATTGAACCTAATATTGACGTATACTTAGGTTCAACCCAACTTGAATTTAAGTCAAACTTAAACCTCTTAGGTTCAACCTAACTCGAACCTAAGTCAAATTTAACTTATACTTGGGTTCAACCCAATTTGAATCCAAGTCTAAACTCAAACCCAACTTAAGTTTAATCTACTTTGAACCTAACTCAAACTTGAATCAGGTTCAACCCACATTAAACTTAATTCAAACTTAAATTAGATTCAACCCACATTGAATCTAATTCAAATCTTACTTAGGTCCAATATGCCTAAATCAAAGCTATATTCAGACATTTTTAGATTCAAAGGACATTGAATTTAGAATTTAAACATAAACATTTTTAGGTTCAAACAAAGTTGAATATAAAACTTTACCCAACTTTAAGTTTAGTCAAACTTAACCAAATGACTTCAAATTCAAATGACGTCAAATCTAAAAGTCTTTATGTTAGATTTTATTTAAGTCTAATCTACATTAGACTTAAAACCCCTAGATTCTAATGACATTGAATCTAAAACCTAACTCATATTAAAATCAACCAAAGAAATAAATTTGACATTATTTCTTTTGAATTACTTTGACATTGTTTTCCTTGCAGGTTGAAGACAAATTCTGCTTTAGATTTACTTTATATGTTATTAGAGTGTGCTAGCTCTATTTTACAGGGAGACATTCTGAAGACAGAACAAACGACAATCAAACAAAATTAAAACAACATCAAAACAACGACATTAACAAAATAGAACAAAAAAATATATAAACGAGATTAAAATGATAAAATCAAAACAAAATAAAATCTAAACTTTTAGGATAGCCACCAAACAAAAAATAAACTACAAGACAAAACAACAACAAAATGAAAAACAACAAAACAAAAATGAAATTGACATAACAAGTGATATTGACGAAAATCAAACTCTTAAGGTAATATGACATATTACCCCTAGGATTGAACATTGACATTTCTTTCCTTATTTTTGAAACTTCTTAGAAAATAAGTGTTAACATTAATTAGACGTTTTCTTAAACAATATTAATTATCTAAGATGTGATTAACTATAGGAGCTTGCTCCTATAGGAGATTTAGAACTCTGGATAGGTATCACGCCTAGAAATCTCTTATTATTAAAATTTTATAGGTGATCATCCTTATATAAAATTTCTAGAATAAGGAATTCTATAATCTCCTTTTATAGGAATTATCACCGACATTTCTTATTTTACCATTTTCTATTTTATTATCCATTACTTCCTTCAAACTTCTTATTATCTAAGGATCATTTACACGGTCTAAAAGAAATAACATTTTTTGAAGATTAGGGCAATATTATAGATAAACAGAGTGGCAACTCCAAAACATGACATCGACATTGACAACGAGAAAATCTTAGGCAATATGACATATTACCCCTAGGATTGAACGTTGACATTTCTTTCCTTATTTTTGAAACTTCTTAGAAAATAAGTGTTAACATTAATTAGACGTTTTCTTAAACAATATTAATTATCTAAGATGTGATTAACTATACGAGCTTGCTCCTATAGAAGATTTAGAACTCTGGATAGGTATCACACCTAGAAATCTCTTATTATTAAAATTTTATAGGTGATCATCCTTATATAAAATTTCTAGAATAAGGAATTCTATAATCTCCTTTTATAGGAATTATCACCAACATTTCATATTTTTCTGTTTTCTATTTTATTACCCTTACTTTCTTCAAACTTCTTATTATCTAAGGATCCTTTACACGATCTAAAAGAAATAATATTTCTTGAAGATTAGTGCAATATTATAGATAAATCGAGTGGCAACTCCAAAACATGACATCGACATTGACAATGAGAAAATCTTAGGCGGCTCCGGATGCCACCAAGAGATTTTATTTGGTGACTCTACTGGGGAAGATCTTTCTTCTCATCTTTTGTTAAACCATTTGTTTCTTTTTTAGATGTTTTGTCCTTTGAAAGATAGGATAACATCTTTCAAAACCTATCTCTTTGAAGAGTTATTTTTGACATTTCATAAAAATAAAATAAGACAAATTAAATTTGCAGTTATAAATGAGTCCATGACATTTTATTCTCCTTGAATTTTTAGAAAAGTTGTAATGGAATCCTCAGATTTAGTCTTTTCTTATTTTCAAGATCTCAATACAATAATTGATGAAGATGTTTACTTTTATCAGAATGACTTTTGATTATTTGATGAAACTAAATTTTCACTAAATAATCCATATCAAACTGATATACAATCCTTCAAGGAATTCAATCTAGAACCTTATGAAGATTTTCTTAACTTTACAGAAGACTTACCTCAGTACATTCCAATAGAACAATATACTTTAGAGAAAATGAAAGAACAAGTTGACAGAAAAGGAATGAAAATCTATGTTGAGGAAGAAAAAGACATTCCACCTCTGTTCATATATGAAGTTGAATCTTGTTCCAAGAATGTTCCAAAAACTTGTTCCCAACGTAAAAACAAAACTTGTTCTCTTAAAAAAAAGAAGTGGTGGAACGAAAATAATGATTTTGAGACATCTGAATTTGAACAAATTATTTTTGGGAACCCTTCCTTTTCAAAAGAAAGCTCATATTTTCCAATACCTGTTGAATATGAGGATAATACTTTCTAACCCGAATGTTCTTTGTTAATTCACACTGTATATTTTGTGTTTAAAAGATCAGTACGGAAAGAAAGGTGTTCAATTTCTTGGCTGTTAAATAAAATGGGATGTGCAGTCTCTACAACAATGAAAAGAAGAATTCTTGCAATTTAAGATCCTACCTACCAAGAAACGGATCAGTAATTCCCATTAGACAGTCAGTGTACTCGGGTACAAGTAAAATTCCGTCTGGGGCTAAGAGTGAAAGATGTAACTATCACAAAAGATAGGACCAAATATAACAAATTAATATCAAAAGCAGAATATACAACTACTAAAATGATGACTCTAGTCCAAATGTTACAAAGTGGGGATCATTCTTATTCACAAAATGATGATTTACTTCCAAGGATATTTCGACCTATACTTAGAAATAATGTATGGAGAAGAGAATCTTTGGGAGGAATCTCAGATATTGTTAATACCCCTACGAATAGTTCTCGGCAAAGAACTTATGAAGAACGTCCTATAAAATCATTTGAAGAAAGATTGAAAAAGTTGAAAAATGATATAAAACAATTCTCAATATGGAGAAAGGTGGATTCTTCAAATAGCTCAAATGAGGAGGTTGCAAAAATAAACATTGTCAGAACAAGATCTACCTCCTTAGCACGAGAATTAAGTGAAGAAGATATGACAGAAGAATTACGAATGGATATCCCATGGTGGGATGAACAAATCAATCGTCTCGAATAAAAAATGGAAGAATTAACGGAAGATTTACAAAATCCACCAATGAACTCATTGCCTGCCGTTGAAATTATTAGACTAGAGGCAATACACATTCTAGAGGACAAAAGAGAGCCAATAAAAGTTCAAGAAAGCACTCAAAAGAGAAAGGATTCCTCTGAAAGTGGAATTCTTGAAAAACAAATCACACAATTGGTGGAGCAAAAGATAAAAGAAACTATGGCTCAGGTAAAGGTTGGATCATTAATCCCAAAGGGTAGCCCTTATCCAGAAGAATTTGATTCTGTCCAATAATCCAAAGGTTTTATTCCTCCTCTCTTCAAAATGTTTGACGGGACCGATAATCCTCACAGCATCTTGGACACTTTAGAGCAAATTGTTGTAATGCGGGAGGAAGTGACACTCTTCTATTCTATCAATTTATTAACAGTCTCACAAGAGTTACCTTTGACAGGTATGTGGAACTTCCTAATGGGTCCATTAAAATTTTTGTAGAGCTTGAAAGCCTTTTCATTCAACGGTTCATTGGAGCACAACACCAGACAATAGTCGGTTATTTTATGATAGAAACAAAAACCTGAAGAAAGTCTGGTGGATTACATTTTGCGATGGAGAAATCTCAGCGTGAAATGTGAACCACAACTCCAAGAACAACATGCCATAGAAATCCTACTTAAAAATATCCATGGTTATATACCATTCATGCTTAAAGGATTCATAATAAAGACATTTGAGAAATTGCTAAGTAAAGTTGTCAATCTTCAAGAGGAGGCTAAGCAGATGAGTGTAGCGGAAATGACAGAAAAGACAAAACCTATCAAAATATTTGAAAATAAACTAGGAAACATTGCAGAAAAAAGGTAAACAAATGATGCAAGTTTAACCTGAACAATAAAAGCAGTGATGAATTTAATTGCCACAACAGACGTCTTATCAATTACAATTTCCACAACCAATGCTGATACTAACAAACAGAAGATCGATGATTGAGAGAATGAATAAGAAACACTCGTTCAAGATAGAATTTGTTGGCAAAATATTCCGTATCCTGCTCAAAATGCCAAAGTTCAAGTTATGTGAGGCTAAGAGGCCGAAGGAGGTTGACATGAAAGACAATCCCAATTTTGTCTTCAAGGACTCGTTAGAGTGCAACTTTAAAGAAGGGAATAAAGTAATCACAAAGGAGTACTTGAATGCACCTGAAAAAGTTTCAGTCAATATGATTTCCGTCAATAAACTTATTTTTGATCATGACGGCAAAGACAATGATGACATTGTTCAAGGTAAATCTTCTGAAGAGATCCTTGTAGACCTACAAATCAGAAAATCTTCCAAGAAAAAGAAGGAAAATAAAATGAAAGAACAAATAAGTGTTAGGGGTCTTTTAGACATAGGAACTACTTTTCCTTTTGTATCTTGTAGTTTCATGTTCCTTTTTCTTCCACTAGTGTAGTTGTCTCGGATAAAGTGAGGTAATCCCTTGAACTGATAACTTTATATTACTTCCTTTTTACCACTACTGTGAATAATAATAATCCTAGTTCTTCTTACATTTTGTTTATTTTGGATGATAGTTCTGAAAATAATCATTCTAATTTCAATCTTGTAGACAATACTCAAATCATACATGATCCCGACCAGTATATCGACAATCAAAAAGACAATAACATTGTGACAATTCCGACAATGACAAAGACGAGAACGATGTTGTCACACTCCAATTACAAGGAACACCAATTTACATAGAATTGGAACCTTCAGACTCGGAGATAAAAGAGTCGGACAGTAAACTAGAAGAAATAGTTGAAATTAATTTGCGAAGTGGAAAAGTTCTGCCTCCCAGAATGACTCCACAAGAGAAAGAAAAATAAATAGTCACATCGGAAAAGATCATTCCTCTGATACACCCACAATTATCTAAAGAAAAAGAAGACACTCATCTAAGGAAATTACCAGCAAAATTGAGCATTTATGATACCCTTATGCTTTCCAAAGAAATGAGGGAGTCATTGATGAAAGCCCTTTTAGATCCAGATATTTTTAAGCTCAACTTGCTAGTATCTCTCAAAGTGAAGCCTATCCATTAGAAGAACATGCAAAAATTACTTTTTCTGACAATGACGTGTTACTTGGAATGACTGAACACAATTGTCCACTATACATTACAGTAAACATAAATGACATGACACTTCAAGGGTGCTTATTGATCTAGGTGCCTCGATTAAAATAATGAAATTAAGGACTCTTGAGCATTTGGATATTGACACATCTCAACTATCAAGAGATACAATGATGTTACGAGGATTTAACCAACAATGAGAACGAGCCTTAAGGTCAATAACAAAAAGATACAATGATGTTACAAGGATTTAACTAATAAGGAGAACGAGCCCTAAGGTTAATAAAATTTCTCATAAAAATGGATGATTTGATGACAACGGAAAAATTTCATATCATCGATTCTGATACCTCTTTTAATGCTTTACTTAGTAAACCATGGCTTCATGAACAAAAAATGGTTCCTTCTTCACAGCATCAATGCATAGTATATTTACAAAAAGGACAAGAATGTTGTATTTTGGGAGATCTACAACCATTTTCAATCAATGAAATTAGAATACATGAAGATGCAGCATATTATGCTCCAATAAAGAAAATAATACTTTCTAGATAAACAATGGTGAATATAAAAGAAAAGGACAAAGAAAATAAAACAAATGAAAAAGATTATCCTTCTTCAATACAAGCAAAGGGTGATAATTCTCATCAGACTCACACCCGAGGTCGAGGCAGGTGTTGAGGACGAGGGAAGGAAAACCCAACTGTTAAAATGAAGAAGCCATTGAAGTTCAAAATTCCCCTAGACTCTGAAGAAGATGAAAAAGTAGAAACAACATCGGTGGCTCAAAAAGAACCTCAGTTCAAAATACCTCTTGAAGAAGAAGACAAAGAAAAACAACTTGAGTCTATGTATGAGAAAATTATATGCACGTTATGACCCTAAATCCCATCTATTCTTCTAAAATTGAGGAGTTAGTGGTCAAAGAAGTATATGGTAATGATACAACTAAATTTAAACTTAGCTCTACTTATTATAGTATTAAAACCAATGAAAAATTAGAAGATGAAAATCTTGCAAAATCAATGAAAATCCCTTTTCATTTGTATTCTCCTTGGGCTAAAAAATTTATTCAAAATAGTTTAATGCTCAAACAATGGTCTTTATAACAACCACAATTTATTGAACAAATGTGGGATAATAATAAATGAACTCCTAACTCTAAAGAGGGTATTGGATTTGGCACTCTAGAACCTCTAGATGATACGAAATTTTGCCTAGTCATCACCGAAGAACATAATTCTGAACGAACAATTGACCTTCCAATCGAAGATGCTCCTATAGAATTGGAAGAAGAAATTAAATTGACAGTTGATGAATTAAAAGAAATAAATTTAAGAACTAATGAAAATACAAAACCAACATTCATTAATTCATTCCTTAACGACATGGAAGCAAAATAAATGATTCGACTGTTAAAAGAATACAAAGACTTCTTTGCCTAGACTTATGATGAAATACCTGGGCTAGCTCCAGAAGTTGCAGTCCACAAACATGGGATAAATCAAATGCAATCTCTATTAAACAAGCTCCAATAAAGATGCCTGTCGAAATAGAACAACAAGCCATTGCTGAAGTTAAGAAGTTGATTGAGGATGGTTTTATACGAGAAGAAAATTATCTGACATGGCTGGCTAATGTAGTGCCAGTTAAAAAGAAAAATGACCAAATCAGGGTCTGTATAGACTTCAGGGATTTGAACAAAGCATGTCCAAAAGATGAATTTCCTTTACCAATCCTAGAATTGATGGTTGACATAGCATCCAAATATGCAATATTTTCTTTTATAGATGAATCATCAGGATATAATCAAATAAAGATGTTTTCAGAAGATGAAACAAATACAAAATTCAAGACACCCATAGGGATATACTATTACAAAGTAATGTCATTTGGATTGAGGAATGCTGGTGCAACTTATCAAAGATCCATGACACGAATTTTTGATGAACTCATACACAATCAAGTAGAATGTTTTGTGGACGATTTGATTGTCAATTGTAGATGAAAAGATGATTATGTGTACGATTTAAGAATTTTCTTCAAATGACTACATCAATATAATCCTAAAATGAACCCCTTAAGGTGTGATTTCGGTGTCACTTCAGGGAAATTTTTAGGATTTTTTGTTCAACATTGTGGGATTGAAATTAATTCCCTCAAAATTAAAGTCATTCTAAATATGCCTCCTCCTAAAAATCTAACTCAATTGCGATCCTTTCAAGGAAAATTAGCATATATACGATGTTTTATTTCCAATTTGTCCGGTAGGTGTCAGCCCCTCACTGCCCTAACTAGAAAATATAACAAATTCATATGGGATAAAAAATGCTAACACGCCTTTGAAAACATCAAACAATACCTAACAACACCTCTTATCTTAGCAGCCCATGTGTTAGGAAGACCTCTAATCCTTTACACTGCTGCATTGGACAATTAGCTAAAAGCATTATTAGTTCAAGTAAATGATGAGGGAAAAGAAAATGCATTATATTATTTATGTCATTTTTTTGCTCCAACTGAAATAAAATATCCAGCAATTGAAAACCATTGTTTAGCTTTGATTTTTGTAGTCTAAAACCTAAGGCACTATATGCTTTCTCAAAAAGTAACTCTTATTTCAAGAGTTAATCCATTGCAATACTTAATGACATGACTGACCATTTCTGGAAGATTGGCAAGATGGGCAATGATACTGCTCCAACTTGACATAACATTTGTGCCACTGTGTGTTGTTAAAGGACAAATCTTGGCATATTTCTTAGCAGCTGGATCACCTCTTAATGAAGATTTTCCTGATAAACAAATACTAGAAATACAAAATTCAGATATAAAACGATGGGAATTGTACTTTGAAGGAGCGTCATCTGATAAAAAAGACAAAACTAAGCAGATAATCATACCAGATAAAGCTGGGGTAGGATTAATTTTCATCACTTCACACAAAGCAATGATGTCAATTTCTTATCATCTGACCGAACCATGCACGAATAATGAAGCTAAATATGTAGTGCTCATAACTGATCTAGAATTGACAATATTAATGGAAATAAAAAATATTGACATTTATGGAGACTCTCAATTGATCATTAATCAAATTGCGGGCTAATACAAGACATTGCAACCTCGACTGGAACAACACTTCCATTATACTCTAAAACTACTTCAGCAAATTCCTGATGTAGCTTTCTTCTTAATTCCAAGACAAGATAATTTTTTAGCAGATGCCTTAGCAAAACTTGCAAAATAATTTGCTTGTTCAGAAGAAGATGACATTTTGAATTCTATAACAGTACGACAAGTTTTTTCTCAAATTGACATGGATAATCTACACAAAATTTGTAAAGACACGTCAGTAACAACAATTGACAGAGAAAAGGATCATTGGCAACAACCAATTGTTCAATATTTACAAACCGGAAGGTTACCTGAAAACAATTATATTGCAACTCAAATCAAATAAAGAGCATTGTCTTATGATCTAGTAAATGATATTCTTTACAAACAATTTTTTGACAAAATGAGGTTAAGATGCCTAAACCAATTTGAAGCTCAAGAGATAGTTAAAGAAGTTCATTCAGCTTAATATGGTGCACACCAACTTGGACCTAAAATGAAATGCAAATAAAAATAATGGGATATTAATGGCCAACAGTGATGACCGATTGTCTTGAAACTGCAAAGAGATGTCATCAATGTCAAATACATGGAGTGGTCTTACATCAACCGCCAAATGTATTACATCCAACCATTGCATCTTAACCCTTTGAAAGTTAGGGCACAGACATAGTGGGCCCTATAGACCCTCCATCATCTAAAGGCCATCGATTTATTCTAGTAGTGACTGATTACTTCTCTAAATGGGCAGAAGCAATACTTCTTAGAGAAGTTGAGGTAGAACAAGTTCTCCAATACTTCAAGACTCATATTTTCTATAGATTTGGAATTCCTCGAAGAGTCATATCAGACAATGGACTGGCCTTTAAAAATACAATAATGAACAACTTTAATCAAATACATGGGATTGATTGGAGATATTCTACAATCTATTATCCTAAAGCCAATGGTTTAGCTGAGCCTTCATAAAACATTGGTACAAATTTTAAAGAAGACATTATTAATAGTCCAAGACAGTGGCTTGAGTGATTTATAGAAGCTCTATGGGCTTATAAGACTACATAATGAACACCAATACGGTCAACACTATTTGCTTTCGTATATGGTTCTGAGGCTATTTTACCCCTCAAAGTGTAAATTCCTTCCCTCAGAGTTGCGGTCGCAATCAAAATAACTGAAGAAGAAAATGCTAAATTATGACTTGAAGAACTTGAAAGTTTAGAAGGCAAACGTTTACGAGCTCAACAAAAACTTGAATTGTATCAAACAAAATGATACAGGCCCACGACAAATTGGTTCATCCAAGAACCTTTTGAATTGGTGAATTAGTCTTAGTTCTCCAAAGACCTATCCTCGCTCATCGAAGAATAGGTGAAAATTTTGAACCAATATAAGAGGACCCGTATGTAATTGAAAATACATATTCAGGAGGATCTTACCAATTGAGAGACTATCAAAGAGGAAGAATCTTGTCTCCAATTAATGGGTGGTTCTTGAAAAAATATTATGCAACATGAAAATGACGATTTATTTATAAACTGGGAAAATAATGAGTAAAATGAAAAATGAAATTTCTGACAACCAATGTCTTTCTTTAAACATTTCTCTCTGTTCATATAACATGTTGTCGACATATTTTTAGGTTATGTGTTTGCCTATAGAAGTTGTCGGCGAGTTTTATTTTAAATTTAGTTTATTGTATATATAGTTTTAAATAATTTGGAAAGTAGCATTTGATTTTGAAAATAATTTTAAGTTTGAAAATTTTAAGATATGAAATTAAACCGATCTCACATCCCAAATAGTTTATATAAACGAGCACCACACCATAAACCGTGTATCTATCCCGAAGAATAGACACACTGCTTGATGATGGGGTTCGATTAAATAAACTAAAAGATTTGTGACATCCGTTTGGTATGTAAACCAATTTTATAAACCGACAAGTTCCCCTGCTTAATATAAATGTATTAAGCAGGGTTTATATTACCTGGGTTCTTAAAGTTCCCTATAAGGGTAAGCCCCTGTAGTTAATTATATCTTAAATGACGAGAATCATTTACGAAAACTCTCGATAATGATCTGTGATTTTGCTCTCAAGAATTTCAAAGTTTAAGGTTTCAAACAAATTGGACTTTGGAGATTTCAATAGGGAATAGCTCAAACTTGGAACAGTTTATTTTAGAAATCCAAAGGAAGAAAGGTAGGAGAAGTTGACGATCCAAGAGGAATCTTGGCAACTTCCCAAACTATCTTATTGTTTGGTTTCAATTTAAGAATATTATTTAATTTTTCAATCTTGCCAATTTTAATTAATTAGGACTTATATTTATATCACATAATCATACAAATAGTCTCGAATATGGGAGGGTTTATGTCGTACCAAACAACTACCTCGGAGTCCTAAGACCGGTTAGGGCTTAATTTGCATAATATAATTATACAAATGCCTAAAAAAAGTTGATGATTTATGTTGCACTAGGAAAACTACCTCAAAATCCTATGGCTTTGTTATTTAATTCTAAGAAAGGTTTTACTCATGTAGTCGCAAGTTTTGTTGTTGACGATGGTCGAGCTGCCCACTATGCTCCAAGCTCCTTGTTGTTACAGAAGGTTTAGTTTTTGAAAGTGAAAATCAGGAGATGAGAGAAGTGTTCTGGTTTAGAAAAGTCTTAAGGTTTAGGTATTTTTAACATTTTGTTAGGGGAATCTTAAAGTTGGTTATAATAACATCGGTTAAGATCCCACGGTTCCATCATTCCGGCACTGTTATTTTTATCGGATTCACTTAGTCCAAATGAATTCGCTAAACTTAACTAAATGAGTTCCACACTTTCATTTAGACTGTGGGAAATCCCGTTAGCAACATGTATGTTACGTCATTCGAGGTATTCCCGATCATCCAACAAGTCATTTTAATTTAGTTGTAGTTGTGGTTTTGTTGTTCTGTTTGTGGTTAAATTTTAAGTTGTTTTATATTTTAAATGTTGTGGAGGTGAATTTTATCTTGTTGTGACTTTTAATTTAGTTTTGTGTTTCAGTTTTGTGGCTATCCTAAAAGTTTCAGTTTTCATACAGGGTGACATTCTTGTTTAATATGCAAGAAAAGTAAAGTGCAGTACAGGTAAGTAAATTACAATAAAGTAAAAGCGTATCTGTAGGGTCTTCCCGTCATTCCAAGCTGTACTTAAAACACATGTCAGAGCATTTAAACATTTCAAGGAAAGCACCTAAGTAAGGCTAAGGAAAGGTTCTGGTTGTCTGTCAAAATCCTAATCCTATTGCTAGTCAATTCCTATGATGTCTAGGTTCTTGTGTTTTATGGATTATTTTCTTCACCAAAGAACAATTACGTTCAATTGTTCTTCTAAAACATCCCATCATATTGAGGAAGTGCTTAGGACGAGTCCTAAACATCTTTTCAATACTTCTGAGATTATTTCGAGTCCAAAAAAATTTCATTGTACAGGTGAATTAATCATCCAAGAATTTAGTTAAATTTTGCTTCTTTCTTAGTAAACTTAGACATTTGATTATCCGATGAGTGAAGTGACATTTCATTTGATACTTCATTTAGGAATTATGTGGGTGGAAGCCTTTAGGACATGTTAGGTTCTTAAGAAACATAACCATCTTATTTAGATTTAAGTTGCTTTTTTAAGATTGCTTCAAATTAATTGTAATATTTTAGTTTAATTATATCTGTCTTATGCTATTTCAATTTGATTGTGTAATTTCAAAAGTTGACTTAGTTATTCTAAAATTATCTTAACTTTAATTTTAGTTATATTTAATTTAATTGTGTTGATTTGAAGTTGATTTTAATTTAGTTGCATTAATTTAATTTTGATTTAATGTTGATTAAATTATTTTAAAATTGTTTTATTTTAATTATATTTAATGTAATTTTTTTATTAATTATGTCGTTTTGAAATTATTTTTAATTTAATTAATTATATTATTTAAAAAAAATTTATTAAACTATCTTAGAAATTATTTTAATTTGGTTATTTAATTTATCTTAGTTTTCATCAATGAGTTATTAAATTAATATTAAGTGGTATTTGATTTTTATCATTAATTGGGGGTTAAGATTAATAAATTAATATCTTCCAATATTAAACCCCTTTACTTAATACATTCTCCTTTAATTAACTTCAAATTTTAATAATTTAAGAAATTATAACCATTTTTTTTATGTTGGAAAAGTGATAAATGGGTTTCTACCCTTTAATCCCTCATGTTTCAATCATCTAAGGAGATTAATTAGGATCATTCATTACCCATTACTCATAATTAAGCCTAAATATTGATTAAGGCTAAATTTCAATAATTCCTATTTTTTGCCCCTTAGGCTTGTTCACTTCATATATCATTAAATATATCTCAAATGACTTTGGAATTTTTTATGTCACCATACTAATTGGTCAATTAAAATATTAGAGGAAAAAATGTGATTTTTCTATTTTTAATTTAATTTTAATAATTATTTTTATGGAAAATAAGGGTTTGCAATGAAACTTCAATAACATGATCAAGGTAAGGTTTTTGTCCTTAAGAAAATTATGGGATGTCCCTACTAACTAGAGGACCATTTGGACTAATTTTAGTGATTTTTTAATTATATTTTATTTTTTATAATTATTTTGAGTTTTTGGGTATTAATTAATTATAAAATAAAATTAAAGTTTAAAAATGGATTTTATATTTTTCTTAAGTCCCTCTGACCTGAAGGAGTCTATAGAAATAAATTTTATATTTTTCTGATTTTTCTTGGATTTATTAGAATTAATTTGGTGAAAAGGTTGGAAAATCCATTTTTTAATATTAAAAATTGTCTTAAGCCTTTAAAATTCACTATCTTAACCTAGGGAATTAGGAAAAATATTTGGTTGGTTCATAAGTGATTAGGGGACCAAATATGATATTTCTATGATTTTTAATATTTTTTTGATTTTTTAAATTTTTAATTATTAAAATATTAAAAATAGAGTTAAAAATGAAAATTTTTAGAAAATTTCAATTTTAATTTTGTTAGACTCCTCTGATATTAGAGAGCCCACAAAACTAATTTGGTGAATTTTTAAAGTGTATTTTGGGTTTTATGATTTTTTAAATTTTTAAAATGGCTATGTCACTTAATTAATTCATTTAATGGCTTAAATTATTTCCAGTTGACTTGAAATTTTTATGTGAGATTCTCTACATCCTAAGTGACAGTGGGAAATTATTTTCAAGTGATTTTGATGTGTGGTTACTCACAATTAATTAAAGTTCAGTTTTGAGTGTTTAGGCTAATTAGGGTTATTTTTTAGTAATTGAGTCAAAGCATAATTTTCCTAGGGTCCTCTGGTTTTAAGATACTTCCCCTAATTTTCCTAGAATTTTCTAAGAAATATACTAATTACTGGAACTAAAACATCAAAGCAGACACATAAACTTGGAAAATCAATAACTTGCCACAGAGATGGCCTCTGGTCTTAAAAAATTCAAGGAATGTTCCCAAGAACAGAGGCTACAAAAGCCCTATGTTCTCATTCTATGGTGAATTATATGCATGAATGGAGAATTGAAATACTTAAAATAGTATTAAATTAATTAAAAATCAAATACTTAACAAAACAACTTAATTCTTTTTTCACATTATTCTCCTCTTTTCACTGAGCAAGTTCTTATTTTTCTTTTATTTTGTAATTTTTCTATGCAAAGATATGGGTTTTTGAAGTTGGCTGAATTAAATAAATAGGAAAAACCCCTATTTTTTTACTTATCCAGTGCGGCGCCCCGTCATCCTCGACAGCTTCGAAGTCCCACGCGGCGCTTCTCCATTTGACGCCGCCTTCCACCTCAGCGCCACACGGCCCCGCGGTCTCATCCCGTGCTCCTGTCCAGCACAATCTAGATCGTTCATTTGATACACAAGAGAATGGACGACATCCATTCATCGTCCACAGGTGTTCTAACCCGAGAACCGTCCACACTTAAACTTTAAGATCTCGAGCTATAGTTAACCAAATCACATGCAGTTTTCTCCTACATGCTCGTCTAGCCTAGAGCTACACATCCATATGGCTAACATGCATTGAAATTAACTCAAATTAGATGATGGATCACTGAAATCTCGAGCTAAGGAGAAGTCTCCATACCTTGGTCCAAGAGGTGAAGCCTCGATTGGATGTGCTCGGTGTGTTCGTTGGAGTCCAAGGAAGCCAGGGATGGAGCCTTTGGTCCTAGTGAAATTTCTATACCCGATTTACACCAAGCCCAATTTCAAAGATTGGTCGATAGGAAGAATGGCTGGCCTGGTGAGGGGGCTTTCGCTGGGGAACTTCTTCTCTTGGTCTAGTGAAGGTGTAGAGTCAATCAATTTGAAGATTGGCTCACTGTGGTGAAGTGTCCTGGTTTTGGGCTTAAAATTGAGCTCAGAAATTGAACTCACAGAGGTGTTTTAGGGGTGGATTTTAGTGGGGATCAACTGCTTTATGTTAGGAGAGGGGTTTGGAATGAATTGGGCAGAGTATTGGTAAGGTCCAGTTCATCCAACCTTTTGGTCGTGGGTTGGTGGTGTTTAAATAGTCATGGCTGGGGAGCTTATCACAGCAAGCTAGGGGCTGGGATCAGCTACTTAGGTCAAGGGAAGAAGAGCCATGGTGTCCACTAGCCATGGGACAGCTCAGCAAGGGAGAATTTGAATTTTTGGCTCACATGGAGCTCTTGGCCATGGGGTTTTCCGGAGACTGTGGTCGCTGGCCGGCCAGAGTCAGGTCACCCTCATGGTCAGGGGAGTCAGGGCTGGGGTTTGGTGAGTTCAATTGGCTTTGGACATGTGTAAGGGAGTTGATTTAAATGGAATGGGGGGAGGGCTAATTTTGGGTCCAAATGGGTTCAAGTCATGGATTAGGGTTTGGTGCTCCCACCAAGGGGACCTTGGGTGTTGTGGGGGTCAGGTAAGTCAGCTAGCTTAGTGGAGAGAAGTCACCATCTAAGTACATTCAGGTTTAATCAAGATTTAGAATAGTCATGAAAAAGATTTAATCACCCTTAAGGGAATAATTAAAGGACTCCCTCCTTTTGCCCAATATGGTATGGTGACATGTACACAACTCACATGGCTTGCATGGGGCATAAGGATGGCTTCATGGCTAGCCTATGGCTTGCCCATGGCTTGGCTTAATTTCATGGAAATGGATTTTAGAAATTTTGACATTTTGATGGAAATTTTTTATAAAGCTTAATTTGGAATAGTTTAATGATGGTTTTTGGAACTTAGGGGTGACTTTGATTAAATGGACGATGGAAAGAAATGTCATGTGGGCTTTGGATTGGACATTTGGGCTTTTTAGATTTCATGAAAATGAGCTTTTAAAATGCTTTAAGGAAGTGGGCTCTTATGTTTTAAAATGAGCTTTTGGATGAAAATTTAGTAAAATATTGTGCCAAATAAATGTTGTATTTATTTTAAGGATGTGTCATGAAAATTTTAGAAAAGATTTGGTATCATGTGGGGTTGAAATGGGTCAAATTGGGCTTCTTTAATAATAGAGTCAAAGTTGGTCAAATTGGGCTAACTTGAGCTAAGGTTGGGCTAATGTTGATTTTGATGTAAAATTAATGTTGTAAAATGTTTATGGAGGTGTAACAAAGAGTTTTCAATTTTGGTTGGGTCTTGATGTTGGGATTGGGCTTGTTTGGGTTCATGATTGGTTTAGGCCAATTTAGGAAATTTTGGTTTGGGTTAGGCTTGGGTGAAATTTGGGTCCAAATATTGGGTAAATGAAGTTATAGTATTGTTTGTGGGGATGTTAAGAGGATTTAAAAATAAATTTGGGGAAAATTGGATGACATTTGGATTGAATTTGGGATTGATTGGGTTTGTTGGTCATTTTGGGCCTTAAGGGCCCATTTGGGACTTTTTGATCAAATTGGATTAAATTGTCAGAATTGGGGTATGTGTCAGTTGAACAAAATGAAATTAGGAATATTTTAGATTTTGTGGAATTGTTTGAGAATTTTTCGAATTTTTGGATTTTTGGGTCAAAAAGGGCATTTTTGGTATTTGGAGGGTATTGGGGGGTATTTTTGGAAATTTTGGTATATTTGGTCATGGATGATAAATTTGAGAGGTGGAGAATATTTAGGATTGATTTTGAAGAATTTTGGGTAATTTAGGCAATTTTGTAAATTTTGGGCAATTTCAAGGGCATTTGGTAGGTTTTGTGGGTTTAGGGCCCCAGGGGTCAAAAATTGAAAGTTGGGGAAATTGAAGATTAATTAGGTGTGAGTAAAATGAAACCATTTTGGTTGAGCCATGAAGCCATATTAAACTTACAAGAGCCATGAGAGGAATCATTTTAGGCACTCAATATGTTGTTCCTAACCCTCTTAGCCAGGGGCTTAGGGGTTAAGGTCCATCCATATGAGTTACCTACATGAGTCAGGGAGTTGAGTTGGGTAAGAGTGTGGTTTTAGGGTTTAGAATGTGTGTGAGAGTATGGTGTGTGCAAGCTTGCCCTCACCAAGACCAGGCCACTCATGGTGATCCTAAGGCCAAAGAATCTTATAGGAAACTCATCCTTTAAACCTTCACATACTGATTTCAACCCTCCAACTGACCTGGGGGTTTAAGTCAAAATTGTGGGGTTTGAAGGGAGTCAAGAAGTGTTTGAATTTCTAAGTTGTGGGTCCCATTTCTAGCCCTCTAGGATAGTCGAAGGGAAAACCTATGGCTAGATCCTAAATACTAAGGAGAGAGATCAGACCTCACCAAAAATGAGGTTAACACATGTATTTGTGAACATCATTTCTCGACAATAATGACTTTCATATTGACAAATTAAGTTGACACTTACTCTGATACGTTTCAATTAACCTGTTGCTTGCAGGAAAATGTCAAACAACAGACTCATATTCACTTTTTGAAGTGGTGTGTGTTTGGCATTTTACCGTCGATGTATCGAGAAAAGATCATGAATCCACTTTGATTTTGACATGACACAAATCAAACTACTATATAATGGAACATTATTGTCTATTATGGCCAAAAGGGAAGCTGAAAAGGGATTTGTCGGCAACATTTTTAGGTTGTGTGTTTTATTTTGAAAAGGGGGTCGCCTAACAGAAATTGTCGGCGAATTTTAGATTTTAAATTTGATTTAAATATATATATATATATATATATATAATTTAGAAAGTAGCATTTGATTTTGAAAATAATTTTAAGTTTGAAAAATTTTAAGATATGAAATCAAACTGATCTCACATCCCGAATAGTTTATATAAACGAGCAGCGCACCATAAGCCAGTGTATACTATCCCTAAGGATAGACACATCGCTTGATGGTGGGGGCTCGATTAAATAAACTAAAAAATTTGTGACATCCGTTTGGTCGCGAACCAATTTTATAAGCCGATAAATTCCATCTGCTTAATATGAAAGCATTAAACGGGGTTTATATTACTCGGATTCTTTAAAATTCTCTATAAGGGCAAGCCCCTATAGTTAATTACATCTTAAGTGACGGGAATCACTTAAGAAAACTCTCGATAATAATCGGTAATTACGCTCTCGAGAATTTCGAAAGTTTAAGGTTTTCAAAGGATTGAATTTTGGAATTTCAATAGGGAATGGATCAAATTTGGAAGATTTTGTTTCGGGAATTCAAAGGAAGAAAAGTGGGAGAAATTACAGATTCGAAGCGAACTTCGGTAATTTCCCGACTATCCTATTGTTTGGCTTGAATTTAAGAAGGTCCTAATATTTATTTAGTATTTCCATCTTGCCAATTTTAATTAATTAGGACTTATATTAGTATGATAAGATCATACAAATAGCCTTGAGGATGTGAGGGTTTATGTCGTATCTGACGACTACCTCGGAATCCAAAGTCCGGTTAGGGTTTAATTTGCAATGCAAATGCCTAACAAAGAGGTTGAGGATTTATGTTGCACTAGGCAAACTACCTCGAAATCCTATGGCTTTGTTGTTTAATTCTAGGAAAGTTTTGCTGAAGTAGACTCGAGTTTCTTGATGACGATGGCCGTCTTGCCCACCATGCTCTAAGCTCCTTGTTATTGCGGAGGTTTGGTTTTAGAAGTCATAAATCGGGAGATGAGAAAAGTGTTTTGGTTTAGAGAAAATCTTAATCTCCGAGTGTTTTTTTTTATGTTTTATTTAAAACAAATCTTAAAGTTGATTATAACGACACCGGTTAAGATCCCACGGTTCCATCCTTCGGCATCGTTATTTTTATCGGATTCACTTAGTCCGGATGAATTTGCTAAACTCAGTTGAATGAGTTCCACACTTTCATTTAGACCGTGGGAAATCCCGTTAGCAACACGTAGGTTACATCATCCGAGGTATTCCCGATCATCCAACGGGACGTTTTAATTTAGTTGTAATTGTAGTTTTGTGTTACTGTTTGTGATTACATTTTGAGTTGTTTTATATTTTAAAATGTTGTGGCGGTGAATTTTATCTTGCAATGACTTTTAATTTAGTTTTGGTTTCGGTTTTAGGGACTATCCTAAAGGTGTGGGTTTTCATGCAACGAGTTGTTTATCATGCAAGAAAAGTAAGTGCGATGCGATTAAATAAATTGCGATAAGGTAAATTACGATAAAATAAAAGCGTACTGGAGGGTCTTCTCGTCATCCCAAGCTGCACTTAAAGCACAATTAGAATATTTAAGCAAGTTCTAGGTAAAAGCTAAGGGAAGGGTTGTGGTTTTCTACCAAATTCCTAATCCTATAGCTAGTCATTTCCTATGACGTCTAGGTCCTTGTGTTTTGATTTGAGGACGATTTTCTTCATCGAAGAATAATTAAGTTCGAGTTGTTCTTATAAACATCCTATCGTGCGAGGAAGTGCTTAAGACGAATCTTAAACATCTTTTCGATACCTTTAGGATTATTTTAAGTCCAAATGAATTTAATTAATCAAATGAATTAATCGTCCAGGAATTCGAGTTTTGTCATCTTGCTCGATGAACTAGGACATTTGAATATCACTATAAGTGAAGTAGTATTTCATTTAATGTTACATTTAGGAGTTATGACAATAAAAGTTTTCGGGGGCAAATTGGTATTCACATGATTTGTGATTTAGTTTAATCTCAGTCATCGGATTTAAATTTGGAATAGTGTTCAAGTTGCTTTATATTTAATTTCTTTCATGTCTTAGGTGATGTTATTTAATTCAATTTAATTTAACTTTTAATTTAATTTAATCTGGTTCAGTTTTAATTTTAATTTAATTTAACTTGATTTTAATTTTAACTTAATTCTATTACCTAATTTAATTTAATTCAATTTAGTTTGATTTGATGTGAATTAATTTAATTTAATTTAACTTGATTTAATTTAATTTAATTAATTTATTTAATTTAATTTAATTTGATTTAATTTTAATTTAATTTAATTTAATTTAATTTAATTTAATTTAATATGTTTTAATTTAATTTAATTTAATTTAACATTTTTTAATTTAATTTAGTTTAATTTAATTTAATTTAATTTATTTATTTAACTTAATTTAATTTAATTTATTCATTTAATTTAATTTAATTTGTTAATTTAATTTAATTTAATTTAATCTTTAATTTAATTTTATTTTTAATTTTAATTTAATTGAAAATTTAAAAAGAGTTTAATAATTTAACCTTTTTTATTTAATTTAAATGATTAAGTCTTTTTAACATTTTAAAACTTAAATTTGAATTATCATTTTTAATTAGGAATTAAATATTAATGAGATGATTAATTTAGGGATCTTTAAATTAAAGAATAAATCTCTTCCTAATAATATCCCTATTTTAATAATTCCAATTTTATTATTCTTCCAAATTTAATCAATTATTTAATTAAGGTTTATTTTAATTATTTTAAATTGTTTAAAGGGTTTCTACCCTTTAATTATTTAAATTTCAATCATCCAAATCAGATTAGGATCAAATATTTTACTTGTTAATTTTATTAAACCTAAAGTTTTAATTAATGGGTTAAAATTTTTTAATTACCATTTTGCCCTTCAAGCTTAATAATTTCATAACTCACTAAATTTAGCTTAAATGAACTTGAAATTTTTATGTGACTTCACTCATATGCCAATAAAGACATGAGAGGAGAAAATGTGATTTTTCTGTATTTAATTTATTTATGTAATTATTTTTGGTGGAAAATAGGAATTTCCAAGGAAAATTTAATAATATGACCAAGGGAAAGTTTCTGTCCTTAAGAAAATTAGGGGACATTCCTAATGACCAGAGGACCACTTGGACCAATTTTGGTGATTTTTTGAACTATATTATTTTTATTATAATTATTTTAAGTTTTGAAGTGTTAATTAATTTAAAAATAAAATAAAGGTTGAAAAATGAATTTTATATTTTTCAAAATTCTCTCTGATATCAAGGAAATCAGAGAATCAATTTTTGCAATTTTTTGATTTTTCTTTAATTTATTATAATTATTTTAGTGAAAGTGTTAGAAAATACATTTTTTTTTAAATTTTAAAATTACCCTAGGGCTTTAAAATTTAATATCTCATTAAATAGACCTAAGAAAAATATGGGATTTGTTCCTAAGTGATTAAAATTCAAAATGTGACATTTTGGTGAATTTTATTATTTTTGTGATTTTTATTATTTTTTAATTATTAAAAATGTTAAAATAATATTAAAAATAAACTTTTTTAGAAAATTGAAATTTTAATTTTTTTAAATTCCCCTAATATCAGAGAGGCTCCAAAACCAATTTAGTGAATTTTTGAAAGGTATTTTGAAAGTTATGAATTTTTAAAGTTTAAAATGACTAAGTGGTTTAATCAACCTATTTAGTAGAGCTAACCAAGTCCAATTGACTTCAAATTTTTATGGTGTATTCCTCTGATCCTAAAGGTCAGTGGAGAATTGATTTCAAGTCAATTTGATGTATGGTTAACTCTAATTAATTAGGGACCTATTTTGGGTGTTTAAGCCGATTAGGGTTATTTTAAATGAACTAATTCAAAACCTATTTTTCCTAGGGTCCTCTGAGTCATAAGGGACATCACCAAATTTTCCTAGAATTTATTTCACAATATGCAAATTATTGGAATTAAAATACTCAAAACAGTAACATGAATTTGAAAAATCAATAACTTCTCATAGGGTTGGCCTCTGACTTTGGAAAATTCAGGGAATGTTCCCAAATTTAGAGGCTTCAAAAGCCCTATGGTCTCATGCCATGGTGAATTTCCTATATGAATGGAGAATTAAAATAATGTAGATAGTAAATAAATTATTAAAAATAAAATACTTGACGAAATTAAATGATTTCTTTTCCACATTATTCTCCTACGATTCACCGAGCGAGAGGGTATTTTTATTTTATTTTTCTAATTTTTCTACACAAAGTTATGAATTTTCCAAGTTCGGGGAATTAAATAAATAGAAAAATCCCTAATTTTCTATTTATCCGAGTCGGCGCCGCGTCATCCTCGGCATCTCCGAACGGCCACGTGGCGCGCTCCCATTCGACGCCGCCGCTTGAGTCAGCAGCCCGGGTCCCGCCTGTATCGTTCCGTCTCCTCATCCGGCGCGATCCTGGCCGTCCGTCCGCGCGTGTATTAAATGAACGGCATCCGTTCATCGTCCCCAAGCCTCCTAGCCCGAGAACCGTCCATCTTCTAGGCCTAAGATCTCACTCGATACTCGACCAAATTTAACGTTCTTATGCTCTATAGATTCGTCTCAAGAAGACGAACACATCCATACGGTTTATGTGGCATGAAATTGACTTAATAAAAATGTAGAATGTTCAGAAGCTCGGGAAGAAGAGTGAGGCCATACCTTTGCTCAGAGAAGTGTGGCTTCGATCTAAGGGTTGTTTCACCTTCGATTGGATCCCAGCAAGCTCCAGATGAAGTCTCCTGGTCGCAGTGAATTGCTCAGGTAGGATTTTGACCACGGCCGATCACAAAGCTTGGAGGCTGGAGCAACTGGGTGGCTCTGGAGATGGGGCTTTTGCTGGTGGACACCTTCTCTTGGTACGGTGAAGGTATAGGACCAATCGATTTGAGGATTGATCCACTGCGAAGAAGCGTCCTGGTTTTTGGGCTAAAGTTTGAGCTCAAAATTGAGCTCAACTGGAGGGAATTGGGGCTGGAATTCAGTGGGGATCAAATGCTTTATGTATGGGGAATGAATGGTCTGGAACAATTTTTGCAGAGTTTCCTTAAGGTTTGTTTCAGCACCTCTCATGGCCGAGAGGGGGTGGTGTTTAAATAGGAAAGGGTGGAGGGCCTCCCAGGGAGAGTTAGGGCTTGGGATCGAGCTGCTCTTGGCAAGAGAAGAATAGCTACAATGGCCAGCGGGGATGGGGCAGCTCGGCGGTGAGAATTCCAAGCTTGGGCTCACATGTGAGCTCTCGGCCATGGAGTTTTCGGCGACCGAGGCGGTGGCCGGCGAGGCATGGGTCACCCTCGAGTCCGGGTGGGTCGGAGCTGGGGTTTAGTGCGATCGATTGGGCCTTGCCATGTGTAAAGGAGATGGCTTGGAATGGAATGGGGAAGAGGCCATTTTGGCTAGGTTTGGGTCGACCCATCATTTTGGGCTTGGTTCACCCATCGAGGTGGCTTTGGGTGTTGTGGGGAGTCACGAGGATCGAGTTGGTTTGGCATGGAGAAGTCCTTATCCAAATATATTTGGATTAAATTTGGGTTAAGGTGAAACATGCTTAAGGTTAATGACTTTTAGGAGGTGCTTAAAGGACCTCCTCCTTTTTCCATTTAAGGAGAGTTGACAACTTAGAGATCCTCATGGCTTGCCGATGGCTTGCATGTGGCTTCATGGCTCCATGTGGCTTGGGAAAAGATTGGGTCAATTTCATAAAAAAGGATTTTGTGGATTTTGGCATTTTAATGGAAATTGTTATGGGGCTTGATTTGGAATTGTTTAATTGATGGGATTAGAACTTAGGGAATGGCTTTGATTAAGTGGATGGCAAATGGAAATGTCATGTGGGCTTTGGATGAATTTGGGCTTTTGAATTTGAAGGAAGTGGGCTTTTAGGAAGGTTTAAGGGAAGTGGGCTTTTTGAATTTTAAAATGGACTTTAGGATGAAATTTTGGTAAAGGCTTGGGACAAATAATTGTTGGGTTTAGCTCATAGATGTCTTGGAGCAAATTGGGAGTGATTTGGATTTGAATTGGGTTGAATTTGGGCTCCTTTGGTGAATGGGCCAATATAGGTCAAAGTGGGCTAACTTGGGCCAATGTTGGGCTAGGGTTGAAATTGATGTAAAATTAATGTTGGAAAATGTCTATGGAAGTGTTTCAAAGAGGTTTTGACTTTTGTTGGGCTTTGATTTTGGGGTTTGGGCTCATTTGGGTTAGGTTTGGGTTTAGGTCAAAATTAGGCCTTTTAGCTTTGTGTTGAATTTGAGTGGGGTTTGGGTCTAAATGTTGGGCAAATCATGTTAGTGTTTTGTTTGTAGGGATGTTAAGGAAGATTTAGAAAAGATTTGGGGTTAATTGGAGTTGAATTGGGTGAGTTTGGGTTAGGTTTGGGTTATGGGTCCAAATTGGGTTTTAAGGCCAAAAGTGAAATTGGATCCAAATTTCAATCAAATTGGACTTGGATTTGGTCTAAATTGGTGTTGGGAATGTTGAATTGAAGTTTAGAATTGAATTGGACTAGAATTTGGGTCAATTGGGTAGGTTTGGTTTGACATTGGGTTCACTTAGGGTTAAAATGGGTCAAATTGGGGTTTTGATAAAAGTAGGGTAAATTGACAAAATTGGCCCATGATGTAGTTGAACAAAATGAAATTGGGAATATTTGGGATTTTCTGGAATTTTCTGGGAATTTTCTGAATTTTTGGATTTTTAGGTCAAGGGGGGTATTTTGGGTATTTGGAGGGTATTGGGAGGTATTTTTGGAATTTTTGGTATTTTTGGGTATGGATGATCAATTTGAGTGGAGGGAAATGTTTAGGAATGATTTTGGGGAATTTTTGGTGATTTAGGTGATTTTGCAAATTTTGGGTAGTTTCAAGGGCATTTGGTAGGTTAGGCGGTCAAAAATTGAAAATTTGGAAAATTGAAGATTGGGTAAATTTGAATGGAATGAAATCATTTTGGTTGAGCCATGAAGCCACATCAAGCCCACATGAGCCATGAAGGGACTCATTTGAGGCATTCACTATGTTGTTCCTAACCCTCTTAGCCAAGGGCTTAGGGGTTAAGGACCATCCATGTGAATCACCTACATGAATCAGGAGGTCAAGTTAGGTATGGGTGTGGTTTTAGGAGGTGTGTGAAAGTGTAGTGTATGAGTGTAGTGTGTGTGTAAGTCAGCCCCTTTACCAGACTAGGCCACCCAGGGCAGTCCTAAGGCCAAAGAGTCCTATAGGAACTCATCCTTTAAACTTCCACATTTGATTTCAACCCTCTAGGTGATTAGGGGTCTACGGTCAAGTTTGTGGAGTTTGCGGGGAGTTAAGAAGTGGTTTGAGTTTCTAAAAGGTGGGTCCCAATTCTAGTCCTCTAAGATAGTCGAAGGAAAAGCCTAAGGCTAGATCCTAAAGTACTAAAAAGAAGAAGAGAAGACCTCATCAAAAATGAGGTCAACAAATGGACCCACAATAGGTGTGGTGAGTCGACGGAGCACACCGCGCGTATTGGCGTTGACCGAAAAGATCAACAAAACCAACACGGATGTCCAAGTGACAAACTTAGGATGAAGTAGAAGAATTTCCGCTGGGGAGTGTCAAGTATATCTCTGAAACTGGAGATTCCTGAACTCTCGCTGGGGAAAGGAAAAGAAGGTGAATTCCAAATCACATGATCTGGGAGAATTTCAATTTAGATTTTATTTTGTTTCAATTTAAGTTTTGATGTGTGAGTTTAGATTTCAATTTGGAGTTTCAATTTAGATTGAAGTTTGGTTAAGATTAATTTGAAGGGATTTGATTTGAAATGAAAATTGGAATTTCGTGGTTTTAGATGTAATATCTTCAACCTCAAAAGAAAAATGAATTGATTGGATTGAATCATTACAATGAGGAGAGATCTCAGAGCAATGCGGTATTGGATGTAAAATCCTTAACCTCAAGATTTTGATTTTGATGTATTTCATCGCAATAGGGAAAGAATCCTAAAAGCGATGCGGTCTCGGATGTAAAATCCTCGACCCCGGGAATTTGATTTTGATGTATTTCATTGCAATAGGGAGAGAATCCTAAAGCGATGCGATCTCGGATGTAAAATCCTCAACCCCAAGAATTTGATTTTGATGTATTTCATTGCAATAGGGAAAGAATCCTAAAGCAATGCAGTCTCGGATGTAAAATCCTCGACCCAAAAGGTTTGATTTTGATGTATTTCATTGCGATAGGGCAAGAATCCTAAAGCAATGCTGTCTTGGATGTAAAATCCTCGACCCAAATGGTTTGATTTTGATGTATTTCATTGCGATAGGGCAAGAATCCTAAAGCAATGCAGTCTTGGATGTAAAATCCTCGACCCAAAAGGTTTGATTTTGATGTATTTCATTGCAATAGGGGAAAGAATCCTAAAGCAATGCAGTTTCGGATGTAAAATCCTCAACTCCAAAAGTTTGATTTTGATGTATTTCATTGCGATAGGGCAAGAATCCTAAAGCAATGCAGTCTTGGATGTAAAATCCTCGACCCAAAAGGTTTGATTTTGATGTATTTTATTGCAATAGGGAAAGAATTATGAAGCAATGCAGTCTTGGATGTAAAATCCTCAACTCCAAAAGTTTGATTTTGATGTATTTCATTGCAATAGGGGAAAGAATCCTAAAGCAATGCAGTTTCGGATGTAAAATCCTCAACTCCAAAAGTTTGAATTTGAATAGTCCTGACTTTGCAAAGGTTTGTAGTGTCGATTTGAAAAGTGTGGAATTTTGGTATTTCGAGAATTTCATGAAAGTTGTAAAAGACTTTCATGATGGAGATAGATTAGGAGGGAATATGTGGATGTTACATACCCCGTTCAAAAGAGTTGATCGGAAGTCACTGGTTTGGATTGGATATAATTCCTCGCCATCGATTCGATCCGTGTCGATGGAATCGACCGCTTCCATCCCGGACGAGGAGAGAGTGGAACGAGTTGAATTTCGGATTTGGAAGGTTGAGTTTGAACTCGATTGAAATTTGATTTGAAATCTGGAAGATCGAATTTGAGATTTGATTGAGATTTGGAATCTGGAAAGATTGAATTTGAATTTGATTTAGATTTGAATTGAAATTTATGTTCATTTTGTTTGTCTTTTAACGATTCAAATTTATTTTATCGTTTATTTAATGTTCATGTGAATTTGGTGTTTATCATTTTTAGATTTTTAAGGAAAGTTTTTTTTTTATTTTGATTTTTTTTTGTTTCTTTTCTGTTCTTTGTTCGAAGTTCATTTAACTTTAATGGCGTTTCCCAGTCAATTTGCACAAAAGAGGTGAAGGCCAAAAAGGTGACATGGTCACTTTCATTCCAATCATGTCGAAGATATATCATACAACTCGATGCGGAATACATCTCATACAATCCATGTAGACTCAAAACGGACTATGTATGATCTTCGTCGATCCATCCAAAGAAGCATACGTCGAAAATCCATGTCCGAATAGTGGGGTACATGGTCGATAACATTACCTTCCAAGCCATCCTTAGCGAGGGTGTCGTATGGATGTACATTGGAGGTGTGATATTTTCCATGTAACTCACGGCTCGTAAGGCCGGAGGCTCTCTAGCTCCGGTCCGGCTGGAAATGGTAAGGTGTCTTCCTGTCGTCCATCCTTCGAAAGTAGCCGAAATCCGCTTCATTGGTACTCCTGGTATGCAATGCTTAGCGATATCCGCTCCGTTGCCCTTCGGTATCATGACGGAACCTACGGTAAAGGTATCTTCACCGGCCCTCGGAACTCACCCGGGCCCGCTATCCGGAGGTCGGATCCGAACATGTTGTTACACTCGTTCGGGAAAGAGACTATGCGAAAGGTCGACAAAGTCGTGGTGATCTATGTGCGGGGGTATGCGGTCACCCTGCTTGTAGATGTTAATAATGCAGTTATTGGGTATGCAATCTGCTGGCAGTACCCTCCATGTTATCAATCTCTTTACCATTCTCTTGATGACTAATGGCATCGGATCCACTTGCCCATGACGGAGTATTCCCGGTGGGTTTCCCTTCCTATCCTCCTCAAAGTTTTAACAGCATCCACATTGTATTGTACTTCTTCCCTTCCCTGGCATCCATCTCCGGGGTTCTGAGTAGGTGTTTTCTCTTAGGCGGCCCGCTCGGCCCATTCTTTTCAAATCCCAGATGCAATCCACGATTTGTTGTTGTTCATATTCTGAGAATACGTCTGTATGTAGCTCAAGGCCCTCTAGTATATTGATCCTTCTGCCTTTGATTCTCTCAAAGTATTCAAAGGTTTTCTTTTCAACATTCTGCATTCTTTCCAGCTCATACTCTGGAATAATCTGCAAATGGCGAGGCCTGGTGACATATTGTGGGATATGCGGCTCAATCTCTTCACGTTCTCCTGCATACCTCGGCTCCTCGGGGATGATGTTCGTCGGGACATCCCCCGGGGTTGCTTCTGCAACAAGGTCATGCATTACTGGTGGTTCTATCCGGAGGCGTGGTAGTCTTCTTTCTTCGATCTTCGCAAGATTTCCACGGTCCTTTCGTTATCCTAGGAGCTGGCCTCCTTTCTTCGGGTTCTCGGTGAACCGGTGCCCTTGAAGTGTATGTGCTTGGCGATAGCAACTGCCTCGTCGCGCCGGTCCGTTGCTAATTTGGTTAACATCTTATGGATACGATGATTCTTATTTCTTCGTTGCGTTGCTCGTGAGAGTAGCTCTTCGAACTTCCCGAATCTCCGTAGGCGCGGCGCCGACAAGCTCGCCCTCTGCTGTAGCGACTACGGACTTCATTTTCTTATCTTCTTCGGTGTTTGCCTTTCTTTTCCTCGTTGTTGGATTGGTGGCTTGGGCCACCCACTTTCATCACTGTTTGCCCGGGCAGTTCTTCTCGGTCAACTGGGACCCAGTCACTTTCTTCGTACTGTAGGCCTGCTGGTGCGAAGTCCGAGTCAATCTCGATTATCGCTCCATCTTTCACCCTCTTTTCATCGAGTGCAAGGCTTACGCCATTTCTAAAGTTCAAGACCAACCGCCCGTTCGACATTTCCCTGCAAGAAGACAAGGAAAAGGATCAGGGGCTGTACTAAGAACAAGAACATTAAGAAAATGTTTATTAAAGACAATTTTTTTTATTACTTTTTGTATTTTTAAATTTAACAGGAATGAAGTGGGAAAAAATCAGGAAAGAGATTTTGATTTGGAAAAGAAAACAAGGAAAGCTTTATTATCATGATTTTATTTATTTTAGCACATTTTTTATTTTTTTTAGGTTCGGACCCAGTCATAAGTAACTACTTCGCCCGTGTTTCTTAGGGATGAAGAATTAATTCCTTCGAAACATTAGGTAGCGTAATACTTTTTCAAGTATCGTCCATTGATCGGAAGCATATGTCGTTCTCCTTGGCAATTCACTAGCTGGTAAGAGCCTCCTGAGTAGACTGCCTCAACCACAAACGGCCCTTCCCAAGTGGGTTCAAATTTTCCTCCTATCTTGCGGTGTGTAAGAATAGGTCTCTTGAGAACGAGAACTAAGTCACCAACTTTGAAGGTTCTTGGGTGGACCAATTTGTCATGGGCTTGAACCATCTTAGCTTGGTATAGTTCTAAATTCTGTACGTGCTTTGCAAGTCTTTTCCCTTCCGGGCTTTCTAATTCTTCTAGTCGTAATTTGGCGTTCTCTTCATCGTGATCTTATTTGTAACTGCAATTACGAGTGAAGGAAGGCTGAACCTCTAAAGGTAACACTGCCTCGGACCCGTACACCAGAGCGTAAGGTGTAGCTTGAGTAGGAGTTCTGAAGGTTGTCCGGTAGGCCCATAAGGCTTCTAATAACTTCTCGTGCCAATTTCTCTTATTATCATCCAAGGTTTTCTTCAAGATTTGAACGAGAGTTTTATTAAAAGCCTCAGCGAGGTTGTTTGCTCTTGGGTAGTAAATTGTTGAGTATCGCCGATTGATTCGTGTCTCCGACAAAATTGTTGATTTGCGTGCTTCGAATGCTGACCCATTATACGAGATGATCCTGCGCGGTACTCCGAAACGGTAGACAACTTGGTTCTTGAAAAGCGTAGCACGTGGTGTGCTTTCACTTCTCTAAGTGGAGCCGCCTCTGCCCACTTGGAAAAGTAATGCATGCCGCAAGAATGAAGCGATGTCCTTTTGAAGATGGTGGTTCTATTGGACCCACTATATCTTTGCCCCAACATTCAAATGGCCATGACGCAATTGTTGGATGTAGCACATTTGGAGGTTGGTGTAGAACCACTCCGTGCACTTGGCATTGGTGACAGCTCTTGGCGATTTTCATGCGGTCGGTCATCATCGAGGGCCGGTAGTACCACTAGTCTTTTAATTTTCATTTTCATCTTTGGACCCGATCTGAGTGAGCGCCACGAGTCCTGAATGCGCCTCTTTAACAATTTTACGGGCCTCGGACCCGCTTAGGCACCTTAGCCACATTTGATCAAAAGACCTTCCGTATAACGTGTTGTTTATTAATGCGTAAGACAGAGTTCTTTTCTTGATCCGATGGGCTAGCGACCTATCGTCACGGTAGCTTTCCTGTTTGCGGGTAGTCATTAATGGTTGTCGCCGATCTTCGTGTTATTTGTCACTTGTTGCAAGCTGATTCTTTTTCTTTTCCCGATATGTGTGTCGTGTCTATGTCGAGTCGTGATAGGACCCGACGTCCGTGAAGCCGACACTTCCACCGACTCATCTTGCAAACGAGCAAATTCTTTTGCGAGGCGAGCTAACGCATCTGCTAAGGCATTTTCTTTTATGGGAATTTTGTAGATAGTCACATTCGAATACTGTTCCAACAATTGTATGACATATCGGAAGTATTGCTCGAGTCTTGGCTTTAAAATTCCGTACTTGTCCGGCGATCCGTTGAATGATTAACTACGAATCCCCGTAGATGTTGATGTCCGTTATCCCCATTTGAATAGTTAATTCCGATCTGTTATGAGGGCTTCGTATTCTGCTTCGTTGTTTGTACACGGTTCTGTCAAGTGGTAGGAGTATCTTAACATCCCCCGCTCCGGTGTTATAAAGATTAATCTGATTCCTGCCTTACCGGGCACTATCACTTGTGATTCTTCGTCTTTGTGTGCTGAAGATGCTCCGTCGAAATATAATTCCCAACGTCGATCATCAGGGTCTTCTAGGCTCATTATTTGTTCATCTGGCAGATCGTCATTGAGAGGAGATTCTGCCGGCAAAGGGTGTGCTGCTAGAAAGTCTGCTAAGACTTGTCCCTTTACGGCACAAAGAGGCACGAAAGTTATATCGAATTGCAATAATATCATTGACCATACGCAAGTACGCCGGAAAGCGTTGGACGAGTCATCAAGTATTGCAATGGATTAAACTTCGAAATCAGAGTTGACCTTATGAGAAAGCATGTAGTGCCTGAGCTTTTGAGCGGCGAAGATCAGGGCCAAACAATGCTTTTCAATTGCGGGATACCTTATTTCCGTCGGAAGTAAACGACGGCTTAAGTAATAAAGAGCATTTTCTTTACCCTCATCATTGACACAGGCTAACGGGGCTCGAGAGAGTCGTCTAAAGCCGCGGTATAAAGTATCGACGGTCTACCCGAGGCTCAGGGCTGCTAAGACGGGAGGTGTCATTAAATATTGTTTAATGTCCTCGAAGGCCTTACGGCATTTTTCTTCCCGAATAAATTTGGCGTCCTTTTTAACTAATGCCGAGAAAGGCTGACACCTACTGACAAGTTTGAGATAAAGCGTCGAAGATATGTCGACTTCCTTGAAAGGATTGTAGTTGTTTTAAGGTTTTGGGAGGCGACATTTCTAAGATAGCTTTAATCTTTCCGGGTCGATTTCAATTCCACGATGTCGGACAACGAATCCTAAGAATTTCCGGAGGTGACGCCGAAGGCGCATTTTAAGGGATTCATCTTAAGGTTAAATTGTCTTAATCGTTTGAAAACAATTCTCAAATCATACGAGTGGTTGTCCTTTACTTTGCTTTTGATGACCACATCGTCCACGTAGCATTCGACTTGATTGTGGATGAGATCATCAAAAATTCTTGTCATTGCTCTACGGTAGGTTGCTCCTGCGTTCTTCGGTCCGAATGGCATCAACGTGTAGCAATATACTCCGATCGTCGTTCGAATGCTTGTAAGCTTTTCATCTTACGGAGCCATTTCTATCCGGTTGTATCACGAAGATCCATCCATGAATGAAAATATTTCATGTGTCGAAGCAATGTCAATCATTAATTCGGGATCGGTAGAGGAAATTCATCTTTTGGACATGCCTTGTTTAAATCTCCGAAGTCCACACAAATTCGATCCGACCATTCTTCTTTCGGTCGGCACCACATTGGCTAACCAAGTCGGGTATTGTTCTTCACGGACAAATTTAGCGTCTATTAGCTTTTTAACTTCGGCTATGACTTGTTGTTCAATTTCTAGATACATTCTTCAGGACCTTGTACGGCGGGACGAAGTAGGATCCACTCCTAGCTTATGGACTGCGACCTCCGGAGCTAAACACGACATCTCATCATAGTTCCAAGCAAAAGCAGTCTTTAAATTCCATTAATAACTTGATTATTTCTTCGGAGTCTTCTTTATTGAGTAAGGAGCTAACAAAGGTAGGTCTAGGCTCTTCGCTAGTACCTAAGTTAACTTCCGTTAACTCATCTATTGTAGATTTAATTTCTTCTTCGAATTCGGTGGAGCATTTCCAATTTGTAAATCTTCGAATTCTTCCGTAGTTTCCATGCGGTTTTCATTAGGCTCACAAGTGACAACCAAGAAAAATTCGTATCGTCAGCCGATCCTATCGTGCCGAATCCGAGACCATGCTTTGAATTGGGTGGACGACGGAGTTATTCCATAATTTTTCAAAATGTTGTGATTGACCTTTTGTCCATTGTCGAGGTAAGAAACCACGGCCGAATTAAATTTTGAACACAGGGAGAGTACCACTCAAAAGGCAATTCCATTAATTCTGATGAAGTGACATCTTCAAATTGTACATTATTCTCAGTTTTGGAGGAAGAAGCACCACGGTAGAATTTGATTGGCTTTGCACCGCCGCTACGTACCTCTTTGACCACCATACCCTCGATCTTATTAGAATGGATCGGGGTCAGGGTCATAGTATGTACATAGTGGTTAATCTTCTCGTACATCGATTTATATTCTTCATTCTTCTCATCTTCGAGAGAGATCTTGAATTGCGGCCTCTTCCGACTTATTGTCGCTGCTTCTTGCTTGATTTCTTTTTCTTCTTCAGAACTGTCTTCCTAATCAACATTGATGGTCGGCTTCCTCTGTCCAACTGTCCTAACGTCTCTACCACGACCTCGTCCCCGGCCTCGACCTCGGATGCGAGTTGTGGAGAAACCATCACCATCTCGCCGTAAGGGAGTGGTGAGTGACTGTTGGACTAGAACTTCAGGTTCTTCGTCGTCCCGAACTTTCTTTGCTTCATTTGTTATGGTATCTCTGAAGAAGATTGTTTTCTTCGGAGGTGCATAATAAGCTGCGTCTTCGTGAATTCCAATTTCGTGTACGGAGAATGGTTGTAAGTCACCTTTGATTCACTGTTCCCCTCCATCGTAGTATTTGATGCACTGATGTAGTGATGATGGTACCATCCTATTTTCATGTATCCATGGTCGGCCTAGTAAAGCGTTGAACGACGTTTCTGAATCAATTATGTGAAATTTTGCGGTTGTCTTTGCTAAGTCACCGGTCTTCATTAGTAGTGTTATTGATCCGAGGGCTCTTTCTCCTTTCTGGTTGAATCCTCTTAATAACATTTTGTCGGCTTCGAGTTCACGGGCATCAATTTCCAAATATGCTAGTGTTCGAAGACTCATTATATTCATTGATGCTCCTGGATCCACCAATACTGCGGAGAATGTAAACTTCCCGATTGTAAGCTGAAATGTACAACGGTCGGTTATGGTCTGCGCATCCCAAGTAATAGGTCATTGTCCGTGAAGGTAACACCTCGTTGTTCCTTTAACGAGCAAACCTCATCTAAGGAATCTCCTGCCATTTGAGCTAAGCAAATTTCCGGATCAAGTAAGGCCTTGATTAGAGCTTCTCTCATCTCCTTTGATAAGATGAGAGCGTCGTAGATGCTCAGTTTGGCCGGTAGTTTCCTAAGATGGGCTAGCACGTTGTAGTCCACTTTATTTTCATGTGTCTCGACTTCTTCTTGAATGGGTATTTCTTCTGCCGGGGTTGGTTCTTCTTGAACAACCACCTGCTTTCCTTTGTCCTTTGGACCCATTCTCGGAGATAGAACTCTTCCGCTTCTTAAGTTAACTTCTGTAATTTCTTCTGAATCTAGTTTTGAGCTTGCTGGTGTTTCTTCTCGAATCGGAATGACGGAGTTCTTCCGGATTGGCTTCGAGTACCGAAGGCTCTAACTCTATTGTGACTGGAGCTCCTCGAAACTCGCAGATAGATTCGTTGCTTATTGAACTCTCGTAACCTCCTTGATGGATGTCTTCTTCATCAATGAGATCGTCGAGATTGTGTATGATTTGAGAATTGTCATTTGTATCGAAATCGATGTCTGGATTGACCCTAGTTACGTAATCGTTAGAAACAGTCAAAACGTAGCCAACGCCATCACCCTTATCATTATATGATCCCACCGAAGTGAGCGAGATAATCATACGGAGTTAGAGGTTCGCGGGATCTCTCCCCGAATCCGAAACAACTATCCTAGGATAAGCGGCCCCTAGTCTAGCCTTAGGAGCCTCGGTCCACTCTTCTCCGTCGATTTTCTTCTTCTCTTCGATCGTCTCTGTTGAGGTGGTTCTTCTATCGCAAGTGATAGTGCCGACTTGACAGGTTTCGAACTCTGAATTGAAGCTCGCACCGAAGCGGTTTGGATGCTGTCTAAAATCTTTTTTGAAGACCTTGTCCAAGCCGTAGTCCATCCATCGTCAGTCGTATAGGGATCTATCGGAATGATGGGATCAGTCGAGACAACATTGACGGAACCTCCTTTCTGGGGTTCCTTCATGTACTCCTTCGGGATTTTTATATTCCCTTTCAGAAGGTTGTCGTTGAGCCGACTTTTGAAGGTAATGCAATCTTCTATCTTGTGTCCAAGCATCCGGTGGTAGGGGCAAAAGTTGGGATCACCTTTCTTGTTGACTTCTTCGGTCTCTTAGGCTCCGGCAGTTGGAAATGCGGAGTCTTCATCGGACTACGGAACATTTTCAACATCTGCTTCATTCTTGAATGGATATTCCTTGCTCGAAGCTCCCTTAATGTACGTTGCGGACGAGGCGGTTGTTCATCACTGTGGAGATGAGTCGATAGGCTGGGTCGGGGTTCTTGGTAATTCGTTGAGGTTCTTTGCGGCCGTTCGGACGATATTTGTATCGGTTGCTTGCCTTTGTCGACTGCTGCAACGATCCGGATTTCTTTTCAAAAGTCTTCGCGGGCTTTTGCTTGTCCGTCTTGTCGGCGAAACTTAATTGCTTCGCCTCCTCTTGCAAGCTCCCGGCCTTGCTTAACAACTTCTCGAAAGTCTTAATAGTGAATCCTTTGAGGAGAAGTGCTATCGGGCCGTGAATGCTTTTAAGTAAGATGCTGATTGCATGTTGTTCTTGTAATTGTGGTTCACACTTCATACTTAGATTTCTCCATCGAAGTATGTAATCCACCAAAGTTTCGTTCAGCTTCTGCTTCTCTACCACTAAATCACCTATAGTGATGTGGTGCTGAGCTCCGGCGAATCGCTTGATGAAGAGGTTTTCTAGCTGCGAGAACATCTTCACCGAACCATTCGGTAATTCGCATACCGATCGAAGGCGATCTACGACGAGTGGCGACGAGCTGTCGGAAGAGTAATGCATCGCTCCCTCCGGCATTGCAACAAGCGGAACGAAAGTGTGCGACATCTTCGCGGGGTTCCGGTTCCATCGAAGGACTTGAACGAGAGGTGGTACGAAGCCTTTTAGGTATTGGACGGCATCCAATTCTTCGGGTAAGGTCTACTGTCCGAATGGATGTCCCGCTCTTTGATTGTGCTAAGGCTTCTCGCACTTCGTTGTTCCACCAAGCTCTTAATATCTTTTTCTGGAATCATACTTTGTGTTGTATCTTTCTTTAGCTGATCATCCCCGTTGAAGGATGTAATCTCCTTTCCTCCGTCTCCAATGTGAATGACCTCTGGGGGTGTCTCTCTTTGGGGTTGCACTTGACTCTAGAGAGTGGCTAGGGCTACAGCCATCTCTTCCATCCTCTTTGCCATTTGTGCTATCGTATCATCTTTCTCTTGAAGCTGTCTTCTCATCATTTCCGGCTCCTCTCTTTCTGCGGCTGCAGGAGCAACTTGTGAAGCTGACGAGGCTCGTGTTTCGACCATGTTGATTTCTGCATACTCATCGTCCATGAATTCTGACGAATCAATCTCTTCTCCGAATTTCTCTTCTCTTTCTTTTGCTAGTCGTCGAATATCGGTCCTCGACTTTTCCATAGCGTCCTCTAGCGGTCTTTTCGTGCATCCTCGCGGATGTCGTGTGATAGCTACCGGGTTCCCTTCTCACGAGTCCCCTTTCTTGCGGTGGGCGCTTTCTTCGGATTCAAGTCTCCGACGAGACTTTCCTTCTCGAGTCGTTGTTTCGATCTTAGTTATCCAGGTAGTGGGACGCCATACCATTCTTCTAGCGGCGAAGTTCTAGGACCGGATGGTCCGTCGATCGAAATCGTTGGAAGGTGGTATCCTCCCTAACCTGCGGCCACGAAACAACGATAGGCGGACTAGCCTTCATCCTTTTATTTGGCTTTTCTGTAACGATGGTAGGTTCTACTCGTGGCCCAAGACGGGATTTGACTGGCACCCGCCCTATCCTTTGTAGAATCTCCGATACGGGGCATTTCTCTTTCTTTGCTAGTTTTTCAATCACAGTCTGTAGTCGGGCAAATGGCGTGATCCTAGCCCTTTCTTTCTGTCGTCGTCATAGTATGCTTGGTCGAGGTAATGTAGAAACAATCCTCCGGACATTTTCCTCGTCGAGCTTGCGGCGGAAAGGGGATGGAATCTACTTCCTTCCAAAAAGGGTGTATCTTCGAGCAATGGTATGTATTCGGGTAGTGGTGTGTACTCGGGGATTTCGGGATTTCCTCTAGGAAAGCAACTTCGGCGGCTACGGCGCTTCACGGCGATCTTCTACTACGTTCCTTCTTTGGGTCCGTGTTAGTGATGGAATTCTTGAGTCGGACCCGATTTCAAAACGAGAGGGTCTCGCGGAAAGTACGTACCCTCCACGGTAGCGGGTTCACCATAGTTCGGATTTCCTTCCCCTTTAATCGGCGAGAAGCCGAGGTAGGTGCGAGACGACTAAGCCGGTGGGGGTAGCAAGAACGGTCCTCCTGCGGACATCGGTACTCCTCTCGGTCGGGATCTTTTGCGGGGGAGGAAACTCTTGGGTTGACCTAAGGTTGAACTCGATCGGCGGCTTCTTAGCTTCGGATACTTTATTTGTCGATGCGAAAAGGGAAACGTCGGTGATCTTGACATTTGTGTTCTCGAATCCTTGTCCAAGCCGGATGATCCCATTGTCGGGCGACTCATCCTTGTAAACAAAGAAGTCGAGTCCATTGGTGAAGGAGAAAATCGGCTTTGGGGCCTCCATTTCGCGAGGCGGATCCGATTGTCGGTCCCGAGTTATGCTTCTTCTCATCGGGACCAAAGAAAGGAATTGAAAAGAGTCCAAACACATTCTTGTTCATGTATTTATAAGAAGGAGTTATTTGTTAAAAGAGTCATTCATTAGAGGGTTTGTTTATTTAGAACGGAATGTTCAAAGGTGTAGAGAAGGTAATGAATCTGATTCAGAGTTGGAAAGGAAAAGAAAGTCTTATGCAATACTTCTCGACTCGAAGGATCACTCCTAAACTAACACCTATTGGGGGTCCACCCCACCTCAGAAATGAGGTAAAAGGATCTCGGAACCTCTCTGTTTAGGGGTGTCTAAACAGTGGCTCCTAAATCCGAGAGAATGTTGGTTATACTTGTTCAAGGTAGAAATCGACATAGTATTCCAACGGAGAGAAGGATAGTATGATCCACCAGGAATATGGATACACTACCGATTTTTGAAAGCAGAATTGTCTGATTAAAATGGAGAGAGGAATAATCCCTAGCGGAGTCGCCAGAAGTTGTCGGCAACATTTTTAGGTTGTGTGTTTTATTTTGAAAAGGGGGTCGCCTAACAGAAATTGTCGGCGAATTTTAGATTTTAAATTTGATTTAAATATATATATATAATTTAGAAAGTAGCATTTGATTTTGAAAATAATTTTAAGTTTGAAAAATTTTAAGATATGAAATCAAACTGATCTCACATCCCAAATAGTTTATATAAACGAGCATCGCACCACAAACCGTGTATCTATCCCTAAGGATAGACACACTGCTTGATGGTGGGGCTCGATTAAATAAACTTTAAGATTTGTGACATCTGTTTGGTCTGCGAACCAATTTTATAAGCCGACAAATTCCCCTGCTTAATATGAAAGCATTAAACGGGGTTTATATTACTCAGGTTCTTTAAAATTCCCTATAAGGGCAAGCCCCTAGAGTTAATTACATCTTAAGTGAAGGGAATCACTTAAGAAAACTCTCGATAATAATCAGTAATTCTGCTCTCAAGAATTTCAAAGTTTAAGGTTTTCAAAGGATTGAATTTTGGAATTTCAATAGGGAATGGATCAAATTTGGAAGATTTTGTTTCGGGAATTCAAAGGAAGAAAATTAGGAGAAATTACAGATTGGAAGTGAACTTCGGTGATTTCCCGACTATCCTATTGTTTGGCTTGAATTTAAGAAGGTCCTAATATTTATTTAGTATTTCCATCTTGCCAATTTTAATTAATTAGGACTTATATTAGTATGATAAGATCATACAAATAGCCTTGAGGATGTGAGGGTTTATGTCGTATTGGACGACTACCTCGGAATCCTAAGTCCGGTTAGGGTTTAATTTGCAATGCAAATGCCTAACGAAGAGGTTGAGGATTTATGTTGCACTAGGCAAACTACCTCGAAATCCTATGGCTTTGTTGTTTAATTCTAGGAAAGTTTCTTTGAAGTAGACTCGAGTTTCTTCGATGACGATGGCCGTGCTGCCCACCATGCTCCAAGCTCCTTGTTGTTGCAGAGGTTTGGTTTTAGAAGTCATAAATCAGGAGATGAGAAAAGTGTTTTGGTTTAGAGAAAATCTTAATCTCCAAGTTTTTTTTTTATGTTTTATTTAAAACAAATCTTAAAGTTGATTATAACGACACCGGTTAAGATCCCACGGTTCCATCCTTCCGGCATCGTTATTTTTATCCGATTCACTTAGTCCGGATGAATTTGCTAAACTCAGCTGAATGAGTTCCACACTTTCATTTAGACCGTGGGAAATCCCGTTAGCAACACGTAGGTTACATCATCCGAGGCATTCCCGATCATCCAACAGGACGTTTTAATTTAGTTGTAATTGTAGTTTTGTGTTCTGTTTGTGATTACATTTTGAGTTGTTGTATATTTTGAAATGTTGTGGCAGTGAATATTATCTTGCAATGACTTTTAATTTAGTTTTGGTTTCAGTTTTAGGGACTATTCTAAAGGTGTGGGTTTTCATGCAACAGTTGTTTATCATGCAAGAAAAGTAAGTGCGATGCGATTAAATAAATTGCAATAGGGTAAATTGCAATAAAATAAAAGCGTACCTGGAGGGTCTTCTCGTCATCCCAAGTTGCACTTAAAACACAATTAGAATATTTAAGCAAGTTCCTAGGTAAAGCTAAGGGAAGTGTTGTGGTTTTCTACCAAATTCCTAATCCTATAGCTAGTCATTTCCTATGACGTCCGGGTCCTTGTGTTTTGATTTGAGAACGATTTTCTTCATCGAAGAATAATTAAGTTCGGTTGTTCTTATAAACATCCTATCGTCGCGAGGAAGTGCTTAAGACGAATCTTAAACATCTTTTCGATACCTTTAGGATTATTTTAAGTCCAAATGAATTTAATTAATCGAATGAATTAATCGTCGGGAATTCAAGTTTTGTCATCTTGCTCAGTGAACTAGGACATTTGAATATCTTATAAGTGAAGTAGTATTTCATTTAATGTTCTATTTAGGAGTTATGACAATAAAAGTTTTTGGGGGCAAATTGGTATTCACATGATTTGTGATTTAGTTTAATCTCAGTCATCGGATTTAAATTTGGAATAGTGTTCAAGTTGCTTTATATTTAATTTCTTTCATGTCTTAGGTGATGTTATTCAATTCAATTTAATTTAACTTTTAATTTAATTTAATGCTGGTTCGAGTTTTAATTTTAATTTAATTTAACTTGATTTTAATTTTAACTTAATTCTATTACCTAATTTAATTTAATTCAATTTAGTTTGATTTGATGTGAATTAATTTAATTTAATTTAACTTGATTTAATTTAATTTAATTTACTTTAATTTAATTTGATTTAATTTTAATTTAATTTAATTTAATTTAATTTAAGTTAATATGTTTTAATTTAATTTAATTTAATTTAATTTAACATTTTTTAAATTAATTTAGTTTAATTTAATTTAATTTAATTTATTTATTTAACTTAATTTAATTTAATTTATTCATTTAATTTAATTTAATTTGTTTATTTAATTTAATTTAATTTAATCTTTAATTTAATTTTATTTTTAATTTTAATTTAATTGAAAATTTAAAAAGAGTTTAATAATTTAACCTTTTTTATTTAATTTAAATGATTAAGTCTTTTTAACATTTTAAAACTTAAATTTGAATTATCATTTTTAATTAGGAGTTAAATATTAATGAGATGATTAATTTAGGGATCTTTAAATTAAAGAATAAATCTCTTCCTAATAATATCCCTATTTTAATAATTCTAATTTTATTATTCTTCCAAATTTAATCGATTATTTAATTAAGGTTTATTTTAATTATTTTAAATTGTTTAAGGGGTTTCTACCCTTTAATTGTTTAAATTTCAATCATCCAAATCAGATTAGGATCAAATATTTTACTTGTTAATTTTATTAAACCTAATGTTTTAATTAAGGGTTAAAATTTTTTAATTACCATTTTGCCCTTCAAGCTTAATAATTTCATAACTCACTAAATTGAGCTTAAATGAACTTGAAATTTTTATGTGACTTCACTCATATGCCAATAAAGACATGAGAGGAGAAAATGTGATTTTTCTATATTTAATTTATTTATGTAATTATTTTTGGTGGAAAATAGGAATTTCCAAGGAAAATTTAATAATATGACCAAGGTAACGTTTCTATCCTTAAGAAAATTAGGGGACATTCCTAATAACAAGAGGACGACTTGGACCAATTTTGGGGATTTTTTGAACTATATTATTTTTATTATAATTATTTTAAATTTTGGAGTGTTAATTAATTTAAAAATAAAATAAAGGTTGAAAAATGAATTTTATATTTTTAAAAATTCTCTCTAATATCAAGGAAATCAAAGAATCAATTTTTCCAATTTTCTGATTTTTCTTTGATTTATTATAATTATTTTAGTGAAAGTGCTAGAAAATACATTTTTTTTAATTTTAAAATTACCCTAGGGCTTTAAAATTTAATATCTCATTAAATAGACCTAAGAAAAATATGGGATTTGTTCTTAAGTGATTAAAATTCAAAATGTGACATTTTGGTGAATTTTATTATTTTTGTGATTTTTATTATTTTTTAATTATTAAAAATATTAAAATAATATTAAAAATCAACTTTTTTAGAAAATTAAAATTTTAATTTTCATAAATTCCCCTAATATCAGAGAGGCTCCAAAACCAATTTGGTAAATTTTTGAAAGGTATTTTGAAAGTTATGAATTTTTAAAGTTTAAAATGACTAAGTGGCTTAATCAACCCATTTAGTAGGGCTGACCAAGTCCAATTGACTTCAAATTTTTATGGTGTATTCCTCTGATCCTAAAGGTCAGTAGAGAATTGATTTCAAGTCAATTTGATGTATGGTTAACTCTAATTAATTAGGGACTTATTTTGGGTGTTTAAGCCAATTAGGGTTATTTTAAATGAACTAATTCAAAACCTATTTTTCCTAAGGTCCTCTCGGTTATAAGGGTCATCACCAAATTTTCCTAGAATTTATTTCACAACATGCTAATTATTGGAATTAAAATACTCAAAACGGTAACATGAATTTGAAAAAACAATAACTTCTCATAGGGATGGCCTACGACTTTGGAAAATTTAGGGAATGTTCCCAAATTCAGAGGCTTCAAAAGCCCTATGGTCTCATGCCATGGTGAATTTCCTATATGCATGGAGAATTAAAATAATGCAGATAGTTAATAAATTATTAAAAATAAAATACTTGACGAAATTAAATGATTTTTTTTCCACATTATTCTCCTCTGTTCACTGAGCAAGAGGGTATTTTTATTTTATTTTTCTGATTTTTCTACACAAAGTTATGAATTTTCCAAGTTCAGGGAATTAAATAAATAGAAAAATCCCTAATTTTCTATTTATCCGAGTCGGCGCCGCGTCATCCTCGGCATCTCCGAACGGCCACGCGGCGCGCTCCCATTCGACGCCGCCGCTTGAGTCAGCAGCCCGGGACCCGCCTTTATCGTTCTGTCTCCTCATCCGGCGCGATCCTGGCCTTCCGTCCACGCGTGTATTAAATGAACGGCATCCGTTCATCGTCCCCAAGCCTCCTAGCCGAGAGCCAGTCCATCTTCAGGCACTAAGATCTCACTCGATACTCGACCAAATTTAACGTTCTTATGCTGCATGGATTCGTCTCGAGAAGACGAACACATCCATACGGTTTATGTGGCATGAAATTGATTTAATAAAAATGGAGAATGTTCGAAGCTCGGGAAGAAGAGTGAGGCCATACCTTTGCTCGGAGAAGTGTGGCTTCGATGCGAGGGTTGTTTCACCTTCGATTGGATCCCGACAAGCTCCGGATGAAGTCTCTCGGTGCAGTGAATTGCACTAGGTAGGATTTTGACCATAGCCAATCACAAAGCTTGGAGAGCTGGAGCAGCCGGGTGGCCTGGAGATGGGGCTTTCTTTGGTGGACACCTTCTCTTGGTACGAGTGAAGGTGTAGGACCAATCATTTTGAGGATTGATCCACTTGTGAAGAAGTGTCCTGGTTTTTGGGCTAAAGTTTGAGCTCGAAATTGAGCTCGATTGGAGGGAATTGGGGTGGAATTCGGTGGGGATCAAATGCTTTATGTATGGGGAATGGTACGGAACAATTTTGGCGAGTTTCCTTAAGGTTTGTTTCAGCACCTCTCATGGCCGAGAGGGGGTGGTGTTTAAATAGGAGAGGTTGGAGGGCCTCCCAGGGAGAGTTAGGGCTTTGGATCAGCTGCTCTAGGCAAGAGAAGAACAACTACAATGGCCACTGGGGATGGGGCAGCTCGGCAGGTGAGAATTCCAAGCTTGGGCTCACATGTGAGCTCTCGGCCATGGAGTTTTCCGGCGACCTAGGCGGGCGGCCGGCGGGCATGGGTCACCCTCGGAGTCCGGGTGGGTCGGGGGCGGGGTTTAGTGCGATCAGTGGGCCTTGCCATGTGTAAAGGAGATGGCTTGGAATGGAATGGGGAAGAGGCCATTTTGGCTAGGTTTGGGTCAACCCATCATTTTGGGCATGGTTCACCCTTGAGGTGGCTTTGGGTGTTGTGGGGAGTCACGAGGATCGAGCTGGTTTGGCATGGAGAAGTCCTTATCCAAATATATTTGGTTTAAATTTGGGTTAAGGTGAAACATGCTTAAGGTTAATGACTTTTAGGAGGTTCTTAAAGGACCTCCTCCTTTTGCCATTTAAGGAGAGTTGACAACTTAGAGATCCTCATGGCTTGCCAATGGCTTGCATGTGGCTTCATGGCTCCATGTAGCTTGGGAAAAGATTGGGTCGATTTCAAAAAAAAGGATTTTGTGGATTTTGGCATTTTAATGGAAATTGTTATGGGGCTTGATTTTGAATTGTTTAATTGATGGGATTAGAACTTAGGGAATGGCTTTGATTAAGTGGATGGCAAATGGAAATGTCATGTGGGCTTTGGATGAATTTGGGCTTTTAAATTTGAAGGAAGTGGGCTTTTAGGAAGGTTTAAGGGAAGTGGGCTTTTTGAATTTTAAAATGGACTTTAGGATGAAATTTTGGTAAAGGCTTGGGCCAAATAATTGTTGGGTTTAGCTCATAGATGTCTTGGAGCATATTCGGAGTGATTTGGATTTGAATTGGGTTGAATTTGGGCTCCTTTGGTGAATGGGCCAATATAGGTCAAAGTGGGCTAACTTGGGCCAATGTTGGGCTAGGGTTGAAATTGATGTAAAATTAATGTTGGGAAATGTCTATGGAAGTGTTTCAAAGAGGTTTTGACTTTGGTTGGGCTTTGATTTTGGGGTTTGGGCTCATTTGGGTTAGGTTTGGGTTTAGGTCGAAATTGGGCCTTTTAGCTTTGGGTTGAATTTGAGTGGGGTTTGGGTCTAAATGTTGGGCAAATCATGTTAGTGTTTTGTTTGTAGGGATGTTAAGGAAGATTTAGAAAAGATTCGGGGTTAATTGGAGTTGAATTGGGTGAGTTTGGGTTAGGTTTGGGTTATGGGTCCAAATTGGGTTTTAAGGCCAAAAGTGAAATTGAATCCAAATTTCAATCAAATTGGACTTGGATTTGGTCTAAATTGTGTTGGGAATGTTGAATTGAAGTTTAGAATTGAATTGGACCAAAATTTGGGTCAATTGGGTAGGTTTGGTTTGACATTGGGTTCACTTAGGGTTAAAATGGGTCAAATTGGGGTTTTGATAAAAGTAGGGTAAATTGACAAAATTGGCCCATGATGTAGTTGAACAAAATTAAATTGGGAATATTTGGGATTTTCTGGAATTTTCTGGGAAATTTCTGAATTTTTGGATTTTTAGGTCAAGGGGGGTATTTTGGGTATTTGGAGGGTATTGGGAGGTATTTTTGGAATTTTTGGGTATGGATGATCAATTTGAGTGGAGAGAAATGTTTAGGAATGATTTTGGGGAATTTTGGGTGATTTAGGTGATTTTGCAAATTTTGGGTAGTTTCAAGGGCATTTGGTAGGTTAGGTGGGTGTAGGGTCCCAGGGGTCAAAAATTGAAAATTTGGAAAATTTGGAAAATTGAAGATTGGGTAAATTTTAATGGAATGAAATCATTTTGGTTGATCCATGAAGCCACATCAAGCCCACATGAGCCATGAAGGGACTCATTTGAGGCATTCACTATGTTGTTCCTAACCCTCTTAGCCAAGGGCTTAGGGGTTAAGGACCATCCATGTGAATCACCTACATGAATCAGGAGGTCAAGTTAGGTATGGGTGTGGTTTTAGGAGGTGTGTGAAAGTGTAGTGTATGAGTGTAGTGTGTGTGTAAGTCAGCCCCTTCACCAGACCAGGCCACCCAGGGCAGTCCTAAGGCCAAAGAGTCCTATAGGAACTCATCCTTTAAACTTCCACATTTGATTTCGACCCTCTAGGTGATTAGGGGTCTACGGTCGAAGTTTGTGGAGTTTGCGGGGAGTTAAGAAGTGGTTTGAATTTCTAAAATGTGGGTCCCAATTCTAGTCCTCTAAGATAGTCAAAGGAAAAGCCTAAGGCTAGATCCTAAGTACTAAAAAGAAGAAGAGAAGACCTCATCGAAAATGAGATCAACAGGATTGCCTGCACTAGAATTCAAGGCTCGACAACTAGATATCTCTGAAGAAAAAGAAAAATCAATAAATTAAAAAACAAAACCTGACATTGAAAAATTGAAGACAGTTGTAGTCGTTGTGACTCATGAAATCCCAGAAACATCTTTTGCAGGAGCCAACAAATTGACAGCTAGGATGACTCGAGCCCAAAGACGTAATTGAAATAAATGACTAAAGCGACTTGAAAAGAAAGAACAACAAGACATGAAACTTATGGAAGAAGACACTTCCAAAATTAAATTCATGATCCTTGAATACACACCTGGAGAGGTATATCCTGCTCTAGGAGTGGAGAATTTATATCAGAAGAAGAAGAACGCATAAAAAGAACAATTTTCGTGCCAGTTTCATACATATCAGCTCTTGATCTTACAACACTAGATGAACCGACTGATAGAAAAATTATTGTTGAGGAAGAATTAAGATGCATTTTGGACCTTAGACGAAACTCTTTCGAACAATTTAAACATATCGATGGTCAAAATATAAACATGCTGGAAGGTATTAAATTGGTCACAAGAGTCTTTAATGAGGATGAACAGGCTGCCATTGTTGAGCATATAATGAAAGCTCGAGATCTTAGACGAGCTAGAAGTTTAAAGTCAAGGACATTTTTTGAGCCCAATAAATGGGTACGTAGCAAAGGATGGGTAACTATCCAATATGGATGTTACAATTACGCTAAAGACCAAGATGGGAATCTTCCTGTGATTCTACAACATGAATAAGTAGACCCGATGCCCACAGTCATTTTTCAAATCATCATGTGACTAGTAACATGGGATATAATACCACACAGTTGTATTCCCGATAGCTGCAACATCAACATTTACGAAGAAGGGGATTACATCCCGCCACATATTGATAGTCATGAGATCGAGAGACCTTTCTCAACGTTATTACTCTTAAACAGTTTTAGGCATTCATCATCAAAATAAAAAATTACATCCTTTTCCAATAAACGGGATAAGGGTTTTGAAATTTTTGAAAAGTTATGAATGTAACGCCTATGTAATCCAGCATGTCCCAGAAAACTTCTAATTCCCTTTACATTTGTTGGACAAGGTAAATTAGAGATAACTTGAATTTTGTAGGATCTACCTCTAAACCTTTTTCTGATATTCTATGTCCTAATACAATTCCTCCTGCTACCATAAATTGGCATTTTCCCAATTAAGGACCAAATTAGTTTCTTCACAGTGTTTTAGAACTTTAGATAAATGTTCTAAACATGATTCAAATGAACTTCCAAATACTGAAAAGTCATCCATAAAAACTTCAATTCATTTTTCAATTAAATCACAGAAAATAGCCATCATACATATCTGAAATGTAGCAGGGGCATTACTTAAACCAAAAGGCATTCTTCTGAAAGCAAACGTACCATAAGAACTGGAAAACATTGTTTTCTCTTAATCCATAGGAGAAATTTGAATTTGGTGGTACCCAGTATATCCATCCAGAAAACAAAAGTATTTATGTCCAGCCAGTCTATCCAACATCTGATCTAGAAATGGGAGTGGAAAATGATCTTTCCTTGTAGCAAGATTTAATTTTCTATAATCAATGCATATCCGCCACCCTATAACTTGTCTTATTGGTATAATCTATTTCTTCTCATTAACAACCATAGTTACTCCTCCTTTCTTAGGAACACGGTGAATAGGACTCACTCATGCACTATCTGAAATAGGGTAGATAATCCTAGCATCCAACCACTTTAAAATTTTTTTTTTAGCAACATCTTTCATAATAGGATTTAATCTCCTTTGAGGTTCAGCCCTAAGTTTGCAATTAACTTCCATAAGGATTCTATGCATACAAATTGAAGGACTGATTCCTTTAGTATCAGCTATCGTCCATCCAAAGGCTTCCTTGTACTTCTTTAAAACTTCAAACAAACTCACTTCTTTTGTTTTAGTTAATTGAGAGGAAATTATCACTAGCAAAGTTGAGGATTCACCTATAAAAATGATCAGGAAGCATCTTTAACTCAAGTTCAAGAGGGTTTTCAATTGATGGACCAAAAGATTCATCTTTTTCAGTCATGTCCAGCAGTTCAAAATTTTCATGAACATAATTTAGATCTTCCTCATAAAAATCTTTAGAATGATGAAACTCCTTTTCTTGCTCATGTTCTAATTCTTCTCTTTTAGATTTCTCTTCATAAGCTGATTTGAAATGACATTCACACAAATACTTGATAACATCCATCCTATAACATTCACCATCTTTACCTCTTGCAGGATATTTCATAGATTTTGAAATGTTGAATGTAAAAGTCTGATCATTAGCTCTCATTGTTAATTCCATTTTTTGCACATCTATCATTGCTCTGCCTATGGCTAGGAAAGGTCTTCCTAAAATTATGGTTATCTCTTTATCTTCCTCCATATCCAGTACAATGAAATCAACAGGAAAGATAAATTGATCCACTTTTACCAAAACATTTTCTATAACTGCTTTAGGATATATGATCGAACGATCTGCTAATTGCAGAGTTACAGTAGTTGGAGTTATTTCTCCTAATCCCAGTCTTTTAAATATTGATAGAGGACTAAGGTTAAAACTTGCACCCAAATCACATAAAGCTTTTCCATAAAATCTATCTCTGATTTCACATGCAATTGTGAAACTACCAGGATCTTTAAGCTTTTCAGGAAGCTTCTTCTGAATTATTGCTTTGCACTCCTCACTAAGTGCAACTGTCTCATTATCTTCAAACTTCCTTTTTCTGTTGAGAATATCCTTTATAAATTTCACTTAACTTGTCATCTATTCTAGGGCTTCAGCAAATGAAATATTGATTGTTAGTTTGTTAAATATTTCTAAGAATTTTGAAAATTGCTTATCCAAATTTTTCTGAAGAAGTCTTTGGGGAAATGGAGGTGGTGGTTTTTCCAAATCTTCCTTAAGTGGAGAAATAGGTCTTTCCAAACCTTTCGGAGCGTCCTCTTTTGGTTCTTCAATCTCTTCTTTCTCTACTTCAATTTATCTTTGAACTCTACCTTCCAACTCTCTTCCACTTCTTAATTGAATTGCTTTTACATGCTCTTTATTTTTATCTCTTGGATTTACTTTATTATTACTGGGAAGCATACCTTGGGATCTATTACTTAATGTATTGGCAATCTATCACAATTGATTTTCAATATTTCTTATTGTAGCTCCTTGACTTTACAATTGATTTCCCATTTGTAACACCACTTCTTCAATAGACAACTTCTTCTCCTTAAACTGTGAAGCATTGTTATAACCTGGAGGATAGGTTAGTCTATAGTTATTATTCCCTTGGTTGTTCCAGTTCCCCAATGGGTTCACTCGGTTATTTCCCTTTTGTTGATTAATACCACCCTGATTATTGGTATTCCAATTAAAGTTTGGATGATTCTTCCACCTGGGTTATAATAATTAGAATAAGAGTTATTAGGCTTACTTATAGCATTCAAAGTTTTTGGTGAAGTATGAGAATCAACCATTTAACTTAATGAATTTTCTTCAATCATGGCAATTGGCTGAGAAAATTTCATTTTAAATTGGTCAATCGTCCTTGAAATTGTAGCAACTTGATTTGCTAACATCGCAAAAGCATCATTTTCATGAATATTGGCTATCTTTTAGGATTTAACCTTTTAGAGGCCATTGAAAACATCAGTAGCCATTTCTTCTATCAAAGCATAAGCATTAGTAAACTGTTTAGACATCAGTGATCCTCCTGCAGTAGCATCGATAATAGATCTAAGAAATCCAACTAATCCATTATAAAATGTTTGAATTATTATCCAATCTGGTATCGAATGATGTGGACATTTCCTGAGGAGATCTTTAAATTGTACCCATGCTTCATATATAGATTCTCCTTCAAATTGACAAAAATATGTAATATCATTTCTAAGCTTTGCAGTCTTTGATGGTGGAAAATATTTAGCAAGGAGTTTTTGTGCTAAATCACCCCAAGTTCTTATAAATCCATTTGCTAACGAATTTAACCATTTCTTAGCTTTATCCCTTAGTGAGAAAGGAAAAATTCTAAGTCTAATAGCATCATCCGAAACACCATCATAATTAAAAGAAGCACATAACTCTAGAAAGTTGGCAAGATGTAAATTAGGATCTTCAGTTTGTGCTCCCCCAAACTGATTATTAGACATCATTTGGATAATAGCAGGTTTAAGCTCAAAGGAATTAGCATCTACAGTAGGGTGTTGAATAATACCATGAAGTTCATCCACTGTAGGGTTAGCATATTCTCTTAAAGGTCTAAATTCATGATGGATGTCAACATTTTAATTTTGATGATTTGTCATTTCTTGAATATTTTTATCTTTTTCAGAATTTTTAATTTTTTTTATTTTTCTGATTGTTCTTTCTAATTCAGAATCGTAAGGCACAAATCTCTCAGATCCAGAACTACGCATACAATGTTAAATAAAATAAAATAAAACACACTAACAAAAGTAAAGGAAAGTGAAAATTTTCTTTAGGTTCTTTCCATCATCTAACAATTTTAATATTTCTTTCTTAACCACTTCTTTCATTACCAGATTTATTCTCCTTTGAGAATCATCCTTAGGTTCATTATGTTCATACAATAAAATTCTATGCATACAGAATGAATAACTGATTTTTTTGATGTTAATCAAGAAAATTTTGTTAAAAATTTCTTTGTGAAGAAATGATGAATATTTTGTAACTATATTTAGTAGGAAAAATTTTATTTTTGGAAAAATAGAAGGATTAGAATTTTATTTTTAATACTTAAATTTCTTTTATTAAAAATAATTTTCAAACTTTTATTATATTTCAAAGTAAAAGATATATATCCACCTTATGCTTTAGGAAAGGAATGGTGGAATTCAAAACTATTAAAGGCCTACCCATATATAGTAATCCTTCCTTTATAAAAAAATAATAAAAGAAATGAAATGAAAATGAAAAGAAAAAGTGAAAAATAGTATGTGAATGGGAACGAGAAGCTTAAGGATTTAAGGACCTAATCAAAAATTAGTTCCACCCCTGATCTTATTAGAGTATAAGATTTGAGCAAATCTTGAAGCTTATGAATATAATTTAGTTAGAAAATTTATTTTTAGTAAATATTTTTAAGTAAAGAAAATAAAATGCATAAACCCTATATTTTGAAAAATCTACAAGTATTTCTGAATATGATGGGAATTCATATTTTTCATTAACCTTTACCTAAGAGATCTCTAAACTTTAAATTGGTCTCATTTACTTAAACTTTTCTAAATCGAACTACTACATTTCTAGAATAAAATTTTAGAAACTCCTAAAGAAACTCATCCGCATAAGTTGATTTTTTTATTTTAATATTATAATAGTGTCACTTGAGGACATGTAACATTTCAAGTTTGGGAGATTTTGAAACACCTAAAATATATAGTACTTTTATACACATTTTTTTACCCATTTTTGATGATATTCCACTTGAATGGAAGGTATTTCGTGTATTTTTCTTGCAAGTATGATTAAATGGATGATTGTGATGAAAGGAGTGAAAAAGGATCAAATTTGGAGAAAAAATTAAGAAAGGTGCAAAATTGATCTGTTGTGGCTAAGCGCCCAGATGACGTTTATGCACCAGAGCCCCGCGGCTATGAACCCAGATCTGGAGCTTACACACTAGAAGACTCGTGTCTAAGCACCAAGATCTCGTGCTTACGCGTGGTAGTTACTAAAGAGGAGTTATTTAATTTTTGATGTCCTTTTGAAGGGGTGTTTTAGGCATCTCTTGCTACAAACGTGGGTAACATTCTATTGGCACCAAAATTAATTCAAATTACTCTTAAATGGATACATCACTTGGAGAATTCATTGAATCGAGACACAATTTGAAGAGATATGAAAGCACCTGTTAGTAAATTTTAAAAAGAGGGCTTATAAATCAGAAAAGTGGTTTATGTTTATTGTGTAGGGGAGTTTTTTTAGTAATACATTACTCCACTTCACCACTTCTACTCACTTTAATATATGTTGTATTAGGATTAGAAGTAAGAATTCAAGTCCTTAGAGTTGGGTGCCAACCTCTAAGGGATATTATAAGGAAAAGCAAAGTTTTCAAAAGAACATCAAGAGTTAAGTGGAGAGGATTTACAGATAAGTCTTTATCTTTATTATTACATTTAGTTTTTAATTAAGACTTCTTGTGTTTTCACTATGAACTTTTTAGTAGTTTTCTTTATCTTTTTCCTTAAAATGATAAATTAATAAAGTTATGGAAGGATGTTGTGTGAAGTATAGGAAATCAATGTTGGAAGAATTTGTGATGATTCAAAACATTGCACTTCATTTACTTCTTAATTTGGCCAATTAAGATGTTAATATATGTTGTGAGAACATGTAAGAACTGGTATGGTATTGTCTCAGTCAACAATAGGAATGAATCACATGAGATTATATGGGTGAGAATGTAATCCAAACGGTTGAGTGTAAATAAATAGGGAGATATACTTTGAAGGGTGTAGAATTGGAGGACTTTAGAGTGATAAGCTAAAGCCCCGAAATTGAGTTATTAACAAAAACACAAATAAAACTCATGTACCTTATGTCTTCTCCCCAAGTAAATTTATAGCGTTTCCTTTAAGCAATCTCCAAACTTTACACACTAAAACACTCTCACACTTACACTTAAACACAAAAATAAAAAACCCTAATATCTATTGCTACCCAATTGAATTTTTAAGGCTCTAAAAGGTCTTTAAATTTGGCCAAATCTTTCTCATTTAATAGAAAACAAAAAATAACCAAGGGTTGCTTCAAATACCCCTCCAAAATTCAGCCAAATTTAATGGATCTTCTAGAAAGGTAGTTTCTGGCACTATAACTTTGATCTATGGTACTATAACGTCATTCTAGCTGGAGATTGACGTTATTATTGCCACCAATATTTGCCCAGTTTTGCTCCATTTCTCCCATATTTTCTCTAAATGTCTATTTCAAGTACTTGAAATAAAAAAATTCAAAATACCTTCCTTTAAAATGCAATATCATCAAAAATGTATAAAAAATGCTTATAAAATATGCATTAAAAATAGGTTATTTTTAGGTGGAACAGTGACCATGTCAGTTTTGGGTGTGTTCACGCAGGTCTTCAAACAAATCTGGTTTATACCCTTTGGCTTGGCATGACCACTCCAGTTTCGGGCATTTCATGCCAAGTCAACAGCTTATGTGGCCAAAATTTTATACTTTTTTCCTCCCTCTTTCTTGGCGACTTTCTACATTGGCCATGATGAGTTTGGAAGGTTAAATGAGTGTGTTACATGTGGCATCCACCTCCCAAGAGCCCAAGGATAAAAGTCATGTGGAAAAGGGAGATTTATTATGAATTGGAGGTAAAATTTCAGCAAAGAGGAGAGCTCATTTGGCTAGGAGACTTCTTGTCAGAGCTAAAGGGAGTTCTTTAGGAGAACTTAGGGAAGCTAGCATCGTCTTCTTTCTTTTCATCAGCTTCTACTTCATTTCCTCCACCAAAACTCATAATCTCTACATCATAACTAAGAGAGTGAGGTTGTGTGAGCTTCTTCAAGGATGCATTCAAAGAGGAAAGTTTCCTCTTGCCTTAAAGAAGAACAAAGTAAGGCATCTCCTTTCATAAGGAGAGCTTCATCAACTCTTTAGAAAAAGAAGAAGGAAATACATCACCTCCTTCCAGGATAGCTTCATACTTTCATTGAACAAGCAAAGAAAGCAAATCTTTGCCACATCTCCTACAGTAAGGAGAGTTTCATCCTATGAGAAGAAATGCAACAACATCTGCCACGTAGAGAAAGATCCTCAAAAACCCTTACATTTCTCTTTTTCCTAAAGCCCTTAGTTTGGATGTTAGAGATCTACGAATTAGAGTTTTTTTGTTAGAGGGAGGCATTTTAGGTTAGGAAGCTCTCGTGAAGAAATCCCTAAAATGTCCTTAGTGTTTTCCCATTGCAAACCCTTAGAACCAAAAACCTATCGTCCGGGATATGAATAATTCAACAACTATTTGGCAAGCTTAACTTTCGATTATTGGGATAAGGCCAAAATTTGAAAGTTGTGTCAATAAGCAGAGCTTTGACCTGCTGAAAGTAAATTCATACAGAAAATCCTTTCACTCTCTGCTAATTAGTTGGAAGTAGGCCCTCTGTCCCTAAGTTTCCATGCAAGTAATATAGGCTGAGTAAGGATTTCTATCTTTCACTTTTCATTTCATTGCATTGCATGTTTCATTATGATGTGTTTTTGCATGAATTATGTTACACGTTTCATTGGGTGTCAACCAGTCTCCTTAGCCTAGTTGAGATAGCATTGTGGTTCAACTGGCTGCCCCACCATAGTCAACCCAGCACATTGGTTCGATCGGCCACACCAACATGATCAGCCCACGCATTTTCATTTGATCAGCCACCTTAGCATAGTCAACCTTGAACATCAGCTTAATCGATCACCCATGTTGGTCGTTTAAAAGTTTTATGGAGCTGTAGGTAGCTGGAATGGATATCCCGACTCCCGTTTTAGAATAGGTTTAATATTATATATATATATATATATATATATATATCATGGAGGATCCATTTTTTGTGGAGGTTTCTTGAAGCGATTTCTGAATTCTGCTACTTTGATCATGCATTTGGAAGTTCTTATGGAATTTTGTTTAGTTGAAGACTAATTCTTTTAGTTTTACGTTACGATTCTTTTGCTTGTGATTTTCTTGATTCCGGTTCTTATTTCTTCGATTTCGGCTTTCTGTTTGATTCTTTTCGGATTCTTGTTGAATTTTTATGATGGCTGATCTAAATCATCCCCCGTCTAAAACTTTTGCTTGAAGTGATCTGTTTCTAATTTAGGTTCTAATTCGATAATCGGTATTTCCCCGATTTTATCATGAGGCTGCACAAGGTAGAGGTGAATGCCCATTTATCAAGAACATTGAGAAGAAGGGTGGCAAACCTGCATTATTCCTATCTGATGCTGATATTTCTTCTTTAGTTGAAGTACATAAATTTACTTTAATACGTAAATTCCAATTTGGGCATCCTAAAATGGAAATCATAAGAAAATGTTTTGAAAATTTCAAATTGCTTGGTTCTTGGAAGGTTGGGCTTTTTGATGGAAGGCATATTATGATACAACTCTCCAAAGAAATTGACTATGCTAATCTATTCTCTAAGAAGTTTATCTTAATTGAGGGTGTTCCAATGAAACTTCTGAAATGGTCTCCTTCTTTTGATCCTCATCAAGAACCACCAGTTATTCCAATTTGGTATAAACTGCCAAATCTCGAAACTTCATTTATTTAACCATCAAATTCTTTATGCAATTGGGATCTGCCTTGGGTAGGCTTTTGAAATTGGACATGCCTACTTTTCAACTTACCGAGGCCATACGTAGCTCGAATTCTTGTAGAAAGGGATATTTCCCTTGCGATATTGAAGAGATCCGGATAGGTACTCCACATAATGGTTATTGGCGAAGTTTGTTATTATGGAAAATAAGCCTTATTATTGCCATCATTGTAAAATGTTTGGTCATTCAAATGAAAAATGTTTTAGGCTTCATCCTCAATTAAAATCTTATAAGAATACACATTCTAAATCATTGGATCAAGCTCAGGTTGTCTTAACAACTGCTGTTGGGGAGGAGATTCATAAGAATTCTGCTGTGGATCTTACCTTGTCTGCTAATGAACTTGGCACAATTTCTGATACAGTTAATATTGATATTTCTGATCCTAATGTGGAAAAATTAATAAAGAGTTCTAAAGAACCTGTTTCAGATCACATTGCTATTGAGGATTCTAGTACTTTGCCTAGCACTTCTGATTCTGTTATTACTGCAAGGAATGATGATCTTATTAAACACACTGATCCTATGATTAACTCTAATGTAGCAGACCCTATCAACAATACAGTATTTCCATCTACTGTTATTGAAACATCTGAAGATTTAAATTCAGATTCTATTCTTCCTCCTGTACCAGAAATACAAAATTCTCATGATTTGTTGGAAGCAAATAATCTCACTCACTATCAAGTACGTTGAAGTTCTCCCCAAACCTATGCAATATCCTGTCTTTCAACATGTAACTCAGAATGAAAATACTGTTTCTACAGAAATGGCAACTGTCAGCACTGATATTCAAAATGATTGGATGAAGAAAAGGTCCTTGGAGTTAAAACATCTTTCAGAAAACAATATTATCCAGAATTCTGCAGCAACTTCTTCTTCTTCTAGGGTGACTAGAGGAGGAAGGACTGTTTCTCATGATTAAATTTTTGTGTTGGAATATTAGGGGAGTGGCCAACCCTGGCTCCTTTAATAGACTGATTAATTTAAACAGGGTTCATCAGTTTTGGGTTATTGCTCTTTTGGAGCCTTTAGTCGAGTCAATTTGGACGAGTTACTAAGAAGTTTACTTGGCTATACTTTTCTTACAAATTGTTCCAATAAAATCTGGATTTTTTATAGGAAGGAATTGAAGGTTAAATTATTGATTAATCACTCTCAATTGTAACATTTCCATTTCGAATTAGAACGGTTTTACGGTTACTGCATCCATTGTTTATCTTGCTATCTTGCTAATGCTTGATAGGATTGAGCTTTGGAATATTTTGCATCATATTAGCAATCGGATGACTTGAAGGGTGGATTGTTGGTGGGGATTCTAATTCCATTGCACATCCTAGGGAGAAAAAAGGTGGGAGAAATCCTAACTTACAAGCCATGCTGACATTCTCTAATAATATCTCTTCTGCTAATCTTTTTGATATTGGTTTTGAGGGTTCTTGTTTTACTTGGAGAAGGGGTAATATTTATGAAAGAATTGATAGATTCTTGGTTAATCAGCTTTGGTTAAATATGTTTCCTATATCTACTGTTAAACATTTAGCAAGATTGGGTTTTGATCATACTCCTTTGTTGGTACATTTTGCTATTAATCCCATAATTCAAAAATCTACCTTCATATATCTTAATATTTGGTCTAATCATCCTGATTACACTAAATTCATAGTTGATAATTGGAGGATCCCTTTGGATGTTCATTATTTTGATCCTATGACTAAACTTTGGCAATTACAAAAAAGAATATCCATTAAATTGAAACACTGGAATTGGAATGTATTTGGGAATGTTCATCAGAAAGTTATTGAAGCTGAAGCTATGGTAAATGCTTTAGAAATCCTTGTTGCTTGATGGTGCTTGAATCTGATTTTAATCTTAATGAAGCCTATAGCGGATTGCTAGCTGCTATTCGGAATGAAGAATTCTTGCTACAACAAAAAGCTGTCGTCATCTGGTTTTAACATGGTGACAGAAATTCAAAGTTTTTCCATGCTTCTATTAAGTACAAAAGGTTTGTTAATGCTATTTTGAGAATGAAATCTGCTAATAGTAAATGGCTTTGTACAACCAAAGAGATTGCTGAAGATGCTATAGATTACTTTCACAAACTGTTTTCTTTTCAACCTATTGACTCCATTTGCCTACTCTCCATCACTTATTGATTCGATTTCGAGTAATGTGAATATGGAATCTTTGGTTCGACCACCTGATGCTAAAGAAGTTTTTGATGCTCTTCATTCGATAGATGGCGGCAAAGTTCTTTGGACCGGATGGGTTTACATCGACTTTTATATAAAAAATTGGATAGTTATTCGATCGATGTAGTCTCGGCGGTCTAAAGCTTCTTTCGAGGATCGATCTTCCCAGAATATTTCTCTTCTTCTACTATTGTTCTGCCACCTAAGAATAATTGCAAATCTAATTGGCATGATTTCAGACCTATTAGCTTAACATCTACTTTCTCAAAAATTATTAGTAAGATCTTAGTAGCTCGGCTACAACCTTTATTGGGAGACATTATATCTGAAAATCAAAGTGCCTTTATAAAAGGAAGAAGTATATGTGATAATGTTCTTTTAGCACAAGAACTTCTTGTTGATATTGACAAACATTGCAGAGGTGCTAATATCGTTTTCAAATTGGATCTGGCCAAAGCTTTTGATTCCATCAGTTGGACCTTTATTCTAAATGTCCTGGCTGATAGAGGATTTAGTTCAAATTTTTGTTCTCTCATTTCAAGATGGCTTAGCAACAATTACCATAGTGTCTTTGATTAATGGAGGTCTGTCATGGTTTTCTTGATACTGGTAGGGGTATTAGACAAGGAGATCCATTGTCCCCTTATATCTTCATTCTTGTCTTTGACTATCTCTCGAAAATGCTTGAATCAAATGCAACTTTCTCATCCTTTTACTCGGTACTAACACGGATCTACTCTTTTAATTAGTCATCTTGCTTATGCAGATGATGTGATTATATTTTATAATGCTACTAAACTATCCATTAAATGTCTTATGGATGTCCTTACTGATTTTGAAGCTATTTCTGGAATGCTTTTCAACAGATCCAAATGTTATTTCCTTGCTAGCTCTCTAATCAATAATCGAAAGAAGAATTGGATTGCTTGATTTCATCGGCTTTAAAGAGACTCAATATCCTCTTTCATACTTGGGCTTCCCCTTAATTAAAGGAAGGAGAAGACTCTCTCATTTTGATGATGTTATTTCTAAAATTTCTACTAATATTAATTGCTGGTCTAATTAACTGGAGGAAGAGTAACACTTCTTAAGAGTGTGTTAACTGCCTTCCCTCTTTATACTATGCAGATGATTAAAATGAAGAAAAGTACACAAAAAATGCTCTCCATTATATTCAATAAATTCCTTTGGGAAGGACAACACAAGCAAATGCATTGGACCAATTGGGAGAAACTTTGTAAACCTGTGGATTGTGGTGGCTTAGGCTTTAAAAATTTTCAACAGTTGAGTTTAGCCTTTTACTACAAGGTATGGATTAACTTTAGATCACAGCACTCTTTGTGGTCTAAATTTATGAATGCCAAATACTGTAATACTTCTCATCCAAATCTTGTTCAGCTAAGACCTGGAGATTCCAAGACTTGGAAAGAGCTGCTAAAGTAAGATGCCATGCAGAAAACTTATTTATCTGGGAAATTGGTAATGGCCAAGTTGATTTCTGGTTTGATACTTGGCTTTTTGATGAATCTCTTCAATCTTATTACAATCATAACTCTCCTATTAGAAAAGTTTCGATTGCTTTGGAGTGAGGATGCTTGGGACTTACGAAATTACAAAATTTTGTTCCTGTTTCATTTCATAACAAAATTTTGAATATTCCAATTCACCCTGAGAATCATGATAGACTGATCACTAAAAATCCTCACAATCAAAGTCTATCCAAATTCATTCTGCATAATAGTTTTATTTTTCAGAAAAATGAATGGGGAGCTAAGCTTTGGAACAAATACATTACTCCTTCTATGTCCTTCTTTTACTGGCGACTTTTTAAGGAGTTGTTACCAACTGATAATATCCTTAAGCTCAAGGGAATTCGGGGTCCATCTAGATGTCATTTTTGTCACTATGCTGAAGAGACCATTGACCATATCTTTCTGAATTGTGATTGGACTAAAAAGGTTTGGCAAGTTTGTTTTATTTCTTTGTGGGAAAACGGGTTTATCTTTACGCTTGGAGTTCTATTCTTGATTGCTAGAATGGTTGGAAATCCTATACTTATTATTTTATTCCATTCATCATCTTCTGGTTTTTATGGCTGGCTAGAAATGACTTTTTATTTAACAATAAAGTGCTCACTGCCAAATCTGTTATTACAAATTGTATTTCCTTTCTTAACAAGATACAAAGCTGTTATCCTTCCCTGTCTCATAAATCAAAAAACAAAGTGATACTTGTTCTTTGGAGACCCCTATCGATCCATGGCTTAAAATCAACATTGATGGCGAGTTTCAAGAGTTCTTCAGTTGGTATGGGTGTTCTTTGCGGAAATTCTAAAGGGCATTGTCTCTGGTTCCTTTCGGCTCCTATTGTTTGTCTTAATGCCTTAGAATGCGAAGTAATTCGTTGTTTATTGGGGACTAAAAATTACAACCATGCTTCACTACCAATTTGTGCATCTAGAAATGGATTCATTACAGTTACTACAGATTTTATTATCAAATTCTGCTGTGCCTTGGTTTATTCAAATCTGGCTTAATAAGATTAAATTGCTTTCTTCCAATATCAAGGTGCTTTGGAGTCATATTTATAGAGAGGGCAACCAACCTGCTAATTGGCTAGCAACTATGGCTTCTTCATCTAGAGATGTTATTTATAGTTCCGATTGTTCTTCTTTTCCCTTTTTCGATTCTCTTTTACATGGGGATTTACTTCACATCCCTTATGTTAGATGTATTTGACTCTTTCGAATAAAGTTTCTTTTTTTAATATATATATATATATATGTATGTATGTATGTATATATATATATATATGTAATTTAAAAAATATCACTTTTAATTTAAAAATATGAAATCATACTGATCCCATATATGCAATAGTTTAAATAATCAAGCACTACACCACAAGCCATGTATCTATCCCGAAGAATGGATACATTGCTTGGCTGTGTGGCTTGATCAAATAAACTAAAAAATTCATGACATTCATTTGGTCTGTGAACTGTTTATGTTAATCAACAAATTCCTATATCTAATACTAAAGAATTAGATAGTGTTTATGTTAACTAAGGTCTTTAATTTTCTTATAAGGGCACGCACCTATAGTTAATTACATTTTAGATAACTGAATTAACCTAAGAAAACTCTAGATTTAGATCAAAAAATAATAATTTTATGACTTCCAAAAGGTAGGATTTTCGAAAAGAGTTTGTGGTAGTAGGAATTCCAATAGGTGAGTGGCTCAAGTTTCAGAACTGTTATTATAGAAACAGCAGGCTCGTCCCGTACCTTAAGTCCAAATCAACTTTGTATAAAATTAGGACCATGTATGTTTATGTTGTAACTGGCCACTTTTCCTACTTTTCCTGGGATATATCGCTGACCCAGTGACATTAGGTTTTTTTATGTATTTTTGCATGATTTTACTTTTTATTGCATGTTTGCATGCTTAGCTTGGTTTTCCTATTTCTTTCTGGTTTATCTGTGATGCTGTAAAAATTATAATTTAGGCTCTCTACGACCTAAAATGTTAAATTTTTCAATATTTTAGTAATAAAAGATTGAGATAATCAAAATTTTAGAATTAAAATTGTCAGGATTTTAAAATTTGTCTTTATTTTCTTACATGGCTTTCTGGTCAGCTTTATGATGGGCTGCATGCATGATTATACTCCTCATCATGTCTAATAGTGCCTCCATAAAATCTAAGAACCACTCTAGATAACTGCATCATTTGTATATACCCGAGAAGTCCCTGGGATTCTTCATATTTGACTAGCCTCACATATCCTTTTACTTAGAAGGTTGTATACAAGTAAAGGTTGTTAGAATGCTCCTTGATCCAGACGAGGTGTATGTATTTTTTTTATTGAGAGTGTTTCCAGCTTTCTAGGTTAAGTGTTGTATTTTAAAAAAAGGGGTCGCCTACAGAAATTGTCGATGAATTTTAGATCTTAAATTTGATTTAAATATATATATATATATATATATATATATATATAATTTAGAAAGTAATATTTGATTTTGAAAATAATTTTAAGTTTGAAAATTTTTAAGATATGAAATCAAGCTGATCTCGCATGCCGAATAGTTTATATAAATGAACACCGCACCACAGATGCGTATATCTATCTGGAGAATAGACACCTTTGCTTGATGATGGGGCTCGATTAAATAAACTAGAAGATTTGTGACATTCGTTTGGTTTGCGAACAAATTTTATAAGCTGATAAGTTCCTCTGCTTAGTATAAAGGAATTAAGCAGGGTTTATATTACATGGGTTCTTAAAGTCCCCTATAAGGGCAAGCCCCTATACTTAATTACATCTTAAATGACGGGAATCATTTAAGAAAATCCTCGATAATGATTAGTGGTTTTGCTCTCAAGAATTTCAAAGTTTAAGGTTTTCAAAGGATTTGAGTTTTGGAAATTTTAATAGGGAATGGATCAAATTTTGAATAGTTATTTTCATGAGTCCAAAGGAAGAGAAGTAGGAGAAGTTGAGGATCCAAGAAGAATCTTGGCAACTTCCCAAACTATCCTATTGTTTGGCTTCGATTTGAGAATTTATTTAATATTGCAATCCTGCCGATTTTAATTAATTAGGACTTATATTTGTGTGACATGATCATACAAATAGCCTTGAAGATATGAGTGTTTATGTCGTACCAAACAACTACCTCGGAATCCTAAGACTGGTTAGGGCTTAATTTGTATAACTTGATTATGCAAATGCCTAATGAAGAGTTGAGGATTTATGTTGCACTAGGCAAACCACCTCGAAGTCCTATGGCTTGGTTATTTAATTCTAAGAAAGTTTTGCTGAAGTAGATCCAAGTTTTGCTGATGACGATGGTCGAGCTGTCCACCATGCTTCGAGCTCCTTGTTGTTGCAGAGGTTTAGTTTTAGAAGTCATAAATCAGAACATGAGAGAATTCTTTTGCTTTAGAGAAAATCTTAAAATCCAAGTGTTTTTAATATTTTAATTAAAACAAATCTTAAAGTTATTTAAACAGAACCGATTAAGATTCCACGGTTCTGTCATCCAGACTACCGATTATTTTCATTGAATTCACTTAGTCCAGATGAATTTGCTAAACTCAACTGAATGAGTTCCACACTTTCATTTAGACCTTGGGAAATCCCGTTAGCAACATGTGGGTTACATCACCGGAGGTATTCCCGATCATTCAATGAGACGTTTTAATTTTGTTGTGATTGTAGTTTTGTTGTTCTGTTCGTGATTAAATTTTGAATTGTTTTATATTTTGGAATGTTGTGGCGGTGAATTTTATCTTGCAATGACTTTTAATTTAGTTTTTGTTTCAGTTCAGGGACTATCCTAAAGGTTTTGGTTTTCATGCAACAGTTTCATTTATCATGCAAGAAAAGTAAAGTACAGTGCATGTAAGTAAATTGCAATAAAGTAAATTGCAATAAAATAAAAGCATACCTAGAGGGTCTTCGAGTCATCCCAAGCTGCACTTAAAACACATGTTAAGGCATTTAAATATTTCAACGGATACCTAGGTAAAGCTAAGGGAAGGGTTTTGGTTGTCTACCAAATTTCTAATCCTATAACTAGTCATCTCCTATGACGTCTAGGTTCTTGGCTTGGTTTTAAGGATGATTCTCTTCATCAAAGAACAATTAAATTCAATTGTTCTTGTAAAACATCTCGTCATATTGAGGAAGTGCTTAGGACGAGTTCTAAACATCTTTTCAATATTTCTGGGATTGTTTTGAGTCCAAGTAAATTTAGTTGCACAGGTGAATTAATCATCCAGGATTTTAGTTAAACTTTGTTTCTTGCTCAGTGAACTTAGGTATTTGATTACCTGATGAATGAAGTGACATCTCAATACTTTATTTAAGAGTTATAATAATTAAAGCCTTTAAGGGCAAGTTGGTTTATCGAGAATTTTAATCATAATTAATTAAAAGTTTGAGTTAATGGTTTAAAGTGTTTTAATTTAATTATGAGGTTTTAATTTTAAGTTTGGAATATTGTTCAAATTATTTTAGATTTGATTTAAATTATTTCAGAATGATATTCATGTTTTAAATTTACTTAGATAGAAAGAGGTGTTGAAATTATTGATATGATTTGATTTAATTCTTAATGATTTCATTTAGGTATGTTGTTAAATGATTTTAATTTAATTTAATTCAATTTGATTTTAATTTAATTTAAATTTAATTTAATTTTACTTTAATTTTGATTTAATTTAAATTTAATTTTGATTTAATTTTAATTTAATTTTAATTTAATTTAATTTAATTTTAATTTAATTTTATTTTATTTTAGTTTTAATTTTAATTTTAATTTTAATTTTAATAGTTAATTTTAGTTAAACTTTAATTTTAATTTAATTTATTTTTAGTTTTAATTTTAGTTATAATTGTTAATTTGGATTATTATTTTAATTTTTAATTAAGAACTAAATATTGTTAAAGTGACTTATTTAGGGATTTTTAAATTAAAGAATAAATATCCTTTTAATAATATCCCTATTTTAATAATCCAAATTTTAAATATATTCTTTCCAAAATTTAAATTATTTAATTAATTAAAGTTTCATTTTTGATATTTTCAAAGTGTTTAATGGGTTTATGCCCCTTAATTTCCCTAAGTTTCAGTCATCCAAGAGAAAGTTAAAATCAAATATTTTACCCCCCATTTTGATTAAACCTAAAGTTTTAATTAAGGGTTAAAATTTTTTTACTACCTTTATGCCCTTTAAGCTTATTTATTTCATAACTCACTAAATTGAGCTCAAATGAATTTAAAATTTTTATGTTACCTCACTCACATGACATTAGAGGAGAAAATGTGATTTTTCTAGGTTTAATTTATTTATACAATTATTTTTAGTAGAAAATAAGGGTTTTCCAAGAAAATTCAACAACATGACCAAGGAAAGGTTTCTATCCTTAAGAAAATTATGGGATGTTCCTAATGACCAGAGGACCACTTGGACCAATTTTGGTGATTTTTTGAATAATATTTTATTTATTATAATTATTTTTATTTTTAGAGTATTAATTAATTATAAAATAAAATTAAAACTGAAAAATGGATTTTATATTTTTCTTAAATCTCTATGACCTCAAGGAGTTCAAAGGAACAAATTTTATAATTTTTTGATTTTTTTTTTTGATTTATTAGAATTATTTTCGTGAAGAAGGTTGAAAATTCATTTTTTAATATTAAAAATTACATTAAGCCTTTAAAATTCAATATCTTACCCTAGGGACATATGAAAAATATTTGGTTTGTTCCTAAGTGATTAGGAGTCAAAATGTGACATTTTTATGATTTTTAATATTTTTGTGATTTTTATTATTTTTTAATTATTAAAATATTAAAATATTGTGAAAAATCAACTTTATTAGAAAATTTCAATTTTAATTTTCCTGAACTCCCTTGATATCAGAGAGGCTCCAAAATCATTTTTGTGAATTTTTGGAAAGTATTTTTGGAGTTATGAATTTTTAAAGTTCTATTTTGCTTATGAGGCTTAATCAATCCATTTGGTGGGGTTAATCAAGTCCAATTGATTTCAAAATTTTATATAAGGTTCCTCTGAACCTAAAGAGTAATGGAGAATTGTTTTCAAGTCAATTTGATGTGTGGATAACCCTAATTAAATCAAATTTAATTTTAGGATTTTAGGCCAATTAAGGTTATTATGAATGAATTAACTCAAAATATATTTTTCATAGGGTCCTCTGGTACTAAGGAACATCACCAAATTTTCCTAGAATTTATTTTACTACATGCTAATTATTGGAATTAAAATACCTAAAATAGTGACATGAACTTGAAAATTCAATAACTTTTCACAGAGATGGCCTCTGACCTTGAAAAATTCAGGGAATGTTCCCAAGATCAGAGGCTTCAAAAGCCCTATGGTCTTATGCCATGGCGAATTGTTTATACAAATGAAGAATCAAAATACTAAAAACAGTAAATAAATTATTACAAATAAAATACTCATCCAATTAATTTGATTTCTTTTCCACATTATTCTCCTCTGTTCATTGAGCAAGAGGGTATTTTTATTTTATTTTTGTGATTTTTCAATGCAAAGATATGAATTTTCTAAGTTATGGGTATTTAATTAATTTAGAAAATAGGGATTTATCTACTTATCCACACGGCGTCGCGTCAACCTCGGCAGCTCCGAAACCCCTATGTGTCGTGCTCCCATTCGACGCCGCCACTTGAGTCAGCAGCCACGTGTCCCGCGGTTCATGTACCATTGCATCGTTTGACTTGATCTCGACATTCCGCTTGATACACACGCGATCCAACGGCTCCTGGTCATCATCTACGACTGGTGTGCACCCGTGACCGTCCACACTAAAACCCTAAGATCTCACTCGATTCTCAATGGATTTTCGTGTTCTTATGCTCTATGGATTCTTCTTGAAGAGACGAACACATCCATATGGTTTATAGGCTATGAAATTAACCTAAACAAAATGGAGAATCGCTGGAAGCTCGGGAGGAAGAATGAGTTCATACCTTTGCTCAGAGAAGTGAAGCTTCGATCTGAGAGTTGTGTCACCTTCGATTGAGTCCAAGCAAGCTCTAGATGAAGTCTCTGGCTCTGGGAAATTATCTAAGTATGAAAGTGACCAAGGCCGATCACAAAGCTTGGAGGCTGGAAGCAATGGCTAGCCTGGTGAGGAGGCTTTTGCTGGGGAACTTCTCCTCTTGGTCTGGTGAAGGTGTAGGACCAATCAATTTGAAGATTGGCTCACTGTGGTGAAGTGTCTTGTTTTTTGGGTGTATTTTCAACTCTGAAATTGAGCTCACAAAGAGGATTTTAGGGCTGGATTTCAGTGGGGATAAAGTTCTCTATGTCTGGAGAGGGGTCTGGAATGATTTTGGCAGAGTTTTGGTAAGGTTTTGTTCAACTCCTTATTTGGCCAAGAGGTGGTGGTGTTTAAATAGGAAAGGCTAGAGGGCTTCCCAAGGGGGTTTGAAGGCTGGGATCAGCTGCTCAGGGGAGGAGAAGAAGAGCTCCAGTGACCATTGGGATTGGGACAGCTCAGCAGGTGAGTTTTGAATTTTTTGGCTCACATGGAGCTCTAGGCCATGGTGTTTTCTGGTGACCCAGGCGGCTGGCCAGCCAAGTACTGGTCACCATCTTGACCAGTGAGGTCAGGGCTGAGGTTTGGTGCAAGCAATTGGCTATTGCCAGGTGTAAGGAGGTTTGATTAAAATGGCATGGGGTAAGAGTCATTTTGGCTTAATTTGGTCCAATGCATGGATTACGTTAGGTGCACCTCCCCAAGGCTCGTTTGGGCTGAAGAGAAAGTCATTTGGATCAGCTTGATTAGTGAGGTCAAGTCACAATCCAAGTACAATTAAGCTTAAGCATGAGTTGGGGGAGACATGGGAATGGTTAATGACTCTTAAGGAGTGCTTAAAGGATCTCCTCCTTTTTCCATTTATGGGGTGTTAACAATCCTAAGATTCTCATGGCTCTCATGTGGCTTGTGCATGGCTCCAAGGCTCCATGTGGCTTGGGGCAAAGCTTGGTCAATTACATGAAAAAGGGTTTTGAATTTTTAGACATTTTGATGGAAAATTTCCATGGGGCCACATTTGGTTTGTTTAAATGATGAAATAAAACTTAGGGGGTGATTTTATCAAATGGGTGACCAATGAGGATGACATATGGGTTTTGAAATAAGTTTTGGGCCTTTTGAATTTTGGTGAAAATGGGCTTTTAAAGGCTTTTTGGAAGTGGGCTTTTAGATTTTAAAATGGGCTTTTGGATGAAAGTTTTGTGAAGGATCATGCCAAATAAATGTTGGGTTTAGTTTAGGGAGGTGTCATGAGTGGTTTGGAACAAGTTTAAAGTGATTTTGAATTGGATTGGGTTTAATGTGGGTCTTTTAGTAAAGGGGCCAAAGTGGTTCAAATTGGGCTAACTTGGGTTAAGGTTGGGCTAAAGTTGGATTTGATGCAAAATTAATGTTGATAAATGTTCAAGGGAGTGTCACAAAGAGTTTCCAACGTTTGTTGGGCTCTAATTTTGGGATTTGGGCCAATTTGGGTTAGGTTTGGGCTTAGGTCAATTTAAGGGATTTTGGTTTTGGGTTAGGTTTGAGTAGAGTTTAGGTTCAAATTTTGGGCAAATCAAGTTAGTGTTTTGTTTATGGGGGTGTTAGGATGGCTTTAGAAAGATTTGGGGCCAATTGGAGTTGAATTGGATGGGTTTGAGCTAGGTTTAGGTCATGGGCTAAAATTGAGCCTTAGGCTTCAAATTGAAATTGGGCTCAAATGTCAATCAAATTGGACTTGGATTTGGTCTAAATTGATATTGGGGATGTTGATTTGAAGTTTAGAATTGAATTGGACCAAAATTGAGGTCAATTGGGGTGGTTTGGTTTGACATTGGGTTCACTTGGGTTTAAAATGGGCCAAATTGGGGGTTTTGGTAAAAGTGGGGTGAATGGTCAAAATTAGCCCATAGTGTAGTTGAAAAAAATGAAATTGGGAATATTTGGGATTTTCTGGAAGTTTTTGGGAATTTTCTGAATTTTTGGATTTTTGGGCTAAGAAGGACATTTTGCGTATTTGGAGGGTATTGGGGGTACTTTTGGAATTTTTGGTATTTTTTGGCTATGGATGATCAATTTGAGTGGGGGGAAATGTTTAGGATTGATTTGGAGGAATTTTGGGTAATTTAGGTGATTTTGTAAATTTTGGGTAGTTCCAAGGGCTTTTGGTAGGTTTAGAAGGTGTAGGGCCCCGGGGGTCAAAAATTGAAATTTTGGAAAAATAAAGATTGATCAAATTTGAGTAAAATGGAATCACTTTGGTTGAGCCATGAAGCCATATTAAGCCCATATGAGCCATGAGAAGACTCATTTGAGGCATTCACTATGTTGTTCATAACCCTCTCAGCCAGGGGCTTAGTGGTTAAGGACCATCCATGTGAATTACCTACGTAAGTCAGAAAGTCAAGTTGGGTGAGAGTGTGGTTTTAGGACTTGGAATGTGTGTGAGAGTGTAGTGTATGTGCAAGTCAACCCTCACCAGACTCAGGCCGCCCGGGGTATTCCTAAGGCCGAAGTCCCATGGGAACTCATCCTTTAAACCTCCACATTTGATTTCAACCCTCTAGGTGATTAGGGGTCTACAAGCAAGCTTGTGGGGTTTGCAGGGAGTCAAGAGGTGTTTGAATTTCGAAAGGGTTGGTTCCACTTCTAGTCCTCTAAGATTAGTCAAGCGAAAAGCCTAAGGCTAGATCCTAAGTACTAAAGAGAGAAGCAAAAGACCTCATCAAAAATGAGGTCAACAAATGAACCCCCAATGGGTGTGGTGTGCTAACCAAGCACACCGCGCGTACTGGCGTTGACCGAAGAGATCAACAAAACCAGCACAGATGTCCAAGTGACAAACTTAGGACGAAGTATAAGAATTTCCACTTGGGAGTATCAGGTATATTTCCAAGACCGGAGATTCCTGAACTCTCACTGGGGAATGGAAAAGGAGGTGAGCTCCAAATCACAAGATGCTGGGAATTCGATTTAGATTTCGAGTTTACTTTTAAATTTCGAGTTTCAATGTGTGAGTTTGGATTTTGATTTGTTCTGAGTTTCAATTTTGATTGAAGTTTAATTTAAAATCGATTTAAGGAAATTTTGAATTTGAAATTTGGATTTGAAATGAGGATTGAAACCTAGGTTTCAACCTTGGGATTACGAAGAGAACTGGAATTTAGGTACCAGCCTCTGAGTGAGAATCAGAGTTTAAGTATCGACGGAAAAAGGATGAGAATCAGAATTTAGGTACTGATCTCGAGAGAGTGAGATCTGGAATTTAAGTATCAAACCTGAAAGAGAATCAAATTTTAGGTATCGATCTCGGATGAGAGTCGCAATTTAGGTACCGACCTTGAAGGAAGAGAACTGGAATTTAGGTACCAGTCTCGGAATTTAGAATTGAAATTTAGGTATCAATTCGAAAGAGAATCGAAATTTAGGTATCGATCTCGAATGAGAGTCGGAATTAAGGTACCGACCTCGAAGGAAGAGAACTGGAATTTAGGTACCAGTCACGGAATTTAAAATTGAAATTTAGGTATCAATTCGAAAGAGAATCGAAATTTAGGTATCGATCTAGAATGAGAGTCGGAATTTAGGTACCGACCTCGAAGGAAGAGAACTGGAATTTAGGTACCAGTCTCGGAATTTAGAATTGAAATTTAGGTATCAATTCGAAAGAGAATCAAAATTTAGGTATCGATCTCGAATGAGAGTCGAAATTTAGGTACCGACCTCGAAGGAAGAGAACTGAAATTTAGGTACCAGTCTCGGAATTTAGAATTAAAATTTAAGTATCAATTCGAAAGAGAATCAAAATTTAGGTATAGATCTCGAATGAGACTCGGAATTTAGGTACCAACCTCGAAGGAAGAGAACTAGAAATTAGGTACCAGTCTCGGAATTTAGAATTGAAATTTAGGTATCAATTCGAAGGAGAATCGAAATTTAGGTATCGATCTCGAATGAGAGTCGGAATTTAGGTACCGACCTCGAAGTAAGAGAACTGGAATTTAGGTACCAGTCTCGAAATTTAGAATTGAAATTTAGGTATCAATTCGAAAGAGGATCAAAATTTAGGTATCGATCTCGAATGAGAGTCAAAATTTAGGTACCGACCTCGAAGGAAGAGAACTGGAATTTAGGTACCAGCCTCGGAATTTAGAATTGAAATTTTGGTATCAATTCGAAAGAGAATCAAAATTTAGGTATCGATCTTGAATAAGAGTCAGAATTTAGGTACCGACCTCGAAGGAAAAGAACTGGAATTTAGGTACCAGTCTCGGAAGAGAATCAAAATTTAGGTTTTGATCTCGAAAAGAGATGAAAATTGAAATTTAGGTATCAATCTCAAAAGAGAGTTGAAATTTAGGTACCGACCTCAAAAGGAGAGAACTAGAATTTAAGTACCAGTCTCGAAAGTTTGAAAGAGGACTAGAATTTAGGCTCTAGCCTCGAAGATTTATCTGTATGAAGAGGGACCCAGTCTCATGCCATCAGAACCAAATCAAAAAAGTTTGTGACTCGTGTCAATAGAATTAGTTGATCCTCTAAGACAGAAGAAAGAGAACTAAAAGGAGCTAGTAAGTGTACCAAGCTGAAAAGACTTGACTTAGCAATAAGTCGAGGAAAATATTCAAATTTCAGAAGAGTTTCAAACAGATTTCAATTGAGGAAAGAACTGAAAGTTTCGAATCAGCTGATTCAGATCAGAATTCAATTTGATATTTAGATTCATTTTTTTTAGTGATTCAATTTCATTTTCTGTTTAATTAGAGCCCATGTTAATTTGAAATTCATTTTGACATTCAGATTTTTAAAATATTTTTCGTTCATTTTCTTTTCCATTTTCTTTTTCATTTTCTTTTCTCTTCTCTTTCCCCTTTTTTTATGTTCATTTTGTTTTGATCTTCAAATTTTGTTTTGATTGGGATTTTGAAAAGATAAACCTCGTCAAGAAGGAAGGGTTTTAGGACACCCCTAGGCTAATGAAGCTCAACTTGCTACCGAGTCAGGAGAGGAATTCAAATTTTTTATTTGTTTTTTTTTTTGACTTTTTGTTGATTTTATGTTTTGATTTTCTTTTGATTTAATTTTTTTATTTGAATTTTGTTTCACTTTGATTTGAATTTCATTTTGATTTGCATAGACATTTTTTGTTTTGCTTATTTTTGTGAATTCATTATATTTTTGTTATTCATTTATTTGTTATTTCATTTAATGGAAAATTTATTGTTGTTTATTTGTTGTGAAATTTTATTGTATTCTTTTATGTTTTATGACTTTTCTTTTGTTGTATATATTTATTTTATTTTATTATTTGGACCCAGTTACAAGCAAGTGCAGCATACGTGCTTCGTAGAACAAGGGTGTCTTTGAAACATAACGATGCACAGTACTTCTTGAGGCATTGTCCACTGACTAAAGCCACGTTTAAAGAAAACAACCCACTCTTCAAGGTACTATCGAAATTATTTTTTTAAGTACCTACAAAGAGGTGTTATTTCTACAGACACCATAGCTAGAAATGTTGTAACTTTGTAGCTCTGTCGCAACGATCATTGTTTCTTTAACACTGATTTGTAAGGATTGTACAAGTTGTCTTTGAGAAGTCGTTCTGACGCTCTTCGAATTGATGTTGGGGTTGTATTTGCTGGGTACTGAACAATATGACTTCAAGGTTGAATTTCCATCAATTGCTAATAACAAAACCTTTCTACTACAATTCTTTCTTTCTGAGCCTAAGCAAATTTCAAAAGTTCTGCTAATGTGATAGAAATATTTTTCATTGTCCAAAGATATTTCTAAGTCAATTAATGACCGACCAAAAGACATATAATCACTTGACTCTCTTCAAAGAATAATATCAGAGGAAACTTCTTAAGGTAGTCTTTCAAGTTTTATTAATCGGGGGAGGAGATTAGGACACCAATTTTTGATTATATGCTTGCCTCAAGCTTCTTCTCAGGGAGCCTTCTTATTTCCTTTTCTTTTTTTTTGAGATTTTCATTTTTTTTATTGAGGATTACTATATCTGGTGAAGCACATGTTAAAGATTTTGAATGTCTGGATTGTGACACCAATTTTTGATTTTGTGCTCGCCTTAAGCTTCTCCTCAGTTGAATCTTTACTTTTTTTTTGCTCCTTTTGTTTTCTGAGAATTACTGTATCTGGTAAGACATATTTTTGTTAAAGATTTAGAATGTTGAAACTCTCATAATTAATAATTCTGAAATATTTCTTAATATGAATCCTGGGATATTATAACTCATCCAAAAATCTGGACCCAATCACATGGCAGAAAATTAAAAGACCCTTGATATCCCGGATCAATTACTAGTATTTCAGCCACAATTGCTTCATTTTGAAATCTACTTAGGACCCAGTCTGAATTCCTTAAAGTGAAGGACCCAGTTATTAGGGCACTAATTTCACTCTCCCCCGAAGTCATGATCATGCCAAAATAACAGATGTTTTGCCTTAGATTACTCCATTCTTGATTGTCTTTCTGCCAAACTTTCAACATCCTTGAGCGTATTATCATTTTTTTTTTATTTTTGTTGCAGTGGGAGGGTTGGGATCCACGAACTATTATCCAGTCGATGTCTCTTTTAACTGTTCTGTGGTGGGAGGGGACCCACTACCCATTATCCTTCTCTTATCCTTTTATTTGTCAACCATGGCATTTAAACTTGTTAATAGCTTCGTTGGAGGACAGTCCTTCGGTGGATGTGTAGATCGCCGTTTGAAGAACATTCAAAAATCAGTGACGTCTTTTGCCTTGTAATTTCAGCGGTAATACTCAAGTTAACGCACTTGTCCTGTAAACTAGGCATCCTCTGAAATTTATTCATGTGAATTTTTTTATTTCAAGATTTTGCATTTTTTTATTATTGTGAATTTGATGGGTTTTGAAAATTTTATTTTGAATTGGAATTTTAACGAGATTTTATTTTGTTTGGAGTTTATTGAAAGGTTGTTAGAGTGGAATTTCAATTTGACATGTTTACAACAAGTCAAACCTAAAGAGGAATGAAGTATCGAACCCAGTCTGAGATTTAGAGGAGGTCGAATTCACATTGAAATCACATGAATATATCTCTCCTATTCTAACACACCTATTGGGGGTCTACCTCACCTCTTTAGGGAGGTGGAAGGATTCCGGAACCTCTCTATTTAGGGGTGTCTAAACAGTGGCTCCAGAATCCAAAAAGGAGTTGGCTATACTCGCTCGAAGACGAAATGAGCGGGGTATGCCAACGGAAAGAATAGTAGTTTGGTCCACTAGGGGCATGGACTCACTACCGATTTATGAAAGCAAAACCATCTGATCAAAATGGAGATAGGAACTAGTCCCCAGCGGAGTCGCCAGAAGTTGTAAGGCTTATCTTTAGCTTAAGTGTTGTATTTTAAAAAAGGGGTCACCTACAGAAATTGTCGGCGAATTTTAGATCTTAAATTTGATTTATATATATATATATATATATATATATATATAATTTAGAAAGTAGCATTTGATTTTGAAAATAATTTTAAGTTCGAAAATTTTTAAGATATGAAATCAAACTGATCTCACATCCCGAATAGTTTATATAAATGAGCACCGCACCACAAACTGTATATCTATCCCGGAGAATAGGCACACTACTTGATGATGGGGCTCGATTAAATAAACTAGAAGATTTGTGACATTCGTTTGGTTTGCGAACTAATTTTATAAGCCGACAAGTTCCCCTACTTAATATAAAGGAATTAAGCACTTAACCTGGAGGGTCTTCCCGTCATCCCAAGCTACACTTAAAACACATGTTAAGGCATTTAAATATTTCAACAGATACTTAGGTAAAGCTAAGGGAAGGGTTTTAGTTGTCTACCAAATTCCTAATCCTATAACTAGTCATCTCCTATGACGTTTAGGTTCTTGGATTGGTTTTAAGGATGATTTTCTTCATCGAAGAACAAATAGATTCAATTATTCTTCTAAAACATCCCGTCAGATTGAGGAAGTGCTTAGGACGAGTCATAAACATCTTTTCAATATTTCTGGGATTGTTTTGAGTCCAAGTAAATTTAGTTTCACGGGTGAATTAATCATCCAGGAGTTTAGTTAAAATTTGTTTCTTGCTCAGAGAACTTAGGTATTTGATTACCTGATGAATGAAGTGACATCTCACTTAATACTCTATTTAAGAGTTATAATAATTAAAGCCTTTAAGAGCAAGTTGGTTTATCGAGAATTTTAATCATAATTAATTAAAAGTTTGAGTTAATGGTTTAAAGTGTTTTAATTTAATTATGAGGTTTTAATTTTAAGTTTTGAATAATGTTCAAATTATTTTAGATTTGATTTAAATCTTTACACTTTCAATTATATTGTTATTTCAGATTGATAATCATGTTTTAAATTTACTTAGATAGACAGAGGTGTTGAAATTATTGATATGTTTTGATTTAATTCTTAATGATTTCATTTAGGTTTGTTGTTAAATAATTTTAATTTAATTTAATTCAATTTGATATTAATTTAATTTAAATTTAATTTAATTTTAATTTAATTTTTTATTTAATTTTAATTTAATTTTAATTTAATTTAATTTTAATTTAATTTAATTTTAATTTAATTTAATTTTAATTTAATTTAATTTTAATTTAATTTAATTTTAGTTTTAATTGTAAATTTAATTTTAATTTTAATTGCTAATTTTAGTTTAACTTTAATTTTAATTTAATTTTAACTTAATTTTAATTTAATTTAATTTAATTTTAGTTTTAATTTTAGTTTTAATTGTTAATTTGGATTATTATTTTAATTTTTAATTAAGAACTAAATATTGTTAAAGTGACTTATTTAGGTATTTTTAAATTAAAAAATAAATATCCTCTTAATAATATCCCTATTTTAATAATCCAAATTTTAAATATATTGTTTCCAAAATTTAAATTATTTAATTAATTAAAGTTTCATTTTTGATATTTTCAAAGTGTTTAATGGGTTTCTACCCCTTAATTTCCCTAAGTTTCAATATCCAAGAGAAAGTTAAAATCAAATATTTTACCCCCGATTTTGATTAAACCTAAAGTTTTAATTAAGGGTTAAAATTTTTTAATTACCTTTATGCCCTTTTAAGCTTATTTATTTTATAACTCACTAAATTGAACTCAAATAAATTTAAAGTTTTTATGTTACCTCACTCACATGTCAATTAAGACATTAGAAGAGAAAATGTGATTTTTCTAGATTTAATTTATTTATACAATTATTTTTAGTAGAAAATAGGGGTTTTCCAAAAAAATTCAACAACATGACCAAGGAAAGGTTTCTATCCTTAAGAAAATTATGGAATGTTCCTAATGACCAAGGACCACTTGGACTAATTTTTGTGATTTTTTTAATTATATTTTATTTATTAGAACTATTTTGAGTTTTAGAGTATTAATTAATTATAAAATAAAATTAAAGCTGAAAAATAGATTTTATATTTTTCCTAAATCTCTCCGAACTGAAGGAGTTCAGAGGAATAAATTTTATAATTTTCTGATTTTTCTTTGATTTATTAGAATTATTTTAGTGAAGAAGGTTGAAAATTCATTTTTTAATATTAAAATTTACATTAAGCCTTTAAAATTCAATATCTTACCCTAGGGACTTAGGAAAAATATTTGGTTTATTCCTAAGTGATTAGGAGTCAAAATGTGACATTTTTATGATTTTTAATATTTTTGTGTTTTTTATTATTTTTTAATTATTAAAATATTAAAATATTGTGGAAAATCAACTTTTTTTAGAAAATTCCAATTTTAAATTTCCTGAACTCTCTTGATATCAGAGAGGCTCCAAAATCATTTTTGTGAATTTTTGAAAAGTATTTTTGGAGTTATGAATTTTTAAAGTTCTATTTTGCTTATGAGGCTTAATCAATCCATTTGGTGGGGTTAATCAAGTCCAATTGATTTCAAAATTTTATATAAGGTTCCTCTGACCCTAAAGAGTAATGAAGAATTATTTTCAAGTCAATTTGATGTGTGGATAACCCTAATTAAATCAATTTCAATTTTATGGGTTTAGGCTAATTAAGGTTATTATGAATGAATTAACTCAAAATATATTTTTCATAGGGTCCTCTGGTCCTAAGGAACATCACCAAATTTTTCTAGACTTTATTTTACAACATGCTAATTATTGGAATTAAAATACCTAAAACAGTGACATGAACTTGAAAATTCAATACCTTTTCACAGAGATGGCCTCTGACTTTGAAAAATTCAGGGAATGTTCCCAAGATAAGAGGCTTCAAAAGCCCTATGGTCTCATGCCATGGTGAATTGTCTATGCAAATGAAGAATCAAAATACTGAAAACAGTAAATAAATTATTAAAAATAAAATACTCATCCAATTAATTTGATTTCTTTTCTACATTATTCTCCTTTGTTCACTGAGCAAAAGGGTATTTTTATTTTATTTTTGTGATTTTTCTATGCAAAAATATGAATTTTCTAAGTTCTAGGTATTTAATTAAATCAGAAAATAGGGATGTATCTACTTATCCACGCGGCTCCGCGTCAACCTCGGCAACTCCGAAACCCCTACGTGTCTCACTCTCATTCGATGCCGCCACTTGAGTCAGCAGCCACGCGTCCCGCAGTTCATGTACGATTGCGCCGTCCAACTTGATCTTGACCTTCCGCTCGATACACGCCCGATCCAATGGCTCCTGGTCATCGTCCACGACTTGTGTGCACCCGTGACCGTCCGCACTAAAATCCCAAGATCTCACTCGATTCTCAATGGATTTTTGTGTTCTTATGCTCTACGGATTCGTCTTGAAGAGAAGAACACATCCACACAGTTTATAGGCTATGAAATTAACCTAAAAAAAATGGAGAATCGCTGGAAGCTCGGGAGGAAGAATGAGTTCATACCTTTGCTCAGAGAAGTGAAGCTTCGATCTGAGAGTTGTTTCACCTTCGATTGAGTCCAGGCAAGCTCCAGATGAAGTCTCTGGCTCTGGGGACTTGTCTAAGTATGAAAGTGACCAAGGCCGATCTCAAAGCTTGGATGCTGGAAGCAATGGCTGGCCTTCTGAGGGGGCTTTTATTGGGGAACTTCTCCTCTTGGTCTGGTGAAGGTGTAGGACCAATCAATTTGGAGATTGGCTCATTGTGGTGAAGTGTCCTATTTTTTGGGTGTATTTTCAACTCAGAAATGAAGCTCACAGAGAGGGTTTTAGGACTGGATTTCAGTGGGGATCAAGTTCTCTATGTCTGGAGAGGGGTCTGGAATGATTTTAGCAGAGTTTTGGTAAGGTTTGGTTCAACTCCTTATTTCGCCGAGAGGTGGTGGTGTTTAAATAAGAATGGCTAGAGGGTTTCCCAGGGGGGTTTGAAGGCTGGGATCAGCTACTCAGGGGAGGAGAAGAAGAGCTCCAGTGGCCATTGGGGTTGGGACAGGTCAGCAGGTGAGTTTTGAATTTTTTGGCTCACATGAAACTCTCGGCCATGGTGTTTTCCGGCGACCCAGGCGGCTGGCCGGCCAGGCATTGGTCACCATCTTGACCAGTGAGGTCAGGGCTAGGGTTTGGTGCAAGCAATTGGCTATTGTCATGTGAAAGGAGGTTTGATTAAAATGGCATGGGGTAAAGTCATTTTGGCTTAATTTGGTCCAATGCATGGATTAAGCTAGGTGCACCTCCCCAAGGCTGGTTTGGGCTAAAGAGAAAGTCATTTGGATCAGCTTGATAAGTGGGGTCAAGTCACAATCCAAGTACAATTAAGATTAAGCATTAGTTAGGGGAGACATGGGAATGGTTAATGACTCTTAAGGAGTGCTTAAAGGATCTCCTCCATTTTCCATTTATGGGGTGTTGGCAATCCTAAGATTCTCATGGCCCTCGTGTGACTTGTACATGGCTCCAAGGCTCCATGTGGCTTGGGGCAAAGCTTGGTCAATTACATGATTTTGAATTTTTAGACATTTTAATGGAAAATTTCCATGGGGACACATTTGGTTTGTTTAAATGATGAAATAAAACTTAGGGGGTGATTTTATCAAATGGGTGACCAATGAGGATGACATATGGGTTTTGAAATAAGTTTTGGGCCTTTTGATTTTTTGTGAAAATGGGCTTTTAAAGGCTTTATGGAAGTGGGCTTTTAGATTTTAAAATGGGCTTTTGGATGAAAGTTTTGTGAAGGACCATGCCAAATAAATGTTGGGTTTAGTTTAGGTAGGTGTCATGAGTGGTTTGGAACAAGTTTAAAGTGATTTTGAATTGAATTGGGTTTAATGTGGATCTTTTGTTAAAGGGGCCAAAGTGGTTCAAATTGGGCTAACTTGGGTTAAGGTTGGGCTATAGTTGGATTTGATGTAAAATTAATGTTGAGAAATGTTTGTGGGAGTGTCACAAAGAGTTTTCATTTTTGGTTGGGCTCTAATTTTGGGATTTGGGCCCATTTGGGTTAGGTTTGGGCTTAGATCAATTTAAGGTACTTTGGTTTTGGGTTAGGTTTGAGTGGAGTTTAGGTTCAAATTTTGGGCAAATCAAGTTAGTGTTTTGTTTACGGGGGTGTTAGGAAGTCTTTAGAAAAGATTTGGGGCCAATTGGAGTTGAATTGGATGAGTTTGAGCTAGGTTTAGGTCATGAGCCAAAATTGGGCCTTATGCTTCAAATTCAAATTGGGCTCAAATGTCAATCAAATTGGACTTGGATTTGGTCTAAATTGATATTGGGGATGTTGATTTGAAGTTTAGAATTGAATTGAACCAAAATTGAGGTCAATTAGGGTGGTTTGGTTTGACATTGGGTTCACTTGGGTTTAAAATGGGCCAAATTGGGGGTTTTGGTAAAAGTGGGGTGAATTGGTAAAATTAGCCCATGGTGTAGTTGAACAAAATGAAATTGGGAATATTTGGGATTTTCTGGAATTTTTTTGGGAATTTTCGGAATTTTTGGATTTTTGGGCTAAGAAGGGCATTTTGGGTATTTGGAAGGTATTGGGGGGTACTTTTGGAATTTTGGTATTTTTTGGCTATGGATGATCAATTTGAGTGGGGGGAAATGTTTAGGATTGATTTTGAGGAATTTTCGGAAATTTAGGTGATTTTGTAAATTTTGGGTAGTTCCAAGGGCTTTTGGTAGGTTTAGTAGGTGTAGGGCCCCGGAGGGTCAAAAGATGAAATTTTGGAAAAATAAAAATTGATCAAATTTGAGTAAAATTAAATCACTTTGGTTGAGCCATGAAGCCATATTAAGCCCATATGAGCCATGAGAGGACTCATTTGAGGCATTCACTATGTTGTTCCATTTTACATTTAAATTTCAAGTTTCAATGTGTGAGTTTAGATTTCGATTGAAGTTTAATTTAAAATTGATTTAAGGAAATTTTGAATTTGAAATTTGGATTTGAAATGAGAATTGAAACCTAGATTTCAACCTCGGGATTGCGAAGAGAACTGGAATTTAGGTACCAACCTCGGAGTGAGAATTAGAGTTTAAGTATCGACGGAGAAAAGGATGAGAATCAGAATTTAGGTACTGATCTCGAAATGAGAGTCGGAATTTAGGTACCGACCTCAAAAAGGATGAGAATCAGAATTTAGGTACTGATCTCGAGAGCGTGAGATTTGAAATTTAAGTATCAAACCTGAAAGAGAATCGAAATTTAGGTATCGATCTCGGATGAGAGTCGGAATTTAGGTACCGACCTCGAAGGAAGAGAACTGGAATTTATGTACCAGTTTTGGAATTTAGAATTGAAATTTAGGTATCAATTCGAAAGAGAATCGAAATTTAAGTATCGATCTCGAATGAGCGTCGGAATTTAGGTACCGACCTCGAAGGAAGAGAACTCGAATTTAGGTACCAGTCTTGGAAATTTAGAATTGAAATTTAGGTATCAATTCAAAGGAGAATCGAAATTTAGGTATCGATCTCGAATGAGAGTCGGAATTTAGGTACCGACCTCGAAGGAAGAGAACTGGAATTTAGGTACCAGTCTCGAAATTTAGAACTGAAATTTAGGTATCAACTCAAAAGAGAATCGAAATTTAAGTATCGATTTTGAATGAGAGTCAGAATTTAGGTACCGACCTCGAAGGAAGAGAATTGGAATTTAGGTACCAGTCTCGGAATTTGAATTAAAATTTAAGTATCAATTTGAAAGAGAATCAAAATTTAGGTATCGATCTCGAATGAGAGTCGGAATTTAGGTACCAACCTCGAAAGGAAGAGAGCTGGAATTTAGGTACCAGTCTCGGAAATTTATAATTGAAATTTAAGTATCATTTCGGTATCGATCTCGAATGAGAGTCAAAATTTAGGTACCGACCTTGAAGGAAGAGAACTGGAATTTAGGTACCAGTCTCGGAAATTAGAATTGAAATTTAAGTATCAATTCGAAAGAGAATCGAAATTTAAGTATCGATCTCGAAAGGAGAGTCGGAATTTAGGTACCGACCTGGACGGAAGAGAATTGGAATTTAGGTACCAGTCTCGGAATTTAAAAGAGGACTAGAAGTTAGGCTCTAGCCTCAAAGATTTATCTGTATGAAGAGGGACCCAGTTGTTGACCTAATTTTTGATGAGGTCCTCTCTTCTCTCTTTAGTACTTAGGATCTAGCCTTAGGCTTTTCCTTTGACTATCTTAGAGGACTAGAAGTGGAACCTACCCTTTAGAAGTTAAACACCTCTTGACTCCCTGCAAACCCCACAAACTTGATTGAAGACCCCTAATCACCTAGAGGGTTGAAATCAAAAGTGAAGGTTTAAAGGATGAGTTCCCTATAGGACTCTTTGGCCTTAGGACCAACCTGGGTGGCTTGGTCTGGTAAGGGTTGACTTACACACTCACTACACTCATACTCTACACTCTCACACACACAATCCAAATCCTAAAACCACACCCATACCCAACTTGACTCCACGACTCATGTAGGTAATTCATATGGATGGACCTTAACCCCTAAGCCCTGGTTAAGAGGGTTAGGAACAACATAGTGAATGCCTCAAATGAGTCCTCTCATGGCTCATATAGGCTTAATATGACTTCATGGCTCAACCAAAGTGATTCCATTTCACTCATATTTTATCAATCTTCATTCTTCCAAAATTTCAATTTTTGACCCCGGGGACCCTACACCTATCAAACCTACCAAAAGCCCTTAAAATTGACCAAATCCTCCAAAATTTCCAAATCACCCAAAATTCCCCAAAATTAACCTTCAACATTTCCTCACCAATCAAACTGATCATCCATAGCCAAAAATATCAAAAATTCCAAAAGTATCCCCCAATACCCTCTAAATTACCAAAATGCCTCTCTTGACCCAAAAATCCAAAAATTCAGAAAATTCCCATAAAATTCCAGAAAATCCCAAATATTCCCAATTTCATTTTGTCCAGCTATACCATGGGCCAATTTTGTCAGTTTACCCCACTTTTGTCAAAATCCCCAATTTGACCCATTTTAACCCAAAGTGAACCCAATGTCAAACCAAATCTACCAAATTGACCCCAATTCTGGTCCAATTCAATTCTAAACCTCAATTCAACATCCCCAACACTAATCTAGACCAAATATAAGCTCAATTTGGTTGGCATTTGAATCCAATTTCACTTTTGACCTTAAAGCCCAATTTGGACCCATGACCCAAGCTTAGCCCAAACCAAACTAATTCAACTCCAATTAACCCCAAATCCTTTCTAAAACCTTCCTAGCATCCCCACAAACAAAAAACTAACATGATTTGCCCAAAACTTGGACCCAAACCCCACTCAAATTCAACCCAAAACCAAAAGGCCCAATTTTAACCTAAACCCAAACCTAACCCAAATAAGCCCAAACCCCAAAATCAAAACCCAACCAATGTCAAAACCTCTTTGAAACACTCCCATAAACATTTCCCAACATTAATTTTACATCAATTTAAACCCTAGCCCAACATTGGCCCAAATTAGCCCAATTTGACCTACATTGGCCCATTTACCAAATCAACTCAAATTCAACCTAATTCAAACCCAAACCACCTCAAATACATTTCAAATCACTCATGACACACCCCTAAATCAAACCCAACAATTATTTGACCCAAACTTCCACAAAATTCCCATCCATGAATTCATTCTTAAACCTAAAGGGGTGATCCCCTTAAACCATGATAAAAGCCCACCTTTACCAAATTTTAAAAGCCCAAATCAATCTAAAGCCCACACTACAATTTCATCTTATGTTCACTCAATTAATATCACTCCCTTAGTGCTAAATCCATCATGAATATCAAACCAAGATGGTGTTATGCCAAATCCCATCAAATAACCCCAAAATTTTCAAAATTTCATAAATCCTTTACCATGAAAGTTGACTTGACTTTTCCCAAGCCAAATGTGAGCCGTAAACAAGCCATTCCCAAGCCACATGAAGCCATGGGAGCTTTGACTTGCCATTAGTCCACTTATGGCAAGAAGAGGGGGTTCTTTCTTGAACCTCCCTTAAACCTTTTTTACCTTAAGCATGTCACACACTAAACCATGCTTAGCCACCTCACCATGGATGGGGACTTCACTACCCCAATTCAGCTGACCCAAATGATTCTCCCTCAGCCCAAGGTCAAGCCTTGGGTGGTGCACTTAGCCCAAAAGGATGGGTTGACCCATTTAGAGCCAAAATTGGCCTTCCCCCATGCCATTTTAATCCAAGCTTTTGACACATGGCAAAGCCTAATTGCCTACACTAAACCCCAGCCCTGACCCACCTAGATCTGAGGGTGACCCATGCCTGCCGGCCAGCCGCCTGGATCGCCGGAAAATGCCATGGCCGAGACATTGGAAGGAGCCAAGCATTGAAAATCTCCCTTGCTGAGTTGCCCCATGCCCAGTGGCCATTGCAGCTGTTCTTCCCTTGCCAAGAGCAACTGATCCCAAGCCTTAAACCCCCCTGGGAAGCCCTCCACCCTCTCCTATTTAAACCTCACCTCTTTCGGCCATGAGGAGGTGCTGAACCAAAACTTACTGAAACCCTGCCAAAATTGCTCCAGACCACTCTCCACACTTAGAGCAGTTGATCCCCAATGACAATTTGCCCTAATCCCCATCAATAGAGCCCAATTTCTCAGACAAAATTCCACCCAAAACCAGGACATCTCCCAATTCTCCACCAAATTCAAATTAAACTCACCCACACCTGCACAAGGTCAAGAGGAGAAGTTCCCCGGTGAAAGCCCCTCTCCGAGCCACCCATCCGTTCCGGACTCGAAGGTTGTGATCGGGCTTCGTCGAAATCATACCCGGATAATTCACCAGAGCCGGGAGACTTCATCCGGAGCTTGCTTGGACCCAATCGAAGGTGACACAACCCTCAGATCGAAGCCACACTTCTCTGAGCAAAGGTATGGTCTCACTCTTCTTCCCGAGCTTCTAAACATTCTCTATTTTTATTGAGTCAATGTCATGCCAGATAAACCGTATGGATGTGTTCGTCTTCTCAAGATGAATCCATAGAGCATAAGAACGTTTAATTTGGTCAAGTATCGAGTGAGATCTTAAGCCTAGAGGATGGACGGTTCTCGGGCTAGGAGGCTTGGGGACGATGAACGGATGTCGTCCATTCAATACACGCGCGGACGAACGGCTCAGATGGCGTCGGACCAGGAGATGATACGTGAACCGCGGGCCGCGTGGCGCTGAGTCGGAAGGCGGTGTCGAATCAGGAGACGATGCGTGTGCTTTCGGAGTTGCTGAGGTTGAGCTGGCTCCGCGTCACTTAAGTAGGAAAATAGGATTTTTCTTATTTATTAAATACCCAGAAGTTCAAAAATCCATAACTTTGTGTAGGAAAATCTTAAAAGTAAAATAAAAATACTCTCTTGCTCAGTGAACAGAGGAGAATAATGTGGAAAAGAAATCATTTAATTTCATTTAATATTTGATTTTTAATGATTTGTTTACTCTCTGCACATTTTCAATTCTCCATGCATATAGGAAATTCACCATGGCTTGAGACCATAGGTCTTTTGATGCCTCTGAATTTGGAGACATTCCATGAATTTTTCAAAGTCAGAGGCCATCCCTATGAAGAGTTATTGATTTTTCAATTCTAGGTCACTATTCTGAGTATTTTAATTCCAATAATTAGCATGTTGTAAAATAAATTCTAGGAAAATTTGGTGAGGTTTCTTATGACCAGAGGACCCTAGGGAAAATATGTTTTGAGTTAACTCACTTGAAATAACCCTAATTGGCTTAAACAGCCAAAATGGAACTTTAATTAATTAGAGCTAATCATACATCAAATTTACTTGAAATCAATTCTCCACTGACCTTTAGGATCAGAGGAACACACCATAAAAGTTTGAAGTCAATTGGACTTGGTTAGCCCTATCAGATGGGTTGATTAAGCCATTTAGCCAAACTTAAAATTTAAAAATTCATAACTCTCAAAATACTTTTCAAAAATTCACCAAATTGGTTTTTGGAGCCTCTCTGATATCAGGGGAATTTAAGAAAATTAAAATTGCAATTTTCTAAAAAAGTTGATTTTTTACATTATTTTAATATTTTTAATAATTAAAAAATAATAAAAATCACAAAAATAATAAAATTCACTAAAATGTCACATTTTGAATTTTAATCATTTAGGAACAAACCCCATATTTTTCGTAAGTCTCTCTGATGAGATATTAAATTTTAAAGCCCTAAGGTAATTTTAAAATTAAAAAAATGTATTTTCTAGCATTTCCACGAAAATAATTCTAATAAATCAAAGAAAAATCAGAAAATTATAAAAATTAGTTCTCTAGTTTCCTTGATATCATAGAGATTTTTGAAAAATATAAAATTCATTTTTCAACCTTTATTTTATTTTTAAAATTAATTAATACTCCAAAACTCAAAATAATTATAATAAAAAGAATATAATTCAAAAAATCACCAAAATTGGTCCAAGTGGTCCTCTGGTCATTAGGAATGTCCCATAATTTTCCTAAGAACATAAACTTTCCCTTGGTCATGTTGTTGAATTTTCCTTAAAAATCCTTAATTTACACCAAAAATAATTACATAAATAAATTAAGTACAGAAAAATCACATTTTCTCCTCTAATGTCTTGATTGATATATGAGTGAAGTCACATAAAAATTTCAAATTCATTTAAGCTCAATTTAGTGAGTTATGGAATTAGTAAGTTTAAAGGGAAAAATGGTAATTAAAAATTTATCCTATAATTAAAAATTTTAGGTCTAATTAAAAGGGTGGGTAAAATATTTGATACTAAGTTGATTTTGGATGTTTGAAACTTAGGTAGTTAAAGGGTAGAAACCTACCAAACAGTTTGAAAATAATTAAAATAAACCTTAATCAAATAATTAATTAAACTTGGAAGAATAACAAAAAAATTGGAATTATTAAAATAGGGATACTATTAGGAGGAGATTTGTTTTTTAATTTAAGAATCCCTAAATTAATCACCTCAATAATATTTACTTCCTAATTAAAATGATAATCCAAATTCAAGATTTAAAATGCTAAAAGACTTAATCATTAAATTAAATTAAAGTTAAAACATTTAAATTAAATCCTTCTAAGATTTCAATTAAATTAATATTTTAACAATTAAAATTAAATCATCCTTAAAGCATAAAAAAATAAAATATTAAATTAAAATTAAAAATAAATTAAATTAAAATTTAAATTAAATTAAATTAAATTAAATTTAATTTAAATTTAAATTTAAATTGAATTAAATTAAATTAAATTAAATTAAACTAAATTCAATTAAATTAAATTAAAACATATTAAATTAAATTAAATTAAATTAAAAAATAAAATTAAGTTAAAATAAAATTAAAATTAAATTAAAATATAAAATTAAATTAAAATTAAAACTAAACCAAATTAAATTAAATTAAAATTAAATTAAATTGAATTGAATTAAACATAACATCACCTAAGACAAAGAATTGAAAATAAATCTAAAACAACTTGAACATTATTCCAAACTTAAACACATTAATTGAAATTAAATTAAAATCACGAAATCACTTGAACATCGATTTGCCCTCAAAAACTCTTGTTGTCATAACTCCTAAACGGAGTATTAAGTGAAGTGTTACTTCACTTATAGGATATTCAAATGTCCTCAGTTCACTAAGCAAGAGAACAAAACTTGAACTCCTGGACGATTAATTCACTTGTAAAATTAAATTCTGTTGGACTTAAAACAATCCTAGAGGTATTGAAAAGATGTTTAAGATTCGTCTTAAGCACTTCCTCATAATGATAGGATGTTTATAAGAACAATTGAACTTAATTGTTCTTTGATGAAGAAAATCGTCCTTAAACCAAAACACAAGAACCTAGACGTCATAGGTGGTGACTAGTATAGGATTAGGACTTTGGTAGGCAACCAAAACCTTTCCCTTAGCTTTACCTAGGTACTTGATGAAATATTTAAATGCCTTAATATGTGTTTTAAGTGCAGCTTGGAATGACGGGAAGACCTTCCAGGTACGCATTTATTTTATTGCAATTTACTTTATTGCAAATGTAGTTTACTTTTCTTGCATGATAAACAACTGTTGCATGAAAACCAAAACCTTTAGGATAGTCCCTAAAACTGAAACCAAAACTAAATTAAAAATCATTACAAGATAAAAATCACCGCCACAACATTTCAAAAATATAAAATAACTCAAAATTTAATCACGAAACGAACACAAAACTACAATTGCAACTAAATTAAAATGTCTTGTTGGATGATCGGGAATACCTCGGATGATGTAACCTACGTGTTGCTAACGGGATTTCCCACGGTCTAAATGAAAGTGTGGAACTCATTTAGTTGAGTTTAGCAAATTCATTTGGCCTAAGTGAATCCGATAAAAATAACGATGTCGGAAGGATGGAACCGCGGGATCTTAACCGGTGTTGTTATAATCAACTTTAAGATTTGTTTTAACTAAAACACTAAAAACACTTGGATTTTAAGACTTCTCTAAACCAGAAAACTTTTCTCATCTCTTGATTTTCACCTTCTATAACTAAACCCTCTGCAACAATAAGGATCTCGGAGCATGGTGGGCAGCACGGCCATCGTCATCAGCAAAACCCGAGTCTACTTCAGCAAAACTTTCTTAGAATTAAATAACCAAAAACATAGGACCTCGAGGTAGTTTGCCTAGTGCAACATAAATCCTCAACCTTTTGTTGGGCATTTGCATTGCAAATTAAGCCCTAACTAGTCTTAGGATTCCGAGGTAGTCGTCCGATACGACATAAACCCTCACATCTTCGAGGCTATTTGTGTGATCACATCATACGAATATAAGTCCTAATTAATTAAAAATTGGCAAGATCAAAACATTAAATAAACATTAGGGCCTTCCTAAATTAAAGCCAAACAATAGGATAGTTGGGAGATTACCAAAGTTTGCTTCGAATCTGTAATTTCTCCTACCTTTCTTCCTTTGAATTCCCAAAATAAAATGTTCCAAATTTTATCCATTCCCTATTGAAATTCTAAAATTCAATCCCTTGAAAACTTAAACTTTGAAATTCTTGAGAGCAGAATTGCGATTATTATCGAGACTTTTCTTAAGTGATTCCCGTCATTTAAGATGTAATTAACTATAGGGGCTTGCCCTTATAGGGAATTTTAAGAACCCGGAGTAATATAAACCCTGCTCAATTCCTTTATATTAAGCGAGAGGAACTTGTCGGCTTATAAAATTGATTCGCGGACCAAACGGATGTCACAAATCTTCTAGTTTATTTAATCGAGCCCCATCATCGAGCGAGTGTGTCTTTCTTCGGGATAGATACACAGTTTGTGATGTGGTGCCCGTTCATATAAACTATTTGGGATGTGAGATCAGTTTGATTTCATATCTTAAAATCTTTAAACTTAAAATTATTTTCAAAATCAAATACTACTTTTCAAATTATTTATTTAAATTAAATTAAGAATAAGCCGCACACCAGTCTCATGTCATCAGAACCAATTCGAACAAAGTTCGTGGCTCCGTATCAATAGAATTAGTCGATCCTCTAAGACACATAGGAAAGAGAACTGAAAGGACCTGGTAAGTATACCAAGCTGAAAAGACTTGACTTAGCAATAAGTCAAGGAAAATATTCAAATTTCAAAAGAGTTCTAAACAGATTTTGATTGAGAGAAGAATTGAAAGGTTAGAATCAGAGGATTCAGATCGGAATTCAATTTGAGATTTAGATTCATTTTGTTCATCCTTTAACGATCCCATTTTTTATTTTTGTTGTTTATTTAGTGTTCATGTGAGTTTGAAGTTCATTTTAATATTCAGATTTTTAGAAAAATTCTCATTTATTTTCTTTTCCTTTTTTTTCTTCGTTCAAAGTTCATTTAACTCTAATGGCGTGTCCCAGTTAATTTGCACAAAAAGAGTTGAAGACAAAATATGACGTAGTTGTTTTCATTCCAACTTGCTGAAAGTACATCTTACAACTTGATCTAATCAGGATGATATTTTCCTCAGAAATTTAATGTCTCATACAATCCATGTAAATCCAAAATGAACTGTGTAAACTTTTTGCTGATCTATTCAAAAGCGTCTGTCAAAAACTCCATGTCTGAATAGTAAGAAACTTGGGCAATAACATCACCTTCCAAGCCACCCTTGGCAGGAGTGTCGCATGGATGTGCATTGGAGGTGTGTTATTTCCCATGTAACTCACGACTCGTAGGGCGGAGACTCTCCAATTACGGATCCGGCTAAAAGTGGTAAGGCATTTTTCTGTCGTCCATTCTTCTAAAAGTAACTGAGATCCGCTCCACAGGCACTCCTGGAATGCAATTCTTCGCAACGTCTGCTCTGTTTCCTTTTAACACCAGGACGGAACCTGCCGATAGTGGTATCTCCACCGGCCCTTGGAACTCACCGAGGCCTGCAATCCGGAGGTCAGATCCGAACATGATGTTGCACTGGTTGATGAATGATACTATGCAGAAGGGTCTAACAAATTCATGATGGTCTATATGTGGAGGTATGCAGTCGCCTTCCTTGTAGATGTTGACAATGCAGCTGTTGGGTATGCAATCTGCTGGCAATACCCTCCATGTTATCATCCTTTTCACCATTCTCTTGATGATTCTTGGCATCGTATCCACCTCACTGCGATGGAGTATCCCTAGTGGATTTCCTTTCCTGTCTGTGCCAAAATTGTAGCAACATCCGCATTGGATTGTAACTCTTCCCTTCCCTGGCATCCATCTTCGGGGTTCTGAATGTCTTTTCTCTCAGGCGGCCAGCTCAACCCATTTTCTATAATTCGAGGATGTAGTCTACAATTTATTATTGCTCATAATCTGAGAAAACATCTGTATGCAGCTCAAGGCCTTCCAAGATGTTGAGCCTCTTGTTTCCAATTCTTTCAAAGTATTCAAAGGTTTTCTTTTCAACTAATTGTATTTTCTCCAGCTCGTATTCTGGGATTATCTGAATTCCTCAGTGTCTAGTAACATACTGCGGGATGTATGGCTCAAACCCAGCACGTTCTTTTGTATGTCTCGGCTCCTCGGGGATAGTCTCTGTGGGGACATCCGGGGTTGCTTTCGCAACAAGACTCTTCGGATCCGGTACATATGCTCGGCGTCGAGGTACCGACTCTATTCTGCTATTCTTGATATTTCTTTTATTTGTTCTGACCTTCTTTGAATTAACTTTCTTCTTTCTAGTTCCTGACGAACCGGTTTCCTTGGAGCATTTGCATTAACAGTATCCACTGTCTGTTTATGTTGTTCTTCTGCTAACTTGGTCAACATTTTGTGAATGCAATGATTCTTATTTCTTCATTGGGTAGCAGTGAGAGTAGCTCTCCTTACTCCTTGAATTTCTGCGGGCGCGGTGCTGACAAGCTTACCCTCTGCTGTGGCAACCACGGACTTAACTTTCTTATCTTCTCCGGTTGCATGAGCGGCGTTTACTTTTCTTTTCTTGCTGCTGGATTGGTGGCTCGGGCCACCCATTTTCATCACTATTTTGCTGTGAAGTTCTTCTAGATCAACTAGGATCCAATCATTTTCTTTGTATTGTAAGCCAGCTGGTGTGAAGTCTGAGTCAATCTTTATCACTGCTCCATCCCTCACCCTCTTTTCATCAAGCGCTAGACTCACGCCATTTCTAAAGTTCAGAACCAACCGCCCGATTGACATTTCCCTGCGAAAAAACAAGGAATGGATCAGGGTTTGTACTAAGAACAAGAACAATAAGAAAAACACTTAAAAAATTCTTATTCACTTCTTTTAAAATTAAAGGAAGAAGGAAGAGATGAGAAAATATAAGGAATGAATGGATTTAAAAGGAAAGATTGACATTTTATTATTATGATTTCCCATGTTTTCTTTTTAACATTTTTGTTGATGAGATTTTTTTTTATCATCCATTTTATTTTGTTTTGGGTTCGGACCCAGTCACAAAGTGATTACTTCACCCGTGTTTCTAGGAATGAGATTCTATTTTAGAGGCCACCCTTTGAAACATTAGGTTGCGTAATACTTCTTTAAATACCATACATTGATTGGAAGCATGGGTCGTTCTCCACGGCAATTCACCAGTTGGTGGGAACCTCCTGAGTAAACTGTCTCGACCACGAACGGCCCTTCCCATGTTGGTTTAAATTTACCACCTATCTTGCGATGTGCAAGAATAGGTCTTCTGAGAGCAAGAACTAAGTCACCGACTTTGAATGTCCTGGGATGGACCAGTTTATCATGGGCCTGGATCATCTTGGCTTGATACAGTTCCAAATTCTGTTGTGCGGAAAGTCATTTCCCTTCCATGCTTTCCAATTCTTCCAGTTGTAGTCTGGCATTTTCTTTTGTAGTGATCTTTTCTGCAACTGCAATTCGGAGTGACGGAAGCTGAACTTCCAGGGGCAAGACAACCTCTGACCCGTACACTAAAGCACAAGGCGTAGACTGAGAGGAGTCCTAAAAGTCGTCTTGTAGGCCCATAAGGCTTCTAATAACTTCTCTTGTCAATTTCTCTTGTTGTTGTCCAAAGTTTTCTTTAAAATTTGAACGAGAGTTTTAATAAAAGCCTCGGCCAAGCCGTTTGCTCTTGGGTAGTAGATCGTTGAGTATCGCCAATCGATCCCGTGTCTTCTGAAAAAATTGTTGATCTTTGTACTTTTGAATGCAGACCCATTATCTCAAATGATTCTGCACGGTACCCCAAAACAGTAGACGACTTGGTTCTTGAAAAACTGTAGCACGTGGTGTGCCTTCACTTCTCTGAGTGGTATAGCTTAAGCCCATTTAGAAAAGTAGTCTGTAGCTGCTAGAATAAAGTGATGTCCTCTTGAAGAAGGTGGTTCTATCGGACCTACTATATCTGTGCCCCAACACTCAAATGGCCACGACGTGATTGTCGGATGTAGCACATTTGGGCGTTGGTGTAGAACCACTCCGTGCACTTGGCACTGGTGACAACTTTTGGCAACTTTCATATAGTCGGTCATCATTGAGGGCCAGTAGTACCCTAGTCTTTTAATCTTCATTTTCATTTTCGGACCCGACTGATGAGCGCCACAAAGTCCTGAATGCACTTCTTTAATGATTTCACAAGCCTCGGACCCGCTTAGGCATCTTAGCCACATCTAATCAAAAGACCTTCTGTATAATGTGTTGTTTATTAATGTGTAAGACAGAGTTTTTTTCTTGATTTGATGGGCTATCGACTTATCGTCAGGTAGCTTTCCTGTGTGCAAGTAGTTTATTAATGGTTGCCGCCAATCTTCTATATTTTCTGTCACTGCTGTAATTTTTTCTTCTGCTTTTTCTGTTGATTTGTGTATAGTATCTGTTGATTTGTGTATTGTATTCATGTCGAGCTGTGATAGGACCTGTCGTCCTTGAACTGACACTTCAACTGACTAATCCTGCAAGCAGGCAATTCCTTTGTGAGGCGGGCTAGCGCATCGGCGAGAGCATTTTCTTTTCTGGGAATCTTGTAGATTGTTACATTTGGAATTTGTTCCGAAAATTTCATGGCGTACTGAAAGTACTGCTCGAGTCTTGGCTTTAAAATTCTTTACTGTCCGGCAACCTGTTGAATGATCAACTGAGAATCTCCGTAGATGATGATGTCTGTTATTCCCATCTGAATGGTTAATTCCAATCCGGTTATAAGGGCTTCATATTCTGCCTCATTGTTTGTACACGGTTCTGTTAAGTGGTAGGAGTATCTTAACATCCCCCGCGCCGGTGTTACAAAGATTAGTCTGATTCATGCCTTACCGGGTACTATCATTTGCAATTCTTTGTTCTTTTGTGCTGAGGACGCTCCGTCGAAGTACAGTTCCCAATGTCGATCATCGGGGTCTTCTAGGCTCATTATCTTCTCGTCAGGCAAATCGTCGTCGAGAGGCGAATCTGCCGGTAAAGGGTGTCTTTGCAAGGAAGTCTCCTAGGACTTGGCCCTTTACGGCGCGAAGAGGAATGAAAGTTATGTTGAATATTATCATCGACCACCTGGCAAGTCTGCCAGAAAGCGTCGGTCGGTTCATCATGTATTGCAACGGATTAACTCTCGAAATAAGGTTGACTTTATGAGAAAGCATGTAATGCCTGAGCTTCTGTGCGGTGAAGATCAGGGCCAAGCAATGCTTCTCAATAGGAGGATACTTTACTTCCGTCGAAATTAGACGCCGGCTTAAGTAGTAGAGAGCATTTTCTTTTCCCTCATCATTGACACAGGCTAGCGGGGCTCCGAGGAGTCGTTTAAAGCCGCGGTATAAAGTATCAACGGTCTACCTGAGACTAGGGCTGCTAAGACAGTAGGTGTCATTAAATATTGTTTAATGTCCTTGAAAGCCCGCTGGCATTTCTCATCTCAAACGAATTTGGCATCCTCTTTAACCAATGCCGAGAAGGGCTGAATCCTACCTGACAAGTTTGAGATAAAGCGTTGAAGATATGCCAACTTCCCTTGAAAAGATCGTAGTTGTTTCAAAGTTTTGGGAGGAGACATTTCTAAAATAGCTTTAATCTTTTTCGGATCGATTTAAATCCCGCGATGTCGAACAACAAATCCTAAGAATTTCCTGGAGGTGACGCAGAAGGCACATTTTAAGGGATTCATCTTAAGGTTAAATTGTCTTAGTCACTCGAAAACAATTCTTAAATCATACAGGTGATCTTCCTTCAGTTTGCTTTTGATGACCACATCATCCACGTAGCACTCGACTTGGTTGTGAATGAGATCATCAAAAATCTTCATCATCGCTCTTTGGTATGTTGCTCCTGCGTTCTTTAGTCCGAATGACATTACTGTGTAGCAATACATTCCGATCGGCTTTCTGAAGGCCGTGAGCTTTTCGTCTTCTAGTGCCATCTCTATCTGGTTGTATCCTGATGATCCATCCATGAAAGAGAAGATTTCATGTGTTGAAGCAATGTCGATCATCAGTTCTGGGATTGGTAGTGGAAATTCATCCTTTCGACATGCTTTATTTAAATCTCTGAAGTCTACACAGATTCTGATCTGACCATTCTTCTTTCTGACTGGTACCACGTTGGTTAACCAAGTTGGGTATTGTTCTTCACGGACAAATTTAGCTTCTATTAGCTTCTTAACTTCGCCTATTACTTGTTGCTCAATTTCCAGACGCATTCTTCTGGGAGCTTGTCTGACTGGAACGGAAGTAGGATCTACTCCTAACTTGTGAACTGCGACTTCTGGATCTAATCCAGGCATTTAGTCTTAACTCCAAGCAAAACAGTCCTTCAATTCCATTAGTAGCTTGATTATTTCCTCGGAGTCTTCTTTATTGAGTAAGGAGCTAACGAAGGTAGGCCTAGTTTCTTCGCTAGTACCTAAGTTAACTTCTGTTAACTCATCTATTGTAGATTTGATTTCTTCCTCGAATTCTTGTGGAGCGTCGCCGATTGGTAGATCCTCAAGATCTTCTGAAGCTTCCAAGCACTCTTTATTAGATTCACAGGTGATAACCAAGCAAAATCCCGTAACGTCAACCGATCCTACTGTGCCGAATCAGAGACCATGCTTTGAATTGGGAGACCGACCGACATTATTCCATATTTTTTTAAAGTGTTATGATCGGCCTTTTGTCCATTGTTGAGGTAAGACACCACGTTGAATTTAATTTTGAACACAGGGAGAGTACCACTCAAAAGGTAATTCCATTAATTCAAATGAAGTAACATCTTCAAATTGTACATCTTTTTTAGTATTGGAAGAAGAAGCACCATGGTAAAACTTGATTGGTTTAGTACCACCGCCATGCACTTCCTTGACCACCATACCCTCGATCTTATTAGAATGGATCGGGGTCAGGATCATAGTATGTACATAATGGTTAATCTTCTCGTACATTGATTTGTATTCTTCATTCTTTTCATCTTCGAGAGAGATCTTGAACTGTGGTTTATTCTGATCTATTGTTGCTGGTTTTTTCTTGATTTCTTCTTCATCTTCAGAGTTATTCTCCCAAACAACATCGATGACCGATTTCTTCTGTCCAACTGTTCCAACATTTCTTCCACGTCCTCGTCCCCGGCCTCGACCTCGGGTGCGAGTTCTGGAGAAATCTTCACCATCTCGCCGTAAGGGAGTGGTGAGTAACTTTTGGACTAGAACTTCAGGTTCTTCATCGTCTCGAATTTCTTTTGCTTCATTTGGTATGGTATTTCTGGAAAAGATTATTTTCTTCGGGGGTGCGTAGTAGGTCGCATCTTCATGAATTCCAATTTCATGTACGGAGAACGAATGCAAATAACCTTTGATGCACTGTTCCCCTCCTTCGTAATACTTTATGCACTGGTGCAGAGACGACGGTACCATCCGGTTTTCATGGATTCACGGTCGACCTAGTAGAGCGTTGAACGATGTCTCAGAATCAATTATGTGGAATTTTGCGGTTGTCTTTTCTAAATCACCGGTCTTCATTAGCAGTGTTATCGATCCAAGAGCTCTTTCTCCTTTTTGATTGAAGCCTCTTAATAGCATCTTGTCTGCTTCAAGCTCGCGAGCATCAATTTCCAAATATGCTAGCGTCCGAAGATTCATTATGTTGATTGATGCTCCCGGATCAACTAACACTCTAGAGAGCGTAAACTTTCCAATAGTGACTGAAAATGTATAATGGTCAGTTGTGATCTGCTATTCTTAGTAATAGATCATTGTCTGTGAAGGTAACATCTCGCTGTTCTCTTAGCGAGCAAACCTCGTCGAAGGAATTACCGGCCATTTGGGCTAAACAAATCTCTGGATCAAGTAAAGCCTTGATCAGAGCCTCCCTCATCTCCTTTGACAGGATCAGAGCGTCGTATATGCTTAGTTTGGCTGGTAGCTTCCTAAGATGGGCTAGCACGTTGTAGTCTACTTTATTACCATGTTCCTCGGTTTCTTCCCGAATGGGGAATTCTTCTACTGGGGTTGGCTCTTCCTTTGCAACCACCTGCTTTCCTTTATCCTTTGGACCCATTCTTGGGGGTAGAACTTTTCCACTTCTTAAATTTAGTTCAGTTATTTCTTCTGAATTTAGTGTTGAATCTGTCGGTGTATCCTCTTGAATTGGAATGTTTAGGTCTTCTGGGGTTGCTTGTGAATCTGATGGTTCTAATTCTATCATGATCGGACCCCCTCGGAATTTATAAATGGACTCGTTGCTTGTCGAGCTTTCATAGCCTCCTTTGTGAACATCTTCTTTGTCATGGTCGTTGAGGTTGTGTATGATTTGAGAATCGTTATTTGTATTGGAATCGAGATCCGGATTAAGCCGGTTGTCGCTAGTTACGTAATCGTTAGAAACAGTCAAAATGTAGCCAACACCATAACCCTTATCATTATAAGATCCCGCCGGAGCAAGCAGATAATCATACAGAGTCAGGAGTTTGAGGGATTTCTCCTCCGAATCGGAAACAACCATCCTAGGATAAGCAGCCCCTAGTCTACCCTTCGGAGCTCGGTCTTCTTTTCTTCCACGATCTTCTCCTCCTTCTGGGGCGGTTCTTCAATCGCAAGTGATAGTGCCGGCTCGACAGGTTTCAAACTCTGAGTTGAAGCGTGTACCGAAGTGGTATGAATGTGATCCAAAATTTTCCTCGATGATCTTGTCCAGACAGTACTCCATCTGTCATCAGTCGTGTACGGGTTTATCGGAACAATGGGATCCGTTGAAATAACGTTGACGGAACCTCCTTTCTGGGGTTCCTTCATGTATTCCTTTGGGATCGTTATGTTCCCTTTCCGGAGATTGTCATCAAGCCAACTCTTGAAAGTGATGCAATCCTCTATCTTGTGTCTGAGCATCTGGTGGTAAGGGCAATAGTTCGGATGATCTTTCTTATTGACTTCCTCCGGCTTTTTGGGCGCTTGCAGCTGAAAATCCTGTGTCTTCATTAAGCTGCGGAACATCTTCGCTATTGCTTCAGTGTTGAATGGATATTCTTTATTTAAAAGTTCTCTTAAGGTACGCGATGAACGAGGCAATTGTTCATAATGCTGAGGCGACTGATAGCTCGTACGAGGTTGCTGATAGCCCTGCTGAGGTTGCTGATAGCCCTGCTGAGGTTGCTGATAAGTCCGTTGTGGTGGTTGATAACTAGGCTCTGGCTGCTCTAACTATATCTGAACAGGCTGCTTGCCCTTATCTACTGCCGCGATGATTCCGGATTTCTTTTTGAATGTTTTCACGGGCTTCTGCTTATCGTTCTTGTCCACGAAACTTAACTTCTTTGCCTCTTCTTGCAAGCTCCCGGCCTTGCTAAGGAACTTCTTGAAAGTCTTGATTGTAAATCCTTTAAGGAGAAGTGCTATCGGGTCATGGATACTTTTAAGTAGGATGCCGACTGCATGTTGTTCTTGAAGCTGTGGTTCACACTTCATGCTTAAGTTTCTCCATCGAAGTATGTAATCCACTAAAGTCTCATTCAGCTTTTTTTGTTCCACCACTAGATCACTGATAGTGATGTGGTACCGAGCTCCAGAAAACCACTTAACAAAGAGATTCTCTAGTTATGAAAAGGCCTTTACTGAACCGTTCGGCAATTCTGCGTGCCAGTCGAAAGCAATTCCTGACAAGCTGCTAACAAACTGTCGGAAGAGTAAAGCGTCACTCCCACCGGCGTTGCAGCAACTAGAACAAAAATGTGTGACATGCTGTCGGGGGTTTCCCATTCCATCAAAAGTCTTAAATAGAGGTGGTACGAAGCCTTTTGGGTATTGGACCGAATCGAACTCTTCGAGGTAAGGTCTACCTGTCTGAATAGGTGCTCCACTCCTAGATTGTGCTAGGGCTTCTTGCACCGGATGTTCTACCATGCTCTTAATGTCCTTTTCTGGAATCATGCTTTGTGCAGGATCTTTCTTTGGTGGTTCATCTTCGTTGACGGATGTGGTCTCTTTTCCTCGATCTGCAATATGGATAATTTCTGGGGGTGTCTCTTTCTGAGATTGTACCTGACTCTGGAGAGTGGCTAAGGCAGCAGCCATCTCTTCCATCTGGGAAATTGTGTCATCTTTTTCCTGAAGCTGTGCCCTCATCACTTTCGGTTCATCTCTTTCTGCAGCTGCTGAAGCACCTTATGAAGCTGATGATGCTCGCGTCTCAACCATGTTGATCTCAGAATACTCCTCATCCATGAACTCTGATGAGTCAACTTCATCTCCTAGTTCTTCTTCTCTTTCTTTTGCTAACCGTCAGATGTCGGTCCTTAACTTGTCCATGGCATCCTCTAATGGCCTTTTCCGCACAGTCTCGCAGTTGTCTCGTGACGGTTGTTGAACTTCCTTCTCAGGAGTCCCCTTTATTACAGTAGCACTTTCTTCTGATTCAAGTCTCCTGACGAGACTTTTCTTCTCAGGACATTGTTTTGGTCTTAGCTCGCCAGTAGTAAGTCGCCATACCATCCTTCTTGCAGCTGGAAGCCTAGGACCGGATGATCTGTCGGCTATATGCTTGAAGGTGGTATCCTCTCTAATTTGTAGACCTAATACAACAACGGGTGAACTGGCTTTTATCTTCTTCTTTGGTTTCTCTGTGGCAGCAACGGGCTCTATTCGCGGTCCGAAGCGGGATTTAGTTGGCACTCGTCCTATTCTTCTTAAGATTTCTGACACAGGGCATCTTTCTTTTTTTGTTGATATTTCTATCACAGCTTGCAGCCAAGCCAATGGCATAGTCTTATCCCTTTTCCTTTTGTAATTGATGTAGTACGTAGGTCGGGGTAATGCAGCGGCGATCCTACGGACATTCTCTTCATCTAATGCGGCAGAGAGAGGGTGAAACCTGCTCCCTTCCAACAGAGGTATATACTCAGGCAGTTCTTCTCTTTTCTCAGGACTTTCTTCTAGAAAAGCAACTTCAGTAGCTTTGGCTTTCTCAATTCTGGCAATCTTTCTGCTTCTATTTCTCCTTTGAGTCCAAGTTAGGGGTGCATCTCTTGAAATGGTCCCAATCTCAAAAACAGATGGTATTGTAGCAAAATCTGTACCCTCCACGGTGACAGGTTCATCACAGACTTGGATTTCCTTCCCCTTCAGTTTAGCAGAAGTCGGGGTAGATGTAGAGATGACTAGACCTGTGGAGGTAGAGATAACAGTCCTCTTATGAACAGTAGTACTCCTTTCAGCTGGAATCCTTTGCAGGGGAGGGAATTCTTGAGTCGATTTTAGGCTGAACTCAATCACAGGCTTTTCAGTTTCTGACACTTTGTCCATTAGTGTGAAGAGAGTGACATCAGCAAACTTGACATCTGTGTTGCCGAATCTTTGTCCGAAACGGATGATTCCATTGTCGGGCAGCTCATCCTTGTAAACGGCGAAGTCCATTCCATTGGTGAAGGAGAAGATTAGCTTTGGGGCAGTCATTTTCTACAAGGCAGATTACGAGTATTAGTGTCGAATTATGCTTCCTTTTATCGCCAAACTTAGGATAAAAAAAAGAAAGAGTCCGAACACATTTTCATTTATTTTAGTGTATTTGTGATTTTTAAAAGAGATTGTTTATTAGGATGTTCATTTGTTAGAAACAAAACGATTAAAGGAAAAAAGGTTATAGAAAAGGTAAAGGGCCCGATTTAGAATTGGAAAGGAAGAGAAAGTCTTATGCAAGACTTCTCGACTCGAAGGACCGCTCCTAAACTAACACCTATTGGGGGTCCACCCAACCTCAGAAAAGAGGTAAAGGGATCTCGGAACCTCTCCGTTTAGGGGTGTCTAAACAGTGGCTCCTAAATCCGAGAGGAGTTGGTTATACTCGTTCAAGACAGAAATGAACGGTGTATCCCAAAGGAAAGAATGGTAGTTTTGGTCCACTAGGGATATGGACTCACAACCGATTTATGAAAGCAAAACCATCTAATCAAAAATGGAGAGAGAAACTAGTCCCCAGCAGAGTCGCCAGAAATTGTCGGCATATTTTAGGTTATGTGTTGTATTTTAAAAAGGGGGTCGCCTATAGAAATTGTCGGCGAATTTTAAATTTTAAATTTAATTTAAATATATATATAATTTAGAAAGTAGCATTTGATTTTGAAAATAATTTTAAATTTGAATATTTTAAGATATGAAATCAAACCGATCTCACATCCCAAATAGTTTATAAAACGAGTACTGCATCACAAACAGTGTATCTCTCCTGAAGAATAGACACACTTCTTGGCGATGGGGCTCGATTAAATACACTAGAAGATTTGTGACATCTGTTTGGTCTGCAAACCAATTTTATAAGCCGACAAGTTCCCCTGCTTAATACAAAGGAATTAAGCAGGGTTTATATTACCTGGTTTCTTAAAGTTCCCTATAAGGTTAAGCCCCTATAGTTAATTACATCTTAAATGTCCGAAGACACTTAAGAAAACTCTCAATAATGATCAATGGTTTTGCTCTCAAGAATTTCAAAGTTTAAGGTTTTCAAAGGATTTGAGTTTTGGAAATTTCAATAGGGAATGTATCAAATTTGGAACAATTTATTTTAAGAGTCCAAAGAAAGAGAAGTAAGAGAAGATGAGGATCCAAGAAGAATCTTGGCAACTTCTCAAACTATCCTATTGTTTGGCTTCAATTTAGGAGTTTATCTAATGTTTCAATCCTACCAATTTTATTTATTTAGGACTTATATTCGTATGACATGATCATACAAATATCCTTGAAGATATGAGGGTTTATGTCGTACCAAACAACTACCTCGGAATCCTAAGACCGGTTAGGGCTTAATTTGCATAATATGATCATGCAAATGACTAACAAAGAGTTGAGGATTTGTGTTGCACTAGGCAAACAACCTCGAAGTCCTATGGCTTGGTTATTTTATTCTAAGAAATTTTTGCTGAAGTAGATCTGAGTTTTGCTGATGACAATGATCGTGCTGCCCACCATGCTCCGAGCTCCTTGTTGTTACAGAGGTTTAGTTTTAGAAGTCATAAATCAAAGGATGAGAGAATTTTTGGTTTGGAAAAAATTGAAAATTGAGATAGCATAATTGTCGGCATATTTTTCGGTTGAGTGTTGTATTTTTGCAAAGAGGTCGCCTACAGAAATTGTCGGCAAATTTTTAATTTAATTTAAATAAATAATTTGAAAAGTTGTATTTGATTTTTGAAAATAATTTTAAATTTAAAAATTTTAAGATATGAAATCAAACCGATCTCACATCCTAAATAGTTTATACAAACGAGCACCGCACCACAAACCGTGTATCTATCCCGAAGAATAGACACACTGCTTGATGATGGGGCTCGATTAAATAAACTAAGAGATTTGTGACATCCATTTGGTCTGCGAACCAATTTTATAAGCCGACAAATTCCCCTGCTTAAAATAAAGGAATTAAGCAGGGTTTATATTACTCGGGTTCTTAAAATTCCCTATAAGGGCAAGCCCCTATAGTTAATTACATCTTAAGTGACGAGGATCACCTAAGAAAACTCTCGATAATAATCAATAATTCTGCTATCAAGAATCTCAAAGTTTAAGTTTTCAAGGGATTGAATTTTGGAATTTCAATAGGGAATGGATCAAATTTGGAACATTTTATTTTGGGAATCCAAAGGAAGAAAGGTAGGAGAAATCACAGATCCAAAGCGAACTCCGGTAATTTCCCGACTATCCTATTGTTTGGATTGAATTTAGGAAAGTCCTGATATTTATTTAATGTTTTGATCTTGCCAATTTTAATTAATTAGGACTTATATTTGTATGACATGATCATACAAATAGTCTCGAAGATGTGAGGGTTTATGTCGTATCGGACGACTACCTCAGAATCCTAAGACCGGTTAGGGCTTAATTTGCAATGCAAATGCCTAACAAAAGGTTGAGGATTTATGTTGCACTAGGAAAACTACCTCGAAGTCATATGGCTTAGTTATTTAATTCTTAAGAAAGTTTTCTTTGAAGCGGATTCGAGTTTTGCGATGACGATGGTCGTGCTTGCCCACCATGCTCCGAGCTCCTTGTTGTTGCAGAGGTTTAGTTTTAGAAGTCATAAATCGGGAGATGAGAAAAGTGTTTTGGTTTAGAGAAATTCTTAATTTCCAAGTGTTTTTTATGTTTTAATTAAAACAAATCTTAAAGTTGATTATAACAACACCGGTTAAGATCCCACGGTTCCATCCTTCCGGTATCGTTATTTTTATCGGATTCACTTAGTCCAGATGAATTTGCTAAACTCAACTAAATGAGTTCCACACTTTCATTTAGACTGTGGGAAATCCCGTTAGCAACACGTAGGTTACATCATCCGAGGTATTCCCGATCATCCAACAAGACGTTTTAATTTAGTTGTAGTTGTAGTTTTGTATTCTGTTTGTGATAAAATTTTGAGTTATTTTATATTTTGAAATGTTGTGGCGGTGAATTTTATCTTGTAATGACTTTTAATTTAGTTTTGGTTTTGGTTTTAGGGACTATCCTAAAAGTGTGGGTTTTCATGCAACAGTTGTTTATCATGCAAGAAAAGTAAGTGCGATGCGATTAAATAAATTGTAATAAGGTAAATTGCAATAAAGTAAAAGCGTACCTGGAGGGTCTTCCCGTCATCCCAAGCTGCACTTAAAACACAATTAGAATATTTGAGCATTTAAAGCAAGTCCCTAGGTAAAGCTAAGGGAAGGATTATGGTTTTCTATCAAGTTCCTAATCCTATAACTAGTCATTTCCTATGACGTCTAGGTTCTTGTGTTTTGGTTTAAGAACGATTTTCTTCATCAAAGAACAATTAAGTTCAATTGTTCTTATAAACATCCCATCATATCGAGGAAGTGCTTAAGACGAGTCTTAAACATCTTTTCAATATTTCTTGGATTATCTTTAAGTCCAAGAGAATTTAATTATACAAATGAATTAATCGTCCGGAATTCAAGTTTTGTTGTTATCTTACTCAGTGAACTAGGACATTTGAATATCCTATGAGGGAAATAACATTTCACTTAACGTTCTATTTAGGAGTTATGACAACAAAAGCTTTTGAGGGCAAATTGATGTTTAAATGGTTTGTGATTTAATTTAATTTCAGTTAACGGGTTTAAATTTGGAATAGTGTTCAAGTTGCTTTATATTTATTTTTTAATTTCTTTATGTCATAGGTGATGTTATTTTTTTAATTCAATTTTATTTAACTTTAATTTAATTTAATTTAATTTAATATGATTTAATTTAATTTAATTTGATTTAATTTGATTTAATTTAATTTAATTTAATTTAATTTAATTTAATTTAAATTTAAATTTTAATTTTAATTTAATTTTATTTTTAATTTTATTTTAATATTTTATTTTTTTTTATGTTTTAAAGATGATTTAATTTTAATTATTAAAGTATTAATTTAATTGAAATTTTAAACGGATTTAATTTAATTTAATTTAACTTTAATTTAATTTAATGATTAAGTCTTTTAGCATTTTAAATCTTAAATTTGGATTATCATTTTGATTAGGAATTAAATATTATTGAGATGATTAATTTAGGGATTCTTAAATTAAAGAACAAATCTCTTCCTAATAATATCCCTATTTTAATAATTCCAATTTTGTTATTCTTCCATATTTAATCAATTATTTAATTAAGGTTTATTTCAATTATTTTTAAATTGATTAATAGGTTTCTACCCTTATTATTCAAATTTCAATCATCCAAATCAGATTAGGATCAAATACTTTACTCTTTAATTTTATTAAGCCTAAAGTTTTAATTAAAGGTTAAAATTTTAATTACCATTTTGCCCTTCAAGCTTAATAATTTCATAACTCACTAAATTGAGCTTAACTGAACTTGAAATTTTTATGTGACTTCACTCATATGTCAATAAAGGCATGCGAGGAGAAAATGTGATTTTTCTGTATTTAATTTATTTATGTAATTATTTTTGGTGGAAAATAGGGATTTCCAAGGAAAATTTAATAATATGACCAAGGAAAAGTTTCTTTCCTTAAGAAAATTATGGGACATTTCTAATGACCAGAGGATCACTTGGACCAATTTTGGTGATTTTTTGAATTATATTCTTTTTATTATAATTATTTTGAATTTTGGAGTATTAATTAATTTAAAAATAAAATAAAGGTTGAAAAATTAATTTTATATCTTTCAAAAATCTCTCTAATATCAAGAAAATCAGAGAATCAATTTTTATAATTTTCTGATTTCTCTTTGATTTATTAGAATTATTTTAGTGGAAATACTAAAAAATATACATTTTTTTAATTTTAAAATTACCTTAGGGCTTTAAAATTTAATATCTCATTATAGAGACTTAAGAAAAATATGGGGTTTGTTCCTAAGTGATTAAAATTCAAAAAGTGACATTTTGGTGAATTTTATTATTTTTGTGATTTTTATTATTTTTTAATTATTAAAATATTAAAATAATGTAAGAAAATCAACTTTTTTGAAAAATTGTAATTTTATTTTTCTTAAATTTCCCTGATATCAGAGAGGCTCCAAAACCAATTTGGTGAATTTTTGAAAAGTATTTTGAAAGTTATGAATTTTTAAAGTTTAAATTAGCTAAATGGTTTAATCAACCCATTTGGTGGGGCTAACCAAGTCCAATTGACTTCAAATTTTTATGGTGGGTTCCTCTAATCCTAAAGGTCAGTGGAGAATTGATTTCAGGTCAATTTGATGTATGATTAGCTCTAATTAATTAAGGACCTATTTTAGGTGTTTAAGCCAATTAGGGTTATTCCAAGTGGATTAATTCAAAACCTATTTTTCTTAGGTTCCTCTGGTCATAATAAACATCACCAAATTTTTCTAGAATTTATTTC